>CM065592.1:305938372-306538372 GCA_033119425.1 Bufotes viridis
CAATAGGTAAAGGTGCGCTCCCAGCGGTTCACCCTTTGCCGTAATGTTCCAGTAATAAATATAGTATTGGAGGCACTCAATTATCCTTCACACATGGATCATGACTAACACCATTTAATAATTTTAAAATACAGAATAAAACTGAGACAAATATTAAGAACAAGGTTAAAAACACATAGGACACTATAGTCCAACCATAAGTTTTAGCTAGGGATGTCCTGATACCGATACTAGTATCGGTATCTGGACCGATACCGGCATTTTCACGAGTACTTGTACTCGTAAAAATGCCGCCGATACCACTGCCGATACCGGAAGTTCCGGTTCGGCAGCGGCTATATTCTGTTTAATTACCCCTAACTTACTGTGCCCGTGATTACTAACTATTAATGCGCAGTCCCTCCATGCTCCTGCCCCGCGCGCCTTCTGTAATCATAAAGTGGGCGGAGCGGGCAGGCGGGACATGAGGCGCATGGAGGAATCGGGCAGCTTGAGCTCTCAGTTCCTCCATGCGCCTCATGTCCCGCCTGCCCGCTCCGCCCACTTTATGATTACAGAAGGCGCGGGGCAGGAGCATGGAGGACTGCGCATTAATAGTTAGTAATCACGGGCACAGTAAGTTAGGGTAATTAAACAGAATATAGCAGCTGCTGGGCCGGTGTATGAGTCAAGCTGCACCGGCCCCGCAAGTGTAATCTGGATGACACTAATGGGGGGATCTGTGGATGACATGTATATAGCATAAGATGCTATATATGTGTCATCCAGATAGCCCTAACAGTGTCATCCACAGATCCCCATTACAGCCTCATCCACAGATCCCCCATAACAGTGATGTCCACAGGTCCCCCCATAACAGTGATGTCCACAGGTTCCCCCATAACAGTGATGTCCACAGGTTCCCCCATAACAGTGATGTCCACAGGTTCCCCCATAACAGTGATGTCCACAGGTCCCGTCCCCCATAACGGTGACGTCCACAGGTCCCCCATAACGGTGGCGTCCACAGGTCCCCCATAACGGTGGCGTCCACAGGTCCCCCATAACGGTGCCGTCCACAGATCCCTCTCCCCATAACGGTGCCATCCACAGATTCCCCATAACGGTGCCATCCACAGAGCCCCCATAACGGTGCCATCCACAGATCCCCCATAACAGTGCGTCATCCACAGATCCCCCCCATAACACTGTGTTATCCACAGATCCCCCATAACAGTGCGTCATCCACAGATCCCCCCCATAACAGTGCGTCATCCACAGATCCCCCCCCATAACGGTGACATCCACAGATCCTCCCCATAACCAGGGCTGTGGAGTCGGAGTCGGAGTCGTCGAGGAGTCGGAGTCGGAGGCAATTTTGGGTACCTGGAGTCGGAGTCGGCAAAAAATGGACCGACTCCGACTCCGACTCCTACTAGATTTAAATTGGAATAAAAAAAAATTGGAATAAAAAAAAAGCAAGTTTAAATGTCCCAATTCAGATAAAGTTATAATTGATTACTTCTCTACTGTAAGAATAAAGGCCAATGCACGCAGTGCGTCACGTTACCGCTAAACACAGACGTTAAGTGACCGTGAAGAAGCTTTTCATATGCTTTACTATGCAGTTAAAGGGACACTGACAGGCTGATATATCTGCTGGTATTCATCAGAGGATTAGGAATACAACTAGACGACTGTTACCCCCAGTTGAGGTTTACTTGTGTTTAAAAACGTTTTAATCAATATGCAAATTCTCTACCTTTGTGCCCAAGGGGGCAGGCGCACATGTAGAGTACTGGCAGCACTAGACAGGACTTGGTAGCGAGGAGGAAGAGAGAAAGCTGGCACAGCCTCAGCATAGCCAGACGAGGCTGCTGCCAGCACTCTACACGTGCGCCTGCGCAGGAATTCAGCGTTCGGCTAGCTAGCCTGAAAAAAAAGGCCAGTGCAGTGAATAATAACGAGGGGAACAGCGCTGGGAAGCTGTACTCGGCGCGGCTGGGCACAAAGCCGCAGGAGACGCTGCCCCATTGGGCACAAAGATAGTGAATTTGCATACAGATTAAAATGTTTTTTAAACACAAGTACAGCTTAACTGGGGGTAACATTAGTATAGTTTTATTCCTAATTCTCTGATGAATACCAGTATATATATATCTTTAGCTGGAAAATCAGCCTGTCAGTGTCCCTTTAAGGAGCGGCAATACTTCCACTTTCCATTGTCTTGTGGTCTGCTGTTACAGGGAACCCATGGTTATCCTCGCCTCTCACTGATAACTGATTAAGGACTGGAGACACTTGTATAAGTGAAGGGAATGGATAGTCAATAGTTCAAGACTGAAGCTGTAAACCATTTGAAAAACTGCTGTCATTCAGCTAAGGCTATAAAACATGTAAACTCAGATTGTTAGCTTAAATTTTAAACATGACTATGGGATTCTACTAGGAAAATCATGTTTTAAAATAAATGCCCCTTCCTGGATCCTCCCACTGCTCTATCTTCAGCAGAAGATCAGCACACAAAGGAGAAGGCAGCAGCTTCTGCTCAACTACCTCTCTGTGCTAGAGGAGATTAGAAGAACTTGGTGGAACAGCTTCGTATTTGCATATTAAATACAGAGGAGTCGGAGTCGAGGAGTCGGAGTCGGAGTCGGAAGTTTCAAAATCTGAGGAGTCGGAGTCGGAGTCGGACAATTTATCTACCGACTCCACAGCCCTGCCCATAACGGTGACATCCACAGATCCTCCATAACAGATCCCCCTGGATGCACATTGGTTTGAAAACGCTATTATATTCCCATTTATTAACACTTGTACAAAGGAAAAGAAAAGCCGTTGTCCATAGCAACAAACCAGCTTTAATTGTTTTCATTGCTATCAGTAACTGCGCCGCTGTTTATATGAGGTATCGGTAATTGGTATCGGCGAGTACTTAAATAAAAGTATCGGTACTCGTACTCGGTCTTAAAAAAATGGTATCGGGACATCCCTAGTTTTAGCCACTCAATTGTTATTCCACGCAGCCAAGGGAAAATCCCAGGTTCCAGCAGCCAAAAGAGTCTGTTTCGTATAATGTCCTATATCAAACAAAAATCTGCCTATATCAGTCATATAAAGTCTCTCTCTTTCAAGGGGATCCTAATCGTACCGTTATAGATTCCACATAATATTCAATGTATATTGGAACAGGTGGTTGTTGATTTAGGTATATGACCTTTTCATGCAGAGGGATGTACTGGCCAATATACGTTGATAGTGGCCTATATTCTCCCTGGCTCCTAGGCAAGTATATTGGGGAGTACAATTTTCACTTAGTTTAAGTTCCCACAGTGTGCATATCAAATGTAATCACTTGTTGGCTGGGGAAGGTGCTAGCTGACAATTGCCCCGAAAGGCGTTTGGGAAATTATGCGAGAACCTGTATTTGAAAACAACTTGAAAAGGAAGAGACACTATATCTTTTTCACCTTACAAACCCACAGAAGGAATACGATCTATGGAAAACTCATTTATCCGGCCTTTAGCATCCAGAAGCTCTTGACCAATTCGACGCGCCCGCCACGGTCACGTGGGATGCCACTTAGTGACGGAGGGACCACGTGGGACGCCGCGCCAGGTCCTGGCAGGGAAGAGGCACGGAGAATACACAGCCGGGAGAACGGACCTACAACTAAAGAAAGAAGAGAAGTGTACTTGACCGCGTTTGTTCGTCTGTCTATCCAGCCAACAAGTGATTACATTTGATATGCACACTGTGGGAACTTAAGCTAAGTGAAAATTGTACTCCCCAATATACTTACATGGGAGCCAGGGAGAAAATAGGCCACTATGAACGTATATTGGCCAGTACATCTCTCCGCATGGAAAGGTCATATACCTAAATCAACAACCACCTGTTCCAATATACACTCACCTAAAGAATTATTAGGAACACCATACTAATACTACGTGGCATTGATTCAACAAGGTGCTGATAGCATTCTTTAGAAATGTTGGCCCATATTGATAGGATAGCATCTTGCAGTTGATGGAGATTTGAGGGATACACATCCAGGGCACGAAGCTCCCGTTCCACCACATCCCAAAGATGCTCTATTGAGTTGAGATCTGGTGACTGTGGGGGCCATTTTAGTACAGTGAACTCATTGTCATGTTCAAGAAACCAATTTGAAATGATTCGAGCTTTGTAAAATGGTGCATTATCCTGCTGGAAGTAGCCATCAGAGGATGGGTACATGGTCAGAAACAATGCTCAGGTAGCCCGTGGCATTTAAACGATGGCTAATTGGCACTAAGGGGCCTAAAGTGTGCTCAGAAAACATCCCCCACACCTTTACACCACCACCACCAGCCTGCACACTGGTAACAAGGCATGATGGATACATGTTCTCATTCTGTTTACGCCAAATTTGGACTCTACCATTTGAATGTCTCAACAGAAATCGAGACTCATCAGACCAGGCAACATTTTTCCAGTCTTCAACAGTCCAATTTTGGTGAGCTTGTGCAAATTGTAGCCTCTTTTTCCTATTTGTAGTGGAGATGAGTGGTACCCGGTGGGGTCTTCTGCTGTTGTAGCCCATCCGCATCAAGGTTGTGCGTGTTGTGGCTTCACAAATGCTTTGCTGCATACCTTGGTTGTAACGAGTGGTTATTTCAGTCAACGTTGCTCTTCTATCAGCTTGAATCAGTCGGCCCATTCTCCTCTGACCTCTAGCATCAACAAGGCATTTTCGCCCACAGGACTGCCGCATACTGGATGTTTTTTCCCTTTTCACACCATTTTTTGTAAACCCTAGAAATGTTTGTGCGTGAAAATCCCAGTAACTGAGCAGATTGTGAAATACTCAGACCGGCCCGTCTGGGACCAACAACCATGCCACGCTCAAAATTGCTTAAATCACCTTTCTTTCTCATTCTGACATTCAGTTTGGAGTTCAGGAGATTGTCTTGACCAGGACCACACCCCTACATGCATTGAAGCGACTGCCATGTGATTGGTTGACTAGATAATTGCATTAATGAGAAATAGAACAGGTGTTCCTAATAATTCTTTAGGTGAGTGTACATTGAATATTATGTGGAATTTATAACAGTCCGATTGGGATCCCCTTGAAAGAGAGAGACTTTATATGACTGATATAGGCAGATTTTTGTTTGATATAGGACATTATACGAAACAGACTCTTTCGGCTGCTGGAACCTGGGATTTTCACTTGGCTGCGTGGAATAACAATTGAGTGGCTAGAACTTATGGTTGGACTATAATGTCCTATGTGTTTTTAACCTTGTTCTTAATATTTGTCTCAGTATTGTATTTTATTCTGTATTTTAAAATTATTAAATGGTGTTAGTCATGATCCATGTGTGAAGGATAATTGAGTGCCCCCAATACCTTTTGAAGTAATATAATCTAACTTTCAAAAATAGATGCTTTTGTTTTCTTTAAAAAATTATTTTATTGATATGCAAATTAAACTGGGAAGGTGCCCAAGGGGCGGTACTAACCTTCCTGGTGCCCAGCCACGCCCCCATGTGAAGGAACCCAGCACCGCCTGCGTCTGCCGAATCTCCTCCTTGCTTCAGTGAGATCACCGTAAATCTCGCGATGCGTGAGATTGCGCATGCGCAGTTGCAACATAGTGTTCCTTCCCTGTGCTGGCATCAGCCTCAGGGAAGGAACTGCGCATCGCGAGATTTACGGCGATCTCACTAAAGCAAGGAGGAGATTCAACGGACGCACGCGGTGCTGGGCTCCTTCACATGGGGGCATGGCTGGGCACCAGGAAGGTTAGTACTGCCCCTTGGGCACCTTCCCGGGTTAATTTGCATATCAACAAAATCATTTTTTAAAGAAAATAAAAGCACCCAGAGCTATTCTACTGCTATCTTGCGGACATGCTAGCGGCGATCTAGCCGTGCATGTCCGCAGCTCTATAGGGTCAAATGCTGTGACAGAATCCCTTTAATGGCAAACTGTAGATGCTTGGAGAGAACTGACTGGCTGATTGATTCATAACCCATTTATGTCAACACCTGTTATAAGTTGTCTGAAAGGAATATAACCAATTGGAAATTTTCATAGTTAAAAATGCCCCTGATGAGGTGGAGAATGTTCTTCTGAGGGATTTCCTCCCAGATCTAGATTAAAGCATCAGACAGCTCCTGGACAGTCTGTGGTGCAACGTGGCGTTGGTGGATGGAATGAGACATGATGTCCCAGATGTGCTCGATTGGATTCAGGTGTGAGGAAAAGGCAGGCCAGTCCATAGCATCAATGCCTTCATCATGCAAGAACTGCAGACACACTTCAGACACATGAGGCATTGTCATGTTTCAGAAGGAACCCAGGGCCCACTGCACCTGCATATGATTTCACAATGGGTCTGAGGATCTCATCCCGGTAGCTAATGGCAGTCAGGGTACGTCTGGCTAGCACATGGAGGGCAGTGCGGCCCTCCAAAGAAATGCCTACCCACACCATTACTGACCCACTGCCAAACTGTTTATGGCGGAGGATGTTGCAGGTTGCAGAACGTTCTCCATGGCGTCTCCAGACTTTGCCACGTCTGTCACATGTGCTCAGTGCGAACCTGCTCTCATACGTGAAGAGCAGAGGCCGCCTATGTCGAATCTGCTAATCTTGGTGTTCTCTGACAAATGCCAATCGCCCTGCAAGGTGTTGGGCTGTAAGCACAACATCGACTTGTGGACATCGGGCCCTCATACCACCCTCATGGAGTCTGTTTCTGACAGTTTGAGCAGACACATGGATATTAGTGGCCTGCTGGAGGTCATTTTACAAGGCACAGGCACTGTTCCTCCTGGTCCTCCTTGCACAAAGGAGGAGGTAGCGGTTCTGCTGCTGGATTGTTGCCCTCCTACGGCCTCCTCCACATCTCCTTGTGTACTGGCCAGTCTCCTGGTATCTTCTCCATGCTCTGGACACTGTGCTGACAAACAAGGCTAACCTTCTTGCCACAGCTCGCACTAAAGTGCCATCCTAGATGAGTTGCACTACCTGAGCAACCTCTGTGGGTTGTAGACACTGCCTCATGCTACTTATACGGGTGAGAGCAATGACAAAATGCAATACATCATAGCGTGAGGTGACTTTCCACAATTTGACCTACTATTATGTCATGCTGATCGGGTGGGCACTGAAGCGGTGCGGGAGCCCGGCAGTCACTGATAGCTGGGCGCCTGCTGTATTGATGCTGTGCAATGCCGGCGGATTAACCTTTTTTATGCAGTGGGCAGCGCTGATCATAAAAAAGTGTTTGTGTCGGGTGAGGATCTCCATCGAGTCCACGCGCTGCGGTAACAGGGACTGGATGGGTGAGAAGGCAGCAGGCATCGGGACCAACCTTCTACGGAAGACTAGGAGATTCATCGCCAGGGTGGGTCTCCTAGGCAACTGTTAGCATATTACACTGTGTAATATACTAAAAGGCAATGCATTACAATACAGATGTATTGTGATGCACTGCAGAGGGGATCAGACCCCCAAAACTTGAAGTCCCAGAAAAGACAGAAATTAAGTTTCCATCACATTATACACTGCTTGTTTCCATGGTTACAACTACCCTGCAATCCAGTGGTCGTGTTTGCACATTATAGGAGAAAGCGTCCGCCTCTCTGGTGGCTGGGACCATGGAGCAAATAGGCTACAACTTTATCCTATATTGTGCAAGCACGGCAACCACTAATGAATTGCAGGATGGTCTGTAATCATGGAAACAAGCAGTGTATAATGTGATATAAAAATGAATCAAGCCAGCAAAGGAAGCCATATGGGTAATAACAATACATTAGTAAGTGCCTTGTATTAACTTTCGCTACATGATAAATGCCACTTGCTGAAGTGAAACAATCCCTTTAACTGTCCGCATTTAATATTGTTAAAATAAAAATCTTATTTTTTGTGCAAGTCTGATATTGGGGCAAATTTGAGACTTAAAAAGTAACAAGGAATGCCAATGGCTCAAATCTATGCCTGCCCATGTGCTTTTCTGGCACAAGAAAAACCCACAAATGTGACAAAAGTATTAAAAGGCACTGTTAAAAGGGTTTTCCAGGATTTTAAAACAGATGACCTATCCTATGGATTGATCATCGTTTTTTGAAAAGTTCTTTCAGAAGAAGCAGTGAGCTCCGAAACGCGTATGGAGTATTGAGTTAGCCTTACTTAAACTAGCTAGCTACACCAGAAAGGATCCTACCAACTCAAAGCTCCGGAGGAAATACCTTTCTTCAAGGTATTTAAAGTTTTCCCGCCAGCAGCCTCCACGAGGAACGCCGACTGAGTTCGAGCTGGAGTGCGATCGAGCGAGAGTGACATCACCGGAAGTGACGGGCAGCCGAAAACCACAAGGCAGAACACCCAGCCCCGCGGGCGGGTGGACTACACGAGGACGCCATTCTCCTACCACGAGCCGACCACTAGACACCAGGTGGGTAACGTACTATTACCAACAACATACTCTTCACCCTTATTCCTGTTTGCTGAAATTTACCATTATTATTGTCTCAACATTCAACAAATTACGGGATTACAATTATATGGGCTATTGATTGAAAGTGATCATTTACCTTACAAGCAATTTAAAAGGCACTGATTACTCTACTCATTCCTGGAGATTTTATCATTTGACTGGAGGTTTAAACTTATCTTTAGTTGGACCGTCAGAACAATTCCTTATTTTGAATTTTTTATCTTTATTTTTTACAATTTTATTATCTTTTTTTCTTTTCTTTTTATATCTGCGCATGATATTAGAGATATATCTTCCGTCTTATTTACCTGTTTGTATATCTACACTGTTTACCTTTTGTTTTTATATTATTTGGCCACAAAGCTCTTCTTAATAAAAAGACATTTCCATGCCTAACATATGACTAGAGTGCCATCCCTATACTCATACATATATTGTTCTATACTAGAACGCTTTGCCTGGATTGAGCACCTAATTGCATTTTTCCAGCCAGAGTGAGCCGCCCTACAATTACCTCCTACACTTCATATTAAGAATGTCATGTGGAACACTGGTCTTAATAAACTTTCCTATGTTTATTCCTAGTATTTCTACTGTACATGAAAAAAACAATTTGATACATATGCAAATTAACCTGAGATGAGTCCTGTCCCTGAACTCATGTCAGAGACAGGACTCATCTCAGGTTCATTTGCATACGTATCAAATCTTTTTTTTTTCCACAATAAAAGCACACAGAGCTATGGGGACTGGATATTGTGGATGTGCCAGCTGCCATCTAGCAACCCATGTCCTCAGCTCTGTACACAAAATCCCGGTGACAGGTTCCCTTTAAGGACCACAGGTTTATACCCCCCTAGTGACCAGGCCCTTTTTTACAAATCGGCACTTCACAACTTTAACGGTTTATTGCTCGGTCATGCAACTTGGCACCCAAATAAATTTTACCTCCTTTTCTTCTCACAAATACAGCTTTCTTTTGGTAGTATTTGATTGCTCATTTTTCTGATATTAATAAAAAAAGACCGCAATTTTCTAAAGAAAAGTGTATTTTTTTAACTTTTTCTGGTAAAATTGTTCAAATATAATTACATTTCTACACAAGTTTGTGTCAGAATTTATTGTGCTACATGTCTTTGATAAAAAAAAAATCCAATAAGTGTATATTTATTGGTTTGCGCAAAAGTTATAGTGTTTACAAACTATGGTACAAAAAAGTGAATTTCGGCATTTTGAAGCAGCTCTGACTTTCTGAGCACCTGTCATGTTTCTTCAGGTGCTAGAATGGCAGGACAGTATAAATACCCCTCAAATGACACCATTTTAGAAAGAAGACACCCCGAAGTATTCGCGGAGGGGCATGGTGAGTTCATGTATGATTTAATTTTTTTTTCAAAAGTTAGCAGAAAATGACACTTTCTGAGGAAAAAAAAATTTTATAAAGTTTCTATTTAGGCTAACTTCTGGCAAAAAAAAAAAAAAATCTCCCACAGACTCACTATGCCCCTCGGTGAATACCTTGGGGTGTCTACTTTCCGAAATGGGGTGATTTCTGGGGTGTGTTTACTGTTCTGGCATTTGGGCGGGGCTAAATTGTGAGCAACTCTGTAAAGCGTAAAGGTGCTCGTTGGACTTTCCGCCCCTAGGCTGCAAAAAAGTGTCACTCATGTGGTATCGCCGTACTTAGGAGAAGTAGGGCAATGTGTTTTGGGGTGTATTTTTACATATACCCATGCTGAGTGAGAGAAATATCTTTGTAAATTGACAACTTTGTATAAAATTTGTTAAAAAGTTGTCATTTACAGAGATATTTCTCAAACCCAGCATGGGTATATGTAAAAATACACCACTAAGCACATTGCCCTACTTCTCCTGAGTACGGCGATACCACATGAGTGACACTTTTTTGCAGCCAAGATGCGTAAAGGGGCCCAAATTCCAATTAGTACCTTTAGGATTTCACAGGGCATTTTGACGCATTTGGATTCCAGACTTCTCCTCACGCTTTAGGGGCCCCTAAAATGCCAGGGCAGTATAAATACCCCACGTGACCCCATTTTGGAAAGAAGACACCCCAAGGTATTCCGTAAGGGGCATGGCGAGTTCATAGAAGATTTTTTTTTTTTGGCACAAGTTAGCGGAAATTGATTTTTTTTTTGTTTTTTTTCTTACCAAGTCTCCCTTTCTGCTATCTTGTGACAAAAAGTTTAATCTTTCATGGATTCAATATGCCCCTCAGCGAATACCTTGGGGTGCCTTATGCTATAGTTTCTCCTATTCTCCTTATATTGAGCATACGGGTAATGAGATTTTTCTTTTCCGTTCAGCTCCTGGGCTGAAAGAAAAAATGAATGGCACAGATTTCTTCATTCGCATCGATCAATGTGGATGAAAAAATCTCTGCCAAGAAATGTGCAAAAAATAAAAAAGAGGGGAAAGGACATAGGAGTGCTTGCGAAGTAAGGCCCCATTCACACGTCCGCAAAAATGTCTCTATCTATTCCGCAATTCAGCGTAATAGATGCGGACCCATTCAGTGTGAATGGGGCCGGCGGTGATGCGGAGAGCACACTATGTGCTCTCTGCATCAGCATTTGCGGAGCTGCGGCCGCAAACTTCCGGGTTTCGGCCCAAAAACATCCGGCCGCAGCTGTGCAAAAGATAGAGCATGTCTTATTCTTGTCTCTATGTCTTATTCTTGTCTCTATGTCTTATTCTTGTCTCTATGGAGAGTGCCGGCATGGTGTCCGCATCCTGTTCCACATTTTACGGAACGGAATTGCGGACCTATTCATTTCTATGGGGACAGACTTTGTCCCGCTCGGATCCGGAATTGCGGATCCGCACTTCCAGGTCCGCAAAAATATAGAACATGTCCTATTCTTGTCCGCAATTGTGGACAAGAAAAGGCATTTTCTATATAGTTCTGGCAATGTGCGGATTCACAAAATGCGGGAAGCACATTGCCGGTGTCCGTGTTTTGCAGATCCGCAAAACACATACAGACGTCCGAATGGAGCCTTACAGGAAGGTGATCAATGACATGGGGGTGATCAGGGAGGTAATATGGGGTGATGAGGGGTTAATAAGGGGTTAATAAGTGACGGGGGGGGGGGGTTGGTGTGTGGTGATTGGTGCACTTACATAGCTGCCTGTGTCCTCTGATGGTCCCAAGCAAAGGGGACTACCAGAGGAGCAGGCAGCAGGTATATCAGATGCTGTTTACAAAACAGTAAAAAAAAACACTGCAGAGCAGGCCTGGCAGAGCATTAAAAAGCAGGAAACACAGCATCTGGTGATACCCATGAGTTCAAGACTTCAGGCAGTCATTGCCAACAAAGGGTTTTCAACCAAGTATTAGAAATTAACATTTTATTTACAATTATTTATTCCCCCTGAAATGAAGGGATTGAGTTTAAAAAATGCTTTAGTTCCTCACATTTTATGCAATCATTATGTTCAACCCACTGAAATAAAGCTGAAGGTCTGAACTTTAACTGCATCTGAATTGTTTTGTTCAAAATCCATTGTGGTAATGTACAGAACAAAAATTTGAAAAATGTTGTCTCAGTCCAAATATATGTGGACCTAACTGTGTGTATGTGTATACATATAGGTTTGGGATATTTTGTCAACTATATTTTATATGCATGGAATGTGTTCACCTGGGCAGCTGGCTCAAAGAGGGGTCCCACACAGGGATGACATACAGTACATTGGCCCTAATAAGGTTTAAGGAAGGGGGCTGCCTTTACAGAGGTTGTACCATAAAGAAATAGTAATTTAACCTTTTAGATTATGTTTCCAGAGAGAATCAAAAGAACATCTGTGAGCTTCACAACAAGCGTGTAACAGCAATATCTTGACATGGGAGCATTTTTTTTTAAGCATTCTAACTAAAAACTTGTGCAGTCAAACAGAGTAAATTAATATCAGACTAAAACGGCAAACTAATATTTAAAGAGATATTCTAGTTATTTATCCCCTATACTGTCAATAGGTGATAACAATATAAAGGGAATCAGGGCCGGCTCTAGGTTCATTTGGGCCCTTGGGCGATAAATCTCAGTGGGCCCCCTTAAGGCATTTCTTTACATTTTCATGTCCCCCTGTGGCCCCCACACGGTATAATGACCACTAGTGGCCCTTCACACAGTATAATGACCCCAAGTGGCCCCCCACACAGTATAATGACCCCACAGTGGCCCTCCATTCAGAATAATAACCCCCAGTCACCCCCCCATTCAGAATAATGACCCCCAGTAGTCCCCACACTGGGGGTTATACTGTATAGAGAGGACAGTGGGGGTCATTATACTGTATAGTGGTCACTAGGGTCATTATATTGAATGGGGCTCTGGGGGTCATTATACTGTGTAAGGTAAGGGGCCCTCACAATATAATGACCCCCAGTGCCCCCCACACAGTATAATGACCCCACAGTGGCCCTCCCTTCAGAATAATGACCCCAGTGCCCCCCACACAGTATAATGACACCGCCATACTGTGACCGGATAAAAGGGTATAAGAGGGCACAGTACAGGGAATGACTAGGGGCACTGTACAGGGTGTGGTAAGAGGGCACAATGCAGGGTATAAGGGGGCACAGTACGGGGTGAGGGGCACAGTACAGGGTGACCCTGTGACGTTAGAAGGTCCTTATGGTGAATGTGGTTTAGACACCACCATAATGAGAGGCAGAGGAGTGACACAGGGGCCTGGGGCCATGGATGGACAGGAGGGGTGAACACAGCAAGTAGGTGGAAGGGGCAGAGGGGGATTCATTAAAGAAGTAGTGGCAGGAGGTCTGTGCAGGGCAGCAATAGGAGACAGGAGCTCTGGATACATGAGGGAGGAAAGGAGACAGCAGGATATGAGGGGGGAAGGTGTCATGGAGGCAAACTGCTTCATGAAGCAGTAAAACAAATAGCATGAAGCTGCTGGTCTACTACAACATCCAGCAGCACCTGGAAGAGTTCCCTGTCCCAGAGGCAGTCACAGTGCAGACTCACTACTCACAGCCCTGCAATCTTGATCTTCTCTCTTCACTGTCCTCAGGCAGCACTGTAAAGGGGGTGTGTCTGAGTCTCTGCAGCAGCTTCATTTGACTATCAGAGGGCCCTCCACGAGGGGTACTGCGTAAGTGAAATGACAGCAGCTCCAGCAATGAGTTCTTCCATCTGTATTGATGAAAGTGCTCATAGCAGCTCAGTGGGTGTGACGATACCGACCGCCGCGGCCAACATACGTCACAACACCGTCACAGCACCCCTAGTGGTCGATCCGCAAAACAGGCCTCCCAGCCGCTTTCAGCTCGCCGACAGTCTAACTTGAGTCCGTAAAGTCGGTAGGCTGAAAGTACGGGGATTGGACCGCAGATTGACCACAAGTGAGCGTGTGACCGACCGGATCAGAACCACACTCAGGGTAGTTAAACTGCCACCACCTTGCGATCACTGGGAGCAAGGAACCCACTATCTGGATAGCACAGAACAGAGTAGCTTTCTCTTCGGAGAGACTAGAGTACGTTTTTGCAGTGTTTGGAACAGGCATATGACTAGAGAAATGACTTGAAGGTCATTTATTATATATACAATACAGGTTATCGATATGTACAGTGATTATTAAAACAATAATTAAGTAAAGTATAGTCCTAGAAACCAAAGGGAGAAAAGAAAGAAAATACTTATTTTCTGTAGGAAAATCCATTGCAGGGATAAGTCCAAGAAATCTTTGTCCAGAGGGTAATAAATCCAAATATGCCTACAGCCCAATGGTTCTCTGGCCGAGGCTCTCTTCAGGTGATGTTAAAATGGAGAACTCCCGTGCAGATCCTAGATCAGGGCTATATGGATCTCAGGATATAATTAGCAAGCGCAGATTCCCATTCCCCACAAAATATGGAGTTCAGGGATATCAAACAAGATTATCTTAAATTATTTATTATTGATAAACCCCATAACTTCACCTGGACACCTCTTAAAGTCATGTGTGACCTATGGACATGTCCAGTAAATTCTGAGGGACACGATTATGTAAGTTGCATGTCCGTGAGATGCATGGTCTGTCTTAAAAGGGTAAAAATAATATCTTGCATACATGTTTCAATGTGAGAATACGGCGCCAAGGAGTCTGGCTGCTAGCTTACCTACTTCTATATGCAAGTGACCCACCAAAAGGTTTCTTTTGAATGGCTTTCACACCTACCCGTGAAATCTCTAAGGGGAAGAAAGCTTTAGTTATGTGTAGGGACTCCAGGAAACAGGCTGTGATCATGTTTATTGACCAAAAGGCCCCCTTGTTCTCTGGGCATACAAGAGTAGCCGCTCTGACTAATCATATTGTAATCTGTAGGCCCAAATACTGTTTAATAGACTGATTTATCCATATGGGATAGTAATACTGGTAATATTGGGAGGATTGATCAATATTCTCGCGAATTATCCGTGACACCTCCCCCCGCGTCTGCGGCTAGGCATTCGTCCACAAGACGGGTGGCGTCGCCGCTAACCTGCGCTGATCGGTCTGGACCGGCGTTGCACCGGGATAAGCCATCTGCATTTTGATGTCTGCTGCCTGCCCTGTGCTGGATGGTAAAATCGTACTGCTGCAGCGACAAGCTCCAACGTAGGAGCTTCCCGTTGGACCCAGCAGTACGGTTCAGCCAACTGAGAGGATTATGGTCCGTAATGATTGTGAAGGAGCGGCCGTACAGATAGGATTGAAGCTTCTGTAGGGCCCACACAATCGCCAGACACTCCTTTTCTGTAGTTGAGTACAGAAGAGGATGCTCGTCCCCCTTTCCATCCACCTGGCTTAGAACAGCGCCAAGACCGTAATCGGAGGCGTCGGTTTGCACTATGAACCGACGGCTGAAATCTGGAGCTTGAAGCATCGGGGCACTAGCTAGCGCCTGCTTCAAGACCCGGAAGGCGTTCTCACACGCAGGGGTCCACGTAACCACTTTTGGGTGCTTCTTGCCAGTGGCATCCGTCAGGTGCTTCGCGATGGCACTATAGGCCGGTACAAACTTCCTATAGTAGCCCGCGGTCCCCAGAAATGCCTGAACCTGTCGCTTGGTGATAGGCCGAGGCCAAGCTAAGATGGCGTCAACCTTTCCCGTGTCCGGCTTCAGGGTGTTCCCTCCCACTCGGTGCCCTAAATACTGGACTTCCCCCATGCCGATTTGACACTTACTGGGCTTAATGGTCAAATTGGCGGCCGCCAGCCGTTGCAGTACCTGGGACAGATGTTTGAGGTGTTCTTCCCAGGTGGGGCTAAACACCGCTATATCGTCCAAATAGGATGCAGCGAATGGTTGCATTTCCTCCAGCAGGTCGTTCATAGCCCGCTGGAACGTGGCAGGCGCGTTTTTCATCCCGAAGGGCATCGTCGTGAATTCGAAGAGCCCGAAGGGAGTGATAAAGGCCGACTTCTGCCGCGCGTCTGGGGCAAGAGGGATCTGCCAGTACCCCCGGCTCAGATCCATGATTGATAGATAGCTGGCTGCCGCCAGCTTATCTAGCATCTCATCGATGCGAGGCATAGGGTAGGCGTCTGTAGTAGTTACGGCGTTCAACTTCCGGTAGTCCACGCAAAACCGCGTTGTCTTGTCTTTCTTGGGTACCAAGACGACGGGTGCTGCCCATGGACTACAGGACCGCTGAATGACCCCCAGTTCTAGCATCTCCCCCACCTAGCGCTGCATGTCCGCCTGCACCTCTGGAGAGATCCGGTAGGCGGATTGTTTGATGGGGGGATGTGTTCCGGTATCTACCCGGTGAACGACCAGAGTGGTCCGTCCCGGGATACCTGAGAAGGTCCGGTGGTACCGACCTAACACCTCCTGTAACTGCTCTCTCTGGGATGGGGAGAGCTGCGGGTTGACATTTAGGTCTCCGTCCGTTTCCTGGGTGTCAGCCAGCAGATCTACCAGAGGGTCTGTCTCGCCCTGTTCTAACCGGCTGCACACTGGGAGTGCATACTGGGTTCTATCGTGGTGGGCCTTCAGCATGTTAATGTGAAAGACCTTCTGCTTTCTACCCCCCATATTCACCAAGTATGTCAGGGGGTTCAAACGCTTCTCTATGGTGTATGGCCCCTCCCATGCTGCCTGTAACTTATTGTGCCGTATGGGAAGAAGGGCATAGACCTTGTCTCCTATTTCGAATGCCCGGTCTCCTGCGGTGCGGTCATACCATAGTTTCTGTTTGGCCTGGGCCTGAGCCAGGTTCTCCGTTACCATGGCAGAGAGTGACTCCATTTTATCTCTGAACTTCAGGACATAGTCCACTACAGAGACATCCGTGGGATCACCTTTGCCTTCCCACGTTTCTCGCATCAGCTGTAATGGTCCTCGCATGTTCCTACCATACAGGAGTTCAAACGGGGAGAACCCGGTGGACTCCTGCGGTACTTCCCTGTAGGCAAACAGCAGATGAGGCAAGTATCGTTCCCAGTCCCCACCCTGCGACTCAACGAACGTGGCCAGCATCTGCTTTAACGACGCGTTAAAGCGCTCACAGAGCCCCTTGGTTTGCGGGTGGTACGGACTGGAGATGAGGTGCGTCATCTGGATCTTTGCCGCCAGGGCGTCCATCAGTTCAGATATAAACTGGGGTCCCTGATCTGTGAGCATCTCCGCAGGGAACCCTACACGCGAAAATATGGCAAGTAGTGCGTCTGCTACTTTGTCTGCCCTCAGGGAAGAGAGGGCGACCGCATCTGGGTAGCGAGTCGCATAATCCACCAGCGTCAAGATGTATTTCTTGCCGCTGCGGCTGGGAATGGGCAGAGGTCCAATTATGTCTACGGCCACTCGGTGAAAGGGCTCACTTATGATTGGCAGTGGACACAAGGGAGCCTTGCGCGGAGTCCCAGCTCGCTTCACCTTCTGACACACAGTACAGGAGCGACAATAATTGATGACGTCTATCCTCATTCTTGGCCAGTAGAAATGCCCCTGAATACGGTCAAGTGTCCTGCGAATCCCTAAGTGTCCTGCCAAGGGGATGTCATGTGCGTATTTCAGCACATGCCCCCGGAAGGCACCAGGTACCACAAGCAACTTGGTACTCGCGGTCATTCCACCTTCGGTGGGTTGTATCGCCTCACTATACAACTTCCCACCTTCCCTGTACACTTTGAACCCGGCCCCGTCCGCGAGAGGCTCAGAAGCCTGTCTTCTGAGATCCTCGAGGCTAGGATCGGTTTGGAGTGCGTGCTCGAAGGCAGCACGATCCGTTTCAGCTAGCTGGCCCATGGCATACAAGGCCTGCTGCTGACAGTCACCCTCCCTGGGGTCAGAGGAGTGGGAGGAGGCCGGAGCCACTTCCCCCTGTTCTGAGCTCAGGTTCTGGGTGGCCCGACTCAGAGTCACGGCTAGGACAGGTCTGACCTCGGAGCAAGGCAGCTTAGCATTTCTACCATCACCTATAGAATTCACATTAGCAGGTACATCATGCATTTCATCAACATTAACACTGGATACATTCAACCCCCCTCCCCCATACTTTTGTCCCTGGGTGCCGAGCACCTGGGTGGGGGCAGAGAGCGGACCCCCTTCCTGGGATCCCGAGGGATTCGTGGCGGGTTCATAATATGATACCAGCTTGCCCAAATCGGACCCCAACAAGACAGGCACTGGTAGCTTGTCTAGAACACCCACTACCTTTTCTTGAACACCCACCCCCCAGTCGATGGAAACCCGGGCTTGGGGAATGTGAGATAGAGTGCCCCCCACTCCGGTGAGGGTGAGATACTTGTCTGGGATGATATCCTTTGTTGGCACAAGGTGCGGACGCACCAGGGTGACATCAGCTCCCGTGTCCCGGAAACCGGTGACGAGCTGGTCATTCACCGTAACAAGCTGGTGATTGCTGGTGATGGGGTGAACCTCCTCTCCCCCTAAGAACAAAACAGTTGAAGATGATGGTTCACGCTGGGGTGTGCTGGCTGGCTGTGTCTGTCGTGGGCGAGGTACAGGTGGTCCAGATGCTGGCGGTGACTGTCTTCGCTAAGGACAGTTGAATTTCATATGTCCAGGCTTGCGGCAGTAGTGACAGGTGATTCCATCAGGTGCCCCAGGTCTGAAAGCAGCAGCTGCACTTGGGGGTCTCGGTGGTGGACGGCCCACAGAGGCAGGGGGGTCTGCCCGGCCATTGGGCGGACCTCCTCTCCAGTTAGATGGTGCAGACTTGCGCAGCTCGGGCACCCGGGTTGTTACAAAAGTCTCCGCTAACTCTGCGGCAGCGGTTGCTGACGCAGGCTTCTGTTCTAGCACGAATTGTCTCACATCCGCAGGGCAAATACAAAGAAGCTGATCAAGCACCATCAAGTCCTCCAAGGCATCATAGGACCCTTTTGTTAGGCCTAAAGTCCACTGGCGTAATGTGGTGCGTAAGCTGCTGACCACATCCGGATAAGAGTCCGTACGATCCTTTGTAAGGACCTAAACCTTTTCCTATAGACTTCAGGGGTCAGCTGGTACTTAGCAACAATAGCGTCTTTTATAGCAGAATAATCGTCATCCTGCTCCGTGGATAACTCCGCAGAACACATCCAGCGCTTTGTAGCGCAACAAGGGCGTCAGATGTCTGGCCCACTGCTCTTGGGGCAGACGATACTGACGGCAGGCTTTCTCAAAGGATCGCAAAAACAAGTCTATGTCAGTGTCCTTTTCCATATGAGCAAATTTAAATTTTGCACTCACGTGTGATGCTGCTCCTCCAGCTGGAAAGTTGGGTGATGAGCTTCGGCTGGATTGGTATATTCTGGCCATGCTCAGTTCATGCTGGCGTTTCCGCTCTGCGGCCTCCCTCTCAGCTCGGCGTTCTTCACGCTCCGCCATGTACTGCAGGTACTTTACCGGGTCAGTGTCCATTAGCTGTTGGAGGGCCTGCTGCATCATAGGGTCCGTATAAATAGATAGTCCGTTACTGGCCGGTTCCAGGCAAGTACGTGAAGACAAATTAGGATCCGTACTGAAATACTGCTCTGGGGGCTAACAGGGCCCGCAGGATGTTCCCTCCGTGTGGTTAGGACTCTCAGTCTCCGGTTCCTCAGGACTCGAGTCCGATGGGCCGGTGTCTTCCGCAGTAGACACATCCAACCGCCGCAGTTGTTGGCTATCCCATCGGAACAAGTCTTTTATCAGGTCGGTTTTTGTTCTGCGACCGACTTCAATGCCCCGTTCTTGGCACAGATTTTCCAGATCTGCCAAAGCCATTTTCTTGTATTCCCTGGACATTTTCACGCAAAATAAAAGATAGATAAAGAAAACAAGATTTCGGGAGGGTACTGGACTACACAATCTCTTTGTACACACCAATAAATGTATTGCACTCAGCCACACCACCACCAAATTGGTTTGGTTCTGACAGAGGTAAAATTAATTCAACTCTGTTCAGATGTTCTCAACACATGCAAAAAGAATCCCAGTAGCTGCCAACCAATATGTGACGATACCGACCGCCGCGGCCAACATACGTCACAACACCGTCACAGCACCCCTAGTGGTCGATTCGCAAAACAGGCCTCCCAGCCGCTTTCAGCTCGCCGACAGTCTAACTTGAGTCCGTAAAGTCGGTGGGCTGAAAGTACGGGGATTGGACCGCAGATTGACCACAAGTGAGCGTGTGACTGACCGGATCAGAACCACACTCAGGGTAGTTAAACTGCCACCACCTTGCGATCACTGGGAGCAAGGAACCCACTATCTGGATAGCACAGAACAGAGTAGCTTTCTCTTCGGAGAGACTAGAGTACGTTTTTGCAGTGTTTGGAACAGGCATATGACTAGAGAAATGACTTGAAGGTCATTTATTATATACACAATACAGGTTATCGATATGTACAGTGATTATTAAAACAATAATTAAGGAAGTATAGTCCTAGAAACCAAAGGGAGAAAAGAAAGAAAATACTTATTTTCTGTAGGAAAAGATGTCCGTTGGTGAAATAGTCCGTTGCAGGGATAAGTCCAAGAAATCTTTGTCCAGAGGGTAATAAATCCAAATATGCCTACAGCCCAATGGTTCTCTGGCCGAGGCTCTCTTCAGGTGATGTTAAAATGGAGAACTCCCGTGCAGATCCTAGATCAGGGCTATATGGATCTCAGGATCAGGGCGGGGACTTGAGAATCCGCCTGTTGGGGCAGGCTGTATCTCTGAGCGAATGCAAGTTCTGAAATATGGTATAAGCCATATTTCGGGATGCCTCCGCTGTATATAATTAGCAAGCGCAGATTCCCATTCCCCACAAAATATGGAGTTCAGGGATATCAAACAAGATTATCTTAAATTATTTATTATTGATAAACCCCATAACTTCACCTGGACACCTCTTAAAGTCATGTGTGACCTATGGACATGTCCAGTAAATTCTGAGGGACACGATTATGTAAGTTGCATGTCCGTGAGATGCATGATCTGTCTTAAAAGGGTAAAAATAATATCTTACATACATGTTTCAATGTGAGAATACGGCGCCAAGGAGTCTGGCTGCTAGCTTACCTACTTCTATATGCAAGTGACTCACCAAAAGGTTTCTTTTGAATGGCTTTCACACCTACCCGTGAAATCTCTAAGGGGAAGGAAGCTTTAGTTATGTGTAGGGACTCCAGGAAACAGGCTGTGATCATGTTTATTGACCAAAAGGCCCCCTTGTTCTCTGGGCATACAAGAGTAGCCGCTCTGACTAATCATATTGTAATCTGTAGGCCCAAATACTGTTTAATAGACTGATTTATCCATATGGGATAGTAATATTGGTAATATTGGGAGGATTGATCAATATTCTCGCGAATTATCCGTGACAGTGGGCCCCCCAAGAAACAGTAGGCCCCGGCACTTACCCTTGTATGCCAGTTCTAGCGCCGCGCATGAAGGGAATGCTTCTTTAATTGTAGGAAATGAGAAAAAATGTCTTGTACTGTATTTGGTACAAAGCAAGTGAACCAACAGATGGTGGAATGTTAGACTAAAGAGTCTTAACATGCACCAAAGTTTGCACTGCTTAAAAATATTAGACCGGATTAGTAATATAGGTAGTGATCTAGGTGTTAAGGTTGCCATTAGGGATGAGCAATTCGAGCAATTCGACTTCGGATGAAACATCCGAAGTTGATTCGCATAAAACTTTATTGGCTCCGATGAGCCAAAGTTATTACTTCACGAAGTCTCGCGAGACATCGCATAATAACTTCATAAATTAATTTGTACTGTAAAAATCCATATCCCGAACTTGGGTTCAGTTCCAAGGTACCGCTCCGTATAGTACTTCAAAAGTTTTATGCGACTCGACTTCAGATGTTTCATCCGAAGTCGATTCACTCACCCCGATACACATTAGTGTATTGTCAGCTGAACCTGATGAGAACAGTGTATATGTCTGACAATATAATGTCTATGAGGAGCTCCCGACTCTACCCCGACAGATGATGTGGGGAGAGAGGATCAGGCAAAGTGAATATTTTCACCTAATACTTTTGTTCTTCTGGAAGATAAGCCACTGAAAGAAGTTGTGGCAGTGCCTTTCCCCCCTTCCCTCATTATATACACATACACGTTCAGCAGAACCAAATCTGGACATGTATGGGAGAGAGTCGGGAATGATAGCTGACAGCTATTAAATGTGTATGGCGGGGCATCGTCGAGCTACCGAGGGAGATGGCTGCGTAACTTTGAGCTCCTGTTTAGCTATCTAGCCCGCAAAAACCCTCTCAAACGGCTCTTGCCTGAAGATTTGCACTCCCCAGTACCTGTCAATCGCCCGCATGATGACTCGGGGCAAGAGAGGGTCCAAATCCCAGGGTAAACTGGAGTTCTTCTTCAAGAAGGTTCAAGGCCAAGATGGCGCCGACGGCGAGGTCTCCCCAGTCGCTGCGGGACCCAGTCTACCCTATAGCACAGACTCCCGCTCCCCAGAGAACGCAACTGACACTGGGTCGCAGCTTCTGAGTCCGATCGCGGCTTCCCCGCTCCAGATGATCCCTAAATCCTGCTACACTCACCAGGTCAGTGGCAGCGGCTCCTGCGGCGGCTCTCCTCCAATGGGGAACTCCACCCAGGCCTCCCCATCCATCAGCCCTGCCAAGAGGAGGCCAAAATTACACAACTCCCCCCTGGCTGGCAGTGATACCGGAGGACTCTCCAAGAGCCCAGACGCCAGCTCTCTGGCTGCTGTCCTGCAAGCTTTCCCCACTAATGGTGCCCCTGCTTCTAGCAGTCTTATGAAGGAGATGCTGCTGGCTTTTAACCATTTTGTGACTGCACATATGTCACATCTGCTTGCACCTCTCCAGGCCTCAGTCACAGACCTCAACATGTAGAAGAAAAAATGGGGGAATTGTTATGCAAGGCTGCAAATCTCATTGACTTGCATGAATCGCTTTCTGAAAAAGTGGCGCACCTCTGGGCCAAAGTGGCGGACCTGGAGGACAGGTCCCGTAGGAACAATCTCAAACTGCGGTGGGTTTCTGAAAGCATCTTACAAGCTGACCTCTCAGATTACATCAAAGATCTGCTCAAGGTGCTCCTTCCATCCTGCACGGAGTGAGATTTGATCATTGATAGAGCACACAGAATTGCCAAGCCGAAACACCTCCCTGATGATGTCCCTAGGGACGTCCTAGCAAGGATCCATTTCTAACTAATTAGGAAGCAGCCCTCTCTAGCAACAGAAAATTGGACTGTTTGCCGGCTCCTTACCACTCCATCAAACTGTTCGCGGACCTTTCAGCACCGCCGCAACCTGTTTCCTATCACATCCACTTTGTGGGCACACTCTATCCCGTACCCCTGGGGATTCCCAGTTAAGCTATTAATACATAAAGATGGCTTCCTAGTGGTGATTACATCTGCAGAAGATGGCATAAAGTTACTGTCCTCTTGGAACCTTGAGATGGTCTCATCACTTGAACAGGTGCCTCAGAGGAGAATCACATCTGACAGTGAATAGCAGCGGGTGGAAGGCAGACGCAAAAAGAAGAACCGTTGAAGGGTTTACCATCTACAGGAGTGGTTGAGTATCCGCTCCCTTGAGTTCTATGACTGAACTTTTTCCTCAGTACACAAGAGGCGATTTTATCAGCCTCTCACTTTCCAATCTGTTAGCCCATGTTTACAGGCTATTTATATTTGTTTACAGGCTATTTATATTTGTTTTGTTCTGTTATCCCTATCTTCTTCCTTCCTTTTTATTATTGTACTAATGAGTAGACACTTGCTGTTCCGTGATGATACCGCTGTGCACTTCGCTAGGGTCGTAGTCGTGCCTTCTTCCCTTCCAGGTCATGCACGCACCTACATTGCAAAGCAAATATTCCATTACCATGGTAATAAAAGTTGGCTCCCTTAATGTTAGGGGTTTAAACAGCCCCTACAAACGCTGCATGATGTGGAGGGAGGCTCTCTCCCTTAAATGTGACGTTTTCTGTGCGCAGGAAACTAATGTTGTGGCAGATGCTAATACTAATGCTAATACTAAAACATCAGTATTTCCCGGTTATAATACAAGCACATGATGAAAGGAAAAAACGTGGGGTGCTGGTGGCCATTAGAAACACAGTTGTTTCCACTCATTTAGACCCGGGAGGGAGGTATATAATTCATATTTGTTACCTAAATAATGAATTGTACACCTTGGTAGGGTTATATGCCCCTAACATGAGACCTCTTCGCTTTTTCAATAAACTACTTAAGAAAGTTTTTTCCCTGCAAAAAGGAAGGGTTCTTATTTTGGTGGACTTTAATATGGTCCCTATATGGTATCCTTCCCTTGATTCCTCCTCCTCAACAACATCCAACTCTCCATCCCTTACACAAATTTTGTCATACAACTCCTTCTATGACATATGGCGTATTCAACACGCCTCGGAAAGAGACTACTCTTATTATTTGCCCTCCCACCATTCTTACTCCCGTATAGACCTCATCCTAGTCGATAGGAAGTTATTAGACGCCATAAAGAAATCCAAAATAGGACAGATCACCTGGTCTGATCATGCGGCGGTAACCGTTGAACTGCAAGAACAATTTCAAGCCCCGCCCAATCAAATTTTGAGAGCCAATGAATTCATCCTGGCGCACTCCCACTATAAGACAAATATCACCCGAGCTTTGGAAAAATACTTTAAATTTAATTTCGACTCAGTATCGAACCCCTCAGTGGTGTGGGATGGTGCACAAAGCGTTCATCAGAGGTATACTTATTAAATTGGGACATAGAGACAAAAAACAAAGAGAAAAACTCCAAACAGACCTAATCCACCAAATAGCGAAAACCGAGGCATAAAACAAGGCGTCCCCATCTAAGGATCTTTCTGACACTTTAAAGCAACACAGAACTAAACTCCAGGAAAGCCTGTTACATGTGTACGAACTTTCCCTGAAGAAAGTTAAAGCATTGTATTATTCCCAGGCGAATAAAGCTGGTAGCTTGTTAGCCAGGAGAATAAAATCAAGAGCTTTAAAGTCTCGGATTGCCTATCTTTGGGACTCCACTAATTCCCAGAAGCTTTATGATCCTAAATCGATAACGAACAGGTTTATGTCCTATTATTCCCAGCTCTACAACTTAGCAGGTGATTCACATTTTACTCCAGCGTCCTCTAGGGAGACTGACAATTTCCTAACGTCCCTCTCCTTGACAGCTCTGGATGATTCACAAAAGGACTCTCTATGCGCCGCTATCACTTTATCAGAAATTGCTCGCATCATACGACAACTCTCACACCATAAAAGCCCTGGCCCGGACGGTCTTTCTAACTCACATTATAAGTTGTACGCTTCGACTATTCTGCCTCATCTACACGCATCCTTGTCTTGTTCTGCATCGGAGGGTAAAATGCCGACTGAAATGCCGAATGCTGGAGGCAGTCATTGTGACTTTGCCAAAGCCTGGCAAAGAACCGACATCCCCACAAAACTTCCGACCCATATTCCTATTAAATACAGATCTCAAGATTTATGCCAAACTGCTTGCAAATAGGTTGGCCCCTATTATTCCATCTTTAGTAAACCCAGATCAGGTGGGATTTGTGCAGCACAGACATATTACGGACAACTCCAGAAGAGTTCTTAACCTGATTGACTTTGTCAATCGATTATCTATGCCAGCGGTACTCATTACTTTAGATGCCGAGAAGGCATTTGATCGGGTGAACTGGTTATTTGTCTCCTCGGTACTTTTCAAAATGGGCTTTCCAGACCAAATGCTGAGAGCCGTAAAAGCTCTATACACTAATCCCTCAGCGAATGTGCTGGCAAACAGAGAGTTGTCTGATCCCTTCACCCTGTCAAATGGCACGAGACAAGGATGCCCCTGTCGCCCATTATATTTATTTTATCAATAGAACCCTTAGCATAAGCTATTCAGATAGGGGATCAACACCGTTTATCTCTCTATGCGGATGATTATGATTATCCTCACCCTTTCCAGCCCATCAACCTCCCTACCTGCTGTGCTGACTTTGGGACTCTCTCGTACTACAAAATTAACGAAAATAAATCGCAAGCCCTCCCCCTAGGGCTATCCCCTTCCGAAATAGCCCACCTACAACAAAACTTCCCATTCGATTGGCAACCTTCTGAAATACAATATTTAGGGATCCGAATATCCTCCACCCCCCAAGGCTTGTACAAAGCGAATTTCCCGCAGCTCTTACAAGCTTTACGAACTGGATGGACAATATGGCTAAAACGGAACTGTCCTGGATGGGCCGCATTGCGGCATTCCAGCAACACACTCTCCCAAAACTGCTTTATTTATTTCAAACCATACCTATAAAGATCCCCATGTCCTTTTTCAACTTAATTAACAAAATGTTAAACAGATTTGTATGGTGCAAAGGCCCGCCTAGGATAGCGAGAAGGATCATGAATAGACATAGGAAATGTGGTGGCCTGAGCT
Organism: Bufotes viridis; assembly: GCA_033119425.1. Taxonomy (NCBI): domain Eukaryota; kingdom Metazoa; phylum Chordata; class Amphibia; order Anura; family Bufonidae; genus Bufotes; species Bufotes viridis. Next base: position 305,964,760 of record CM065592.1, read on the forward strand.
TATCCAACGTTTTTGATAATTACTTGGCCTCCAGAGTTAATCAACTGAAGGATTGGTGGGTGGGAGATACATCCAAAAACTGGGTACATATTGAGCAGTCCCTAGACCCTTCGCAGAACCTCAAAGCCTTATTAATGGCCTCCCTGAAGGAGGATGTGACCATCTCCCTGCCCCCATACTTCCTCTCCACTTTGGCTCTGTGGCAACTTTTTCTCAGTAAGGACATCAGCTCTCCGACCTCTATTGCACATTTAGCTCTGCTTGAATCTCTACAACGTCTGTCTTCAGATTTATCCTTGCCATCTTGGAAGGCTCAGGGGTTCCATATGGTGGGAGATCTGATGTCTCAGTCAACTCTCAGATTCTTTGAGGATCTACATAGAACGTTTGACATGCCACATAGGGAATTATTTAACTACCTAAGAATCAGGCATATTCTGAACGCACATTCCATGTCTGTTGGCACAGGCATCTTACAACTTGTGAAACATTGGTCTCCAAAACGCTACCTCGTCAGGGATTAAACCCATGAACTCGCTATTAGGTAATAAAGATTCCTTCATTAAATTAGCTTTTGTATCATGTGAGACTGATCTACACAGACCCAATGGTCTACTGCCATAAGATTTGCTGCGTCTAACCTCAAATGTACCACACATTTTGAATCATATATGAAGACCACTCTACGGTGGTACTTTACAACTCATAGACTAAGTCACATATTCCCTGGCGCACCCCAGACCTGTTGGAGGGGATGTAGGGGAAGAGGGAATATACTTCATATTTTCTGGGGATGTCCTAAGTTATCGAATCTTTGGGCCCAAATTTTTCGCAAAGTTTCTAAATTGTCCAGGCACCCAATACTCCAAGACCCGGCCCTCGCTCTTTTATTTCTGGAAATTGCCAAACTGCCTTATAATGTGATACAGAAACAGGAAGCAAAAACAGAGTATTATAGAGTTAGGAGTTCCTGGGTAGTAAAACCAATATAATAAGGCAGGGCGCCAAGGTAGGTGAAGTTAGAATTAAAAAATGCGTGGTATAAACGTGAGATCACTAAAATTACTGAGAGTATTTAGGATATTTAGGAGGCTGCCAGTGGTTTCACCCAAATCCTTGGGAAGAGGTGGGGTGATAATGATAGGAATGGAAACACCATGCGTGCGTGTGGAGAACAGTAGCAACAGGTTAAAGGAAAAAGACCAAGCGTATTTAAAACCAAAAAAACAACACATCCGGTGGATGTGACGTCACTTCCGGTGTCGCCGCCTGACACCGGAAGTGACGTCACATCCACCGGAAGTGACGTTTTGCCTCAGAGTTTGGCGGTTTTGTTTTGTTTTAAATACGCTTGCCATGTATGTATATTTATTGCTCCTGATGAAGGGGTCCTTTTAGACTGACCCCGAAATGCGTTGAGCCTCCCCTTCCCAGTGCTTTGGCTTCGGATTAAAGAAGGAATCCAGATACACCGCAAGTGAATGCCGTTCTTTCAAAAATCTCTTCAGGCGAGTAAAGATCGCTGTCTCAGACCAGACCCGACAGCTGTTCCATCCGTTTTCTACACTGTCTATACTGCCACTGTATATAATTTCATTGTGTAATACTGTTGAGGGGCCCTGACAAAATCTTTTAGTACTTCTCCTCCTCCTCTTGGATGGGCCACTTCTGGGTCAGGGCGCCTGCCATGCACCTTTTTCTCGCTACTAAATTGGTTATAGCGGCGAATTGGAAAAGTGATATTGTTCCTACCCACTCATACATTGTAGTGGCTATTACGAATTCTTATAAAAGAATGATAGCTCACAAAAATTTTACGACCAATAAGTTCAAAAAAGATTGGGCCCTTTGGAATATACTTTATCCACCCCCTGGCACATTGTCTTAACTCATTGAGATTTGCCGAAAGATTACTGGTGGCACCTCTCAGCAAAAAAGCCCTTCTGATCTTTATTGACAAAGGATAACTGGTTTATAATAACTGTGTATTGCTTTTGTCGTATCTAACGGATGATTATTGATGCTATACTCATGCCTATTTTTCTTTTCTTTCTTCCCTCTACCTTCCCTTTCTTTAGCTGCTACTATTTTATGGTTATTGTACTCACAACGGATTTTCTCTGAATATTTTTGTTTATTTGACAAAATTCTTAAATAAAAACTTATTGACAATTAAATGTGTATGGCATTCCTACACATGGTGAGTTCACACTGAGTTTTTTGGTGCTGATTTTGAAATCAGCTCCAAAAACGCCTCAAAGGAGCCTCCCATTTCAATAAGAAGTAGCACTTGCTTTTTTTTTTATACATGTAAAAAATAAATATGTAAAAAAGATGTAGCATGTCCTATCTTGGGGAAGAATCAGCACAGAAAAAAACTGCACCTTTGCGTGCACAATAAAATTTAATATTAGAATTAAGTAAAAAATCTGCCTGAAAAACATTTTACAAAAACACGCATAATTTTGAGGTGTAAAAATCTGCTTGGATTGAGAACTTAATTTTTACATGTGTATTTTGAAAATCAGCTGTGTGAACTGACCCTTATAGTTAAAAAAATAATAATAAGAGTCAGACGAGGGGAGAAATGTCCACTGGATGGCAACCAACCATGTTGCCATGCAGCTAGATTGACAGGTCTCTCCCCTACACAAAGGTGTGTCTGTATCTGGTTTTTATCAGTATGAAAAAAGGGCTTACCCTTAAATGAAATATTTCCTTCCTCCCTATGGCGCCCACCAGCCTAAGCACAAGTGCATGTAAATCTCATTCTCTGTGCAATGTACAGTATATATGATACTATTGCATATGTCATGCCTTTAGCAGTTTCCATTATGTGTGCATTCATACTGTTATAACTCCATCTAGTGGCAATTAGTGCAAATAGCTTCTAGCTAGCCAACTTCTAATCCTTGTTACGTGTCAAGAAGCAGAATGAGAGATGCAATAGAACCACCTAAAAGTGAAATAAGAGATGCAGTTGAAAAAGGAAGAATTGCAATTCAAAATGGAAAGGGCACACCTAGAAGCAGTACTTGAGAGACTGGCAGAAGAAAAAAAGACTGTAGCTGCTATGGACGTAACTCAGGCTTTAGAGTAGGCAAAGAATCCTACAAGGGAAAACTCATGTACATACTTGGGCCCGAACCTGGCAGTACATAGCCGTTGTAGCTCAGGCTACGTACTACAACATGCTAAGTCAGGTGACAGCTTGCATACAAGTCCAGGAGTCAACCCCTACTAATGAGCTTCAGCAGAATCCTGTCACACACCAAGCAACCTCACTTGACCATCAACCCTCGATGCAAACTGCACCTAAAACAACAACCCCCCTGTAGGAACCAGTAGATGGTGGCTATTACAAGAGTTGTTTCAATACCAAAATTTTGATTCGGTTTCAATACCATAAAAAATTATTGCGATACTCAATACCATGCAAAAAAAAAAGTAAAATTTTATTTTTACTTTTCTGTTACGACGTTCATCGCATAGTTATTTTTTAAAATTTTTTAAAAGTTTGGACTTGGAATATGGCGATATGTGATATGTTTATTTATATATTTTATATGTCAAATTGTGAAAGTCGGCCATATATATTTTGGGGTGTGTTTTTTTTTAAACCTTTTTCTTTATAAGTATTTCCCCCCCTTAGGAGTAGAACCTGGGATCTTTTTATCCCTTGTCCTATTCACCCTAATAGATCTCTATCATGGTGAATAGGACTTTACATTTCCCTGCTGCCCTGTGCACACAGCAGCAGGGAGCCCCCATGGCAGCCAGGGCTTCAGTAGCGTCCTGGCTGCCATGGTAACCAGTCGCAATGTAGGGCTCCGATCGGTTACCATGTCAGCCCGGAAGCTACTGAAGCCCTGGCTGCAAAGGGGAACTGCCACTGCCACCAATGGAGGGGAGGGGACTCTGTGGCCACTGCCACCAATGATCTAAATACTTTAATACTGGGAGGCGGGGCGGGATTTAGGGCGCACTGCCCACTCATTGAGTTTAATATGGGGGGGGGGGAGGGAGGGTCACACTGCCCACACAAGCCTTCAATGCAGATACAGGAGGCGGATACTGCCGCCACCCACCTCCTGTATCTGTATTAAAGGCTAATTATCATTCTGTGGGCAGGATGGGGGCAGAGCTGCAGGCCGGGTACTTGTTGCAGGCGTTCGGGTCTCACAGCGGAGGAGGGCACAGGACACTGAGGAGAAGGAGAAGGCTGCTGCCGTTCGCCAGGCGCAGCAGTTCTCTCCTCCCATGTCCCCCCTCCCGCACTAATCAACAGCGACTGCGTCATAGGAGGGAGGGATCCCCTACCTCCCTCCTTCTCCACTATCTACGGCCTCAGAAAACACAGCGTGTGCCGAGCACTGCACACGCCGTGTCCCGACAGGAGATACTAGACCGCGCATTAGCGAAATGAAAAAACGAACGTCCCGATACCGAATCGATACTGGCATAAAAGTATCGATTGGGTATCGAAAGTTCGATACCCGAAACAACCCTAGCTATTACAGCAATGAATGATCAATTTCCTCATATTCTTTGCTGAATGTGAAATAATAATATTATGGCTTCTCAAAGTTCAATAACCGACCTGAAAGCTACAGAGCATGGTAATCTTCATTTGTGAATACAATCAAAGATTTAGATCCGTCTGAAAGTGAAGTTCATCTTCTAGTCAAATGGCTAGGGAACGAGTCAGCAAAGTGGATTAGAGACATTAGCTACCCAAGCAAAAGGGGTAAACATGACATGGGATTGACTCAACGCCGTTCTGAATTCAGCAAAGGCGCGGTGAGGGAAAGACGCTCATCGGCTGCCAGCTTCCTCACCGCCCCTGCGCTGAGTTCGAAACAGCGTGAGATTTCATCAGAGCACAGGGCTGGCAGAAGGATGCGAGCGCTGCCTGTCCCTGTGAATCAGGATATGGAGGGAGGCGACAAATGTGGGAGAACGGAGCCTCTAGGAGCAGGAACAACCCCCTGCTCCTAGAGGCTAATTAGCATATTATAAAAGTTAGATTTTTGGTGTAACGGGGGCACTGAGAAAAGTAGGAATAGGCTACTTAGGTTTAGCTGACATTAGCACATCGCTAATGTCAGCTAGCTTAATAGGGCTAAATCTGGTGACAGAAACCCTTTAAGGCTCACATGAAGCAATAGGAAATGTACTCTTTAGAAGAACTGAGGACTTTTATAAGATTCCCACCAAGGGTTATCAGAGGCGAAGAGAATTATCATATTTTTCAAACTATAAGAAAAGTGGAAAGTACATCTTATAGTCCAAATGTTAATGAGCACTTCTATTATGGAATCAGTAAGCGATCATTAGCATGCGGGAGGCATGAGGAGGTAAGGTCAGCACTGTAGTGTAGTGTCTGATCTGGGGTCTGCTGCAGCTGATTGGTGCTGCGGGGGGTCTGATCTGAGGCTGACTAAGGGTCTGATCTGAGTGTGATGGGGCTGAGGGGTCTGATCTGAGGCTAATGGAGGTTGGGGGTCTGATCTGAGGCTGATGGATGCTGGGGGGGGGGGGTATGATCAGAGGCTGATGGAGCTTGGGGGTCTGATCTTGAGTTGTGATCTGAGATCTGATAAAGAATAGGGGTCTGATGAGGATTGGGAGTCTAATGAGGGTCTGATCCGAGGTCTGATGAAGAATGGAGATCTGTTCTGAGGTCTGATGGGAAATATTTTCTTATTTTTCTCCTCCAAATCCTTGGTGTGTCTTGTAGTCCGGTGTGTTTTATAGTCCGAAAAATACGGTAACTGACCTGCCCGTGAAACTTCCGGTTGCCGGTTACTGAAAGAAGCCTGCTAGGTCTTGCATTCTTAAATACAGCACATGGCATCAATCCCACAGTACATAAGCTACCTTACAGTCTGCACTAGAGTTGTTTCGATACCAAAATTTTGATTCAGTATCGATACCATAAAAAAGTTTTGCGATACCATAAGTTTTTGCTGTAGTTATAATGATACACCCGCCGCGATGCCGCGCGGCGGGTGTATCAGCTAAGAGGGAGGAGGGGCTGTGGCGGGCCGGCATGACAGCGGGGCCCGTGCAGTGGCTGTATCCTACTACACAGGCCCCGCTCACTGTATATAAGCTTGCAATATTTTAAGACATTGTTATTATAAAGTAAAAAGCCTTAGTAAACCTTAGTTGTATTATTCTACCTACAATCGGTGGCAGAGAGGAGGGAAGAGGCAGGCCGGGAGGACGGATGCAGGCAGCATGAGTCACAACGTCACGAGCCTGCACCGCCCAGTTTATGAATGAAGAAGGCAGCTCAGGCACGTGACGTAGTGACTCACGCTGCCTGCGTCCGTCCTCCCGGCCTGCCTCCTCCCTCCCCTCTGCCACCGATTGTAGGTAGAATAATACAACTAAGGATTACTAAGGCTTTTTACTTATAATAACAATGTCTTCAATTATGGCAAGCTTATATACAGTGAGCGGGGCCCGTGTAGTAGGATACAGTCACTGCACGGGCCCCGCTGTAATAAAAGCAGATGAGACCTCTACCCCCTATAATAGGGGTCATCACAGGGACACTGTAATGGGGGAATCTGTGGATGACAAGATGCTATGTGTCATCCACAGATCCCCCTCATAGCAGTGTAATCCACAGACCCACATAACAGTGCACCATCTACAGATCCCCACAAAACAGTGTCCTCCACAGACCCCCCATAACAGTGTCCTTCACAGACCCCCTATAACAGTGTGCCATCTACAGATCCTCCATAACAGTGTCACCCAGAGATCCCCCATAACAGTGTCACCCAGAGATTCCCCATAACAGTGTCACCCAGAGATCCCCCATAACAGTGTGTCATCCACAGATCCCCCATAGCAGTGCCATCCACAGATCCCCCATAACAGTGTCATCCACACCATTAGTTCAAAACCCACCAAAAGCACACATTTTGGTTAAAAATATTTTTTTCTTATTTTTCTCCTCAAAAACCTGGGTGCGTCTTATGGGCAGGTGCGTCTTATAAGGCGAAAAATACGGTAATATATTGGTGTACTTTTTTTAAACTTTTTTTTTACTTTTTCCCCCTTAGGGGCTAGAACCTGGGATCATTTTCATCCTATTCACCCTAACAGAGCTCTATTAGAGTGAATAGGGCTTCACACTCTCCCTGCTGCCCTGTGCACAGTACACACAGCAGCAGGAAGCTGACCATGGCAGCCAGGACTTCAGTAGCGTCCTGGTTGCCATGGTAACCGATCGGAGCCCCAGCATTATACTGCTGGGTCTCTGATCACTGCCACCAACGAGGAGGAGGTGAGGGGACTCTGTGGCCACTGCTACCAATGACTTCAATACTGGGGGGGAGATGGGGCGCTGGCCACTCTTATCCTTAATACTGGGGGGGGGGGGGGGCGGGAGGGCACTGGCCACTAATGACAAGCGGTTAACTGCCGCGGATCGCAGCGTTCAATGACGGGCAGGTGCTGGCAGTGTACTCCCACCTCCTGTGTTTGTATATGAATAGTTACTTGTCATTGGTGGCCAGTGCTTCCGCCCCTCTCGCTCTACTGGTTGCAGCGGCAGCACAGGGGGAGGGAGAAACAGCCTCCTTCTCCCCGTGCTGCTGAGAAGAACATGGCCGTGCTGAGAGCAGCGCAGCCACGTTCTCCAATACTGGGCTGTGCGGCAGCACAGCGCAGTATCGATAAAACACCAATCCTGGTACCGAGCCCGATACCAGAGAAAAGTATTGATTGGGTATCGAAAGTTCAATACCCGCAACAACCCTAGTCTGCCTGAGAAGTAGATGTCTGAAGGCTCCAAGTACAAACTGTATAATTGTCCCATTTTCTCCATTCTCCCTTTTTGTGGCCATTTGCCAACAAACCAAAACCAGAAATGATCCTAATTTTGACTTCTGAATGCTTGAGGTAGCTTAAACTAAATCAGGTAAATATGCCGTATTTAGCAACTGGAAAAGTACACCTGTTGCAGTACACAAAACCAGTGTATCCCCTGCAGACTCCTCAAACAAAACTGTACACAAGAAACCTCATCCACTGTTGAAATGCAGAACTTCTAAGAAAACCATCTTAAGCAAATCTTCCTCAAGGAACACCATATTTGCTACAGATGTTATACATCAACTTCTCATCTTGCAAGGACTGTACAGCGGACATGTCGTGATTCGAACCCGTGACCAGCCACATCCCAGGCGGTAGCCCTGCTTACTAGGCTACAGTCCTCTCTGGACATTCCTCAATGAAGCCTATTATTTAACCTCAGTCTTGCCAAGCCTTGCTCATCACCCTTGATTCCCCACACCTCGTACTTTCCTATATAAGTCCAGCCCCTTGCACTCCAGCTTGCTGATTATTGAGCTCCTGAGCCTTGATCAAGCTTCTCCTCATCTGCTGCTCTTGCTACTACCGTAAGTCCACTGTTGACCAGGAATTGACTAACGACTACTCTTCTGCTTTGTCCCTACCTACTGAACTGCTACCACCGTTGCCGACCCGGATTGTCTGACCACAGTTACTGCCACCTGCCCTGACCCACCGCTTGCCAACCGACTACGCCTCTGCCAGACTTCCTGCACCTACTACCTGCCTGCGGTCCTTGCCACTGGGCTCCCCTCCTACCTCCAGCCAGCTGTCCTCTGACTCAGGTGAACCTGTAGGATTGTTACAGGTCATTAAATGCTCAGAATGTGACAGTAAAGAGTTAATACAGAATTATACCCAGGGCCCGACACATAGACTCTTGCACCCACGAACCAGACCACAGAGCATGATCGGGAGGATAAAGACATAAGGAGTCATTTACGATCAGAAATACGCCTATATTACATAGTGTGGGGGGTTAGCTCTGGTCTCGGGGATCATTCACACAAACTTCCTTCCGGACAACGGATTTCATGTCCAAACAGTGCATTTATTTGGCAGTCTTCTCAAACAAAACAAAATAAATGAACACCTGCCTGTCTAGGCACTACCTAATACATAAGATATCGCTGACTCACCTAAGACCCCATTCACACACACACGGGAACCCATGCGGCTTTCCCAGCCGAACGTCCATGAATTGTGGCTAGCACCTAGCCCCGTGGCCCCTCAGCCCTCCTCAGCTGAGATCACGTTCCCAGAGCCTCACCAGGACTCTGCTACACAAACCACTCTCTCCCAGAGTGAGACCCCACCCATGTCCAACAAGAGGATTAAAAAGAATCCCTGGACATGGGCATTGTCCAAAATCCCGGACTGGAGCATGGGGAACAGGCACCCACCCAGCACATTACCTGTTCCCAGTAAAAGCCCGCCCTGGAACTGGCTGAGCCAGCTATACTAATACTAATACTTGGGCTTTTACTCCACCAAGTGCAAAGGCTCCTTGGTGACACGCTCTTGGTGCAAACAGCCCTGTCTGACGGTTTCCCTGGGGCTTCACTGCACACATCAGTGTTCACATTGCCACAATAGTTACATAGTAACATAGTACATAAGGCAGAAAACAGACATCTGTCCATCCAGTTCTGTCCATCCTGTCATCCTGCTAGTTGATCCAGAGGAAGGCAAAAAAAAAAGTGGGGTAGAAGCCAATTTTCCCAACTTAAGGGCAGTAAAAAATTCCTTCCCGACTCCATTCAACAATCAGAATAACTCCCTGGATCAACGACCCATCTCTAGTAGCTATAGCCTGTAATATTATTACACTCCAGAAATACATCCCGGCCCCTCTTGAACTCCTTTATTGTACTCCCCATCACCACCTCCTCAGGCAGGGAGTTCCATAGTCTCACTGCTCTTACTGTAAAGAATCCTCTTCTTTTTTTGTGTACAAACCTTCTTTCCTCCAGACGCAGAGGATGTCCCCTCATCACAGTGACAGTCCTGGGGATAAATAGATGATGGGAGAGATCTCTGATATATTTATACATAGTTTTTAGATCTCCCCGTCGTCTTTTTTCTATAGTAAATAACCCTAATTGTGATAATCTTTTAGGGTACTGTAGTTGCCCCATTCCAGTTATTACTTTAGTTTCCTTCCTCTGAACCCTCTCCAGCTCTGCTATGTCCGCCACGTTCACAGGAGCCCAGAACTGTACACAGTACTCCATGTGTGGTCTGACTAGCGATTTGTAAAGTGAAAGGACTATGTTCTCATCTCGGCCGTCTATGCCCCTTTTGATGCAACCCATTGTCTTATTGGCCTTGGCGGCAGCTGCCTGACGCTGGTTTTTGCAGCTTAGTTTGCCGTTTATTAATATTCCTAGATCCTTTTCCATGTCAGTGTTAACGAGTGTTTTACCATTTAGTATGTACGGGTGACTTGCATTATTCCTTCCCATGTGCATAACTTTACATTTGTCAGTGTTAAACCTCATCTGCCATTTTTCTGCCCAAGCCTCCAATCTATCCAGATCCCTCTGTAGCAGTATAGTGTCCTCTTCAGTGTTAATTACTTTACACAGTTTAGTGTCATCTGCAAAAATTGATATTTTACTATGCAAGCCTTCTACAAGATCATTAATAAGTATATTGAAAAGAATAGAGCCCAGTACTGACTCCTGAGGTACCCCACTATTGACAGTTGCCCAATCTGAGTGTGTACCTCTAATAACTACCCTCTGTTTTCTGCCACACATTTTCTCCCAGTCCGAGCATCCTCATTTTATATACTTACCTTTTATGTGGTACAGTGTCAAAGTACAAAGTCCAGATATACAACATCCATTGATTCGTCGCTGTCAAGTCTAGAACTTAACTCTTCATAGAAACGGATCAAATTCGTTTGGCATGACCGATCCCTCATTAAGCCATGTTGATATGGCGTTATTTGCTTATTTCCGTTGAGATCATCTAAGATAGCATCTCTCAGAAAACCTTCAAACAGTTTCCCCACAACAGATGTTAAACTTGCCGGCCAATAGTTTCCGGGCTCTGTTTTTTTACCTTTTTTGAATATTGGCACCACATTTGCTATGCGCCAATCCTGTGGAACATTCCCTGTCAGTATACAGTCCGCAAATATCAGAAATAAGGGTCTGACTATGATATTACTTAATTTCCTTAGGATACGGGGGTGTATGCCATCCGGTCGTGGCGATTTGTCTATTTTAATCTTTTTAAGTCGCTGTTGTACTTCTTCCTGGGTCAGACAGGGCACTTTTAATGGGGGATTTATTTTTACATTCAGCATTTCATCTGACAGTTTATTTTCCTTAGTGAATACATTGGAGAAAAAAATATTTAACAGCTTTGCTTTCTCCTCGTCGCTCTCTGCAACTCCCCCTTCATTATTCTTTAAAGGGCCGACACTTCTATAGAAGATTGCAGTGTAAAGGTAATTTGAGCCGCAATCTGCGACTTTTCCTGACTCACGCCAGGTCTAAAAAAGTGGGCGTGGTGTGGGTGATTGGCAGTCACGTCTCATCATTTTCTATGCCAGTTTTAGGCGTAGAAAATGGTCTAAATGTAAGCCAACAAGGTCTTAATAAATGACCTCCATAGTGCCTCCTAGTAACTCCACAGTGAATGAAGTGCAACTAAGTCTGTGGAAGGATCTTAGCATCAAGTCCTGCTCCAAGATTTGCCTGAATACAGTTTACCCTATTAGTCAAAAAAGCAAAGGTGGTAAGGTTGTATGCATGATGAACAGGGCAACATGTCCCTTGTTAGCTTATCTTTCTTTGATATTTTTGAGATGAAAGGACATATGGCTTTATACTGTAAGACTTGTACAGGTGTCAGGGAAGAGCTACTGGTTATCAAATGCAATCCATACTTACCTTGATCAAATGTGATCAGATTCCAAACAATGGAGAGGAGATCCCTACACCTGAGGCGGCTTTAAGTCATAAACATCTGAAAACCAAGGCGCACCTTATCCCTGCACATGACCCAAAGGCTCAGATAATACTTCTGCTTGGAAGAGACACTATAAGAGTAAATGGCCCTCACAATTCACCATACGCTCAGAAGCTTGACCTAGGATGGTTCATTAGAGGTGGTCTACCTAGGAAATGTTTACAAACCAACCACTGTAAATTTGCCAAATAAATTGGAGAATGGACATCAGGGGCATACATAGAAATCGTTGGGCCCCATAGCAAAGATCTGAATTGGGCCCCCTAACCCCACCCACCTGTGGCCCATTCAACATTCCACGGCCGTGCACATGTGCGACTGGCGCCTCCATTCATTTCGGGGAGTTTCAGGGGATTTCAGGGCCTCCATTCTCGTGGATAGGGGCAAACTTGAAAGAACCTGAATAACCCTTTAAAGCAGGGATGTCCAAACTGCAGCCATCCAACTACTGCAAAACTACAACTTCCATCATGCAACAGCATGCAGGTTGGACATCCCTAACTTAAAGTACACGTAAACTGAAGTTTAATAGAACCTATTATAAGTGCCATAAGATGACTTTTTCTAAGATGTTTTTTTTGTGTGATTTTTGTGTGAGAAACAGGCACTTGAAATTCAATATAGTGCTTAATAATCTGTACTTTCGTACACCGCTGATATGACAATGGTGTACAGAAGTACAGATTTCACTAGTGCTGCAGCAAGCGATGTACAGCACACATCACTGCTCCTGCCTGTCTGTGAAAGCCTGGCACAGTGGGCTCAGGCAGGAAGAGCAATTTATATGCAAGCAGAGCTGAACGAGTACTGGGACATCAAGCATCAACAGCAAGCAGCGTTCATGGGGGGGGGCTGCTTGAGGCACACTGTTCTCTATATGATAAGATTATGTAGAGGGCAGTGTGCCCCCCTCCCCTTGAACTTTGCTTGCTGCTGCCCCCTCACACTAACACACCCCCACTTCCCAATTAACTTTTTTTTTACTTTTGACAGTGCACAGCTGCACACTACTTACTTTGTCCGTAGCCGTGCAGGGCATGCTATCTGGAGACCAGGTGCGTAGCTAACGGCTCATGGGCCCTGGTGCAAGAGTTCAGCTTAGGCCCCACTTCCCTCAGTGCTTTTTGTGTCTTCTTATGCAGCACAAGGGTCTTTGGGCCCCCTCAGGCTCCTGGGCCCAGTAGCGGCTGCTACCTCTGCACCCCCTATAGCTACGCCCATGCTGGAGACATTAACAGTCTCTGGGGATTGGCGTTAGTCTCTGGGTGGTTATAAATCACTGAGCCGGGCAGGCAGCGCTGTGGAAGACAAGTCCAGCAGTCCTGTCTCTGTCTACTGACAGGCTATTAACGCTGCTAAATGCTGATTGGCCAGTTCAACACCCAGCCAACAGACAGAGGAAAGCGCACTGGCATAGGCTGTCTGTCACTGCAGGAGCCGGCAGGAAGATTGATAAAATATGTAAGTGGTGGGGGGCCCTGAGCACAGGGGAAGTAGGGCCTGTCTGATCCCCAGATAGGGAGAAGTAATAGTGTAGCCACAGCAGATATGTTAGTATAATTAGGGGCGGGGCCTTCCATCCTCTCAAGGGCCCCCCCCTCCCTTCACGGGCCCCATAGCAGCTGCTTGGTCTGCCGCTATTGTAGGTATGCCACTGATGGACATCCATCTATTTTCCAGCCTTTTCCTAACAGATTCCTCATAAGAGAGGAATTATAGCATTGTACAGCTTGACTTGTACAGCCTACAGCCAGAAACCACAAACTGTTCCTATGATGATGACAGAGTGAGGCTCACGATCTTCTAAAGACCAAAAATAGCCCTCCTCTATTGAAGGTGAGGCTTTCTTAAGGAAAGTGGACCATGGATTTTTCAAGGATGAAACAAATAGCTGGGTCACGTGACTCCCTTTCAAAACTCAGAGATACCATATTTTTCGCCCCATAAGACGCATTTTCCCCCCAAAAGTGGGGGGAAAATTTCCCTGCATCTTATGGGGTAAATACTAATGAGCGCTTCCATTATGGAAGCGCTCATTAGTACCGGAGGACCGGGAAGCGGTGAAGGCTCTGTACTCACAGCTTCCTGGTCCTCGGCTGTCGGCTGTGCAGTTGCTGCACACAGCATGAGGGCGCTCTGTGACCTCACGCTGTGCGCGCCAGTTCACAACACAGCCGGAGCAGGATGAAGAAGATTAAGCTGGAGGAGAGGAACGGCGGCGACTAGGAGCAGGAGAGGTAAGTGTTTTTTTTTGTTTTGTGTTCTGTGACTGATGAGAGGCATGGAGACAGAAACATGGCAATGGAGGCTGATTTGGGGGCTGAAATAGGGGCTGAAATATGACAATGGGGGCTGAAATATGGCAATGGGGCCTGATAATTAGGGCTGAAATATGGCAATGGTCGCTGATATGGGGGCTGATGAGAGGCATATGGGGGCTGATATGGGTCATATGGCTCATTTAGTCAAAGAAGATCATAGTAACTTCTGGAGGTTTTTGTGGTTCAAACATAACAACATCACAGAACAGGATCAGCAACCTCCAGCAATCCAGGAGTTCTGAAACTATAACTCCTAGAATGCTCAATTCACTTATTTGGGAGTTTGGAGAACATTGTGTATGTTTGCAAGCAGGGAGTTGTAGTTTCACAAGAAGCAGAAGTTCTGAAGGTTGCTGATCCCTGTCAAAATATTGCATAAAGGAACAGGTTTTTGCCAACAGTCCATCTCCTGCTGTGGCTCTCTATGGACTCAGAAGATCTACCTGGGAAGGGGAAAAAGACTATTGGTAAGACATTAGTTTGTTGAAAGAGACCTTTATGTAGATGATGGCCTAAAGTCACTTTCTTTACCAGAGGCTAGAATCAGCCTACTCAAAAGGACTCAAAGCGTGTATGCCTGTTCAAACCTCAGACTGCATAAGATTGCTTCAAACAGATGAGGAAAACCAAAGATTCAATTTCATGTTCTGCAGGAGCCTGGACTAGATGGAGGGCTCAATTTCCCCAATATACGATGTTATAGCCTAGCTTTTCTGGCCATATACATAATGGATTGGCTTCAGTCCACAGGTTATCACTCTGACAAGGCCCTAGAGCAATAATTACTCCCCAATGTTTCTTTGCCTAATCTGCTGCACATGCCATATACCTCCCTGCCAGAAGCAGCTAGATATAACCTTCTACTACTGACAACCTGGCGGGCTTGGCACAAGATACTGACCTTCAAATCACTCCAGCCTCTGTACTATACCTCTTTTACTCAGACAAAAAAGGAACTCCACACTAAATATTTCGAGATTGGAAAAGAAAAGGTATAGCCTCCACAGCATCCTTGTTATATTTTACACAAAACTACCTCCATCTCCCCATATCCTACTGGTTTTAGCTTTCCTTTTTTTTTTTTTTGTTATCTCTAGTCTTCTAGCTATGCCAGGGACATATTACACCACCCAACACTGCAAAAATGGATCTCCCAATTAAAACTTTTTATAGCACAGCCTAGCTCCCATAGAGCCATTATTACACGCAGTACCAATTCCTTCATAACCCCATTGTTTATGACAAGTCCAACCTCTCCATCCCTAAATGGCACTTGGATTACCCTAGTCTCCCATGCTCTCCGATAGGCCAATCAGTTAAACAATCCCTTCATTTCATCCTGGCCGCTAGATGTGTAGAAATGCTCTTTAAATTAATCCATAGGACATACATCACCCCCATAAGAGGTTATAAAATGAGTATCTTCCCCACTTCCGCTTGTTTAAAATGTGGTATTCTTGAGGCAAACATATCACTGTACATGGCAATGCTCGCACATACAACAATTCTGGGTTGAAGTTCACGAATTTACGACCCAATACCTAAACCTTGACACCCCATTGGATTTCATGTGGGCAATTATAGGCTATATAGCTAAAACGCAACACAATGGGGCACATTTACTAAAAAGTGTTGCTGCCTGTTTTCATGGGTAAAAAGCCTGTTTACGACTTTTCCAACTTGTTTGCATCTGTTTTGGAGGCATAGTTTTGCGTCTGTTGTGCCTATTTTGAGTTTTAAGACAAATTCAGAAGTTTTTTAACTTTTGCACCTACTTTCTGTCCTATTTATGTAGGTGAGCCAGATTTTGTTGTAAAAACAGTCTAATTTCTATGCGACCCCATGGCTGGCATACTTTTCTGTCTCTGTTTCGAATGGCGAGTTGTGCCACACAATTTGCCTACTTTCATCGAGAGTGCACCAAAATTCAGCTCACTTAGGCCACATTTTCATGCGCATGCTATTTAGACCAGTTTAGTGAATTTTAATCTGCAGTGCTGCAGACTAAAAAAAAATACCTAGGAGCCCTTGGCTACTGAACTGAAAAATGTAGTCACCAAATTGAATTTTGTGTCGCCAAATTTAAATACATATAATTATACCGTATATTATATATAGCCTGCAATACACCATATATTACATGTATTCTACAATACACCGCATATTATACATATATAGCCTGTAATACACTGTATAATATATATATATATATATATATATAGTCAGAATATTTAAATTGCTTCTGATAAAGTCTAATTTATCTAAACAAATTAGGATCTATAATAGGAGATTCCAATTTGTTTTCATAAACAAAAAGCTCACAAGAGCTCTTGATCTGTGTTGAATTGAAGACTAAAAGAACCCAGTTGTAAACAAAATATATACTTATTAATAATAATTCAGTGCAAAATAATCAATATAATATGTACTCTTTTTATACCCAATAGTTCTGACAATATATAGCCTGTAATACACTGTATATATATATATATATATATATATATATATATATCCTGTAATACATTGTCGATTATATAGGGCACTATATATCTACAGCAGGAAGCTATGGATCCATCAGATCTCAGGCACTGTACATGCACAGAGCAGCCTATACAGTCCCATTCTTGTGTACAGGGAGGAGGAGCCTCTGTTCATCCTCGGCCTCTCCAAAACTAACAGACCCAACCAGAGCCACCACAGAGCCGTCACTACAGTGAACGCGTGCCGTACCCCCAGCACAACACATACCCATCAGTCCCGCAGCAGTCCTGGGAACACACGGCTACAGCAGCAGGATGCAGGCGACACTGTCACACGGCCAACTAGGGGTTAACCACGGCTGGTCAAGGTCACATGACTAATACACGCCCCCTTTCACAGTCAGGGTCACGGACTCTTAAAGAGGCCTGACTCGGCTGGTGCTGATGATACTGCAGCACATCTAGAGGAGCCCCGCACCAGCGATTATTGCTGCAGAGCGGCTCCTGATGTGAACGATCCTGTCTGACTCATGATTGAACTGCAGAGTTGCAGTGGTGGGTCTAGTAGTCGCAAATGGCGACAAGACTAAAGTCCTGTTGCCATTTGTAAATTCTGTCGCATTGGCGACCATTTTAGCACTGATCGGTCCTACAAGAAAATGACTACTAGATGTCAGACTTAAACCAAAAAAGACAAACCAGATTTATAAAAGGATAATAGATAAGGAGCAAATTGAAGACAGAGTTTGCCATTATGCAGTTTTTTTTTTTACACCAAAAAAGTGAGCTTAGTAAATGTGCCCCAATAAACCCAAAAAGGACCTGAAAAGATTACACATGGTTTCAGCCACAGCAAGGTCTGGAAGCACGCTCTCTCTCCCTCCCTCATTTAGCCTTTTCTCTGAGAAGCTATACTTTATTTTGAAGATCGACTGGATAGAGGTGGCCCAAAATAAAGAAAGGGAGGTAGTCTTTTATTATAGTATTGGGTAAATACATTGCCCGGCTTCCTCTAGAGACTCGCTTTAAACTGCATTCATGCTTTTCTTTGACTACATGGTACCAGACTTAGAAATTGGGGGAATTACTCAATATATATGTCTTAGGCCTCTTTCACACTGGCGTCACAATTGATGCCTGGATAAGAGGCGGGTGCGTTGTGGGAAAATGCGCGATTTTTCCACGCATGTGCAAACTGTTGTAATGCGTTTTGCACGCGTGAGAAAAATCGGCATCGTCACTGAAGTCCGGTTTCGGGTTGAGTATTCTGTATATTTTATTATTTTCCCTTATAACATTAAATAATAGCATTCTCACTACAGAATTCAAAGTAAAATGTGCATTAAGGCAGGGCTTGACAAATTTTCTTGGAATCTAGGAGCCAGCTAAAAAAGTTAGGAGCCAGACGGAGCTGCGTCATAAAGCCCGCAATAGATGCCCCCATAGTGCTCCCCCCCCCCAATAATGCATGCCAGTACATAGGGCCCACAGTAGATGCCCCCATAGTGCTCCTTCCCCTCTTCTCCATAGTGCCCCCCATAATGTGCGAGTATATAGGGCCCCCATAATGCTTCCCCTCTTCAATAGGTTATATGACACGTCGGACGCTGCCAGTGTCCAAGTGATCGCCCCTTGCGTCCGCCACGACATGTGGAAACCCTTACAAGGATTACAGGGTCCGGAGGCAAAGGCAGAGGGGTCCGGAGGCGAGGGCAGAGGGGTCCGGAGGGCACAAACATTTTACTGAGCACTACAACCCCCAGCTGGCGCTCAGCCTCTGCAGTCCCCGCATCACTACAACGCCCAGCTCTTTCCCCCCTTGTCATTCTCTCCCCCCCCCTCTTGTCATTCACTTTCCCCCTCTTGTCATTCTCTTTCCCCCCCTTGTCATTTTCTTTCCCCTCTTGTCGTTCTCTTTCCCCTCTTGTCATTCTCTCCCCACCCTTTTCATTCACTTTCCCCCTCTTGTTATTTCCCCCCCCCTCTTCTTGTCATTATCTTTCCCCCTCTTGTCATTACCCCCCCCCCTCTTGTCATTATCTCCTCCCCCCCCCCTTGTCATTATCTTCCCCCCCCTCGTCAGTCTCTGTATGCTCCACGGGTACAGGAGCTTTAGTTTCCTGTACCCGGGCAGACTGACAGGAAGTGCACACTGTGTGCGCACTTCATGTCAGTCCGGCCGGGTACAGGAGACAGATGCTCCCTGTACCCGCGGACCATACAGGGCTCGGCCACGCTACAATGAGGGAGTGACAGGAGGGAGCGCTGAGCGCTTTTCTACTGTCAGTCCCTCTCTTCATGCTGTGCCCTCATGGATGCGCCAGCCCAGGCAGTACTGCAGCCACCTGAGGCTCTCTATCAGGCGCGTACATACAGGGGTCGCAGTTGCGACTGGGCCCGGCACTCCAGGGGGCCCGGCCGCCTGTGAACCCCTGGCCCCTGCAGTAGTGCTGTACCCAAGGCAGCTGGGGCCCGCAGCCCCACCGCAAATTATTTTAAAATTTTTAATAGTATATGGCCGGTCGTGCAGCACTGCGCACTCGCAGTTACTTACGTGGTGGCCCCTCCTCCACCCATCCAGTGCCTTGCTCCAGACCAGTGACCTCGCGCCAGGTCTCGCGGGATTGACGGGATGACGCGGGCCCGCGACGCTGCCGACGCACGCCAGAAGACAGGATTATGAACAAGTCGGCGAGAGCAGAGCAGGTTCGGAGTAGGTAAGTTTTTTTTTTTTTTTTTTTTTTGTATGTGCCGGCTAACACAGGGAGCATCTGGCAGTGCAGCAGAGTGGGGGGCCGACCCCCAATAACAAAAATTAAATATAAACAGAGGGGGTAAAAAATGGAATACATACACAGGGGACAAATGGAATATATACAGAGGGGGCAAAATGGATAAATATATATACATACAGGGCCCCTTTATATATATCCATTTTGCCCCCTCTGTATATATTCCATTTGTCCCCTGTAACTGTGAGGGGACACATATCTGCCCATAACTACTGTAAGGGGGGACATAACTACTACTGTGAGGGGGACACAAATCTGGGCATAACTACTGTGAGGGGGCACATATCTGGGCATAACTACTGTGAGGGGGCACATATCTGGGCATAACTACTGTGAGGGGGCACATATCTGGGCATAACTACTGTGAGGGGGCACATATCTGGGCATAACTACTGTGAGGGGGACACATATCTGGCCATAACTACTGTAAGGGGGGCATATATCTGGCCATAACTACTGTGAGGGGCCACAAGGTGGGCATTAGTACTGTGAGGGGCCACAATGTGGGCATTAGTACTGTGTGGTAGCACTAGATTACCCCGCTATACATTGGCATGGCTCAGTCTTCCAGGCCAGCACAGCGCCCCCTGCTGGTGATTTCACAGGGACAGTCACCATCCCTTCCTTATGTGATTATTCTTTTTTTTCTCCCTACAGAGACCTTGTTCTGGATCCAGTGGACATCACGCCGAGGCAAGCCACACCCTGGATGAGGTAGGACCAGATTTTATTAGTTAGGACTGGGTGAGTGTAGTCATGCATTGGGCTTAGGGCTCTTTCACACGAGCGGATGCAGTGCATGGAATCCGCTGTGTGAAAGAGTGCCAAGCGCGTACTGGACAGCAGAAACACGGAGCAGTGACATGATTGATAATGCTCTGTGCCTCTCTGTGATCTATTTACTACAAAATTACAGTGACAACTTTATCTCACTGTGATTTTGTAGTAAAAAGGTCACAGAGAGACACGGAGCATTATTAATCACAATCCAGGGGGCCCGAGTAAATTCTTGCGGCGGGTTGGGGGCGGGCCACAGGGAGGGGGCCCCATGAATCAGTTTTGCACCGGGGCCCCATGGATTTTGTGTACGCCACTGCTCTCTATAGAGCGCTCGGGCGGCTGCAGCATGCAAACAGGCTGACAAATACCCATGGCGACCTGGGATTTGTCGAGCCCTGCATTAAGGGGTTAAAAATAAAAAAAATAAACTCACCTTATCCACTTGATGGCGTAGTTGCGATCTCTTCTCTCTTCTTCAAGCATTAGCTGCCGGCTAAAGGACCTGTGATGACGTCACTGCGCTCATTACATGGTCCAATCACATGGTCCATCACCATGGTGATGGACCATGTGATGTGACATCACCACAGGTCCTTTAGCTGGCAGCTAATGCTTGAAGAAGAGAGAAGAGATCGGCAACTACACGATCAAGTGGATAAGGTGAGTTTATTTTTATTTTTAACCCCTTAAGGCACATTTTACTAAGCATTCTGTAGTGAGAGTGCTATTATTTTACCTTATAACCATGTTATAAGGGAA
Source organism: Bufotes viridis (assembly GCA_033119425.1). Lineage (NCBI taxonomy): Eukaryota > Metazoa > Chordata > Amphibia > Anura > Bufonidae > Bufotes > Bufotes viridis. Next base: position 305,985,748 of record CM065592.1, read on the forward strand.
AATAATAAAGATTGGGTCCCATCTCTTAGCAACCTTGCAGGAAAATCGCACTGCATCCGCACTTGTAGAAGTGATGCATGAAAATCACCGCTCATGTGCATAGCCCCTGTAAGAGGGTGCAAGGTGTCATATTTGATGGCAGGTACGTGTCACCGAGGTTGCTGGCCTCGGTGAGGTAAGAGCCGGGTTTTTTTTGTCTGCAGCAGCTAGTGCTGTTTGACTCTGTTAAATAGCATGGCTGCAAAGCCGATCCGGGCCGGCTCTTACCGGGAGCAGCTAAAGTGTAGGGTGGGTGGCTGCTCCCCACGATCCAGTCCTGGTTTTGGGCTGGGTATAAAACACAGCCAGCAGCTGTGTCTGGGGTGGTGATTATCCTGGAGCCTGCTAACAGGGCTCTGGAGTTCTCTGTCCTGGAGGAAAGAGCTCAGCAAGGAGGTGGCTTTTGTTCCTGGCTACCTGAAGGTGGATTCTCCTGCGGCTGGGCCGACAGCCTGGTGCGAACCTGCACCTACACCTCCCAGGTGACTGAACCTGTGTTGGCCTGTTTTGTTTTGCCTCCTTGTTTCTGACATGTGTGAATTACCACCGAAAGACTGTTTGCTGTGTATTTTTGTGTCAGTGTGAATAAAACACTGTTTATTGCACATCCTGGACTCTTTGTTTTGCCTCGGTACTGCACCCGCACCGCTGTCTACCAGAGCGACTCCCCACACCCCATAGAAATGAATGGGTCAGGATTCAGTGCGGGTACAATGTGTCCACGTCTCGCATTGCACCCGCACGGAAAACTCGCCCATGTGAAAGGGGCCTTAAGCTTTCACTTCACAGTCCTAACATTCCTGATGCCTTCTTATTCTTCTTCCGTTGGCCAAAAGTGAGGGTTCGTGCATCACTCCCGTGCCTGCAGATAGTCAGCGTGCTGAGATCAGACTGGGCTGCAGAATTTTTGAGCCCTCTGAGATCACTTACTGATTGGATGGAGGAGGACATATGGAGCCACTCTTCAGTTAGTTGGATTTATTGGTTGGAACGTTCATTTTTTATGCTGAGTTGTCTACTTATATGCTCACGCAGAATCTGATCCAGAGATTCACCCTCAGATTTCTGTACTTGCTACTACAGTCTGGCTTGGGTCCAAATGTTTCAACAGGTTTTCTACTTGGAAGTCATTACCCAGAGCTATAGCTTGCCTAATTCACATAGCTAGATCTTTTAGAACCACAATAACAGAATGAGAACATTGAACAGGCTGGCACTATCGTTTCAAGGCTAATAACTGGAAGAGACAACACATCTCTATATTACATACATGTAACTAATGGCAAGCCAGTAAACCCAACATGGAAGTTGGCAATGTTGTTCTTGAAAGACACTCTCAGTCAAAGAGGAATAAATGGACTTTAGGACCAATAACCAAAGTGTTTCCGTAAAAGTCAGAAGAGTGGAAGTCAAAGTTTCACGGAAAATGAGCCTAAACTGTTCCTCAGACCTGCCAATGTCTGACTTGCTAGGAGGGAGTTTAGCTTCCTGTCAACTTATGCCCCACTCACCCATAGGAAGGAGAGAACAGAATACAATATTGCATATTGTATAGAAAGGGTGTTCTCGATGCAGTGCCACATACTAACATTTTTGTGAAGTAACCAAAGCATGTATACACTCAATGAGAACTTCAACCATATATTGTCTGATAAATCTCATTTATATTTGAATATTATAATAATGTGAAAATGGTATGTCGCGACCAGAAACCACGTTTTAAGACTATATTAAGGTCAGAGATTAAATCCTTTTGAGAAATATATGGATCAAATGTCTAAAGTGCCAGTTATATTTTCCAAAATTAAACCCTATTACACTGGAAAAACAAATGATATTGCGAAGGACAAAATATTTAAAAGAATGGCATTTTTAGTAAATAATTATCAGATTTTAATTTTATTTATAATGAATGGGAGCTGAGCTGCAGTAACCTGGCCACTACACTTTAAACGGCGCTGTGCCTCTGGCTCTGTTCAAATTGCTTGTTCCAGGGGAAGAGACCGAAGGGAACAGTTGATTAGTGGGAGTGCAAGACCCCCAGCTATCTTATATTGACCTAATGCTGAAGATAGGTCATTAATATCTGATGCCTGGAAAACCCATTCAAACATTAACACAAATGTGTCCTGGTGTAGAAAATGGTTTATACAGTAATTTGAAGTCAAGATAAGGTGGCCATACACAAATAAATGTAGACCAGTTTCAAAAGGACTGGCCAACCTTCTAATGTGTATGGTGGTGTCCCGATTTTCCTCCAAATACAGATATTGGGGAAAGACGGATTGGTCTGTTGGATTTAAACAAGTCTGATCCCTCATTCTCAAGGGAGATAAGCCACTGAGAGAAAGAGGTGTCTCATAGATTGTAAGCTCTTGAGAGAAGGGCACTCGCTCCTTGTGTTTCAATTGTATGTTAGCCTGTAATTCTGTGACGTCTATTTTGATTTGTACTAGGGCTGCACGATATGGGAATTTTGTGCGATTGCGATTAGGGCCCTAAAAATTGCGATAACGATATGCGATATTTTAAGGGAATTGTGCTAGAGGTCTATCTGCTTGGATTTTCAAGGTAAAAGCACACACAGATGACTGATAATGTGAAATGTAATTATGCTGAACTCAAGAACTGAAATGCACAGTGTTTTTCAAAATAAAATACATATTTGCATTACTGCAAAAGTACAAAATACAAAACTTGCCATTTTCTTAATAGCACTGCACAGAACAGATAAATAAAATAGATATAAGAACATGTGTTCATTAAAATAACGACTCTCCACCAGCCTCTCCTCCCTCCCCGCACTGTAACTGATGTATCGCTGGCCGCGCTGTGCAGCATAGCGGCCGGAGATACAGTGTCAGTGTCACGTAGAAAGTCAACCATCGCTTTATAAGACGCACTGCCATTTCCTTCCCCCCACACACACACTTTTGGGGGGAAAAAAGTGTCTTATAAAGCGAAAAATACGTTAATATAATTGCAGCATTTTTGGGTCAGCAGATTGCGATATGGCAAATAAATTACGATTGCTTTCGCGATATATTTTGCAGGCCTAATTTGTACATATACCCTCTGAATTGTAAAGAGCTGTGGAATATTGTAGCGCTATATATATTAAAAAAATATACAATAATTATTATTATTGTGTCATCAGAAAATGACCTATTAACAGGTTGGTGACCCTGGATGAGAATGCTTGTTGCAACTGGCCGATACTTAACACCTTAGGACGAGCATTCTCGTCCTACGGTTAACCGGCTGCACCACATGCGCTGCCGCGATCAGAAGCAGGGGCCCGGCTGTCAGAAACCGACAGCCGGACCCCTGCTGTATCCGCCAAAACACCGATGCCGGCGGATTAACCCCCTGTATGCCGCGGTCACGCTGACCTCGGCACACGGGGGGTTTGTACATCCCCATCGGGTCCCCGTGCTGCGCTGACGGGGACCCAATGGTTACTATGGCAGCCCCGATGCCTTGTATAGGCATCGGGACTACCAGCTATGGAAGCCCAGGAGATCCAGCTACAGGGATGGGTCTCCTAGGCAACTGTCAGCATCTTACAGTGTAAGGCACTGACAGTTCAATACAGCACAATACAGATGTAGTATTGTGCCGAATTCAAACAGGGATCCGACCCTGAAATGTTGAAGTCCGATTGTGGGACAAAAAAAATAAATAAATCATGAAAGTGAGACAATAGTGTTTTTAACAATAATAATAAAAAAAAAAGGTTTCAGTTAAAAAAAAAAAAAAAAAAGACCCTTGCCCATAAAAAGACATATACAATTGTAAAAAATAGAAAAGATAAATAAAACACACACACACACATCATAAGTATCGCCGTGTCCGTAACAACCTGCTCTATAAAAATATCCCATTATTCACCCCGTCCAGTCAACACCGTAAAAAAAATCCATTTTTTGTCACCTTTCATCACAAGAAGTGTAATACCAAGCGATCAAAAAGTCGTATGTACCCAAAAATAATACCAATAAAACAGTCATCTCATCCCGCAAAAAATGAGTCCCTACATAAGACAGTCGGCCAAAAAATAAAAAAGATATGGCTTTCAGAAAATGGAGACATAAAAACATCATTTTTTTGCTTCAAAAATGCTTTCATTTAAAACCAAAATATAATTTAAAAAAACAAACATATTAGGTACCGCCGTATCCGTAACAACCTGCTCTATAAAAATATCACGAGCTAACCCGTCTAGTGAACACTATAAAAAAATAAAAGCCATGCCAAAAAAATTCTAATATCCAGACATTACAAAAAGTAATACCAAACTATCAAAAAGTAGTATGTACCCCAAAATAGTACCAATTAAACATTCATCTCATCCCGCAAAAAATGAGACAATCGCCCCAAAAAATAAAAAACATTTGGCTTTCAGAATATGAAGACATAAAAACAACAGTTTTTCTTTCAAAAATGCTTTTATTGTGTAAAACCAAAATAAATATAAAAAAAAAGACAAATTAAGTATTGCCACGTCTGTAACAATCTGTTCTATGAAAATATCACATGATTTACCCTGTCAGGTGAAAACCATAAAAAAAAATTGTCACTATACATCACAAAAAGTGTAATACCAAACGATCAAAAAGTAGTATGTACCCCAAAATAGTACCAAACCGTCACCTCATGCCGCAAAAACTGAGCCCCTACAGAAGATAATCGCCTGAAAAATAAAAATGGCTTTCAGAAAAAGGAGACACAAAAAAATTTTTTTTTTTTTAAATGCTCTATTATGTAAAACTGAAACAAAACAAAAGTAGACATACAGTATCGTATATCGTCGGCTCCATAACAACCTGCTCTATAAAAATAGCACATGATCTAACCTGTCAGGTGAACACCGTAAAAAACTAAAAATAAAAACTGTGCCAGAACAGCAATCAAAAGTCATATATACCACAAAATAGTACCAATAAAAGTGTTACCTTATCCTATAATTTCCAAAATGGAGTCACTTTTTTGGAGTTTCTTCAAATGTGACATGGCAACTTAATTATCCCAGTGAGATCTGCTCTCCAAAAATGTATGGGTGGTTTCCACTATAAGCTCCACAAAGTGACTTCATAACTTAAGTGTTCTGCGCTGCCTCCTATTCCTCTGTGCCGCCTCTCCCTCCCCCTCCTCCCACTGTGAGATGCCGCGCGTGCGCACAGGCTCAGCCTGATGCGCCCATACGGACTGCTTGGATCGGCTTCTTCTAGCGAAGTGGCGGCGCATGTGCGGCATCTCACATGGGGAGGAGGGGGGACGGCACAGAGGAGTAGGAGGCGGCGCAGAACTCTGGGAAGGCCGCGCTGGGCACGAACGGCGATGGCTGCAGCCGGGCACCCTGCATCCCCGGACCTCCCCTTGGGCACCTTATTTCTAAGATTGACTGGTTAGTAAAACCTGTTTTTTTGCAAAATTAAGCCTCAGATCTTGTTTATAAGGCCACATTAGGAATCATAATGAGACCCTGCAAATGAGCATATGTTTAGCTCACAGGGCTGAAAAGTGGTGACTGAATCCCTTTAGGGTGAAAAATCACAGTGTCCTTAAGGTGTTCAATGTAATTTTTATGTTAAACATATTCTTAAAGAATTCTAGTAACATAGTTTATAAGGCTGAAAAAAAGACATCCGTCCTTCCAGTTCAGCCTGTTAGCCTGCAAGTTGATCCAGAGGAAGGTAAAAAAAAGCCTGTGAGGTAGAAGCCAATTCTGCTGGTTATTTTTAATAAAAAAATAATAATAATAAAATCCTGCAGTTTTCACACTGGCCACTTCTTGATCTCTACAGATCACTTAACATCATCATCACAGACAGGATTTGGAATGTGTTAAATATATAATCTATATATTGTTTAGGCTCCATTCACACGTCCGCATCCTTGCGGAACCATTCATTTTCAGTGGGGCCGGAATGGATGCGGAGAGCACACTATGTGCTGTCTCCGTTTCCGCAAAGAAATAGAACATGTCCTATTCTTGTCCCCAATAGCGGACAAAAAAAGGCATTTTCTATTATAGTGCAGGCCATGTGCACATGGCCGGTCTCCGTGTTTTGCAGATCCGCAAAACACTTAAGGAAGTGTGAATGGAGCCTTTCTGGTACAATGAACTCTGCAAAGGTCACGCCTAGAAAACTCTCCCACAGAGGTCAGTCAGTCCCCTCCAGACTACTTAGTCTACTGTATGGCCCATGGTGGTTGTTTTAAAAGATATCTACCAATGCTGTTAAAGGAAACCTGTCATGTAGAAATAATGTCTGAGCTGCATATTACAGAGCAGGAGGAGCTGAACAGATTGATATAGTTTTGAGGAAAAAGATAAAATATAACTTCTATTTTATTAATTTAAATTCCTGCACATTCTGGAAGCGTTCCTATCAATTATTGACAGCCTTCCCTTTATGACAGTGTATAAAGAAGATGGATATTATTATTATTATTATTAAAGCGCCATTCATTCCCTAGCGCTGTACATATGAAAAGGGGTATACATACATAATACAGACAGTTGCACTAAGCATGAACGAGACGAGTTACATACTGGAACAGGAGAGAGGGCACTGCCCATGAGGGCTTACAATCTACATGGTATGGGGGAAGGAGACAGTAGGTGAGGGTGAAGCTGGTCATGGCGGTATAGAGGCAGCGGGGTCACTGGTTGTAGGCTTGTCTGAAGAGGTGGGTTTTCAGGTTTCTTTTGAAGGATTCCACTGTAGGTGAGAGTCCGATATGTTGGGGTAGCGAGTTCCAGAGTATGGGGGATGCACGGGAGAAATCTTGGAGGTGATAAGAGGAGAGAAGGAGGTCTCGGAGATTGCGTGTGGGGGTGTATCGGAAAAGTAGCTCAGAGATTTAGGGAAGGGGATAGGTTGTAGACAGCCTTGTATGTATTTGTTAGTATTTTGAACTGAATTCTCTGGGCAATGGGGAGCCAATGAAGTGATTGGTAGAGGATTAACAGGGTGAGAGATAGATTAGTCGGGCAGCAGTGTTGAGGATAGATTGAAGGGGTCCGAGAGTGCTAGATGGAAGGCCACAGAAGAGCATGTTGCAGTAGTCTAGGCGGGAGATAATGAGGGCATGTACAAGCATTTTCGCAGACTCAAAGTTGAGGAAAGAGTGGATGCGGAAGATGTTTTTGAGGTGGCAGGTGGTGGAAAGGGCTTGGATGTGACCGGGGAGAGTGTGCAGCCATTGATTGTAATAGATAGGTCTGTTGGGGGGGAGATGTGGGGAAAGATGATGAACTCTGTTTTATCCATGTTAAGTTTTAAAATGAGAGAGAAGGAGGATATGGAAGATAGGCATTGTGGGATTCTGGTTAGTAAGGTGGTGATGTCTGGACCAGAGAGGTAGATTTGTGTGTCATCAGCATAAAAGTGATACTGAAAGCCATGGGACTCTATAAGCTGTCCCAGGCCGAAAGTGTAGATAGAGAAGAGCAGGGGTCCTAGGACAGAGCCTTGTGGGACACCAACAGAGATGGAATGAGACAAGGAGGTGGTGTGAGAGTGGGAGACGCTAAAAGTCCGGTCTGTGAGGTATGATGTGATCCAGGAGAGGGCCAGGTCAGTGATGCCAAAAGATGAGAGAGTTTGCAACAGAAGGGAGTTGTCGACAGTGTCAAAGGCAGAGGACAGGTCAAGGAGAAGGAGGAGAGAGTAGTGTTTTTTGGTTTTGGCTGTTAGGTCGTTGGTGATTTTGGTGAGGGCAGTCTCAGTTGAGTGGTGGCGTCGGAAGCCAGATTGTAGGCGGTCAAAGAGGGAGGAGGAGGAGGAGAGGAGAGGACAGTTCAGAATGGACATGTTGCTCAAGTAGCTTTGAGGCATATGGAAGAAGTGATATGGGGCGATAACTGGACCAAGAAGATGGGTCCCAAAGTGCTGCATTAAAACACATTAATAGAAAGTTATGTGGAAGGGACAAGTGTGGAAGAAAAAGGTGCACAAGCAGCAGGGATATCCGCAGCCTGGAGAGGATTTTCAGGAAAAGGCCATTCAAAAGTGTTGGGAACTTTCACAAGGAGTGGACTGAGGCTGGAGTTAGTGAATCAAGAGCCACCACACACACAGACGGATCCTGGACAAGGGCTTCAAATGTCTTGTCAAGCCTCTCCTGAACAGCAAACAACGTCAGAAGCGACTTAGCTGGGCTAAAGAAAAAAAGAACTGGTCTGTTGCTCAGTGGTCCAAACTCCTCTTTTCTGATGAGAGCAACTTTTGCATCTCATTTGGAAACCAAGGACCCAGAGTCTGGAGGAAGAATGCTTGAAGTCCAGTGTGAAGTTTCCACAGTCTGTGTTGATTTGGGGAGCCATGTCATCTGCTGGTGTTGGCCCACTGTGCTTAATTAAGTCCAGAGTCAACGCAGCTGTCCACCAGGAGATTTTGGAGCACTTCATGCTTCCTTCCACAGACGAGCTTTATGGTAAACTTCATTTTCCAGCTGGACTTGGCACCTGCCCACACTGCCAAAAGTACTAAAACCTGGTTCAATGACCATGGGATCACTATGCTTGATTGGCCAGCAAACTCACCTGACCTGAACCCCATAGAGAATCTATAGGGCATTGCCAAGAGAAAGATGAGCGACATGAGACCGAACAATGCAGTAGACGTGAAGGCTGCTATTAAAGCATTCTGGTCTTCCATAATACCTCAGCAGTGCCATAGGCTGATAGCATCCATGCCACGACGCATTGAGGCATGGATTCACACGGAATTGCAGACCCATTAATTTCAATGGGGACAGACGATGTCCCGCCCGGGTCCGCAATTGCGGATCCGCACTTCCGGGTCCACAATCGCGTTCCTGAAAAATATAGAACATTGCCTATTCTTGTCCGCAATTGCGGACAAGAAAAGGCATTTCTATGAGAGTGCCGGCGATGTGCGGTCCGCAAAATGCGGAACGCACATTGCCGGTGTCCATGTTTTGCGGATCCGTGGACGTGTGAATGTAGCCTTAGATGCATGATTATACTTTTCCTACATTTTTCTATGTGACATCCTTTTTTTATTGATTTCATGTAATATTCTAATTTTTTGAGATTGTGAATTTGGGGTTTTCATAAACTGTAAGCCATAAACATCCAAATTATAACAAATAAAGGCTTAAAATATCTCGCTTCGCATATAATGAGTCTCGTATATTAGTTTCATCTAGGGTTGTTGCGATACCAAAATTTTGATTTAATTTCGATACCATAAAAAAGTATTGTGATACTTGATACCACGCGAAAAAAATAAAACACCAAAAAAGCCGCGTGCATTCTGCATTTTACGGAACGTCCGGCCCATAATCGAACAGTTCGATCCGGAGGGGTGTGGAAATTTAAAAAAAACCTACTTGTCGAAGGACTAAAGCAGGGGCTCGATCTACTTGTCCTGAACTTATACTGTATAGGGCAGCCACAAGGAGACGTTATACCAGGGTTCGACAAATCCCAGGCGCCTGGGTATTTGTCAGCCCGTTTTTGGTGCCAGGGCGCAGGGCCGGCGCGTCCTACACGCGGACTAGGAGCGACGGCACCCTTCATGCTGCAGCCGCCCGAGTGCTCTATATAGAGCCTCAGGCGGGTGCAGCACTGCTCAGGCTGGCCCGTCCATGAGGGCGCACCGCCCGAGCGCAGCATTAAGAGAGGGACTGACAGGAGGGAAGCGCTCAGCACTCCCTCATTGTAGCGTGGCCGAGCCCTGTATGGTCCGCGGGTACAGGGAGTGTCTGTCTCCTGTACCCGGCCGGACTGACAGGAAGTGCGCACACATTGTGCACTTCCTGTCAGTCCGCCTGGGTTCAGGAAACTAAAGCTCCTGTACCTGTGGACCATACAGAGCTCGGCCACGCTACACTAGAGTTAGTGGAGGGAGGGGGGAGAAAGAGGCTGACAAGATGGTGAAAGAGAATGCCATGGGGGGAATGACAAAGAGGGGGAAAGAGAATCACAACAGGGGGAAAGAGAATGACAAGAGGGGAAAGAGCTGGGGGTTGTAGTAATTCGGGGACTGCAGAGGCTGAGCCCCAGTTGGGGGTTGTAGTGATGTGGGGACAGCAGAGGCTGGGCGCCAGCTGGGGGTTGTAGTGCTCAGTAAAGTGTCATGGTGCCCGCTGTGTTTATGCCCTCCGGACCCCTCTGCCCTCTCCTCTTGAAGAGGGGAAGCACTATGGGGGCCCTACATACTGGCACATTATGGGGGGCACTATGGAGAAGAGGGGAAGGACCACTATGGGGGCCCTATGTACTGGCATGCATCATTGGTTGGCTCTATGGAGAAGTGGGGGGAGGAGAAGCACTATGGGGGCATCTACTGGGGGCTTTATGATGCAGCTCCTTCTGGCTCCTAACTTTTTTAGCTGGCTCCTAGATTCCAAGGAAATTTGTCAAGCCCTGCGTTATACTGTATGAGGGCAGCTACAAGGAGAAATTATACTGTATGGGGGCAGCCACAATTAGACGTTATACTGTATGGGGGCAGGGGCCACAATCATCACAGGTCCTTTAGCCGGCAGCTAATGCTTGAAGAAGAGAGAAGAGATCGCAACTACGCCATCAAGTGGATAAGGTGAGTTTATTTTTTTTATTTTTAACCCCTTAATGCAGGGCTCGACAAATCCCAGGCGCCAGGTCGCCATGGGTATTTGTCAGCCTGTTTGCAAAGGTGGCTCTATAGAGAGCCTCAGGTGGCTGCAGTACTGCCTGGGCTGGCGCATCCATGAGGGCACAGCATGAAGAGAGGGACTGTCACTACCAGAGCTTTGAGACGTTCTCACAGCTCTGTTTCTCCACCCCTGTGATGATGTCTTTACTTTCAGTTTCCCTCCTCCCAGCTGTCCCTCCTGTGATTCCTCTACCTATAAAATACCCCTCTTCCTGTTTAATCGTGCGGATTATACTTTTCATTTGACCTGTATCTCTCGCTTGAGTATCTTCACTTGTGTGATATCTTTTCACTGGACCTGTGTTCTGCTGAAGCAAGTACTTCGGATATTGTCTGCTGACTTTGGATCTGTTTTCACTGCTGCTGCAGCTCTTTCAGTTAAGTGTGCAGACATTGTGTGTTTCTGTTTGTTTGCTGACTGGATCTGAGGCGACCCCGGTTCCGTCCATATACTGAGCAGGGCACCGGTGGCCGTGCCCCTTCCACTATTGTAGGGGTTACAGTGGTCATCAGCCTTATGTATGCGGGCATGTCTCGATCCACCATCTGGATCTGGACATGGGCATAGCAGCATAGGGAGAGCTTTTAGGGTCTGACAGGGGTCACCCTTTATGTTCCCTAGTTTGGGTCCGGTCAGTAGCTAATTCACTGTGTATGCTCTTGTTGCTCACATACAGCCATGACATTTTAATCCGCCGAAACCGTCCTTTTTGACATGGATCCGCTTTCTAACCTGGCTGACCGCATGCAGGGTCTTTCTTTGGATGTAGCGGATCTCCGTCAATCTATGACTCAGCTTCAAGCATTGGGCTCGGCTCCGGCCCATGGAGTCTGTTGCGAGCCAAAGGACTCACTTCCGGAAACGCTCTCCGGGGGCAGTGAGAATTTTGTTCGCTTCAGAGAGACATGCAAACTCCATTTTTGCTTGTGTCCCCATTCCTCTGGTAATGAGGAGCAGAGGGTGAGGATTGTCATCTCCCTGCTCAGGGGTAATGCTCAGACTTGGGCTTTTTCGCTGCCATCGGGGGATCCGTCCCTTCGATCCGTGGAAAGATTTTTTGTGGCCCTGGGGCAGATATATGATGACCCGGATCGTGTTGCTCTGGCTGAATCTAACTTACGTTTTTTATGCCAGAACAAACTGTCTGCGGAGCTTTATTGTTCTGAATTTCGGAGATGGGCAGCTGATTCAGGTTGAAATGATGCTGCACTCCGGAGTCAGTTCTGTCATGGTCTCTCAGAGAGATTGAAAGATGCGTTTGCTTTCCATGAGAGACCAACGTCCTTAGAGTCTGCCATGTCATTGGCGGTACGCCTTGACAGGCGTCTAAGAGAAAGAAACGAGACCTCTCTGTCCAGCCATTGTCAGTCTAGGGGCAGGGGTGCAGACTCATTCAGTGTGCAGGGGCCACATCCTGTCTCAGTCCCCTCTGAGGAGGAGCCTATGCAGCTAGGTCGACTTGCCCCTGATAAAGGAGGATTTAGTCCTCGGAGAATGGTGTGTTTTTGTTGTGGGGGCATTGGTCATTTGGCAAATGTTTGTCCGTCTAGGAAATTCATGAAGAGTGATAATAAGAGAAAAACCTCAAAAGGTAAATCGTCAAACTCTGCTTCATCTGCTACCTTGGGCAAAGTTGATGTAGGAATTGATGCTTTTCCTCTGACCTACAGTTCCCGTTTTCTCCTTTCTGCCAGAGTGGCGCTAGAGAGCAAAGTCATTTCTTGTGAAATTTTTGTCGATAGTGGAGCGGCCGTCAATCTTTTTGACACTCAATTTGTAGCCATGCATGGTTTTCAGGTTTGCACATTAGAAAAGGATATACCTGTTTTTGCTATTGACTCTGCTCCACTCTCACAGAGATCCCTGAAGGGCATTGTTCACAATATCCGGTTAGCTGTAGGTGACACTCATGTGGAGGATATATCTTGTTTTGTCCTTAACGGATTGCCTACTCCTCTAGTTTTGGGGTTACCCTGGCTCACTAGACATAACCCCACTATTGATTGGCAAGGAAGGCAAATAAATGAGTGGAGTGATTTTTGTAGAGAGAATTGTCTCACAGCGACTTTTGCAGAGGTATCTACTAAAACTGTGCCATCATTTCTCTCCGATTACTCGGACGTGTTTTCCGAGAGCGGGGTTCAGGAGCTACCCCCTCATCGGGAGTTTGACTGTCCCATTAACCTCATTCCCGGCGCCAAGCTGCCAAAAGCACGCCTGTACAATCTCTCACAACCGCAATGCGAACCTATATCTCTGAGAGTCTCGATAAGGGGCATATTCGTCCCTCAAAATCACCTGTTGCCGCAGGGTTTTTTTTGTTAAAAAAAAAAAGATGGCTCTCTGAGACCTTGCCTAGATTTTAGGGAGCTGAACCATATCACGATTCGCGATCCCTATCCCCTTCCTCTGATCCCGGACCTCTTCAACCAAATTGTTGGGGCCAAGGTTTTTTCTAAACTGGATTTGAGAGGCGCGTACAACCTGGTCAGGGTCAGAGAGGGGGATGAATGGAAAACGGCCTTTAATACCCCTGAGGGGCATTTCGAGAATCTTGTTATGCCTTTTGGCTTGATGAATGCTCCGGCCGTCTTTCAGCATTTTGTTAACAGTATTTTCTACCATTTAATGGGGAAATTTGTTTTGGTGTATCTTGATGATATTTTGATTTTTTCCCCTGATGTTCAGACCCATCAGGATAATCTTTTTCAGGTTCTGCAGATTCTGCGGGAAAATAAATTGTACGCCAAGCTGGAGAAATGTGTTTTTATGGTATCGGAGATTCAATTTCTGGGTTTTCTCCTCTCTACTTCTGGTTTTCGCATGGATCCGGAGAAGGTCCGTGCTGTGCTTGAGTGGGAGCTCCCTGAGAATCAGAAGGCATTGATGCGCTTTCTGGGTTTTGCGAACTATTACAGAAAGTTCATTTTGAATTATTCCTCTGTTGTCAAACCCCTCACTGACATGACAAAAAAGGGGGCGGATTTTTCCTCTTGGTCGGAGGAGGCGCTTGCAGCTTTTTCTAAGATTAAAGAGAGTTTTGCGTCTGCTCCCATCTTGGTGCATCCCGATGTTTCCTTACCTTTTATTGTTGAGGTGGATGTTTCCAAGGTGGGTGTGGGTGCAGTTTTGTCCCAGGGCCCTTCTCCTGCCAAATGGCAACCCTGTGCCTTTTTCTGTAAAAAAAACTCTCCCCGGCAGAGAAGAACTATGATGTGGGAGATAGGGAGTTGTTGGCCATCAAGTTGGCTTTCGAGGAATGGCGCCATTGGTTGGAGGGGGCCAGGCACCCGATCACCGTTTTTACCGACCATAAGAATCTGGCGTACTTGGAGTCGGCCAAGCGTATGAATCCGAGACAGGCCAGATGGTCTCTGTTCTTCTCCAGATTCAATTTTGTCGTTACATTCCGCCCTGGTATCAAAAATGTGAAGGCTGATGCTCTCTCTCGTTGTTTTCCGGGAGGAGGAAACTCCGAGGACCCGGGTCCCATTTTGGCGGAGGGGGTAGTTGTTTCTGCTCTGTATTCTGATTTGGAAGCCGAGGTCCAGGCTGCCCAGACTGAGGCACCTGCCCGTTGTCCTTCTGGGAAGTTGTTTGTGCCTCCTGAGTTACGTCACAAACTGTTCAAGGAGCATCATGATACTGTTCTTGCTGGTCACCCCGGGAGTAGAGCCACGGTAGATCTCATTGCTCGGAGATTTTGGTGGCCGGCTCTTCCTAAGTCGGTGGAGGGTTTTTTGGCTGCTTGTGAGACGTGTGCTCGCGCTAAGGTCCCTCGTTCACGGCCTTCCGGTCCCCTTCTCCCGTTACCCATACCTTCCCATCCTTGGACACACCTGTCCATGGACTTTATCACGGATCTTCCTCGTTCCTCATGGAAGTCGGTGATCCTGGTGGTGGTGCACCGTTTTAGCAAGATGGCTCATTTTGTACCCTTCCCTGGTTTACCCAATGCTAAAACGTTGGCGCAAGCTTTTGTCGACCATATTGTTAAATTGCATGGCATTCCCTCTGATATTGTTTCCGATAGAGGCACGCAGTTTGTGTCCAGATTCTGGAAGGCTTTCTGTTCTCGCCTGGGGGTTCGGCTGTCCTTCTCTTCTGCTTTTCACCCTCAGTCAAATGGTCAGACTGAACGCGTCAATCAGAATCTGGAGACATATTTGCGCTGTTTTGTGGCAGAGAACCAGGAGGATTGGTGTTCGTTTCTCCCTCTTGCTGAGTTTGCTCTGAACAACCGTCGTCAGGAATCTTCTGATAAGTCACCATTCTTTGGTGCATATGGGTTCCATCCGCAGTTTGGGACATTCTCGGGAGGGGCTCCTTCTGGTTTGCCTGAGGAGGAGAGATTTTCCTCGTCTTTGTCTACCATTTGGCAAAAGATTCAGAGTAATCTAAGAAAGATGAGTGAGAAATATAAGCGTGTGGCTGATAAGAGACGTGTGCCTGGTCCGGACCTGAATGTGGGTGATCTGGTGTGGTTGTCTACAAGAAATATTAAACTGAAGGTTCCCTCCTGTCACTACCAGAGCTTTGAGACGTTCTCACAGCTCTGTTTCTCCACCCCTGTGATGATGTCTTTACTTTCAGTTTCCCTCCTCCCAGCTGTGCCTCCTGTGATTCCTCTACCTATAAAATACCCCTCTTCCTGTTTAATCGTGCGGATTATACTTTTCATTTGACCTGTATCTCTCGCTTGAGTATCTTCACTTGTGTGATATCTTTTCACTGGACCTGTGTTCTGCTGAAGCAAGTACTTCGGATATTGTCTGCTGACTTTGGATCTGTTTTCACTGCTGCTGCAGCTCCTTCAGTTAAGTGTGCAGACATTGTGTGTTTCTGTTTGTTTGATGACTGGATCCGAGGCGACCCCGGTTCCGTCCATATACTGAGCAGGGCACCGGTGGCCTTGCCCCTTCCACTATTGTAGGGGTTACAGTGGTCATCAGCCTTATGTACGCGGGCATGTCTCGATCCATCTGGATCTGGACATGGGCTTAGCAGCATAGGGAGAGCTTTTAGGGTCTGACAGGGGTCACCCTTTATGTTCCCTAGTTTGGGTCCGGTCAGTAGCTAATTCACTGTGTATGCTCTTGTTGCTCACATACAGCCATGACAGGGACTGACAGGAGGGAAGCCCTCAGCGCTCCCTCCGGTCACTCCCTCATTGTAGCGTGGCCGAGCCCTGTATGGTCCGCGGGTACAGGGAGTATCTGTCTCCTGTACCCGGCAGGACTGACATGAAGTGCGCACACAGTGTGCACTTCCTGTCAGTCTGCCCGGGTACAGGAAACTAAAGCTCCTGTACCCGTGGAGCATACAGAGACTGACAAGGGGGGCAAAGATAATGACAAGAAGGGGGGGGGGGGTAATGACAAGAGGGGGAAAGATATTGACAAGAGGGGGAAAGATAATGACAAGAAGGGGGAGGGGTAATGACAAGAGGGGGAAAGATAATGACAAGAGGGGGAAAGATAATGACAAGAAGAGGGGGGGGGAATGACAAGAGGGGGAAAGATAATGACAAGAGGGAGAAAGTGAATGAAAAGGGTGGGGAAAGAGAATGAAAGGGGGGGGGAGAGAGAGAATGACAAGAGGGGAAAGAACGACAAGAGGGGAAAGAGAACGACAAGGGGGGGAAGTGCTGGGCGTTGTAGTGATGCGGGGACTGCAGAGGCTGAGCACCAGCTGGGGGTTGTAGTGCTCAGTAAAATGTTTGTGCCCTCCGGACCCCTCTGCCCTTGCCTCCGGACTCTGTAATCCTTGTAAGGGTTTCCACATGTCATGGCGGACGCAAGGGGCGATCACTTGGACACTGGCAGCGTCCGACGTGTCATATAACCTATTGAAGAGGGGAAGCATTATGGGGGGCCTTATATACTCACACATTATGGGGGGCACTATGGAGAAGAGGGGAAGGACCACTATGGGGGCCCTATGTACTGGCATGCATCATTGGTTGGCTCTATGGAGAAGTGGGGGGAGGATAAGCACTATGGGGGCATCTACTGGGGGCTTTATGATGCAGCTCCTTCTGGCTTCTACCTTTTTTAGCTGGCTCCTAGATTCCAAGGAAATTTGTCAAGCCCTGCGTTATACTGTATGAGGGCAGCTACAAGGAGAAATTATACTGTATGGGGGCAGCCACAATTAGACGTTATACTGTATGGGGGCAGGGGCCACAATTAGACGTTATACTGTATGGGGGCGGGGGCCACAAGGAGACGTTATACTGTATGAGGGCGGGGGCCACAAGGAGACGTTATACTGTATGAGGGCGGGGGCCACAAGGAGACGTTATACTGTATGGGGGCAGCCACAAGGATTCTTCACGGTAAGAGCAGTGAGACTATGGAACTCTCTGCCTGAGGAGGTGGTGATGGTGAGTACAATAAAGGAATTCAAGAGGGGACTGGATGTATTTCTGGAGTGTAATAATATTACAGGCTATAGCTACTAGAGAGGGGTCGTTGATCCAGGGAGTTATTCTGATTGCCTGTTTGGAGTCGGGAAGGAATTTTCTTTCCCCTTAAGTGGGGAAAATTGGCTTCTGCCTCACAGGGGTTTTTTGCCTCCCTCTGGATCAACTTGTAGGAAACAGACCAAACTGAATGGACAAATGTCTTTTTTCGGTCTTGAATACTATATTACTATATTATACTGTATGGGGGCAGCCACAAGGAGATGTTATACTGTATGGGGGCGGGGGCCACAAGGAGACGTTATACTGTATGGGGGCGGGGGCCACAAGGAGATGTTATACTGTATTGGGGCCGGGGCCACAAGGTGACTTTATACTGTAAGGGGCTGTGGGGGGTTAGCTCTGGTCTCGGGGATCATTCACACAAACTTCCTTCCGGACAACGGATTTCATGTCCAAACAGTGCATTTATTTGGCAGTCTTCTCAAACAAAACAACATAAATGAACACCTGCCCGTCTAGGCACTACCTAATACATAAGATATCGCTGACTCACCTAAGACCCCATTCACACAAACGGGAACCCATGCGGCTTTCCCAGCCGAACGTCCATGAATTGTGGCTAGCACCTAGCCCCGTGGCCCCTCAGCCCTCCTCAGCTGAGATCACGTTCCCAGAGCCTCACCAGGACTCTGCTACACAAAAACACTCTCTCCCAGAGTCAGAGCCCCACCCATGTCCAACAAGAGGATTAAATAGCATCCCTTGACATGGGCATTGTCCAAAATCCCGGACTGGAGCATGGGGAACAGGCACCCACCCAGCACATTACCTGTTCCCAGTAAAAGCCCGCCCTGGAACTGGCTAAGCCAGCTATACTAATACTAATACTTGGGGCTTTCACTCCACCAAGGCCAGGCACCTTGGTGACACGCTCTCGGTGCAAACAGCCCTGTCTGACGGTTTCCCTGGGGCTTCACCGCACACATCAGTGTTCACATTGCCACAGGGCCCACAAGGAGATATTATACTGTATGGGACAACAATTTGTAATCCCCTCCACCATCAGTATAATAATGTCTTGTGGCCCCATACAGTAATGTCTTCTTGTTGCTCCTGTATGGGGGCCACAGGGAGACATTATAGTTTATCAAGTGATCACCACGTGCAGTGCAGATTGTCTTCTTTGGCACTGGCCCTGCCTGCCGACAGTACAACCTTTATTTCTGACACCCGGAGCCTGTCAACGGAGCTCCCACCTGACCTGCAAGCGCTGACTGGGGTCACATAGCATTATACTGTTTTATGATGCTATGTAACCATTAGGCCCCTTTCACACGAGCGTCATGTTTCATGACGCCCGTATAAGAGGTGGGTGCGTTGCGGGAAAATGCGCAATTTTTCTGCACGAGTGCACGCGTGTGCGAAAAATCGACATGTTTGGTACCCACACCCGAAGCCGAAGTCCGGTTTCGGGTTGAGTATTCTGTAAAATGATAATTACTTACCGGTAATGTTGTTTTTAGTAGTCCATGACAGCACCATGAGAGAGGGTCCGCCTTCCCAGAACAGGAAACCCACCGGAATAAAAAGAAGGAGCCTCTAGTCTTCCCCAGTGGTTTTCAGAGACAAGAAATCCTCCGTACTGTATATGCTCTTTGTTTCCACCATCTGGTGGTCTTGATCGGAGGTGTCTGTAGTCTTCTCGTTTAGCTGAATGTATATATTTTATATATTTTTTTTTTTTTTTTTTTTTTGCACACCCGTGAATAAATCAAACCAACACCAGAAGAAAAGGGTGGGAATTATGGGGTGCTGTCATGGACTACTAAAAACAACATTAACAGTAAGTAATTATCATTTTTTCCCTACGTCTATGACAGCACCATCAGAGATTTCAGAGAAAAAGTTTTAGGGAGGGACCACAGCCTGGAGAACCTTAGGACCGAAGGATAAGTCGACAGAAGAGGAAAGATCCAATCTATAGTGCTTATAGAAAGTCAAAGGAGAGGACCAAGTAGCAGCTCTGCAGATATCCTGAATAGAGGCTTCCGCGCTCTTTGCCCATGAGGTTGCAACTGATCTTGTAGAATGGGCTGACCATCCTTGTGGAACAGGATTCTGTGAGGAGACATAAGCTTAACAAATTGCCTGCCTTATCCATCTGGCTAAAGATGCATAGCTAGCTGCTTTACCCCTATTTGGACCTTAAAACTGAACGAATAATCAAGAAGACTTCCTCCATTCCCTCGTGGCTTCCAAATAGGCCAGTACACATCTCCTAACATCTAAATGAGAGAACTACCTCTTTGGGATTTTGGGGTTTATCGCAAAAAGTGGGTAGAATAATTTCCTGGCTTCTGTGAAATCTAGAGACTACCTTAGGGAGAAAGGCTGGGTCCGTGAATAGGGAGATTCTATCTTCCTGGATAGACATGTAAGGTGGAGTGATAGAAAAAGGTCCCACGGCGAAGTTCTATTAAAGGAGACCAGGGTATCTCTAGCTACCGCCTTAAAGAATCTATCAATTAAGGGATGAGATGTCAAATCTGACTGGAAGAGGACATTAAGCGCAGATATCTGGACCCTCAAGGTGCTGATAGATAGCCCCCTGTTTAATCCCTTCTGAAGGAATTCCAATATACTAGGCATGCTAAATTGGCAAGAGGGAGAGGGAGGGATGCCTAAAAACCTGAAGAAGGCTGTCCAAACCCTGGCATATATGTTCATGGTTACCCTCTTCCTACTTTTTAACAAAGTGGAAATAACCGAGTCGCTTAACCCCCTATTTACTAGGATGGCCCTCTCAAAAGCCAAGCCGTCAATTGAAGACCTTTCTTCCAGGGATGAGAAACCTTGCCTTGGATTAGAAGGCCCGGGATCTCCGGAAGAACCCAAGGTTCTCTAATTGAGAGAGTCCTCAACCAAGTGAACCACGCTCGGCGTGGCCAAAAGGGAGCTATCAGGATCACTAATGCCCCCTCTTCCCTTATTTTGCTCAGGACTTTGAGAATTAGTTGTATAGGGAGAAACGCATAAAGCAGCCCCTTGTTCCAGGGTTGAAGGAAGGCATCCACAGCCGTGGGATTGTCTCCTGGACAGAGGGAAAAAAACCTTTCTACCTTCCTGTTGACCCTTGTAGCAAACAGATCTATGTCTGGCTTGCCCCAGAGCTTCACTATCCTGGAAAAAATCTCCTGATTTAGAGACCATTCCTTCTGGTCTAACCTGTTGCGGCTCAAATAGTCTGCCTTCCAATTGTCTATCCCCTTGATATGAAGGGCTGAAAGAGACAGCACCCTCCCCTCTAGAAGGGAAAAAATATGATCCGCTATCTTCGCTAGTACTCTTTATCTGGTACCCCCTTGATGATTCAGGTAGGCTACTACCGAAACATTGTCGGACAAGATTTTTAGGTGTCTGTACTGAAGCCAAGGGGAAATCTCCTGTAATGCTCTCAGGACCGCTGTCATCTCCTTTGTGTTGGAAGAAATCGCACAGTCTAATATGTCCCAGGAACCCTGAAAAATCCTGTCTACCATATGGGCTCCCCACCCTGAAGGACTGGTGTCCGTGGTTACTACAAGAGAATCTATCTTCCCCCCATGGAACTCCCTGAGTTAGATTCTTCTCTATCTGCCACCACTCTAGCCTCTGAAGGGTGCATCCCTCCTTCCTGACCAGGAGTGCAGGATCCTTTCGCAATGAGCCTATGCCCATAATACTGCTGGGATGCAGGAGGTCAGAGTACTGAGTACTGACATGGCCTTCCTGATTGTTACTTGAGGTGACGCTATAAGATCTTGCACAACTGACTTCACCCTTATCACCTTGTCTGGGGTCAGAAAGGATCTTTGATAGGTAGAGTTCAGTATAATCCCCAGGAATCTCTGAGACTGTAAGGGGGTCATTCTTGATTTTTCCCTGTTCAGGATTCACCCCAGAGATTCTAGGATCCGAATCACCTGATTCGTGTGATCCAGACATTTCTGAGTGGACGGGGTGACTATGAGAAAGTTGTCTAGGTAAGGAATGAATAAAATATCCTCTTCCCTTATATGAGCTACCATCTCCACTACCAGCTTCGTAAATATGCGGGGGGCCATGGAAATCCTGAGAGGAAGAACCTGGAATTGAAAGTGTCTCACCTTCCCTTCTAGACTCAGAGCCAGGAATTTCTGATGGTCTGGATAAATAGGTAGGTGGTAGTATGCGTCCTTTATATCCAGAACCATCATAAAACAATCCCTGTAGAGAAGATCCACGACCGATCTGCCGGTCTCCATCTTGAATTTCCTGTATTTCAGGAATCTGTTTAGGCCGCTCAAATTTACAATTGTTCTGTATTCCCCGCTTGGTTTCTTTACTAGAAAGAGATTTGAGTAATACCCTGTCCTCCTGGCGAAGAAGGTTTAGGTTATTAGAGCGCCTTTCAGCAATAGAGATTGGATTCTTTAGACCTAATTTGGAAACAAAGAATTTGTTTGGAGGAATTGAACTGAATTCTAGTCTGAATCCGTCTTCTAGAGAACATAGGATTCAGCTGCTGTTGGAAGTCTCTTTCCAGGCAATCTTCCCCCTATCCTGGCATCATTGTGTACTTTCTTTTTTGGAGGAAGAATCCTGCCCTTTGAACATAAGACCTTTGGACTTGGATGTGGAGAATTTCCATCTGTTGTCGGTTCTACCCAAGTTCTTATTCCCTTACGTTCTAACAGCAGCACAGATGGGGTTAACCACCCCCCGTGGACTGGCAGGACCGGCGGAATGTTTAATGAGCCCAAGACTAATAACTCAATTTAACAATTAAGTATCTCCTTAAAAGGAGGAAGTCAACCCCCAGCCCACTGTGTTTTTTTCTGTCCTCCTGGACAGGTGAACTAGGCGGTTTGTTCCCCCCTTTCTTATGGAAAGTGCGGGGAGCCTTCTTTTCGTTTGGGTAACGGCGTGGCCCTTTTTCCTAGGTACCTTGTCAGTTTGGCCGGCAGCTTACTTGCTGCCGGCCCCGCGCAGTTGCGCCTGGCTGGGGTATTTTGGCGGCGTCCTTCGTCCAGGATTCCCGGTCCCTGTGCGCCGCCATCTTCCGGAGGTGACGAAGGACTCTCCTTTTGCATCACCTCCGGGTAATCCGGCCGTGATTTTTTCACGGGCACGATTTTTTCATAGATGCGATTTTTTTTTATGCATCTTCCTGTGGAGGATTTACTGGGGGAAGGGTGGATTGGCTATCCCTCCCCTTCCCCTATTTTGGGAGGCTGTGTGCTCCAGTTCAGTCTCTGGCTACATATGCTTTTTCAGCTAGATCCCAGAGTCCTAAAATTGGTGTTGTTCCACTTGTGGTGTTTTTTTCCTCAGCTGCCTCCGGTCTATTTTTCTACCTTTCCTGCGTAGATAGGTGGTTTACAAATGTTTTATTTGTCCCTTTTTTCCCCGCAGTGATGTCTTCTCCGCGGGATTCGGAAGGCAGGAAAGTGGATTCCAAGAGGAAGCATCTATCCTGCTACCATTGCAGCAGTCGACGGTTATTGTAAGCTGATCATACCTGCACTCGTGAGATCGCAGAAGCTAAACAGCTTAAGGCTGGGCTAAGACCAGCTTGGGAGACCGGTTGGGAATCCCTGGGTCTGTTGACTTAACCTACACCAGGTGTTACAGCTGCCGTTAGAGGTTTCTGACCTCTAGTGAACCTACGTTGCAGAATATGTATCAATGGCTCTGTCAAAGGAGTCATAGGCCTGCTGGATGGAAAGGCTTCCTATTCATGCCCAGGCCCCTATGGAGACCTCTATCCCGGTAGAGAGACCTTCTTGGTCTCCTTAGTTTCTTCCTCCTCGGATGAGGAGGAGCTGACGTTGTGTTTTCTCCCCTGGAAAGACACAGAAGTTGCTCAAGTCCATCAGGTCGGGGGACCATGATGTTGACTGTGGGGAGCCTCCCGTTCCCGCTACTCTGGCACCTCGTGTCTTCAAAGCGGATGAGACCCTCCTCTCTGTCATGATATACAGTGGAAAAAACCTGGAAAAGGTCCGGTTTTAACAAAGAAGTTTAAATCCATGTTCCCGATGGCTTAACCCTTGGTGGATTCATGGGGATCCATTCCCAAGGTGGACATGGCTATTGCCAAGTTGTCCAAGCGCACTCTGGTTCCTGCAAACGATGGGTCTAGCTGCAGAACCCCCTTGCAGACTGCACACTAAGACGGGGTGTTACGGCAGCTGCGGCTTCCGCTTCCACAGCCATAGCCTTTTTAAATCTCTACGTTCCTCCGATCTCGCCTGGATCAAATTCAAGTTGATATGAACCAGAGGTTTTTTCCAGGACAACATACTGGCTGCTTTCAAGACCATCAACCTGGCTACGGACTTCTTGTGCGATACCGCACAGCTCCAGTTGAAGCTAGCGAGGGAGCTTCCCCGCTAGCAAAGCAAGTCCTGGGAACGAGGCAAAACACAGAACCTTGCTCTTGAAGCTAAGCAGCAGGTCTGTGGCTCGTGGGAGACCAAGTGCGCCTTTGGCACCCTGTAACAATACTATCAAATAACGTCAGGGGCCTATATATAGCATGGCCCTGGGATCGGCGGCCCATATTCCATTTTGGCTTAAGCCTTGGGTCGCTGACAATTCCTCAAAATACAGCTTATATGGCCTTCCATTCGAGCCCAACCGTTTGTTCGGTTCGGAGCTAGATAAGATCATGGAGGGCCTTTCAGACTAGAACAGGCATCCTCAAACTGCGGCCCTCCAGCTGTTGCAAAACTACAACTCCCATCATGCCCGAACAGCCTACAGGTTATCAGCCTACAGCAGGGCATTGTGGGAGTTGTAGTTTTACAACAGCTGGAGGGCCGCAGTTTGAGGATGCCTGGACTAGAAGGTGAAGAGCCTTCCCCAGCAGTCCTTTCGAGGACAGGGCAGACAAGACCGCGGTGGCAGGTCTGGCCAGCAAACAAGCTCTTGTAGTGACTGGAGAGCACAGCGAAAGGGTTTGAGGTGCTCTCGTGGAGGAGCCAAAGATGGAAAATCCACCTCCTGACTACGGGCCTCTTCGAGGCTCTTGGTTAATTCCGGTTACTCCTGCCGTCCTGCCAATAAGCTTCCCCATTCCTAAGCTTCATGTACCAGTCGGGAGTCGTCTCTCCCACTTCTGAGAAGAATGGATCCAAGAGATCTCGGATCCCTGGGTCCTGAATATCATTTCCAACGGTTATTTAGTCAACCTCACCTCTATTCCTCTGGACAGGTTTGTCAAGATCAACCTTCTACAAGCTGCCAAGGAGGCGATCCTAGAGGTCTACATTCAGGACTACATTTGCAAAGGGGCTCTGGAGGAGGTTCCGGCAGGAGAACGGGGCCTAGGGATCTATTCACCAGTTTTTCTGGTTCCAAGGCTTCAGGAGATCTCCGGATGATTATCGATCTGATATTTCAATCGATTTAAAAGGAAGGTGAAGTTTCGTGTAGAAACCATCAGGTCAGTAGTTCACGTCGTCAATCCTGGAGACGTGATGGCAACCCTGGACCTCAAGAATGCATATCTGCACATCCCGATCCATCCTGGTTCCAGGAAGTATATCAGGATCACGGTCCAGGTGCCCGGTGTCGTCAGGCATCTTCTGTTTGTTGCCCTTCCCTTTGGTATTTCTTCTGCCCCTCACACTTTTACCAAGGTGGTGGTTTTGTGGTGGCGGCTTTGAGGCTTCAAGGACTGACCATCATTCCTTATCTGGACGACTGGCTTTGAAAGCCTCTGCTCTAGCGGTCCTAACCCAACTTCTTCAGGTAACAATCTCCTTTCTGTTCCACCTAGGTTGGATCATCAGCTGATAGAAGTCGAACGTGAGCCCGTCGACTTCAGTAAGATATCTAGGCTTCATAATCGACTCCACTGGGATGTCGCTCCAGTTGACTCCAGAAAGAAGATTCCGGGTTCAGAACACAGCAAGTTCCTTTCCCCGGCGAGTTCCAATCCGGACTCTCATGAAGATGTTGGGGCTCATGTCAGCGTCTGCGGAAGCAGTCCCTTGGGCTCTATGGCACCTCCGCCCTCTACAGTCGGCAGCCCTGCTGGGCTAAACTCCCTGTGCTCCCTGACTTGGCAAACTCGGTATTCCCTCAGATGGCGGTGCCATCTTTTAGACGGGAAGTCTATGACCCAGCCAATCTGGGTCATATTGACTACGGATGCGTCCTAAGTAGGCTGGGACGCTAACCTAGACGACTCTCCAGTTCACGGGACCTGGTTTCCTGAGGAGTGGCTTCTTTCATGCAATCTCCGCGAGATTCAAGCTATCCGGCTAGCCCTCCTTCACTTAGCCCCTCAGATCCGGGGCAAAGCGGTGAAAGTCCAGTCAGACAATGTGACTGCGGTACTTTACATCAACCAGCAGGGAGGCACGAGATCACTTCCCCTCCTGTCAGAGATCGGGGTGATTCTGGATTAGGCAGAGTTGTACCTTCCCACTTATCTGAGATCCACATCCAAGGCTCCCTCAATATGATAGCGGCTGAGCCGCGGTCTTCCGTCGGTGGAGTGGTCTTTACATCCGGAGAATCAAGCAGATAATCCTCAAGTGGGTATGCCAGAGGTGGATCTCATGGCAACAAGGTTCAATGCCAAGGTGGAGAGGTTCTGATCCCTTTACAGGGAGGACAACCCCCTGGCGTTAGACGCTCTGTCAATATCCTGGAGGTTCAGGCTGGCTTACATCTTCCCTCCCTTTTGCATGATATCGAGGGTATTGATGAAAATCCGTCAGGATCAGGCCTCGGTGATAGCCATCATACTGTTTTGGCCGAAGAGATCCTGGTTTACCTAGCTCATCCAGTTGAGTCGAGGACAATATTGGAGGCTCCCCCCACAGCAGACCCTGATGTCGTGGGACACTCACCTCTGCTCAGATCTGCACAGATTCAACCTGACAGCCTGGAGGTTGATCAGTCCCTTCCCAGAATAGAAGGGCTTTCAGAGTCGGTCCTGAGAACGCCGTCTCATTCTAGAGCGGACTCTACCAAGAGAGCCTACTCTTGTATTATGAGGATATTCTCATCCTGTTGTACCTCAACTGAGGTGGCGTCTGCAGATCCGCCCCTCTCCGCTATCCTTCAGTTCCTGCAAGACGGCCTTGATAGAAGCCTTGCCCTTCTACTCTGAAGGTTCAAGTTTCAGCCATCTCAGCTTGCCTTAACAGGCTTTTTTCTCAGGACCCACTGATCAAAGGTTCCTTAAAGGAGCTGAAGGATTAAAGCCTACAGTACTGAGACCCCTTTTTTTCAATGGGTTTTTCAGTAGTTCTCAGGGGGTTAGCATCTCCCCCCTTTGAACCGTTAGAGGAGGTGGACATCAAGTTCGTCACTTGGAAGTTTGTGTTTCTCCTTGCAGTGACTTTGTCCAAGAGGGTCTCTGAGCTTCAAGCTCTCTCAGCACATGAGCCCTATACCATTTTCTTACATGACCGGGACCTTCTTAGATTCCTCCCGTATTGTAGGCCTAAAGTTCCTTCCTTCCAGAACATCAACCAGGTGATATTCCTCCCCGTTCTGTCGACATCTACCACCTCCTCCTAGGAACCTGCTAGACATCCTCTGGACGTCTCGAGATGTCTCCGGATCTATGTGGATAGATCAAGGAGTTCCGGAAAGATGAGAATCTGCTAATCCTGTTGCTGGTAAGTTTAAAGGCTATAAGGCATCCAAACCTTCCATCAGTCGGTGGATTGAGGAGGCTATTAAGGAATCCTTTGTTTCCACAATCTCTGGACCCGCCGGGATTCGTGAAGGCCCACTCTACTAGAGTTGTGGCTACTTCTTTTGCCGAGAGGAGTCTTCTGCCTCTCAACATGATTTGCAAAGCTGCCTCCTGGAGCTCTGAATCGACATTCATCTCCCATTATAGACTAGATGCCAGTCTAGCTGAGTTTTCGGCCTTTGGGCAGACTTTCTTAGTTCTGCCAGGCAGGAAGGCCCTCCCTAGGGGTTTCTTCTTGCTATCTCCCCATCTGTGCTGCTGGTAGGACGTAAGGGAATCATTAATTTCTAACGATAATTTGTTTTCCCTTAGTCCTAACAGCAGCACACAAATTTCCCACCCTAGTAAGTCTAGTTTTTTTCTTACTATAAACACAGTGGGCTGGGGGTTGACTTCCTCCTTTTAAGGAGATACTTAATTGTTAAATTGAGTTATTAGTCTTGGGCTCATTAAACATTCCGCCGGTCCTGCCAGTCCACGGGGGGTGGTTAACCCCATCTGTGCTGCTGTTAGGACTAAGGGAAAACAAATTATCGTTAGAAATTAACGATTCCTCCCTGGGAATGTTTTATTTTCACGAAAGGAATAAGACTTACGGGAGCTGGATGGAAACCCTTTCTTTGAATCACCTGCTTTCTCCAAAATGTCATCCAGTGCTGATCCTTCACAAGGAACGTTACACAACCTGTTCTTTGAGGCATTATCCCCCATCCAATTCTTTAGCCATAAGGCTCTGCGTGCTGAATTAGATGAGGAGGCAACCCTGGCTGACAATCTAACTGCATCCACTGATGCGTCCGCCAAAAAATCCGCCGCTTTAGAGATGACCGGAAGATCTTCCAATAACCGTTCTCTAGGGACTTTATCTTTGATCTGTGATTCAAACTGTTTGACCCACAGTATCAACGCCCTGGCGGTGCAGGTAGCGGCAATATTAGTTTTAAGGGAGGCCCCCGCTGCTTCCCATGTACGTTTAAGAAAACTGTCTGCCTTCTTGTCCATAGGATCTTTTAGTTGTCCTAGATCATCAAACGTGAGAGAGGATCTTTGTGACACCTTCGCAATGGGAACATCAATTCTAGGGGCTTTATCCCAATATTGACAACCAGACTCCTCAAATGGATATTTCTTTTATCTGGGTTTTTCCATTCATTACTAATCAGGGAAGTGACATTCTTGTGGACAAAAAAAACGACGCTTCTTTTTTCCCTCAAAACCCTCAAACATAACATCCTGGAGGGAAAGCACTTCCTTGGGATCTTCAATATTCATCGTTGCTCTAATAGCCTTCAAGAACTGTTCCGTATCCGAAAATAACGGTCTGCCACCCCTGTTCTCAGATGAGGAATCCGAGTCCAGTTCCCCACTTTCCAATAGAGTTTCCTCGTCCTCAGAACCTGATATGTCTGCAAGGGATAATGGGGATTTATCGCGAGAGGATTGGGGTCCTTTCTTAATTTTAAGCATATTTCCCATCTCCTTCCTGACCAATTTCTTCATACACTTTATCATAGAAGGAGACTCCTCCTGTATCTCAGATTCAATACAAGGGCGGCATAAACGCTTGGTGTACCCAGGGGCCAGCCTCTTTTTGCACAAGACACACTCCTTATGTCTTGTTTTTGAGGATGCCTTCTTAGTTTAATCCAGAAAAACAATAATCTGACATAAGGGTCACATACCAAGGAAAAAAGGCGTTCACCGTACATACCCTCATCCATACCAAAGGCGCAGGGGTAGACGGCTCTTTCTCTGGGTCAGCAGTGGACTCCATTTTCCTGCAGCCTGGATTCGTATCCTCAGACCATGAATCCACTGCTTCTGCTGGGTTAAATTTGAATCTCTTCTGTCTGCACACGAGATCTTGCGGGAATACGGCCTGCAGCGTGACTTACGGGTGTCTCCTACTAGAAGCCCGCGCTCCGTCCACTCTGGTTGCTCCGGCGGGCGCAGGAGGCCTAGCATTGTATGGGGGGAAAAATCTGCAGGACGCTCGTACTCCCAATACCCCCAACCCCCCCTTCTCATCGGTGCAAGGCAGGAAAAATCGGTAGGTGCCCGCAGGTGCGTGGAACGGGGAACTCACCCGACGCGCACCACCCAGCTTCACTTAATTCAATTACTCCCAACTACTCCCCTCCGAGATGGTACCTGTGGGATCCACTTCCAAGGACAGGAAACCACTGGGGAAGACGAGAGGCTCCTCCTTTTTATTCCTGTTGGTTTCCTGTCCTGGGAAGGCAGACCCTCTCTCATGGTGCTGTCATGGATGTAGGGAAAAAATAATAGCATTCTCAATAGAGAATGCAAAGTAAAAAGGGCAATAGAGGGTTAAAAATAATAAAAACACTAACTCCCTCCCTCCATTTGATTGCGTAGCTGCCGGTCTCCTGTTCTGTCTTCTTCTGGGCAGGGGATGAAGGACCTTCAGTGACGTCACTGAGTCACATGGTCCAATCACCTGTTTCCATCATGGAAGCAGGTGATTGGACCATGTGACCCAGTGACGTCACTGAAGGTCCTTCATCCCCCGCCCAGCTGAAGGCAGAACAGGAGATCGGCAGCTACGCGATCAAATGGAGGAGGTGAGTTTGGACATGGACTGCTGACTTACTGTGCCCGACTCGCTCCTGTGCTCAACAGGTGGGGGGAGACTTTGATATGGGAGCCAGGAGGAGCCGGAGGCGGCCTGCAAGAAGTAATAGTTTCCACTTTAATAGTTCACACTTTTTTGGGAGTGGCCATATGTAACATGTTTATTTATTGTTTATATATTTTATATGTAAAATTGGGAAAGGAGGTGACAAACTTATTATTTTGGTGTTTGTTTTTTAAACTTTTTTTTTTTTTTTTACTTTTTATCTAGCCCCCCTTAGGGGCTAGAACCTGGGATCTTTTCATCCCTTGTCCTATTCACCCCAATAGAGATCTATTAGGGTAAATAGGACTTCACACTCTCCTTGCTGCCCTGTGCATAGTAAACACAGCAGCAGGAAGATTACCATGGCAGCCAGGGCTTCAGTAGCATCCTGGCTGCCATGGCAACTGATCGAAGCCCCAGGATTATACTGCTGGGGCTCTGATCAGAAGCTGACACTGCCACCAATGAGGAGGAGGGGACCCTGTGGCCACTGCCACCAATTATTATAATACTGGGGGGGTGGGGGAGGGGGCGCACTGAGGCCACCAATGTTTTTAGTACTGGGGAAAGGGTGCACTGCGCCACCAATGAAGATAAGTAACTTTTTAATACAAATATAGGCGGCGGGTGCCAGCGGCAGACTCACATAGCAGGCACCCGACCTCTATGACAGGGCGCTGCGATCTGCGGCAGTTAACCCCTTAGGCACGGCACCTGAGGGGTTAACTGCCACGGATCGCAGCGTCCTGTCATAGAGGTCGGTTGTTGGCTATGTGTTTCTGCAGCCAGAACCCGCCTCCTGTATTTGTATTATAGAGTTACTTATCTTCATTGGTGGCGCAGTGGCCACAGCCCCTCCTCTCCTCTTCCCCCTCTCTTCTCAATGGTGGCAGCGGCAGCAGCAGTACAGGGGGGAGGGAGGGGGAGACTACTTCTCCCCTGTGCTGCTGAGGAGAACATAGAGTACGCTGAGAGCAGCGCGCCATGTTCTCTGATACTAGGCTGTGCAGTAGCGCTGCCTCGTATCAGTAAATGTCAAATCCCGGTATCGAATAGATACCGGTACAAAAGTATCGATTGGGTATTGATAATTCAAAACCCGCTACAACCCTAGTTTCACCTCTTAAGTTGCATTACTGAAATAAATGAACTTTTGCACGATATTCTAATTTTTTGAGTTTCACCTGTGATTATATAGAAACCAGTAATATTTATTAGCTTTCTAAAAAAACAACAACATTATTCTCAACATGATAAGGACGCAGACTTTTCTTTTGGGATAAATGTGGAAGAAAAAAAAATATCTGAAGAAAAAAACCTTCAAAGTCTCTCCTAAGTTTAAACCTGGGATCTCTACATGTAAAACCAATAGCTTAACCACCAAGCTCTAGCATTACCACATAGAAATGCATGTTTTTCTATGCTGATAAGCTAACACAGTAGTGGTGTCCATAGTCATATATTCTGCCTGTGAATAAGGCAGTAATATGTAGATTAAAGGGGTCGTCACTTCAGCAAGTTGCATTTATCATGTAGAGAACCACTTACTAATATATTGTTATTATCCATATTGCTTCCTATGCTGGCTTGGTTCATTTTTCCATAACATTATACACTGCTCGTTTCCACGGTTACGACCACCCTGCAATCCTTTATTGGTGGCCGTGCCTCTCTGATGGCCAGGACTGTGAAAGCGCATATAGGGTAGTGCTTTTTCCTATAGTGTGCAAGCACAACATACCACTGACCCATAACTATGGAAACGAGCCGTGTATATGATGGAAATATGAATCCAGCCAGCAAAGGAAGCAATATGGACAATCATAATACATTAGTAAGTGCCTGTATTATCTTTCTCTACATGATAAATGCTATTTGCTGAAGTGAGACATCACCTTTAACTTTCAGAGTAGATCTCAGCGTGCTGAAGCTATAGTACAGAGTGCATATAATACACATATATACAGTAGATAAGTAAATGCTAAGACACAGCTCTGCCTTCAGCCTGATGTCTAGCCCTGTCAATCAAGGGGAGAAAGAAGAGCACAGGGGTTATAACAAAGCAGTGCTCAGAATATTTAGGCCTGCCTCTTAGTGCTTGAATTGCTTGCTCATTTACATAGGAATAAAACACAGATATCTGTGCAGCTGTTTAACATACAGACAAAAGAAAGGTATAGTTTCATCAGCATGATGAGTCCTACCCGCCAATATGGCTGGTTTAATAGGGTTGATCATGGTGACAGAGCCACTTTAAGCCGAGATCTAAGGATTATGCAAAAAAACTTTCATCTTTAATAACTTTCAAACAGTTCCTCAGAACCAATACACATTGGTCAGGTGTATGAAAAATATTTTTGGTCGCTCTGGCAAGCAACAACATGGTGGGTGTTCATTTATTTTAGTGCTCTTGAAAAATAAAATCTGCACTCTAATTGGTTGTTATAGACAACAAAGACCGTTTTTCTTTTAGACTGTTTTCATAAACCTGCGCCACTGTGCCATATTTACCAATGAAACTGTGCCACTATTCCAGCAAATTTGTACCACGTTTTTGACACAAAGAAAGTAAAGGAGTGTGTAACTTGAAAGCTAAGTTATAAGTCAGATTTCGGTTACATGCACACGGCCATTTTAAGCACCAATGAAAGTCTATGGGGCTATTCACATGGTCGTTTTTTTAACGGCCAGTGAATACCAGCCATCAAAAAATAGGACTGTTTTTACAGCCAGACGGGCCCCATTGTAATCAATGGGACCGTTTTTTAACAGTTGCTTAGACAGGAGTGCACTACGGTTGTTAAAAACTGGTACACTGGCACAATGTGGCCTTTTAGGGGTTACATTTTTTTGAAAAAAAAAAACCTCATCCATTTGCACACGTAGCGGCAGTCACTCCTCTCTTGATTGAAAAAGAGCTGCCGACGGTCCTGTGCTCAGCGAGATGATCTCACCGTGCCCTCATGCTGGGAGGGTGCAGGTCCTTTTCAATGAAGAGAGGAGCGACTAACTGCGCGCGTGCAAGTGGATGAGGTTTTTTTGTTTTTTTTTGCTAAAATGAAACATTACATCTGAGGGCCACTATGGGGGCAATTTTTAACAGCCATTAAAAACAGACAGACAGAAAATGGATGCACAGATGGCAGAAAAATGGCCATGAAAAACTGACGGTGTGTCCGTTTTTAACAGACTTGACTGTACACATTTATGTTGGTGGCACCGGCAGCAAATACATTGATTCTAAAGGCTGCTCACTACATATGGTATATAGATTTTTTTATGTGGGGGCATCTTTCACCTGCAGCACTATGGCTTCATATCTAATCCGCCATAAAGTGAACATACTGGTCTGTTGTTCAGCATGACAATGGTGGGACAGTCGATTTTACAGCTCTCAGACATGGAATTGCACTTGCTTCATTCAGACACAAAACACAGGAAAAAATAAGTAGCTGGAAAGCAAATCAACTTTCATTTTCTATAGCAGACGACTCCCATTGTAGAAAACACTAGGAGCAATTTTGGAGATCCTAAAAATAGCGGATTCCAGCTTTATTCATTTATATGGAAAATATTTAATTTCTAATGTCCATAGAAATAAATTTCTTCAGAGGCCCAGCAACAACAACATGCCAGCAGGAAAGCGGAGCCACTGGGTGCTGGTCAGTTTAGGGGTACATGCACACGTTCAGGATTTATGTGCGGAGAATCTAAACTAAAAGCTGCAGGTGTTCGCAGGGAAATCGGTGCAGACAATCCGCATCAATTGAAGTGAATGAAGAAAATACGGTCAGGAAAAAAAATTAAAAAATTTGACCTGCTGCAGATTTTAAAATCCGCATGGAAAAAAATCTGCATCGTGCACATGAGAACTTCAAATTCTCATAGAATACAATGTGCATGACCTACGGTATGGATTTTTCGTACGCAATCCTGATCGTGTGCATTTAGTCTTAGTGTCATCTTCAGTCAGATTTGGACTGGCACGTGGCCTGGTTATGGCTCATATATTAATTTTGGACATGGAGCAGACGGACTGATATCACTGAACGCGGAGGTAAAATCTATAACGTCAGAGGCATCTATGATGATACATATATGAAACGCGCTCATATCTGATCTCAGGACATGCAGAGTGGCTTCTTGAGGCTTCTGTGACCAGAAATGGAACAACTATACTTAATACAATTAGGATTTTCTGACAATAGTCTGAACAGTAACCAACAGTATTTTCACTTCTTTCAAGAAACAGAAGCACTCTGATATCACCCACGCTAAGAAGACAATGAGAATTCAGAAAGATGAATGCCATCCTTAGATACATAGCACCGTGTGCCCTGTCATTGCCGGCCAGGGCATCTATTCTGAAGGGTGATTTTAGCGCTGCTGCTCACTGCTCGCTGCAGTAACATATCTGGACCCCCTCCCATCTCTGCAATCTGCTCATCCATCCACTAGCTGAGGATCAAATACAGACACAACATCCCCAGCATTAGATCCACTTGGTGCCTGTCATTAATGGATCCTGATCTACAGACATTCCCAGCACCAGAACCACTTTGTGACTGTCATTAATGGATCCTGATCTACAGAAACATCACCAGCACTAGATCCACTTGATGCCTGTCATTAATGGATCCTGATCTACAGATATCACCAGCACTAGATCCACTTTGTGCCTGTCATTAATGGATCCTGATCTACAGACACATCACCAGCACTAGATCCACTTTGTGCCTGTCATGAATGGATCCTGATCTACAGACACATCACCAGCACTAGATCCACTTTGTGCCTGTCATTAATGGATTCTGATCTACAGAAAACATCACCAGCACTAGATCCACTTGGTGCCTGTCATTAATGGATCCTAATCTCTGTAGAGTGGATCTAGTGCTGGTGATGTGTCTGTACACATCACCAGCACTAGATCCACTTGATGCCTGTCATTAATGGATCCTGATCTACAGACACATCACCAGCACTAGATCCACTTGGTGCCTGTCATTAATGGATCCTGATCTACAGACACATCACCAGCACTAGATCCACTTGGTGCATGTCATTAATGGATCCTGATCTATAGACACATCACCAGCACTAGATCTACTTGATGCCTGTCATTAATGGATCCTGATCTACAGACACATCCCCAGCATTAGATCCACTTGGTGGATAGTGTCTGCATCGAGCACAGTAGAGAACATGACTCCATAGGAAACAATGGAAACTTACTGATGTGCTCACCTCCATGTAGGAGATGCCGGCTCTGATCCGTCAACAATGGGCAGAGTTCTGTACCAGGATCCAGCTCGGACTACAGATCAGAAACTTCCCAGCCTCACTTCACACAGGCTCTATGTGGCGGCTCTGGTGGGTGATGAAAGTAAAAGCTAACAATCCCGGAAAGAGGTTCTGCAGCAGCAGCAACTGTGGGGGTGGGGGGGACTTTGTAGCGGCAGGAGTGCCCAAAGGCATGAGAACAGACGGTGCACCAGGCCTCGGATGATCAGGGGGAGCAGCACACAATGATTTTACCTGTGCTCTTCACAGTGGGGCAGATAATGTTATGTGGATGACACCAGCACAGCTGAGGGGCCGCCGCTCCCTTGTCACACAGCAGTGAGGGGGCAGTGCCCGGCTGGGGATGCGCCGCACTGGGGGGACACTGGCACAGATCGAGGCTTACATGTGTTGGGGCGCGGAGCTGGGACGCGAGTGATTGCTGCTTCTTCCCCTTTGTTCATCCACCGTGTAGAGCGCCGAGCAGAGCGGAGCGCCAGTGACCATTACATCGCACTGGATTATCCGCCGAGACTTCAAGGTCCACAGCCCAGCAGCAAGGAATCCCGCACCTTCTCCACCGCAGGCCCCTAACGGTTAATCCATCGGCTGCTCCCGGCCCGAAGCGCAAGGTTACAGCGCAGAAGATGCGCGATCATCAACCTCGTCTTTGCCGAGCACTACTCCCCCTCCCACCCTCACACACCGAGCCGTGCCGTCATCCCAAGCCCATTAGCCCTGCCCACCGACTGCTCTAACTGTCAGCCCGGGCCAGCCCCTCCAGGGCGCTCATTGGCTGGCGACGAGGCTCTTCCCAAGTTTTCCAGCTTCTAGAGAGAAGACCCCGTGGGATCATGGGAAACGTAGTCCACCAGGCTAGACAGCCACCGTTCCTCCAGCGTGTCTCTGCATAGCGGAAACTACAAGTCCCAGGCGGAAACTACAAGCAGCCAGTGCGGTAAAGCTTCACGCCCTCCCTCGCACTGTCAGCAACCAGTGCTGCCTCCGCAGATGTGAGAGGCAGGGTGTGTGAGCAGTGACTGTCCCGGGCGAGCCAAGCGGGAGGTCTGAGGTGAGACTCCTTACATTATGCAGGGTGTTGTACTATCAGCACGCCATTTCTGTGCGAATCTCTCGCTGTCACAAGCTTTACCAGTTCGGATGCCAGTCACCGTACATGATGGGTCAGTGGTAGTGTGGCGGTGCCAGGGGTAAGCCGTTCACATGAGTGGGTACAGTCCTAGAAACTTCTGGATTTTGCAGGAAGATTTTGGTGGGTCGCAGGAGGCTGAAGTGACTATTATCCCTCAGTTTCTTATTTGGGGCTGAAGTTGGTTTCTTCACATCATTTGTATTTTTCGTTTTTTATTTTGAGGAGAACTGATCACCAGCAATAAAATAAGTTGCAGATTTAGTTGAAAGGGACATGAAAACAGGAGTGACTGGCACACAAATGGGCATCAAATTGAGAACAAGAGTGTGATTTAAAGGGTTAACTAAACTGGGCCACTGATCTCACACTGACAACCTACAGAGGGTGATGCCCTGCATCATATGCAATTCAGTTCAGCCTGGCTCAAACATTTTCTTTGCATGGAGCTGGCATCAAAGCGGTCAGACGGACACTTCACTGATTGGTAAAAGTGGTGTTTTTAAAGGGTTAAATAAATTTGTGCCACTGACCTGACACTGTTAAAATACAGTGGGTGTTACCCCACATCCTATGCAGTTGTGTTCAGCCTGACCCTAAAAGGTCCAGGGCATAAGAACTGGTGTCAAAGTGAGCAGAGGGACGCTTTTCATTGATTTGAATACGTAACTGGTGTTTTTATAGAGTTAAATGAATTTGGGCTACTGATCTTGTACTGCCAACATATAGTGGGTGATGCCCCATATAGTATGCAGCTGAATTTCACCTGAACCAAACAGGTTGTTAGCTAAAGAACTGGCATTACTGATTTGTTTGGGTTCCTGTGTTTTGATTCCCGTTCTTTCCCACCAGAACAGTGGGATAGGTGGGATAGTGTGGTGGTGCTTTATGTTCAGTGATTGTTTTGCCATGTTTTCACATTGATGCCGGTTCATTGTAGTGTTCTGCGCTGTTGTGTATTGCCTGACTGCTCTCACAGTCTGGTCAGTTACCTTCTCCTCACGGTTATGTCTGTGACAGACTACCCTGACATAGAACTGGCATCAACATGAAAACATGGCAAAAGAATCACTGAACATAAAGCACCACCACACTATTCCTCTGGTGGGAAACAAAAACGTGAATCAAAACGCAAGTGTGAAACCAAACAAACCTATTCAGTAAAAGAACCCTCTGCCAATTTGATGCCAGGTCTTGTGACCAGAACCTGTTTGGGCTAGGCTGAACTCAACTGTATATGATGTGGGTACCCTCTGTATGCAGGCAGTGCGAGATCAGTGGCCTAAATTCATTTAAACGTAAAAAAAATACACCAGCTTATTTGTAATAGGAAAAACTATCTGTCCATTTTGATGTAAGTTTTTGTGCCCAGAAAAAACTTACTGCATTATGTGTCAGAAGATTACCGTATATACTCGAGTATAAGCCGAGTTTTTCGGCACAAAATTTGTGCCGAAAAAACCGAACTCGGCTTATACTCGAGTCATAAATTTAAAATCTGAGGAGCTGGGGGCGGGCATTTGCGGCAGGCCCGATGCCCTCACTGCGCTCCGGCCCCACCGCTCATGTATAGTTTTTAAATTTGATTATACTATACAGTTATTCTTACTATAATTCTTGCCCCCTCTGTACCTCATCACATGCGGCAGGCGGGCAGTGAATACTTCAGGCCGGGCGGACGAGAGCAGCGTGACTTGCTGATGTCACGTGCCTGCCCGGCCTGCTTTATGAATGAAGCAGGCGGCGCAGGCACGTGACGTCAGTCACACTGCGCTCGCTCTCCCGCCCGGCCTGAAGTATTCACTGCCCGACTGCCGCATGTGATGAAGTACAGAGGGGGCAAGAATTATAGTAAAAATAACTGTATAGAATAATCGAATTTAAAAACTATACATGAGCGGTAATGGGGGAATGTGGATGGCACTGTTATGGGATGAGGGGAATGTGGATGGCACTGTTATGGGATGGGGGGATGTGGATGGCACTGTTATGGGATGGGGGGATGTGGATGGCACTGTTATGGGATGGGGGGATGTGGATGGCACTGTTATAGGATGGGGGGGATGTGGATGGCACTGTTATAGGATGGGGGATCTGTGGATGCCATCCACAGCCCCCATCACATAAGTGCCATCCACAGCCCCCATCCCATAACAGTGTCATCCACATCCCCTCATCCCATAAGTGCCATCAACATCCCCCTTCCCATAACAGTGCCATCCACATCCCCTCATCCCATAAGTGCCATCCACAGCCCCCTTCCCATAACAGTGCCATCCACATCCCCTCATCCCATAAGTGCCATCCACAGCCCCCCATCCCATAACAGTGTCATCCACAGATCCCCCATAACAGTGCGTCATCCACAGATCCCCCATAACAGTGCGTCATCCACAGATCCCCCATAACAGTGCGTCATCCACAGATCCCCCATAACAGTGCGTCATCCACAGATCCCCCATAACAGTGCGTCATCCACAGATCTCCCCATAACAGTAAGCGTCATCCACAGATCCCCCCATAACAGTGCGTCATCCACAGATCCCCCATAACAGTGCGTCATCCACAGATCTCCCCCATAACAGTGCGTCATCCACAGATCTCCCCATAACAGTGCGTCATCCACAGATCCTCCCATAACAGTGCGTCATCCACAGATCCCCCATAACAGTGCGTCATCCACAGATCCCCCATAACAGTGCGTCATCCACAGATCCCCCATAACAGTGCGTCATCCACAGATCTCCCCATAACAGTGCGTCATCCACAGATCCCCCATAACAGTGCGTCATCCACAGAACCCTCATAACAGTGCGTCATCCACAGAACCCCCCATAACAGTGCGTCATCCACAGATCCTCTCATAACAGTGCGCCATCCACAGATCCCCCATAACAGTGCGTCATCCAAAGATCCCTCCATAACAGTGCGTCATCCAAAGATCTCCCATAACAGTGCGTCATCCACAGATCCCCCATAACAGTGCGTCATCCACAGATCCCTCATAACAGTGCGTCATCCACAGATCCCCCATAACAGTGCGTCATCCACAGATCCCTCCATAACAGTGCGTCATCCACAGATCCCCCATAACAGTGCGTCATCCACAGATCCCCCATAACAGTGCGTCATCCACAGATCTCCCATAACAGTGCGTCATCCACAGATCTCCCATAACTGTGCGTGTATCCACAGATCCCCCATAACAGTGCGTCATCCACAGATCCCCCATAACAGTGCGTCATCCACAGATCCCCCATAACAGTGCGTCATCCACAGATCCCCCATAACAGTGCGTCATCCACAGGTCCCCCATAACAGTGCGTCATCCACAGATCCCCCCATAACAGTGCGTCATCCACAGATCCCCCCCATAACAGTGCGTTATCCACAGATCCCCCCATAACAGTGACATCCATTTCCACCTCGGCTTATACTCGAGTCACTAATTTTCCCAGTTTTTTTGGGGTAAAATTAGGGGGGTCGGCTTATACTCTGGTCGGCTTATACTCGAGTATATACGGGCGTTCTGAATGCATTTGGACTCCAACAGCATAATAATGATCTGCAACCCACACCCTGTTCGTACATTCCATCCCAAGACTCGCAGGGGGTGTCTATTATCAGGCCTTTACTCCTCCTTCCCCTTCCAGCTAGAACATCACAGATCTAAGCAGGATTAGCAGCCTCATTAGTATTCCCTTCAGTGCAGTGAAGGTGTGTTGGATATGGGTTGGGAGAGGGCCAACTTTTACTAAATAAATTCTTTAACGGGTCCTCATCAGGATTTGAGCGCCAAACCTTCTGTATGTCAGGCATAAGAGTTACCATTACAATGCAGACCTGCCCTGTTGGAAGGGCTGAAGTTTCGGCGCTTAACATCTTTCCAACATGTGACTGCTGGAATTGACATAAGTGTGTCTTGCTAATTAGGGGGGCACTTGAGCTGTGCACACTCAGTGCAGGGGCCTAACTGTGACTGACAGCCGAGCCCTTTGCTATATCGGCAGGCATTGCTAAAAATGTAGATGCTGACTGCGGTATATAGGAGGCTCGCAGAGAGAGGGCTCCCTCTGTCTTTCCATTGGCCCCTGTGCTACGATGACAAGGGGCCAATGACTGCCATGGCAACCCCAGGCCTAGCAAAGGCTTTGGGGCCTGCCAGCTACAGAGGTCATGCTGTCCAATTTCAATGTAGTACAATACAGCATGTATTGAAATGAAGGGAAAAAATGGTGCCATTTACTCATCTATATTGGACAGTCCATTGTGATTATAGGTAGTGTTGAGCGAAGCAAGCATTGAATCATAGATCCAAAGATTGAATACTGTGTGGAGATTAGTGTGTGTACAGCATTCAAATGTATGGGCTCCCCCCAAGGTGAAATTCGTTATCCACGAAGTCTCGTAAGTCTTCGATTTTTCGACTTGAAAACAATTTTAAAACTGGGATCCAAAGTTGGCTTCTGTACCTACTGGTACCTTTGATACCGAGGCCAACTTCGGGTCCCAGTTTTAAAATTAAGTTGAATAATCAGTGTCCGAAGTTATTCAACAAAGTCTTGCGGAACTTGGGTGCTAACGAATTTCACCTTGACGGATCTCCTTACAGCATTCAAACATAGTTTGGACCGAAGAGACTTTGGATCTATCATCATCTGAAGCTCACTAAACACTAATTCCAGGGATTCCATATTCTCTTTTGTGATATTTCATACTAAGCATGTTACAAGAACTTTAAAGGGGTTGTCCAAATTATTTATTTGTTCTTTGTATGTTTCAGTTCACTTACTTTATCTACAGTGGCCCTTTTCTCCTAGTTAGCGGATCGTCACATGACCTGTGATGTCAGCTTCTTCCCCTGCTCTGATGAGGTTCAGTGTACAAGCCTGAGGGAGCAGGTCTGCCTCTGCACTGCACTGTGAAGGCTGTGCTGGTTGGAGCAACAAGCCACGCCCCCTGCACTGCCCGATCTGCTGGCTGAGCTGTCTGCCCTGTGTGTCTCCTCCCCCTGGATTCTTCAACAAAATGTAACCCCTTCTACCATCATCAGCACAGACTCGCAGAGAGAGTTCTGTGCTCTTCTCTCTTGGCTGTGGGGAAGTGTCTGCAGAGCATTGCACAAGAACAGATACAGGGGAATTCCTGTGTGTATCAGCAATGTCATTGTACTGTACAGCTGGAACTTGTAGTCCCACACATAAAACCTGAGTATCCCTGCAGTCAGACTGCAGACAGGGTAGCAATTTTATTTACTCTGTTTGCAGAGCAGGGGGGAGGGGAAAGGCAGTCTTTATTGACAAATATTCATGAGGAAAACCTCAGAGATCGTTGTTAGGCCTCTTTCACACTAGCGTTTTAGCTTTCCGTCCTAGAGATCTGTCCTCGGGTCTCTAGGACGGAAAGCTACTGATCAGGATTATCCTGATGCATCCTGAACGGATTTCTCTCCACTCTAAAGGCCGGATCCGGACTAATGCCCTTCAATGGGCATTAATTCCGGATCCGGCGTTGCGGCATGTCTTCCGGATTTTTGGACGGAGACAAATCCGCAGCATGCTGCGCTTTTGTCAACGTCCAAAAAACGTTGACAACGTTGATCACGTTGACGTGATCGCGTGGATAACGTGATCCATGTGCGCGGGGCGCTCTGACGTCATTCAGGAGCGCCCCGGGAGCCGCACGGAATGTAAGTATGCCGCTCCCCACTGCTACTATGGCAACCAGGACGCTAGTAGCGTCCTGGCTGCCATAGTAACACTGAAAGCATTTTGAAGACTGATCAGTCTTCAAATGCTTTCAGTTCACTTGTGTTGTGCCGGATCCGGCGTGCATTCCGGCAACGGAAGTGCACGCCGGATCTTCACAACGCAAGTGTGAAAGAGGCCTTACACACCCCACACCTCAGCAACTGCGTATAAACATGGGTCCAGAACAGAACTAGGGAAACGAGGAAATATATTTTTTCCCCCGGCACCTCCACAACGGCATAGCAGGAGGGCATCCCCACCTCCTTGGGACAGGAAAAATTGTAGAAGCATGACTTTAAAAGGCCCCTTCCCAGTACCTGCTTCAGTTGTTGTTTCCTGTCCTCAAGGGATCGTGTGGAAGCCGCTCCTGCTATGCCAGGACTTCAAATGTGCCACACGGTCTTTACCTCTGCCCCTCTTCGGGAGGGCCGTGCAGGGGACGGGTATGCTGGCTGGCTCCTGCCTGTCCCTTAGGCGTAAGCCCTTCCCTGAAGGCAGCCCCGGATGTCCGTTCCCAGCCATATCCATGGCGGGGACGAGGGATCGCATGCGCGCAGGCTGGATATGCTTGCCAGGCCTCGGCGTCACTTCGGGTAGCAGCATGTCGGATACTGCGGCGTCCATTCCGCATATGCCGAACGCCGACATGCCTGCTTCAGGAGAGAATCCAGAGCGCAAACCGGTGGATCCTTCTGCCCTGAGTCCGGTAAGCCTCCTCCCATGTCACACATGTATGCACTGTGGTTACTTATATAGGGTTGTGGAGCACAAGATCTCTGGACATGAACTGACACTGGTGGGTGCTGGTATCTAAAAGACAGGTTCTCTGTAGTGCCCTAATAGCATTTGATTAATTCCTAGGGCAGAGATACCAGCACCAAGAAATTGGAGGACTCTGTGATACGGAAAAAATGCGCGGTGTCGAAAGTCCCTTCCAGCAAAGGCCAAAAAAGCGCTTTTTCCAAAATGCACGGACAAAGTGGTTTCCGCAGAGTCTCCCTCTCTGCTAGAATCAATTCGATCTATGATTAAAGAAGAGGTGCAGTCTGCAATTGAAACCAGACTTCCGTCATGTTCTCCTCAGCCCTCCATGTCTCAAAGGTCCCAGACCCCTGACCCTCAGCTTGACCCCAAATCAGATGAAGGGGAAATATTTTCTTTTAAAGACTCTGACTGCTCTGAGGACAAGTCAGGAAAACCGCTTTGTGGGCCTG
Organism: Bufotes viridis; assembly: GCA_033119425.1. Classification (NCBI taxonomy): domain Eukaryota; kingdom Metazoa; phylum Chordata; class Amphibia; order Anura; family Bufonidae; genus Bufotes; species Bufotes viridis. Next base: position 306,028,671 of record CM065592.1, read on the forward strand.
AAAATACTGAAAAATTGTTCAGAACCATCAGAGCCACAAATAGAAGACATAAAAGAGCCCCAGTCCATTCAGGATAGAATGTTCCAGGGGTTGGGGGAGAAAAAGGGGAAGGTCTTTCCGATGCATAACAATATTAAATCGTTAATAAACAGTGCAGGGACCCAGAGAAAAAGTCTATAATCTCTACCTGATTTAAGAGAAAGTATCCATTCGCCGAGGACGATACTAAATTCAGGGATAAAACATCAAGGATAGATGCTCCTGTAGCACATATATCAATAAAGACCTCCGTCCCCTTCGAAGATATGGGCCTTTTAAAAGACCTGATGGACAAAAAATGCGAAAATCTGCCGAGACCTAGTATAGCGGCGACTTGCATATCTAGATCACTGTCCATCTGGTTGTCCCAGCTGGAAGAACACTTAGCAGCTGGAACACCAAGGGAAGAAATCCTAGCATCTATCCCTATTCTAAAGAATGGGAGTAATTTCCTGACGCGTCTGCGGATCTAGTAAAGCTTTCCGCTAGGTCTTCAGCCCTATCACATTCCACCAGGAGAGCTATTTGGCTCAGATCGTGGTCGGGTGACGCCAGCTCTAAGGGGCGTCTCTGCTCAATTCCGTGTGAGGGGGACAAATTTTTCAGCTCCGTCCTTGAAGACATCCTGGATAAGGCGTCTGATAAGAAAAAAGGTTTCCTGACAGAATCCCGCTTTTACCAACAGCGGAGATCCTTTCGGAACCAAAGGAAAAATAGATCTGATCAGAGAAAGAAAGATATGGGAAGATGGCAGGCCCCCAAAGGAAGAAGCCTGAAGCCTCCTCAAAACCAAGACAGTGACACCAGGTATCAGGTAGGCGGCAGGTTGAAGATGTTTTCGTCAGCTTGGGAAAACCTCACAACATCTCCATGAATAATAAATACCATTGCCATGGGCTACAAATTGGAGTTTAGCACACTGCTGCAAAACAACTATACCATCAACAAGCCAAAAAAAGGTTCAGAAAGATACCAAGCCCTACAGACCAGATATCTACTCTCCTACAAAAGAAGGTGATCGTGCCTGTTCCGGAAAAACAGGGATTCTATTCCCCCATATTCTTAATCCAAAAACCAAATTGGTCTTTCAGACTAATCTTCAATCTCAGGGAGCTGAACAAGTTCATGACCTACAAAAAATTCACTTTGGAGTCAGTCAAATCCACTGTAAATCTCCTACCTCTCGATTGCTACATGGTAACGATGGATCTTTCCAATGCATACTTCCATAAAGCCATTCACAGAGCATACCAAAAATACCTCAAGTTTGCAATCCTATTGGAAGAACAAGAATACCACTTCCAATTCCAGGCCCTACCTTTCGGGCTGTCCTCAGCCTCCAGAATATTCTCAGAAATCATGGCAGAAGTAGCAGGACACTTACACCTCCTGGGGATCCTGGTCATACCTTATTTGGATGACCTACTAATAGCGGGCACATCCCTCCAAATTCTACAATCACACTTACAGATTGTCCAGAAAAAAATTATCAGCCTAGGTTGGATAATCTATTTCCAAAAATCAGACCTGACTCCCAGCCGGCACAAAAAAAATTCTAGGCATCCTCCTAGAGACTCACTGCCTAATGTCTTTTCTACCCCCAGAAAAACAGGAAAATGTGGGACTGAGGATTTCAGAATTCTGCTCACGCAAAAAAGCGACCATCAGAGAGATCATGAGACTATTGGGGCATCTAACCTCCACCATACCTGCGGTTCGGTGGAACCTTACAAAGATTCCTGTTGGAATCCTGGGTTGGCAACCAGACCTCCATAAACACATGGGTAAGAATTCCGAACAAAGTAAAACTATCTCTCATGTGGTGGAGAATAAATCTCCAAACTGGGGTATTCTGTCGACCATAAAATCAAATTATCGTAACAGGTCCCTAGATCCAGCAATGTTCAGAGAAATATCCCTCAGATGGGGCCTACCAAATATAGACCTTTTTCCGAACCAAAGAAATGCGCAAGTGGATCTCTTCGGTTCTCTCTCCAGCAGCGATCATCCGTTAATAGTAGACGCCAGAAGGGCTCCTGTATGCCTTTCCCCCCTACAGTCTCATCCCGAGAGGCTATGGAGGAACAGGCTCAACTAATTTTGATTGCACGCTACTGGCCGAAAAGGTCCTGGTTTCCCCTCCTCTACAACCTGTCCAGAGGTCAATTCGGGAAGCTCCCTTTATATCCGGGACTACTTTACCAAGGTCCAGTTTTCCACCCAGATGTACCAAAAATTGCAGTTGACAGCTTGGAAGGTGAACGCAGCCTCCTAAAACAGAGGTCTATCAGAAGCCGTAATTTCCACTATACTTTGCAGTAAGAAGGAGGTAACATGCCGTATTTACAGGCGAACCTGGAAAGCCTTCCTGGACTTTGGGGGTGACAAAATATACACCTCCTACAGTCTGGAAATTCCCCTAATTCTACACTTTCTCCAATCAGGTCTGGACAAAGTGTGTTAGGTCTAAGCCCTAAGTTTCGGTCTTAAGCCGCTTTCTTGAAGTTAGGCTTGCCGAGTTACCATTGATAAAGCGCTTTATGAAAGGGGCCTTCAGAAAATCTCCATTTATCCATTCCACTGTTCCCCTTTGGGATGTGAACCTTGTGTTGGAAGTATTGATGGATGCCCTGTTTGAGCCGCTGCAGGACATATCTCTCAAGCTGCTCACACTAAACACCTTCTTGTTGGCAATTACATCTGCCAGAAGGATTGGAGAAATCCAGGCCTTCTCCTGCAAGCCACCGTACCTCACCATATTGGAAGACAGCATCATTCTCCAACACACCCCGTTATTTCTTCCCAAAGTGGCCTCAAAATTTCATCGTCAGCAGGAAGTATCCCTTCCCTCGTTCTGCCAAAATCCAGTTACAGAACAAGAGAGGAAATACGATAATCTGGACGTGAGGAGATGTCTGTTAATTTACCTGAAAGTTTAAAAAATCTTCTAGTGCAATACCAGGGCTCGCATAAGGGAGCAGCAGCAAGCAAAAGTACGGTGGCAAGGTGGATCCAAAATACTATCGAGCTGTGTTATCTCCATAAAGAACTAACCCCTCCGAGGGAATTAAAGCTCACTCTACCAGGGCTGTCTCGGCCTCTTGGGCAGAAAATGCCTCAGACTCGGTAGAGCATATTTGCAAAGCTGCAACTTGGAAAAATCCAAACCTTTTTTTTTTTTTTTTTTCTTTTTTTCCCCAAGCATTATAAATTAGATGTCATACAAAATGTTGATTTATCCTATGGCAGGAAGGTCCTGTCTGCAGTTGTCCCACCCTAAATTTTTTTTCCTCTTGTAATCCTCCTGCTATGCCGTTGTGGAGGCGCCGAGGAAAAGAGTCGATTTACTCTTACCGGTAATTGGATTTTCCAATGGCCTCCACAACGGCACAGTATTCCCTATCCATGTTATATTTCTTTTATTGTGGGACATGTTTTCATGCTGTAATGCCTTTACTTTTTTTAATACAGTTTGTGTGTGTGTGTATGTGTATATATATGACAAATATATATATATATATATATATATATATATATATATATATATATATATATATATATAAATTGTCAAGTCCTATCTCATTAACTGAAGCAGGTACTGGGAGAGGGCTTTTAAAGTCATGCTTCTACGATGTTTCCTGTCCCAGGAGCGGACGCCCTCCTGCTATGCCGTTGTGGTAGACCATTGGAAATCAATTACCTGTAAGAGTAATCTACTTTTTTTTTCCTAGCTCTGTGTATGTGTGTGTGTGTGTGTAATAAAAAAATATATATATATTTTTTTTTATTACACACACACACACACACACACACACTAAGCAAGATTTAGGAAAAAAAAAAAAGTAGATTACTCTTACAGGTAATTGGATTTTCCAATGGCCTACCACAACGGCATAGCAGGAGGGCGTCCCCGCCTCCTTGGGACAGGAAACATCGTAGAAGCATGACTTTAAAAGGCCCTCTCCCAGTACCTGCTTCAGTTAATGAGATAGGACTTGACAATTATATATATATATATATATATATATATATATATATATAATTAGCTAGAATGTAAAAAATTTTATTTTTCAAAACCAGAATACCCCTTAAAATAGAAAGTGTCTGCCCATTTTGATGTCAGTTCTTGTGCTCAGAATCAGTTTGGGCCAGACTGAACTCAACTGTATACAGTGTGAGGTAACACCCTCTGTATTTTGGGTGAGTGAGATCAGTGACCCAAATTTTATTTAACCCCTTTAAAAACACCACTTAAGTGAAAAGTGTCAACCTGCCCACTTTAATGCCAGTTCTTGTGCCAAGAAAGTGTTCGGGACAGACTGAACTCAACTGCATGTGATGGAGGGTAACACCCTTTGTATGTTTGCAGTGCAAGATCAGTGGCCCTCCAGCATAATTGTGATCTGCAACCCACACCCTATGTTTACTTCCCAGCCCAAGGCTTAAGGAGGAGTATTTGTAACATCAGGTCTCTGCCTCTCCTTCCCCCTCCCAGCTGGAACATCACAGATCTAAGCAGAATCGGCAGCCTCATTAGTATTCAGTACAGTGAATACTAATGAGGGTGTGTTAGATTTGGGTTGGGAGAGGATAGATTTATACTAAAGAAATTATTTAACCACTTCAGCCCCCCTAGCTTAAACACCCTTAATGACCAGGCCACTTTTTACAATTCTGCACTACTTCACAGTTTATTGCTCCGTCATGCAACTTACCACCCAAATGAATTTTACCTCCTTTTCTTCTCACTAATAGAGCTTTCATTTGGTGGTATTTCATTGCTGCTGACATTTTTACTTTTTTTGCTATTAATCAAAAATGACCGAAATTTTTGCAAAAAAATGAAATTTTTCACTTTCTGTTGTAATTTTATTTTTTTATTTTTTTATTTTTTTTAACTACATTTCTATATAAATTTTTCACAAAATTTATTGTTCTACATGTCTTTGATAAAAAAAAAAATCCAATAAGTGTATATTTATTGGTTTGGGTAAAAGTTATAGCGTTTACAAACTATGGTGCAAAAAAGTGAATTTTGGCATTTTGAAGCAGCTCTGAGTTTCTGAGCACCTGACATGTTTCTTCAGGCGCTAGAATGTCAGGATAGTATAAATACCCCCCCAAATGACACCATTTTAGAAAGAAGACACCCCAAAGTATTCACGGAGGGGCATGGTGAGTTCATGTATCATTTAATTTTTTTTTTTCACAAGTTAGCGGAAAATGACACTTTCTGAGGAAAAAAATAAAAATAATAAAGTTTCCATTTCTGCTAACTTCTGGCAAAAAAAAAATAAAATCTCCCACGCACTCACTATGCCCCTCAGTGAATACCTTGGGGTGTCTACTTTCCGAAATGGGGTCATTTGTGGGGTGTGTTTACTGTTCTGGCATTTTGGGCGGGGCTAAATTGTGAGCAGCCATGTAAAAGCTAAAGGTACTTGTTGGAATTAGGGCCCCTTTGCGCACCCAGGCTGCAAAAAAGTGTCACTCGTGTGGTATCGCCGTACTCAGGAGAAGTAGGGCAATGTGTTTTGGGGTGTAGTTTTACATATACCCATGTTGGGTGAGAGAAATATCTCTGTAAATTGACAACTTTGTATAAAAAAAATTAAAAAGTTGTTGTTTACAGCGATATTTCTCACACAAAGTATGGGTATATATAAAAATACACCCCAAAACACATTGCCCTACTTCTCCTGAGTACGGCGATACCACATGAGTGACACTTTTTGCAGCCAAGATGCGCAAAGGGGCCCTAAAACCAATGAGTACCTTTAGGATTTCACAGGGCATTTTTACACATTTGATTCCAGACTTCTTCTCACGCTTTAGGGGCTCCCAAAATGCCAGGGCAGTATAAATACCCCACAAGTGACCCCATTTTAGAAAGAAGACACCCCAAGGTATTCCGTGAGGGGTATGGTGAGTTCATGTAAAATTTTATTTTTTGTCACAAGTTAGTGAAATATGAGACTTTGTAAAAAAAAAAATATATATATATCAATTTCCGCTAACTTGTGCCAAAAAAAAAAAAAATTCTGTGAACTCGCCATGCCCCTCACGGAATACCTTGGGGTGTCTTCTTTCCAAAATGGGGTCACATGTGGGGTATTTATACTGCCCTGGCATTTTAGGGGCCCTAAAGCGGGAAAATCCAAAATGTGTAAAAATGTCCTGTAAAATCCTAAAGGTACTCATTGGTTTTAAGGCCCCTTTGCGCATCTTGGCTGCAAAAAAAGTGTCACTCGTGTGGTATCGCCGTACTCAGGAGAAGTAGGGCAATGTGTTTTGGGGTGTATTTTTACATATACCCCTGCTGGGTGTGAGAAATATCTCTGTAAATGACAACTTTTTAAAAATTTTTATACAAAGTTGTCAATTTACAGAGATATTTCTCTCCCCCAGCATGGGTATATGTAAAAATACACCCCAAAACACATTGCCCTACTTCTCCTGAGTACGGCGATACCACATGTGTGACACTTTTTTGCAGCCAAGATGTGCAAAGGGGCCCTAAAACCAATGAGTGCCTTTTAGGAGGGCATTTTTACGCATTTTTCTTCTCACGCTTTAGGGCCCCTAAAATGCCAGGGCAGTATAAATACCCCACATGTGACCGCATTTTGGAAAGAAGACACCCCAAGGTATGCCATGAGGGGCATGGCGAGTTCATAGAAGATTTTTTTTTTTTGGCACAAGTTAGCGGAAATTGATTTTTTTATTGTTTTTTCTCACAAAGTCTCCCTTTCTGCTAACTTTTGACAAAAAGTAAAATTTTTCATGGACTCACTATGCCCCTAAGCGAATACCTTGGGGTGTCTTCTTTCCAAAATGGGGTCATTTGTGGGGTGTTTGTACTGTTCTGGCATTTTGGGCGGGGCTAAATTGTGAGCAGCCATGTAAAAGCTAAAGGTACTCGTTGGAATTGGGGGCCCCTTTGCGCATCTTGGCTGCAAAAGTGTCACTCATGTGGTATCGCCGTACTCAGAGAGTAGGGCAATGTGTTTTGGGGTGTATTTTTACATATACCCATGTTGGGTGAGAGAAATATCTCTGTAAACTGACAACTTTGTATAAAAAGAAATTAAAGTTGTCGTTTACAGCGATATTTCTCACACACAGTATGGGTATATATAAAAATACACCCCAAAACACATTGCCCTACTTCTCCTGAGTACGGCGATACCACATGAGTGACACTTTTTTGCAGCCAAGATGCGCAAAGGGGCCCTAAAACCAATGAGTACCTTTAGGATTTCACAGGGCATTTTTACGCATTTGGATTCTCACGCTTTAGGACCCCTAAGATGCCAGGACAGTATAAATACTCCACATGTGACCCCATTGTGGAAAGAAGACACCCCAAGGTATTCTGTGAGGGGCATGGCGAGTTCACAGAAATTTTTTATTTTTTTTGGCACAAGTTAGCGGAAATTGATTTTTTTTTTTTTTTTTTTTTTTTTACAAAGTCTCAAATTTCCACTAACTTGTGACACAAAATAAAATTTTACATGAACTCACCATACCCAGCACGGAATACCTTGGGGTGTCTTCTTTCTAAAATGGGGTCACATATGAGGTGTTTGTACTGCCCTGGCATTTGAGGGTCTCCGCAATCATTACACGTATGGCCAGCATTAGGAGTTTATGCGACTCTCCTTATATTGAGCATACGGGTAATGAGATTTTCTATATAGTTCTGGCAATGTGCGGATCCGCAAAATGCGGAAAGCACATTGCCGGTGTCCGTGTTTTGCGGATCCATGGATCCGCAAAACACAGACGTCTGAATGAGCCTTACAGGGGGGGTGATCAGGGGGGTGACATGGGGTTAATCAGTGACGGGGGGGGGGGGGATGGATGTGGGGGTCTGTGTGGTGATTGGTGCACTTACAAAAGATTCCTTTGGTGGTCCCAAGCAAAAGGGACCACCAAAGGAACGATCAGCAAGCATATCAGACGCTGTTAACAAAACAGCGTCTGATATGTGATTTTTTTTATTTATTTTTATTTTTTTTTAACTTCTACAGCCTGCCAGCGCACAATCAGCGCTGGCAGGCTGTAGTTTAACTTCTTCCCGACGCGATCCTGTGAACGCGCGTGCGCGCGTTCACAGGAAATCTCGCGTCTCACGAGATGACGCCTCGGCGCGTCCAAGAGGAATAAACCGACCGCCGCAGGACGCATTCCTGCGTTCGGCGGTCGGCAACTGGTTAACAGGTCTTAGTCAGGATTTGAACTTCAGGCCTTCTGTGTGTCAGGCAGAAGCATTAACATTACAATGCAGACCTGCTCTGTTAGAAGGGTTGAAGTTTTAATGTTTAAAAAGCTGTGTTCTTGACAGGCAGAACACTAAATAAATAGTATATTACTGAAATGAAGGCAAAAAATTGCTCTATTTACATATCACTATAAATAAGTTGATCACTATATTATAGAGTTTATTATGATTACAGGGATACCATATACTGTTTAGTGATATTTCATACTAAGCAAAAACATGAACAGTAGATAAGATTGCTGTGCTCACCTGTTTATGCTTGCGAGGCACAGATATGCCTGGATCTGGCGTCTGAACAGTGTCCAAAATAAAACAAAAAATCCAGCTTCCCATAAAAGCATAGTTACCATATTTTTCGCCCCATAAGATGCACTATCCCCCCTGCGTCTTATAAGTCGAATGTTGACATTTTTAGATCGCAGGCTGCGATGTATGAGTGGGGAGGGACTGGGAGGAGGAGCTGGGGGCCGGAAATTGCGGCAGGGCCGGTGCAGTCACTGTGCTCCGCTGCTCCAGTGCTGCAGTATACAAATATAAAATGTCTCATTCAATTAAAAGTGATTAAACATGCCCCCCACTTCTAATATTACCGTACACCCTAACAGCTTCTCTGGAATGCAGGCCGGGCGGGCGGCAGCGTAACTCCCTGATGTCACGTGCCTTCTACTTTTTGAATGAAGTAAACCGTGCAGGCACATGACGTCAGTGAGTCACGCTGCCGCCCGGCCTGCCTGCGTTGTACAGAAGCTGTTAGGGTGTACGTTAATATTAGAAGTGAGGGGGGCCTGTTTAATCACTTTTATTTAAATGAGACATTTTATATTTGTATACTGGAGTGGGGGGGGTAGTAATCTGTGGATGACAGTTTTAAGGGGGACATCTGTGGATGGAACTGTTAAGGGGTGGGGGGTCTGTAGATGGCACTGTTATGGGATGGGGGATCTGTGGATGGCACTTATGGGGCAGGGTGGTCTGTGGATGACACATACAGTACAGACCAAAAGTTTGGACACACCTTCTCATTAAAAGAGTTTTCTTTATTTTCATGACTGAAAATTGTAGATTCACACTGAAGGCATCAAAACTATGAATTAACACGTGGAATTTTTTACATAACAAAAAAGTGTGAAACAACTGAAAATATGTCATATTCTAGGTTCTTCAAAGTATCCACCTTTTGCTTTGCACACTCTTGGCATTCTCTTGATGAGCTTCAAGAGGTAGTCACCTGAAATGGTTTTCACTTCACAAGTGTGCCCTATCAGGTTTAATAAGTGGGATTTCTTGCCTTATAAATGGGGTTGGGAACATCAGTTGCGTTGTAGAGAAGTCAGGTGGATACACAGCTGATAGTCCTACTGAATAGACTGTTAGCTGCTTTTTTCTTGCCATAATACAAATTCTAAGTAAAGAAAAACGAGTGGCCATCATTACTTACAGAAATGAAGGTCAGTCAGTCCGAAAAATGGGGACACTTTCAAAGTTTTCCCAAAGTGCAGTCACAAAAACCTTCAAGCGCTACAAAGAAACTGGCTCACATGCGGATCGCCCCAGGAAAGGAAGACCAAGAGTCATCTCTGCTGCGGAGGATAAGTTCATCCGAGTCACCAGCCTCAGATATCGCAGGTTAACAGCAGCTCAGATTAGAGACCAGGTCAATGCCACACAGAGTTCTAGCAGCAGACACATCTCTAGATCAACTGTTAAGAGGGGACTATGTGAATCAGGCCTTCATGGTAGAATATCTGCTAGGAAACCACTTCTAAGGACAGGCAACAAGCAGAAGAGACTTGTTTGGGCTAATGAACACAAGGAATTGACATTAGACCAGTGGAAATCTGTGCTTTGGTCTGAGTCCAAATTTGAGATCTTTGGTTCCAACCACCGTGTCTTTGTGCGATGCAGAAAAGGTGAACGGATGGACTCTACATGCCTGGTTCCCACCGTGAAGCATGGAGGAGGAGGTGTGATGGAGGTGTGACGCTGATCGTGCGCTGGTAGGCTGTAGTAGTTAAAAAAACGCATATCCAGCGTCTGAGATGCCTGCTCCTCTGGTGGTCCCTTTTGCTTGGGACCACCAGAGGAAACATATGCAAGTGCACCAATCACCACACAGACTCCACCCCACCCCCTGTCACTAATTAACCCCTGATCACCCCATGTCACACTCCCTTTAATGATCATTCAGACGTCCGTATGTGTTTTGCGGATCCGCAAAGCATGGACACCGGCAATGTGCTTTCCGCATTTTGCAGATCCACACATTGCCAGAACTATATAGAAAATGCCTTTTCTTGTCCGCAATTGTGGACATGAATAGGACATGCTCTATCCTTTGCAGAGCTACATAGTGTGCTCTCCGCATCACCACTGGCCTTTCCCCTCTTTTTTTTTTTTTTGCATATTTTTTGGCAGAGATTTTTTTTCATCCACATTGATCGATGCGAATGAAGAAATCTGTGCCGTTCATTTTTTTTCTTAACGGAAAAAAAAAATCTTATTACCCGTAGGCTCAATATAAGGAGAATAGCAGAAACTCCTAATGCTGGCCATATATGTAATGATTGCGGAGACCCTCAAATGCCAGGGCAGTACAAACACCTCACATGTGACCCCATTTTAGAAAGTAGACACCCCAAGGTATTCCGTGAGGGGCATGGCGAGTTCATAAAAGATTTTTTTTTTTTTTTTTTTTTTTATTTTGCATAAGTTAGCGGAAATTTTTTATTTATTTTTTTTCTCTCTTACAAAGTCTCATATTACACTAACTTGTGACAAAAAATAAAATTTTACATGAACTCACCATACCCCTCACGGAATACTTTGGGGTGTCTTCTTTCTAAAATGGGGTCACGTGGGGTATTTTTACTACCCTGGCATTTAAGGGGCCCCTAATGGGTGAGAAGTCATTTGGAATCCAAATGCGTAAAAATGCCCTGTGAAATCCTAAAGTACTCATTGGAATTTGGGCCCCTTTGCGCATCTTCGCTGCAAAAAAGTGTCACTCATGTGGTATCGCCGTACTCAGGAGAAAGTAGGGCAATGTGTTTTGGGGTGTATTTTTACATATACCCATGCTGGGTGAGAGAAATATCTCTGTAAACTGACAACTTTCCTTTTTTTTTTTTTTTTTTTTTTTTTTTTTAAAGTTGTCAGTTTACAGAGATATTTCTCTCACCCAGCATGGGTATATGTAAAAATACAACCCAAAACATTTTGCACTATTTCTTCTGAGTACAGCGATACCACATGTGTGCCACTTTTTTGCAGCCTCGGTGCGTAAAGGGGTGTAAAGTCCAACGAGTACCTTTACCCTCAGTTCACACTTGCGCGTTTTACAGCGCGTTTGAACGCGCTGTAAAACGCCCTACGCTCAAAGAAATTTTTGAGCTTCTTTGGGGCGTTTTGTCGCGCATTTGCACCCATAGACTTCAATGGGAACGCGCGTAAAACGCACGTTTAACACCCGTTAAAGTGTAGATATGCCTTTTTCAATTGGTCTCCAGAGTCACGAACGCGCGTATGACGCGCGTTTCCTATTTGCAAAAACGCGCTGTAAAACGCGTGTCTCAGAAACGCTCAGGTGTGAACCCAGGGTTGGGCTTTACAGGGCTGTTCCCAATTTAGCCCCGCCCAAAATACCAGAACAGTAAACACACCCCACAAATGACCCTATTTCGGAAAGTAGACACCCCAAGGTATTCACTGAGGGGCATAGTGAACCCTTGGGAGATTTTTATTTATTTTTTGCCAAAAGTTAGCAGAAATGGAAACTTTATCATATTATTATTTTTTTTTTTTTTTCTCGGTGTCATTTTCCGCTAACTTGTGAAAAAAAAAAAATCATACATGAACTCACCATGCCCCTCCCCGAATACTTTGGGGTGTCTTCTTTTTAAAATGGTGTAATTTCTAGCACCTGAAGAAACATGACAGGTGCTCAGAAAGTCGGAGCTGCTTCAAAATGCGGAAATTCACTTTTTTGCACCATAGTTTGTAAACGCTGATAACTTTTACCCAAACCAATAAATATACACTTATTGGATTTTTTTTATCAAAGACATGTAGAACAATAAATATAGAGAAAAATTTATATAGAAATGTAGTTTTTAAAAATAAAATAAAAATTTACAACAAAGTGAAAAAATGTCATTTTTTTTTTTGCAAAAATTTCGGTCATTTTTGATATAAAAAAAAGTAAAAATGTCAGCAACAATGAAATAGCACCAAATGAAAGCTCTATTAGTGAGAAGAAAAGGAGGTAAAATTCATTTGGGTGGTAAGTTGCTTGACGGAGCAATAAACGGGTAAAGTAGTGTAGTGCAGAATTGTAAAAAGTGGCCTGGTCATTAAGGGTGTTTAAGCTAGGGGGGCTGAGGTGGTTAAAGACCACTTTTTTTTTTTTTATTATTTTTTTTTTTCTACGGCTAAGCTTATGTTATATTTTTATAGAGCAGGTTATTACTGATGCGGCGATACGTAATATGTCTTTTTTTATTTTAAATGTGGTTTTAAACAATATAAGCATTTTTGAAACAAAAAATGATGTTTTTATGTATCCGTTTTCCATCTTATTTTTTGGGCGATTGTCTTAGGGTCTAATTTTTTGCGGGATGAGATGATTGTTTGGTATTATTTTTGGTACATATGAATTTTTGATCACTTGGTATTAACCGCTTCAGCCCCCCTAGCTTAAACACCCTTAATGACCAGGCCACTTTTTACAATTCTGCACTACACTACTTTCACCGTTTATTGCTCCGTCAAGCAACTTACCACCCAAATGAATTTTACCTCCTTTTCTTCTCACTAATAGAGCTTTCATTTGGTGGTATTTCATTGTTGCTGACATTTTTACTTTTTTGGCTATTAATAAAAATTTAACGACATTTTTGCAAAAAAAATGACATTTTTCACTTTCTGTTGTAAAATTTTTTTAAACTACATTTCTATATAAATTTGTCTCTAAATTTATTGTTCTACATGTCTTTGATAAAAAAAAAATCCAATAAGTGTATATTTATTGGTTTGGGTAAACGTTATAGCGTTTACAAACTATGGTGCAAAAAAGTGAATTTCCGCATTTTGAAGCAGCTCTGACTTTCTGAGCACCTGTCATGTTTCTTCAGGTGCTAGAATGTCAGGATAGTATAAATACCCCCCAAATGACACCATTTTAGAAAGAAGACACCCCAAAGTATTCACGGAGGGGCTTGGTGAGTTCATGTATAATTTCATTTTTTTTCACAAGTTAGCGGAAAATGACACTTTCTGAGGGAAAAAAAATAATAATAAAGTTTCCATTTCTGCTAACTTTTGGCAAAAAAAAATAAAAAATCTCCCATGGACTCACTATGCCCCTCAGTGAATACCTTGGGGTGTCTACTTTCCGAAATGGGGTCATTTGTGGGGTGTGTTTACTGTTCTGGCATTTTGGACGGGGCTAAATTGTGAGCAGCCATGTAAAAGCTAAAGGTACTCGTTGGAATTTGGGCCTCTTTGCGCACCCAGGCTGCAAAAAAATGTCACTCGTGTGGTATCGCCGTACTCAGGAGAAGTAGGGCAATGCGTTTTGGGGTGTATTTTTACATATACCAATGTTGGGTGAGAGAAATATCTCTGTAAACTGACAACTTTGTATAAAAAAATTTAAAAATTGTCGTTTACAGAGATATTTCTCACACACAGTATGGGTATATATATAAAAATACACCCCAAAACACATTGCCCTACTTCTCCTGAGTACGGCGATACCACATGAGTGACACTTTTTTGCAGCCTGGGTGCGCAAAGGGGCCCTAATTCCAATGAGTACCTTTAGGATTTCACAGGGCATTTTTACGCATTTGGATTCCAGACTTCTTCTCACGCTTTACGCTTTAGGGGCCCCTAAAATGCCAGGACAGTATAAATACCCCACATGTGACCCCATTTTAGAAAGAAGACACCCCAAGGTATTCTGTGAGGGGTATGGTGAGTTCATGTAAAATTTTATTTTTTGTCACAAGTTAGTGGAATATGAGACTTTGTAAAAAAACAAAAAATAAAAAATAAAAATATAGCAATTTCCGCTAACTTGTGCCAAAAAAAAAAAATTCTGTGAACTCGCCATGCCCCTCACGGAATACCTTGGGGTGTCTTCTTTCCAAAATGGGGTCACATGTGGGGTATTCATACTGCCCTGGCATTTCAGGGAACCTAAAGCGTGAGACTCCAAATGCGTAAAAATGCCCTGTGAAATCCTAAAGGTACTCATTGGTTTTAGGGCCCCTTTGCGCATCTTGGCTGCAAAAAAGTGTCACTCATGTGGTATCGCCGTACTCAGGAGAAGTAGGGCAATGTGTTTTGGGGTATATTTTTATATATACCCATACTGTGTGTGAGAAATATCGCTGTAAACGACAAATTTTAAATTTATTTATACAAAGTTGTCAGTTTACAGAGATATTTCTCTCACCCAACATGGGTATATGTAAAAATACACCCCAAAACACATTGCCCTACTTCTCCTGAGTACGGCGATACCACATGAGTGACACTTTTGCAGCCAAGATGCGCAGAGCCCAAATTCCATGAGTACCTTTTAGGAGGGCATTTTACGCATTTTCTTCTCACGCTTTAGGGCCCCTAAAATGCCAGGGCAGTATAAATACCCCACATGTGACCCCATTTTGGAAAGAAGACACCCCAAGGTATTCCATGAGGGGCATGGCGAGTTCATAGAAAAAAATGTTTGGCACAAGTTAGTGGAAATTGATTTTTATTGTTTTTCTCACAAAGTCTCCCTTTCCGCTAACTTTTGACAAAAAGTTTAATTTTCATGGACTCACTATGCCCCTCAGCGAATACCTTGGGGTGTCTTCTTTCCAAAATGGGGTCACATGTGGGGTATTTATACTGCCCTGGCATTTTAGGGGCCCTAAAGCGTGAGAAGAAAAATGCGTAAAAATGCCCTCCTAAAGTTACTCATGGAATTTGGGCCTTTGCGCATCTTGGCTGCAAAAAGTGTCACTCATGTTGTATCGCCGTACTCAGGAGAAGTAGGGCAATGTGTTTTGGGGTGTATTTTTACATATACCCATGCTGGGTGAGAGAAATATCTCTGTAAATTGACAACTTTGAATAAAAAAATTAAAAAGTTGTCATTTACAGAGATATTTCTCACACAAAGTATGGGTATATATAAAAATACACCCCAAAACACATTGCCCTACTTCTCCTGAGTTCGGCGATACCACATGTGTGCCACTTTTTTGCAGCCAAGATGCGCAAAGGGGCCCAAATTCCCATGAGTACCTTTTGGATTTCACAGGGCATTTTTACGCATTTGGATTCTCACGTTTAGCACCCTAAAATGCCAGGGCAGTATAAATACCCCACAAGTGACCCCATTGTGGAAAGAAGACACCCCAAGGTATTTCGTGAGGGGCATGGCAAGTTCACAGAAATTTTTTTTTCATATTCCACTAACTTGTGACAAAAAAATAAAATTTTGCATGAACTCACCATACCCCTCACAGAATACCTTGGGGTGTCTACTTTCTAAAATGGGGTCACATGTGAGGTGTTTCTACTGCCCTGGCATTTTAGGGGTCTCCGCAATCATTACACGTATGGCCAGCATTAGGAGTTTCTGCGATTCTCCTTATATTGAGCATACGGGTAATGAGATTTTTTTTTTTTCCGTTCGGCCTCTGGGCTGAAAAAAAAAAAAAATAAATGAACGGCACAGATTTTTTCATTCGCATCGATCAATGTGGATGAAAAAATCTCTGCCAAAATCAGTGACTGCGGTGCGGTGGGCTGGGCGCTAACTACCTAACAAGTAGCTAGCTTACTGGCGGTGATAAGGGACCCTTATGCCCCATTCACACGTCCGAAATTCTGTTTGCGGAACGGAATTGCGGACCCATTCATTTCTATGGGGACAGACTTTGTCCCGCTCGGATCCGGAATTACGGATCCGCGCTTCCGGGTCTGCACTTCCGTTCCGCAAAAATATAGAACATGTCCTATTCTTGTCCGCAATTGCGGACAAGAAAAAGCATTTTCTATATAGTTCTGGCAATGTGCGGATCTGCAAATTGCGGAAAGCACATTGCCGGTGTCCGTGTTTTGAGGATCTGCGGATCCGTGGATCAGTTCCGCGGATCCGTGAATCCACGAATCCGCAAAACACATATGGAGGTCTGAATGGAGCCTTACAAGGGGTGTGATCAATGACAGGGGGGTGATCAGGGGGTCTAGATGGGGTGATCAAGGGGTTAGTAGGTGAGAGGGGGTGGGGGGGGGTGGTTTAGTGTAGTGTTTGGTGCAACTTTACATAGTTACCTGGTCCTCTGGTGGTCGATCCCAGCAAATGGGACCACCAGAGGACCAATTAGCAGGTATACCAGACGCTGTTCACAAAACAGCGTCTGGTATACATGTTTGATGCGATTTATATCGCATCTACAGCCTGCCAGCGATTGATCATCGCTGGCAGGCTGTAGTTCAACTCTTGAGACACGCGCCCCTGTGAGCGCGCGTTCACAGGAACTCACGGGTCTCGCGAGAGGACGCGCCGATGCGTCCACTCAGAAGATCCCGGCCGCCCGCAGGACGCAATCCTGCGTACGGCGGTCCGGGACTGGTTAATCTTTTTGTGATGAAAGGTGACAAAAAATGGCTTTTTTTTAGCACAGTTTTTATTTAAATTTTTTTTTTTTTTTTTTTTTTTTTTTTTGCGTTGTTGACCAGACAGGGTGGATCATGTGATATTTTTAGAAAGCAGGTTGTTACGCAAGCAGTGATACCTAATGTCTGTTTTGTGTTTTTTTTTTTTTGTTTCAATTTTATGTCTCTTTTTATGGGAAATGGGCTTTTTTTCTTTTATTGAAACTTTAATTTTTTTATTTTTAAAAACACTTCCACCCCCCCCCCCCCCCACTCAGGTCTGATCCCTGTTTTAATGCCGCACATTGAATGGCTTGGGGCTGCCATGGCAACCATCGAGTCCCCACCACCGAAATGCGGTGACCTGATGGATGAGGAGCGAGAGCCAAACCTCCCATATGCCACGGTCAGCGCTGACCGTGGCATATGAGGGGTTAATCAACCGAGATTGCCGTTATCACTAATGTTGGTGGATGCAGCAGGCATCCAGCTGTCGGTAAAACTAGTTTGGTACCTAAAGAGGACCTGTAACCACAAAATGCAATGCTGTCTGAAAGAACCATGTTATAGAGCAGGAGAAGCAGAGCCGATTTATATATCGTTTTGTGGGAAAAGAGTCAGTAAAACCTGTGAAGTATACATTTATATCTTTGCTTTGCCTAACAGATATTGGTACAGAAAGGAGGTGTTATCAGTGACTGACCGCTGTATCCTATGCAGACATATACACAATGCTGTCAGTCACTGATAACCCCTTCTCCCTGTACCGATGCTGTTTACAGGAGGTGGACAAAGCAGAGCTATAAAGGTCACACAGCATTTATAATATTAATCATTTTAGTGCCGTGCTATCCTGTCAGAGGAGCAGGGGTCAGAACGGGAAATGGCGCTTACACTTGCAGCGTATTTCTTGCATAGATCTCATCTGAGCCTGTCCTAAAAGCTCTGAATTCTGCAGTGGCTATTGACCATGGCTTAAAAAGGATTATACTGCCATGATCGGAGTTGTCTCAGATCCCAGCATTGAGAGCCTAGGTGCCTGCTAGATAATGCAGCCTGCATCTATAAGCAATGCCATGGGCACAGAGCCTGAGCCTGCACTGTCACGGTGATATACCATTATGGTGGAGAGCGTTAAGTACCAGCACACTGATGTTACAGTATTTCACAGTGTGGTAAATGGGTTGTCTGAGTGTTTAATATTAATGACCTATTCTCAGGATTGGTAAAAAAAAAATCAGATTGGTGGGGGTCCAACACCCGGTTCTCTTGCCGATCAGCTGTTCGAGGAGGACTTCTCACAGTTTACCAAGCTGCAAGTCCAGAGTTTTTGATAATTCTTGCTGAAAAGGATTGTTAGATTAACTGCAAATTAATGGAAGCAGAAAACTGAGCAGTGATAATTATGAGTCTACTGATTATACTACTTCTATTTCGGGTCAGAACAAAAAGTGGTCACCATGGTGATTAGAAAATCCACAGGGAAACAAAGCATTGCTTGATGTCAATTGAAATAAATGGACTGTTCTTGTAATGCATGGCTAGCAGTGTCCTCCAGAGAGCCATTGCTTCAGCTAATAGAGTTTCTGGCATGAAGGACCTTCCTTTTTAACTGAAAATGCCATAAGGTATTTAAAAAAAAAAAAACATTTTCTAAACCAAAAAGCACCTTAGGGTCCTTTCACACTGGCGTTTTTGTTTTCCGGCATAGAGTTCCGTCCTCGGCGCTCTATGCCGGGAAAAATCCTTATCAGGATCATCCCCATGCATTCTGAATGGAGAGAAATCCGTTCAGGATGCATCAGGATGTCTTCAGTTCAGGACCGGAACGTTTTTTGGACGCAGCAAATACCGCAGAATGCTGCGCTTTTTGTTCCGTCCAAAAATCCGGAACACTTGCCGCAAGGCCGGATCCGGAATTAATGCCCATTGAAAGGCATTAATCCGGATCCGGCCTTAAGCTAACGTCGTTTCGGCGCATCGCCGGATCCAACGTTTAGCTTTTTCTCAATGGTTACCATAGCAGCTAGGACGCTAAAGTCCTGTTTGCCATGGTAAAATGTAGTGGGGAGCGGGGGAGCAGTATACTTACCATCCGTGCGGCTCCCGGGGCGCTCCAGAGTGACGTCAGGGCGCCCTACACGCATGGATCGCGTGATCCATGCGCATGGGGCGCTCTGACGTCATTCTGGAGCGCCCCGGGAGCCGCACGGACTGTAAGTATACCGCTCCCCCGCTCCCCACTACTACTATGGCAACCAGGACTTTAATAGCGTCCTGGCTGCCATAGTAACCTCAAAGCATTTCGAAGACTGATCAGGATCCTGATCAGTCTTCTAATGCTTCAGACGACTTGCGTTCTGACGGATCCGGCGGGACGGAAGTGCCTGCCGGATCCTCAAAACGCAAGTGTGAAAGGACCCTAAGTTCGGTGTCAGATGGTTGTTTACGGTCTTGGAGGGAAAAAAGGTTTGTATGTCTGCTGTATCTCCTGGACCAACTTTGTCTGACTCGATTATAGCTCGCAGTATCATATTGATTTATGATGCTGTCAGTTCCTGTCTGACCATGGATCTTCTGTATTGTAATCACATGCTCATAGTGATGTGCAGCAAACCCATGATCAGACAGGAATTGGCAGCATCATAAGTCACTGTGCTGCTGTGAGATTGTGTCACATGAGCCACAGTTGGTCCGGGATATACCAACCGAAAAGATTTGTCCAGGAGTGGTATATTTTGTAGGAGAAGCCACTTATAACCTGAAAAATGTAGACACTTTTTTATTTATTTATTTATTTTTTTTTATACAATTTCTCCCCCACCACTATTCCCAGTTCCATACCATGAGGAATAGCCACTTTCCAGTCCTGATTTTGATGGACAGAAATCATTTATTTTCAGTCTACTAACAACTTGCCTAGTCTTTCACCGATTTTTGCTTCTAGATACCACTTGGTTTGTGTGAACGGAGACATTAATTCCCTTATCTCTATCGTAGTTAGGATGGCCTCAATAAAAATTTTCAATTTCTTAATAAACTTGCCTAGTGCTTTTTCTATTTTTTTTCTATGTCTTTCCTCTCCATATGTAACACTTGTTTCATGATTCCTAACACTTCCTGCCAGATAGGCAGCTCGCTTTCTAACCAGTGCCTTAAAGGGAATCTGTCACCAGATTGTGGTGGGCCCGCCTAAATTTTAAAAAGAACGCCTCTAAGATGTAAAATCGCCTTCCAGAGGCGAGGCCAAGTGCCAATATTATGAATAAAGAGCCTACACTATTCTCCCTATTTTATTACCCAGGTAGGTAATAGTCACGCCTGATCTCCACTGGATATTGTCGCCCGGTCTCCTTTGCTTTAGGGTTTAGGAACATGATCTGACTTTTGGATACATTTATCTTGTAGCCCGTGACCCCACTGTACCTAGTAAAAACATTCAAAACTGCCTCCAATTGAGACTCTGGGGAGTTCATATAGATCAGTAAATCATCTGCAAAGATAGTTTATCGCTTGTTTTCCCACCTGAACTCCATCATACACATCAGTTTGTATTAAGAGTTACGCCAAGGGCTCCACAGCCAGATTAAAAAGAAGGGGGGATAATGGCCAACCTTGCCTAGTTCCTATTCTCATATCAATGGTCGTGGACAAAAAGCCCGGTATGTAAACTCTTGCTTGGGGATTTGAGTGCAGGGTTCTTAGAAAATTCCGAAAATCAACTACCAGGCCTACCCTATCCAAAACAGCATCCAGCCACGATCAACTGAGGCTGTCAAAAGATTTCTCCGCACCAACCGCTAAAATAGCCAGGTTGTCTTGGGAATATCTACCCTCTATGCTATCAAAAACAGCTAGAACTTCTCTAATGTTTGCGACTGCTGACCTGCCCTTTATAAAGCTGACTTGATGGGTCCCTATCAGATCTGGAAGAAAAATAGCTAACCTGTTTGCTAGTATTTTAGATAGTACTTTAATATCTTAGTTAATGAGAGATATTGGTCTGTACGGGCTCGGTTGGGTCAAATCTTTAAAGTTACTCCCAAAACCAGGTATATAAGCCATCTTCCCTGATGGCTTATATAAAGCCTTCCCTTTTTGAAAGCCTTCTCTCTTTCAATACGGAGTTAAAAAGTCTAGTTAAAGTTGGCGTGATCTCGCTCGTTATAGGTTTGTAGATTTCTGCCGAGAATCCATCCAGCCCCGGGGCTTTCCCATTAGATAGTTGTTTGATAGTCAAGGACACTTCCTCATCTGTGATCTCCTTATTAATCGTGGATACTGCATCTTGGGATATGCTGAGCATGTTGATTTTTTTATTCCAATAGTTCCCTAGCTCTCTCTACATCATAAGGGTCCTGGGTATACAAGGATCTAAAATCTCTATTTCTTTAGGTTGTGTGTGTGTGTGTGTGTGTGTAGGATCCCTTCCCTGTCCTTAACTGGATGAGAGTGGACCTGTTTTATGAACGGTTTGGATAGGTTAGACAATAGTTTTCCTGCTTTGTTCTCATAGTTCTGCTCTTTTGCTGTCACCTGACCATTTAGCCTTGCTTTCCATGTAATAATCATAGTTGTGCTTAGCTGTTACCCAACCCACTTTATAAGTTTCTGTCGGATCTTGCAAAATTTTGTTTATCTTCACAAATGATGATTACGACAGACGGATGACACTCACCATCGTTCACCACTTCTTTATTCAAACATCATATTCGGTAAAATGCAACCAGGAGGCACGGGACAGAACGGCAACAATCTACGATGGCAAGACAGCTCAGTCTGTGACAATTTGGTATATGCCTCTCTCAGTGAAGCTGTCGCTACATCCGGTTTCTTCCTGAATTCCTTTTTTTCCCGATTGTATATGCTATTATGCGCCCTCTTATTACTGCTTTAGCTGCATCCCAAAATAAAGCAGGGTTCTGTTCGTGCCCTTTATTTTCCCACCACCATCCCCTTAGTCTAGCTACAAAGTCCTCATGTATTGTGCTGTATTGAAACAGGGATCAGACCCTGAAATCTTGACGTCCCATAGTGGGACAAAACATAAAGTAAAAAAGGAGGTAAAAAAAATAAAGTTTTACAAAAAAATATCCACTTCCCAAAATAAAGTAAAAGAAAATTGGAAAAAAAAAAAGTAGACATATTAGGTATCGCCACGTCCGTATCGACCGGCTCTATAAAATATCACATGACCTAACCCCTCAGATACACATCTGTGCTAAAAAAAAAATAACATTTTTGTTGTCACCTTAATCACTAAAAGTACAACACCAAGCGATCAAAAAGGCAATGCCCCCCAAAATAGTACCAATCTAACCGTCGCCTCATTCCGCAAAAAATGAGCCCCTACCCTAGACAATCGCCTATAAAATAAAAAAAACTATGGCACCCAAAATATGGAGACACTAAAATTAGTTTTTTTTGTTTAAAAAGTGATGTTATTGTGTAAAACGTAAAAAAATAAAAAGTATGCATATTGGGTATTGCCACGTCTGTAACGACCTGCTCTATAAAAATACCACATGACCTAACCCCTCAGATGAACACCGTAAAACAAAAAGCCATTTTTTTGTCACATTACATCACAAAAAGTGTAATACCAAGCAATCAAAAAGTTATACACACCCCAAAATCATACCAATCAAAGCGTGATCTCATCCTGCAAAAAATGAGCCCCTGCATTAGACAGTCGCCCAAAAAATTAAAAAAAACTATGGCTCTCAGAATACGGAGACACTAAAACATAATTATTTTTTGTTTCAAAAATGATTTATCTAAAATCGAAACAACCAAAAAAAGTACACATTTGGTATTGCCGCATCTGCAACAACCTGCTCTATAAAAATACCACATGATCTAACCTGTCAGATGAACATTGTAAATAATAAAAAATTGGCGCCAAAACAGCTATTTTTTTTGTTACCTTTCCTCACAAAAAGTGGAATACCGAGCAACCAAAAATCATATGTACCCTAAAATAGTAGTAATAAAACTGCCACCTTATCCCGTAGTTTCCAAAATTGTTTTTTTTTGGGAAGTTTCTACTCTAGGGGTGCATCAGAGGGGGCTTCATATGGGACATGGTGTTAAAAAAAAAAAAAAAAAAAAAAAACAATCCAGCAAAGTCTGCCTTCAAAAACTGTATGGCATTCCTTTTCCTTCTGCGCCCTGCCGTATTCTCGTACAGCAGTTGACGACCACATATAGGGTGTTTTTATAAACTATAGAATCAGGGCAATAAATATTAAGTTTTGTTTGGCTGTTAACCCTTGCTTTGTTACTGGAAAAAAAATTATTAAAATGGAAAATCTGACAAAGTGAAATTCCAAAATGTCATCTCCATTTTCCATAAATTCTTGTGGAACACCTAAAGGGTTAACAAAGCTTGTCAAATCAGTTTTGAATACCTTGAGGGGTGTAGATTCTAAAATGGGGTCACTTTTGGGTGGTTTCTATTATGTAAGCTCCACAAAGTGACTTCAGACCTGAACTGATCCTTAACCCCTTAAGGACACAGCCCTGTTTCACCTTAAGGACCAGGCTATTTTTTGCAAATCTGACCAGTGTCACTTTATGTGGTGATAACTTTAAAACGCTTTTACTTATCCAGGCCATGCTGAGATTTTGTTTTTTATTTTTTATTTTTTGTCACATATTGTACTTCATGACACTGGTAACATTTTGTCAAAAAAGTTCATTTTTTTTGTATAAAAAAAAATACTAAATTTACCAAAAATTTGAAAATTTCCAAGTTTCAATTTCTCCACTTCTATAATACATAGTAATACCTCCAAAAATAGTTATTACTTACCTTTCCTCAAATGTCTACTTCATGTTTGAATCATTTTGGGAATGCCATTTTATTTTTTGGGGACGTTACAAGGCTTTGAAGTTTAGAAGCAAATCTTGAAAATTTTCAGAAATTTTCAAAAACCCAATTTTTAAGGACCAGTTCAGGTCTGAAGTCACTTTGTGAGGCTTTTTTTTTTTTTTTTTTTGGGAAAATTTTCCATTTGAATCCATTTTTTTTCCAGGAACAAAGCAAGGGTTAACAGCCAAACATAACCCAATATTTATTGCCCTGATTCTGTAGTTTGCAGAAACACCCCATATGTGGTTGTAAACTGCTGCATGGCCAAACGGCAATGGCATAGAATGAAGGGAATGTCATATGGTTTTTAGAAGGCAAATTTTGATGGACTGGTTTATTTACACCATGGCCCATTTGAAGCCCCCCTGATGCACCCCTAGAGTAGAAACCGCCCGCCTAGGAATAAACCCCCCCATTTCCCAGCATTTTAAAGTATCTGATCCGCAGGGATCAGATACATTGCAAACCGCAGGTCTGAATTTTCCTGCGGTTTGCAGCGATCGCCAATACGGGGGGTCACAGGACGGGGGGTCACATGGTTCCTGCTGCACGATCCTGTTTCTATCACATATGGGGAATGCAAAGTAATAACTATTTTTGGAGTTATTACTATCTATTATAAAAATACAGAATTGAAAGTTGCTAATTTTTCCAAATTTTTTGTAAATTTGGTATTTTTTTTTTTTTTTTGTTATTTAAAAATAAAAATGAAATTTTTTGACTTTGTTTTCTCGTCACATATTGTACTTCATGACAGTGGAAAAACCATCTCAGAATGGCCTGGATAAGTAAAAGCGTTTTAAACTTATTACTACATATGACACGTCAGATTTGATAAAAATGGCTGGGTCCTTAAGGGGTTAATGTCGGCCTAGATTTTAATTTGATTTGTTTGAACTTTCAGTACAAAGGTATAAATACCGGGTAGCAAAATGCAGCCATCTGCTATCAGTTAGCAGAGAACTCCGCAGGGGGTAATGGCTCAAGCAGGCCACTTGCGTATATTTCACACCTTCACCCAGCCAGCCAGGAACCCAGCTAATTTAACAGGAAAAACCTCTCTGTAGGGGGTCTCAAACATTGGCCAGATCAATCAGATCCCTCAGACATCATGGAACCAGCGATTTATAAGGAATTATGAATCGCTCCTCCATCACAGGCATAAGTCAGTTATATATCTGCAACCTCGGGGCCAAGACAGTCATGCCCTTGGTCGTAGGTTGGTAGTAGGGTGCCAGGAAGGGGAGATACCCAGAAACCTAGTAATGGTACCATGTTTGGGCTCTACCTGTAGCTGGAACCCAGGCAGATCCGTTGGTCCCAGAACCGTCTCCCTGTGAACTTCTGGGCTGGAGCTAGGAGCCCTAATGGGTTTTGTGGGTCGTTGGGCTGCCAGGACCAGCAGGGAGGGGGGACCCCTCCCAGAGGCAGGGAGGGGAGTGGAGGAGCCGACTACAATTGAAAATGGCCAGGCAAGCAGAGTCCAGCGTCTTTCTCTGGAGGGGGTCACGTTGTGTAACGTGTTTGGAGGGACCGTGGACAAACTGCTGACATCACTGCCCCCATGTGACTACAGCCAAACCTATTAGCAATCCAGAACTCATCTCAATCTAAAGGACTCATCCATCTGGTAAACTGACTTTTTTTCTGCTTAACCCTATTTGTACCATATCTTCTGTATTTGTAACCTCAGACCACTGTATATATTCTGTGTGTGTATAGTGTTAGATCTATGTGCCCTTAAGGCAATTAAATCTATGATTTTAATCTTGTGCTGTTCTGGTAGCTCGATCCACGAATTCCCACGTCTGTGTTTCGGCATAGTTATACACTACTGCGGGTTAGTTTCTCACCCTATATAATCCCGTTAGCGGACCGGGCTTATATCAAACAAGAAACTGGTGGCAGTCTACCCGGGCTGAGAAAGCGCTGTTTCACTGGGGCAGTGGAAAGGCTCTCAGCTTGTAGCCTCTCTGAGCCCGCGTGGACAGGAGGCGTCTGTGTAAACTGTACCAAACGGACCTTACGTACTCTCCAGGAGTGCGTAACATCATGTCTTGGTAACCAGTGACTAGGGCTGCACGATATGGGAATTTTGTGCGATTGCGATTAGGGCCCTAAAAATTGCGATAACGATATGCAATGCGATATTTTAAGGGAATTGTGCTAGAGGTCTATCTGCTTGGATTTTCAAGGTAAAAGCGCACACAGATGACTGATAATGTGAAATGTAGTTATGCTGAGCTCAAGAACTGAAAAATAAAATACATATTTGCATTACTGCAAAAGTACAAAATACAAAACTTGCCATTTTCTTAATAGCATGGCACAGAACAGATAAATAAAATAGATATAAGAACATGTGTTCATTAAAGAGGACCTTTCACTGGTCCACAGTTTATTAGGCAAAGCTATGTACATGGAGAGCGGCACCCAGGGATGACCCTGCACTTACTTGTATCCCTGGGTGCCGCTCCGTTCGTCCTCTGTAGCCCCCAGTATCATATCCTGAATATGAGCCCTGGGAGAAGGAGACGCCCAGGGCAAAAGAAGAAGTCTCTGCCCCAGGCAAAATTGGAGAAGCAGGAGCGCCGGTACCGGGGGCTACAGCAGGCGAACGGAGCGGCACCCAGGGATACAAGTAAGTGCAGGGTCATCCCTGGGTGCCGCTCTCCATGTACATAGCTTTACCTAATAAACTGTGCACCAGTGAAAGGTCCTCTTTAAAATAACGACTTTCCACCAGCCCCTCCTCCCTCCCCGCACTGTAACTGATGTATCGATGGCCGCGCTGTGCAGCATAGCGGCCGGAGATACAGTATCAGTGTCACGTAGAAAGTCAAGCATCGCTTTATAAGACGCACTGACATTCCCCCCACACTTTTGGGGGGGAAAAAGTGTGTCTTATAAAGCGAAAAATACAGTAATATAATTGCAGCATTTTTGGGTCAGCAAATTGCGATATGGCGATTAATTGCGATTACGATTGCTTTCGCGATATATTGTGCAGGCCTACCAGTGACTATACCGTATCTAGTTAGTGAGCTCGACGTGGTTGACGTCAGGCAGAGTCGTAAGGTGCGATATTCGTCACAACAGGTATCGTTCATGTGCTGTCCACTTTATATTTTTTTTTTTTGTGGACCCATTGACTTTATTTGAAGTCATTGGGTCCTCAAAGAAATGCAGACTGCACACAGATTTTATTTTTTTTTATTTTTTTCTTGTGGATCACAAAATATGTAGTCAGAATAGTTTGAGTCATAGTGAAGGGCTCAGTACAGTTAAACCTGGCATGGTCATAGAATACCATCAAAAGACAGTTAGCAATTTTTCATTTGCAAGATTTGCCCTGATCAGAGGTCACAATAACTCCAATTTTGTGCTTTAAAAAAGGTCTAATGCATATTTCCAGGATGTCCTCCATGACGGCACCACATGGAGGATGTCCTCTTTGGTGTCTGCAAAGACAGGAACAAAGAGCACCTCCCACCCTCCTTCACCAGTGTACTTCCTGTCCCTACAGAGGACAGGTTCTAGCAAAGAGGTTCCCTGCTTTGGGTTGGGAATGAAGATAGAATGGAGATTTTAAAACACTTCTTTTAAAAGTGAGCCTGGTATAGAATCGGTGGGTTCATGCCTCTCTTGGGGCTCGGCTAGCACCCCTGGTGTTGGAGTACCCTTGCCTTACCAGATGAGTTTTGTGATCTTCTCTGGGGAGCCACAGGCATCTAGTCTGGATGCCTCTTCCCTCTGATAGGGACTCTGAGCTCCACTGGCTTTCTCCTCCATGGCTCAGAACTCTTGAAGTGTACACACTGCAATCAGCTATTACCTTCTGGCGTAAGTTCCTGATGTTTGATGTTTCTTCTGGGGGCCACATTCGGAATTGAAAGTGTTCGTGCACAGCATCGGAGGTATGCGGCAGCAATGTATGAATCCCCAGGATTACACCCAGGTATACACCAATTGCAATGATCAGGTATCCTCTCCAGGAGAATAAAGTCCCTGAAAATAATGAGGAGGAGCATGGCTGCAGCAGTGAGGTTAACCCGTTAAAGCAGACATGTCTCTCTTTGCCTGGCAACATGGAGGGTACCACGTCTGGTAGGGCTCAGTCTATCCCAGATTCAGATCCCAGCTCAGGGTCCTGTAAGTCATACACTGACGAGCGAAAGGGTAACAATGTTTTAAACTTTTGACTTTCAGGCTCTGTATCTCACCATTCACTGCAACTTCAAACTTGAGACTACCATCATTTTAGGGTACTTTCACACTTGCTGCAGGACGGATCCGGCAGGCTATTCAGCCTGCCGGATCCGTCCTGCCGCAAGTGTGAAAGTACCCTTATAGACAATCATCTTGGCTATCTCGTACATAAATTAGACTTGCAACTATTTAGCATATGATCAGTTATGCAGATTGTCATGTAAATGCATTGTTACTGTTTTGCTCCTAAAATTCTATTTTTATTTTTTACTTCTGTTAGCATTTTGTAAATTCACCTTTGGTTTTCAACGCTGCCTGAATTCTTCTAGGCATGCATTTGATCAAATTCGAGCATGTCTCGACCGAAATATTTTCCCAGGTCTCTTCTACATGCTCCCAATGTTAGTGCATACTGGTCGACTCACTTGGGTATGAATACAGCTTTTTCTTCAAATCTAACCTCAAGTGTTCGATTGGGTTGAGGTCTAGGGACTGTTGTGGCCAATCCAGCACCTCTATTGTCATTGAACCATTTCTTCGCCAATCTTGACATATGCTTCGAGTCGTCCTGCTGGAACACTGTCATAATTTTCATAGCCATAGTACTCAAGGGTTCGAACTAACTCATCTTGTAGGATACTCACATATAGCTCACCATTGAGACCACCATTGATCCTGGTCAAGTATCCAATGCCTTTGGCTGTGACAAAACCCCATATCATTAGGCTTCCTCCACTGAACTTGACAGTTCCTTCAATTTCTCGATCCGTTAGCCCGCCTTTCCATAGTTTCTTCCAGACCCATCTGTACCCATCAAAGTCCAGTCTATTGACTTTCATCTCATCGCTCCAAATCACCCGTTTCCAATCTTCTACTGTCCGCTTTTCGTACTTTTTTTGCAAACTCGAGTCGACGCTTTTTATGACTATATTGAAGTCGAGTTTTCTTCACCTTTTTTCAGACAACCATTCCAGACTTGTGTAATGCACGTCGCATGGTGCTTGCATGGATGATTGTCTGTGATCTCACTACTGAAAAGCATAACACTGGGTTCAGACCTGAGCGTTTCTAAGACGCGCGTTTCACGCGCGTTTTTAAGCGCGTTTTTGGCAGTAGTAAACGCGCGTTTTACGCGCGTTCGTGACTCTGGAGACTTTTTTTAATTGGTCTGGAGACCAATTAAAAAAGGGCATCTCTACACTTAACGCGCGTTAAACGCGCGTTCCCATTGAAGTCTATGGGAGGAAAAGCGCGACAAACGCCCAAAAAAACGCTCCTGAACGAGCTTATGCATCGGGCGTTTTACAGCGCGTTTTTACGCGCTGTAAAACGCGCAAGTGTGAACCACTCCCATAGGGATGCATTGGTTTTCATGTGTTGAGCGTTTTACAGCGCATTTGAACGCGCTGTAAAACGCTCAGGTGTGAACCTAGGGTAAAAGCTACCTCCGCTGGCATGTTTGTTGAAGCAGAACTAATAGACCTTGTGATGAGCCAACTTGTTGACTCTGATATTTTGCCTGGGCGTCCACCCCTTGGCTTTGGAATAGATGGACAGACTTCATTTTGTATTCTTCCAACTGTCATGGCACTCGCATGATTCAGTTTGGCAATTTTCTTAGTCGAGATACCGCTATCGATGAGTTGGATGATGCAGTTTCTCGTTTCTTGGGAAATATTCTTCATGGCTGCTCCTGGATTTGAACCAGTGACTTTTCGCATGGGAATCAACCTAATAACACACTGAGCTTTTAGGGAATGTGAAAACTGGTTGTAATTTGTAGTACACAAGAAGAAAGATTATTCTACCACCAGGAGCAAAACCGTAACAACAGTTACATGACAAGAATCTGAATAACTAATAATATGCTAAATAGTTGTAAGTCCAATTTATGTATAAGATAGCCAAGATGATTGTCTATAAAATGATGGTAGTCTTTAAGTGTAAAGCTGTAGCGGATGGTGAGATATGGAGCCTGAAAGTCAAAAGTTCAAAACATTGTTACCCTTTTGCTCGTCCGTCAGTGTATTTCTTCCTGACCCTGTTTAAGGATAGTTTCACACTAGCGGCAGGACGCATCCGACAGGCTGTTCAGCCTGTCGGATCCGTCCTGCTGCTATTTCGCTGGACTACCGCTCCGTCCCCATTGACTATAATCTAACATTGGAATGCTTTTACTTATCGAAGCCATTCTAAGATTTGTTTTCTCGTGACACATTGTACTTCATGATGGTGGTAAATTGGAGTTTATATATTTTCACCTTTTTTTATTTATAAAAAATCCAAAATTTACCAAAAAATTGAAAAAATGTAAAATTTTCTAAATTTGAATTTCTCTACTTTTAACACTAATAATACCTCATAAAATAGTTATCAGTCAACATTCCCCATATGTCTTCTTTATGTTGGCATAGTTTTGTAACATTTATTTAGTACGTTAGAAGGCTTAGAATTTTAGAAGCAATTTTTCAAATTTTCAACAAAATTTCCAAAACAAATTTTTAAGCACCTATACAGTTATAAAATGATTTTGAGGGGCTTACCTAATGGAAATCACCCATACATTTTAGAAACTACACCCCTCAAATTATTCAAAACTGATGTTACAAACTTTGTTAACCCTTGAGGTGTTCCACGAGAATTAACCACTTCAGCCCCCCTAGCTTAAACACCCTTAATGACCAGGCCACTTTTTACAATTCTGCACTACGCTACTTTCACCGTTTATTGCTCCGTCATGCAACTTACCACCCAAATGAATTTTACCTCCTTTTCTTCTCACTAATAGAGCTTTCATTTGGTGGTATTTTATTGCTGCTGACATTTTTACTTTTTTTGCCATTAATCAAAAATGACCGAAATTTTTGAAAAAAAATGACATTTTTCACTTTTTGTTGTAATTTTTTTTAAAAAAAACTAAATTTCTATATAAATTTTTCTCTAAATTTATTGTTCTACATGTCTTTGATAAAAAAAAAATGCAATAAGTGTATATTTATTGGTTTGGGTAAAAGTTATAGCGTTTACAAACTATGGTGCAAAAAAGTCATGTTTCATGAAAGAAGACACCCCAAGGTATTCCGTGAGGGGTATGGTGAGTTCATGTAAAATTTTATTTTTTGTCACAAGTTAGTGGAATATGAGACTTTGTAAAAAAATATATATATATATATATATATATATATCAATTTCCGCTAACTTCTGTGAACTCGACTTGACCCTCACGGAATACCTTGGGGTGTTGGAATTTGGGCCCCTTTGCGCACCCAGGCTGCAAAAAAATGTCACTCGTGAGGTATCGCCGTACTCAGGAGAAGTAGGGCAATGTGTTTTGGGGTGTATTTTTACATATACCCATGTTAGGTGAGAGAAATATCTCTGTAAATTGACAACTTTGTATAAATTTTTTTTTTGAAAGTTGTCGTTTACAGCGATATTTCTCACACAAAGTATGGATATATATATATATATATATATATATATATATATATATATATATATATATATATATAGATATATATATATAGATATATAGATATAGATATATAGATATAGATATATAGATATATATATATAGATATAGATATAGATATAGATATATAGATATAGATATATAGATATAGATATATAGATATATAGATATAGTATATAGATATATATATATATATATATATATATATATATATATATATATATATACACACCCCAAAACACATTGCCCTACTTCTCCTGAGTACGGCGATACCACATGAGTGACACTTTTTTGCAGCCAAGATGCGCAAAGGGGCCCTAATTCCCATGAGTACCTTTAGGATTTCACAGGGCATTTTTACGCATTTGGATTCTCACGCTTTAGGACCCCTAAAATGCCAGGGCAGTATAAATACCCCACATGTGACCCCATTTTAGAAAGAAGACACCCCAAGGTATTCCGTGAGGGGCATGGCGAGTTCACAGAAAAAAAAAAAATTTGGCAGAAGTTAGCGGAAATTGTAAAAAAAAAAAAAAAAATAACTTGTGACAAAAAATAAAATTTTACATGAACTCACCATACCCCTCACGGAATAGCTTGGGGTGTCTTCTTTCTAAAATGGGGTCACATGTGAGGTGTTTGTACTGCCCTGGCATTTCAGGGTCTCCGCAATCATTACACATATGGCCAGCATTAGGAGTTTCTGCTATTCTCCTTATATTTAGCATACGGGTAATGCGTTTTTGTTTTTTTTTTTGTTTTTTTTTTTTCCGTTCAGCCTCTGGGCTGAAAATAAATAAATGGGTGGCAGTTTTTTTTTTTTTTTTTTTTTTTTTTTATTCGCATCGATCAATGTGGATGAAAAAATCTCTGCCAATCAGTGACTGCGGTGGGCTGGGCGCTAACTAACTGGCGGTGATAAGGGACCCTTATGCCCCATTCACACGTCCGCAATTCTGTTTGCGGAACGGAATTGCGGAGCCGTTCATTTCTATGGGGACAGACTTTGTCCCGCTCGGATCCGGAATTGCGGGTCTGCACTTCCGTTCCCGCAAAAATATAGAACATGTCCTATTCTTGTCCGCAACAAGAAAAGGCATTTTCTATATAGTTCTGGCAATGTGGGGATCTGCAAAATGCGGAAAGCACATTGCCGGTGTCCGTGTTTTGTGGATCCGCGGATCCACAAAACACATATGGACATGTGAATGGAGCCTTACAGGGGGTGATCAGTGGTTAACAAGGGGTTAATAAGTGACGGGGGTGGGGGGGTAGTGTGGTGCTTGGTGCTACTTTACATAGCTACCTGGTCCTCTGGTGTTCGATCCCAGCAAATGGGACCACCAGAAGACCAGGTAGCAAGTATGTCAGACGCTGTTAACAAAACAGCATCTGATATAGCTCTTTGATGCTTTTTATTTTACATCTACAGCCTGCCAGCGATTGATCATCGCTGGCAGGCTGCAGTATAACTGCCGAGCCGCTGTGAACGCGCGCGCGTTCACAGCAAATCTCGCCTCTCGCGAGATGACTTGTCAAGGAGGAACAAGCCTGCCGCTTGGACGCAGCCCTGCGTTAGGCGGTCGGCAGACGGTTAAAGGAAAATGGTGGTGAAATTTCAAAATTTCATTTTTATTTTTTTTTTTTTAATTTTTTTTTTCTTGCAACACAGCAAGGGTTAACAGAAAATTAAACCTCAATTTTCCCAGTCGTCTTCACATCCTGAGACCGACTACCTCTGATAGGACAGGAAAAACCAAAGAGAGGTTTAAAAACCCCACACCTTCCCTCCATCACCAGTGTTTTTTCCTGTCCCATCAGGATAGGAAGCAGGAGAGGTGTGTGGAGCTCGGCTAGGGCCCCTCTTAAGAAACTTCCTGTAGGCCGAGGTCGGATCTGTGGTTCAGATCTCCCTCCTCCAGTCATGGTCTGTGCTCGGATGCAAACTGTTGCGCTCCCTGCGAAGATCCCCTCTCCGGTGGTCCAGGGGGACTTAATGCTGAGGGGAAGGAAGATGGTGGCGGAATGGCACTGAGATGTGTTCCTTCCGGGGGCGTGGCCAGACGTTGCAACGTCATCACCGAGCGCCACAGGTCCTGTCAGGGCAAAGGATCATATTAAAAGAGCCCACAGGCCTGCACAATGGCATCCGGACGGCATCCTCTCGCCCAGAGAAGCTTCTACTGGGACTGGCGGGAGCAGACATGAGCGCCCTCACGCCGGGCTCTGGAGCCGAGCCTGCATCAAACCTAGGAGCCGTGAGTAGCCTGACCTCAGGCACATGCTACTGATCTATTGCCCTGGTTTGCTGATCCTTCTCTCCCTTATATGTTCCAGGGAGAAAAGGATCCTGCTATTGCTCCTAAAGAAGGAAAGAAGTGTGGCATTTTGTTTCAAGCAGTTATGCCTGGGACTAAACCTCTTTGCAAAGAATGTACTTCTAATGTAGTCAAAGCAGAGTCGTCTAGTTTCCTGGAGGATATTAGAACGTTGGTTAAGGAGGAAGTTCAGTCACCCCTAGCTTCTAGGGACCCAACTCGGCTCAGAAATCCTCCTCCTCAAGGCATCCGGGATAACCGCCACCTGTTGTCCGACTCGGACTCCAATGCTTTTGAAGGCTCGGGCTCTGAGTCAGTACAAAGCATTACGTATGTTCTGATGAAGACAACGAATACAAGCGCTTTCTTTTCAATCCAGATGATATTGAAGAGCTTATTAAGGCCAATTAGAGCCACTATTCAGATGGAAATACCAAAAAACCTTAGTCTGCACAAGAAGAAATATTTGGCGGACTAGGAGAAAAGCAAAGTTTAGTGTTTCCGGTCCCTGATAATGTCCAGAAACTAATTAAATCGGAATGGGAAAAACCAGATAAGGGGCCTTTTATGCCCAGGGGAATCAAGCGCCGTTATCCGTTTAGTGCCGAAGATTACAGTTTGAAGACTCAGCACAACTTAAAGATCCCTTAGACAGAAAGGCTGAAAGTCTTCTAAGAAAGACCTGGGAAGCAATGGCGGCCCTTCTTAAACCGGGAGTAGCCTCCACTTGTGTAGCCAGAACCTTGAACTTATGGCTGGAGCAACTTTAGATTCATCTTGTTAACAAACCCCCACGCGATTAGTTTCACAAGGGTGTCAGGAGCCACGTCTGACTCCGTTATACCTGGGGTCAGGAAGTCGCAGCGGGTGGCTGCGCAGTCTGTCTAAAGATCGTGCTGTTACTTTATGGTAGCTTTCTGTGTTTACCTTGCAATCCTTTTTGTCTCACTCAGGGATCCGTAGCTTCTTCTCCTCAGCTGTTTCTTGTCCTTCACTCCCAACCTCCTTATATTCCCCCTTCCCACTTCTCTGGTTGCCAGATATAGAGCTTCCTGCCTGGACTTCTATACTGACCCACTGGAGCTGTGTAGCTGTTGTTCCTGGTTGTCGTACCAGAGCATTACCCTCCGGATCCCTGTTGGGCTTTTGTTGTCCGCTGTTGTCGCCCACCTGGGCTTATATGTTTTGTCTGTATTGTCTGTCCTCTCCCTGGTGTTTTCCTTTAGTGTTAGTGGTGAGGACTAGTGCTCCCACCGCCCTATTCACTACTTAGGTGAAAGCCAGGGTTTAGGCACTTGATCGGCGTACGGGTGAAAAACCTGTCTAGGGACGTCAAGGGCCAGCCTCAAGGTGAGTTAGGGGTCACCACCTTTCCCTCTCCCTTGGACAGGGCTTTCCCTTTTCCCTCTCTTTGCGTCACATGTCTGTGATCAGCACGCCGGTCATTATAATCAGATCCTGGAAAGTCTTCCCCTATTAAAAATGGCAACAATTTTTTTAGCAGATGCGGCTGCAGAATCTGTTAAACTTTCAGCCCGAACAGCAGTTTTGTCCAACTCGGCCAGACTGGTATTATGGCTTAAGGCTTGGTCTGGAGTTATATGGCCCAAAAATAAGTTAATCTCACATACTGCCCATGGGCAGTATGTATTTGTGCCAGACCTAGACAAACTCCTCTACCACCTCCAAACAATTACTCCAAACAAGTAGGGGGAAGACTTTGCTCCTTCCTAAGATCTTGGTAGTAGATAACATCAAATGCCTGGGTATTGAACATAATAAGAGGGTTACAGGATATAGTTAAATCCTCCCCCTCCACAAAAAGTCGTTGTTACCACAAAAAGTCTTCCCCTCTCTGCTTGGCACCTTAAAAAAACGACGTTAAAGACTTACTAGACTTAGCTGCGATAAAACCTGTCCCGGAAAATCTAATAGGACAGGGCCATTACTCCAGTCTATTTATAGTAAAAAAGCCCAATGGGAAATCTCGCGTTATAATAAATTCAAAACCCCTGAACAAATTCGTCATGTATCAAAATAAAAGTAATGGCCTCAATCGATCTGAGGGACGTGTACCATCACATCCCAATACACAGATCATCAAGAAAATTCCTCAGGTTTGCAATCCAATCAGGGGGTCGTACACTACATTACCAATTAACATGTCTCCCCTTCGGTATTTCTTTGGCACCAAGAACCTTTACAAAGGTCATGCGGGAGGCTGTGGCACACCTGAGACAACAAGCGATATGTGTCATTCCATATCTAGATGACCTCCTGGTGGTTGCAGAAAACATAGGCCTTCTGTTACATCAGCTACAGATAGTTTAGGACCATCTCCAGGACCTTGGGTGGATAATAAACTGGGAGAAGTCAGACTTAGTCCCAAGCAGCTAGAAGACATTCCTAGGGATATCCCTGGACCTGGTCTCTCAGAGATCATTCCTTCCACCTCACAAAATAAAAAAAAAACTGCAGGATATACTAAAGAACTTCAAAAAAGTAAAATTCTGTTCCATACGGGCTGCAATAAAGGTACTAGGCAACCTCTTATCGTGCATCCTGGCTGTGTCTTGGGCCCAATTTCAACTAAGGCCTCTTCAAAAATTCATCCTAGCCAGGTAGAACAGATTTCAGACAAATATTCCTGGACCTCAGTGTAAAAAAACTCCCTAAACTGGTGGCTCAAAACCGCCAATCTAAGAAATGGCGTATTTTGGAGCCAAGACCAACTCTTGGTAGTCACAATGGATGCTATCCTCCAGGGCTGGGGAGCAGTAGTACAACAAAAAACCTACCAGGGGATATGGCCAGACCACATAAAACATCTATCTTCAAACTGCAGGCAATTTGGGAGGCACTAAAAAAGAAACAACATCTATCGGTCCATCGCCACGTGAGAATATACTCAGACAACTCGACAGCTCCTTCATCCAACACCAGGGAGGGACAAGACATTGCCTACTCAAGACCCTATCAAGCAAAATTTGCGATCAATATCAGCAGTCCACCTGAAAGGTTCCTTGAACATTCAGGCCGACTATCTGAGCCGCCACACTTTAGATCCAGGAGGATAGAAACTATGCCCGGAAGTCTGCCGGATGATTACAAAAAAGTGGGGCACACCATTAATTGAGCCAATTATTTTCCCTTAACCCAAGGGATCTTCCGTTGGCGGTAGACGCATTCAATCAGAATTGGACAATGCATTTGGTCTATGCATTCCCTCCCATTCCTCTGATCCCCAGAAAAATTCCAGAAACAGAAATGCACCCTGATTTTAGTGACTCCTTTCTGGCCCAAAAGGAGTTGGTTAGCAGTAGCGAAGTCGCTCAGTCTAGAACCCCCCTTCCTTCTACCTCTGAGACCAGATCTCCTAAGTCAGGGACCCATTTCTCATTCAAATATACAAATACTAAAAATGTCTGCCTGGGGGGGTGTGGTCACCCGCATTATGGCCGGTCGCATCTAAGAGAAGCTCCGGCTCCCGCCCAGCATCCTGAGCCATCCTGATACTCTCACCTGCTCAGCTTTGATATCCATAGATCACCTAACCACACACACGGGTAGGAGTCTGATCATGAGCCCCAGCAAAGCGCAGATGGCGGCGGAGCGCCTTAAAGAATATGCTCGACAGGAGTACCAACATGGTGCTGCGGCCTCATCGCCGACACGCGCTCACTCAACCAGAGGCCAAGCGGCCCAGCAGATGCCTTCTGATACTGAGGCGGAACCCGAGCTGACCCTGCAGACGTCGCACCAACAGCTACTTGCGGCCATTACCAGGTGTTAAGCCTCACTTACCGGGAAAATGGATGAGGTCCGGGTGGATTTGGGCCTGTTGCGCCATGACGTGCAGCTACTTCGGGAGCGAGTCAGCTTACAGAGACCCTCGTGTCCGACCTGGAGGATCTCACCAACCCCATACCAGCAAGACTAGCCGCAGTAGAAACGGTGGAGCTATGGCGGCAAAAATGCAACCTGGAAAATCGCGCCAGACGCAACAACGTCCGCATAGTTGGCTGCCGGAGAGGGCGGAGGGCCCGAACCCCGCGGCTTTCCTGGAGAGTTGGTTCAAGTCGGTGTTCTCCAACGCATCTTTTTCCACCGCGTATGCTGTCGAGAGGGCCCACCGGGTCCCTGCTAGACAGCCTCATCCTGGGGCCCCGCCAAGGCCTCTTTTGGCCCGAATGCTAAACTGGCACGACGGGGATCTCATTCTAGCACAGGCCCGAATTTCGCAGAACATGCATGGATCAGCGAACGTGTCCCTATACCCAGATTTCTCTGCTGAACTGCAGAAAAGAGCCACTTTTACCTCTGTCAAGCGACGCCTACGTGAGCTTAACCTTAAATATTCGATGGCCTATCCAGCCCGCTTGAGAGTCATGGATGGAGAGAAGACTATCTTTTTTTTCTGACCCTCGGTGAAGCATTCTGAAATGGACTCTCGTCAACATTACGGGACTATGTGTACATCCTCCTGACAGCCCTTATGTGGCTTGTTTCCCTTTTTATTATTCCTGGACTATGGTTCGGTAATGTAAAAATGTCTGCCTGGAATCTGAAGAATCCATCCTCTTGAAATTGGGACTATCTGCAAAAGTAGTTGCCACCTTACTCAGCAGGAAGCAGAACACCAACAGGGCATACTTAAAAGTTTGGAAAAAATTTGCTGAGTGGTCGGGTAGTTCCTTCGATCAGTTAAAACCTAATATTTCTTCACTCAATCTTGGACTTTCTCCACGATGGCCTGGACATGGGGTTATCACCCAATACCCTCAGGGTCCAAGTGTCAGCTTTGGGAGCTCTATACCAGGCATGCTCAACCTGCGGCCCTCCAGCTGTTGCAAAACTACAACTCCCAGCATGCCTGAATAGACCTACAGCTATCACCCTTCAGCAGGGCATTGTGGGAGTTGTAGTTTTACAACAGCTGGAGGGCCGTAGGTTGAGCATGCCTGCTCTATACAATACCAGGCTAGCAGAATGTCCCTGGATAGCTAGATTCCTTAAAGCTGCAGATAGGATCAGGCCAACAGTAAAGAATATGGTAGCTCCTTGGAACCTAAATGCGGTATTGACAGGGCTAACCTCAAGCCCCTTTCAACCTATACAATTGGTCTCCTTAAAATGGCTCACCATTAGGACTATATTTTTAGTGGCAATCACATCGGCAAGGCTAGTCTGCGAATTACAGACATTATCCATCCAAGCCCCCTTCCTTACAGTGTTCCAGGACAAGTTGGTGTTCACGTTAGATCCATCCTTTTAACCCAAGGTGGTCTCTACCTTTCATGGGTCCCAGGACCTAATACTCCCATCTTTTTGTGACAAGCCAAAAAATGACCAAGAAACTACTTTCCATACCTTGGACGTCAGGTGGGCAGTCCTAAGATACTTAGAGGCAAATAGGGAATGGAGGATCGACAAAAATCTTTGTCTAGTTTTCCGGGCCTAATCAAGGGAAGAAAGCAGCTAAAAGTTCCATCTCCAGATGGATAAGAACAGCCATCTCAGAGGCATACAAAATCAGTCGGAAGGAGGCCCCTTCTTCCCTAAGAGCACATTCAAGCAGGGGCATGGCCGCCTCCTGGGCAGAAAAGTCATCAGCCGCTTTACAGCAGATCTGTAGAGCTGCATCACGGAAAAGGATCCACACCTTTACCAAACACTACAAACTGGATATTTACGCTAACAAGGACATGGCTGTGGTGTCATGGAGACGACTGAGGAAATAAGTATTACACTCACCGGTAATCCGGTTTCCTGGAAGTCTCCATGACACCACATACATCCCACCCTATTAATTTATTATTAGATTGATTTTTCATTTCCAATGTTAGTAATCTAAGTTACCTTACCCTTTTATCCTGGGTTCTGGAGTGTAATACTCGTATAAATTAGGGCTCATGCACACAACTGTATTTTGTTTCCTTGTCTGTTCCATTTTTTTTTGCTGATGGGATGCGGACCCGTTCATTTTAATGGGTCCACAAAAAATGCGGACAGCACACCATGTGCTGTCCGCATCAATATGTCCGTTCCGTAGCTCCGCAAAAAAAGTCCTATTTTTTTTTTTTTTTCTAGTTTGCATTATTACAATGGATCAGCAGAAATAAAGGATCCGCAAATAAAATAGATACCATACGGACGTCATCCGTTTTTATTTGCAGACTGCAAAACACATATGGTCGTGTGCATGAGGCCTAACTCTGATTCTGCAGTTTATTGAAATACCCACACCTAGTTTTTAAGGCGGAAAAAGACATCTGTCTATTTCAGCCGGTTTTCCACCAAGTTGATTCATATTTTGTATTTGAAGAGACCCAGACTTACCCCAACAGTAGAGACGTAATTTGGAAACACTTGGCTGTGAAA
Organism: Bufotes viridis; assembly: GCA_033119425.1. Lineage (NCBI taxonomy): Eukaryota > Metazoa > Chordata > Amphibia > Anura > Bufonidae > Bufotes > Bufotes viridis. The sequence continues at coordinate 306,068,903 of CM065592.1, forward strand.
ATGAAAAGTTTCATTTCTTCCAATAAAATGTTTCTTTAGCCCCAATCTTTTATTTTCACAAGGGGTAACAGAAGAAAAAGCACCCCATAATTTGTTACCCATTTTCTCCTGAATATGGTAACACCCCATATGTAGTGGTAAACTGCACATGGCGGGACTCAGAAAAGAAGCAGCACCATATGGCTTTTGCTTCGCAGATTTTGATGGATTGGTTTACGGGTGCCATTTTATTTATTTATTTTTTAGTTATTTTTAGTTATTGTCTTATGTGGGAGTTCATTTTTTTTGCAGGATGAGGTGATGTTTTCATTGGTACCATATTGGGGTATATATGACTTTTTGATCACTTATATTATGCATTTTGTAAGGCGAGGTGACAAAAAATGACTGTTCTGGCATAGTTTTTATTTATTTTATTTTTACAGCGTTCACCTGACAGAGTATATCATGTGATATTTTCATAGAGCAGGTTGCTATGGACGTGGCAATGCCTAATATGTCTATCATTTTTATTTTTAAGTTTTTTACATTTTTTTTCCGGTTTTAAGTTTTTCTGACTGACCTTAATACTGGAAAACAACAATGCAAGTGTGAAACGCGCCTCGGTCCACCAGTTTGTACAGCCAAGAGAAGAGACCAAGGCTAGGTGTGGACTTGGCTTCACAACTAGCAGCTAGTAGCCATTTGGTATCAGAAGGAGAACTTGATGAGGAATAAGTGTTTCCGTCTATGGCTGCTAATGAAAAATAATTTTTATTTCTCTTTGGAGAACATCGACTCTTTTCTGACTGTGGTTCGCCAGACTATGGATGTGGAAGAGGTCTCTTTGCGTTCTATACAAGATGAGATGTTTGGCGGAGTAGGGGCAATGAAGTATTAGCTCTTTCCAGTAAATTCAAATGTGAAAAAGCTTATTCTGAAACAAAATTATGGGACAAGTTCCCGAAAGTGGACATTCAAGTAGCTAAAGTAATTGAAGGACCTCTGTCAGCAGATTTGTAGCTCTGAAACTGGCTGACATGCTGCATGTGGCCACGTTGCTGAGAAAAATTGTTTTAATATATGCAAATATGTCTCTAGGAGCAATGGGGACGTTGCAGTTACTCCTAGAGGCTCAGCTCTCTCTGTAGCTGCCCCGTCCCTGTGCACTCTGACAGGGCCAGGCAGTGTAAATGTGTTCACACCTGCATTGCCCTGTCATTAAAAGTGCAGAGGGTACGGCAGTTGCAGAGGTGGCAGAGTATCTAGGTGTAATGGCAACACCTCTTATGTACTATGTTACTCTATTGTGCCCCCATGTTTGTTGAAGGAGAAAAAATGAGTTATATTTTCTTCTGAAGGCCCTGTCCTACAGGACATCTCAATGTCACCTTTGACTTGCTGTCATAGTTAGGGATGGATAATCAATATGGAGAGATCTCTTACCAGAAACCAGAAAGATTTTCCTAAGGACTCTCTTAGACTCAGAAGTCTAACTTTCCTTTTTCACACAGCAGAAACAGGTTCTGGTTCAATAAGAAATAGCAATTTTTCGGAAGAAAAAAATCCTGTTTCCTGAGACAAGCAATGCTAATTTTAGGTCTGATGACATCACTTACCCAGGTATTGGTCTCAGGAGGTCAGTAACAGATCCTCAAATTACAGAGAACTGAGAGTTGTACTCTAGACTCTTTCAGGCGGAATATCTCTTGATAGGCTATCATTTGTGCATTTTATCATACAACATAACAACGGTATCCTTTTTAAAGTGTCAAGGTGACATGAAATATCATCCACTTCAGTCTCTGGCAGAGCAGATTTTCAGCTGGGCATAACAGACTGTGCTGTCCATTTCTACTGATCACATCAAGGGCTCACAAAATGGCAAACTTTCTAAGCAGGATTCCCATCAATCCAGGAGAAGGGTCTCTCAATAAAAAGATCATTTTGCTGCTATGCCATAAAAAAAAAAAACCCTTCAGTATGGTTTTTACTCTCTAAATCCCTGGGACAAGCCAAAGGCAATGGATGAATATGGATTTGGCCTATGCATTCCCTCCTTTTCCTTTAATATCAGCAGTGGCCGAGAAAGTTCATATAGAATCCTCAACCTCGATTTGAAATTTTTTCGATACCAGGATGCGCTACTGAACAGCCTAGTATAGCAGAGCATGGAGCGCCTGCTATCAGCACGCTCCATGTTCCCTCAGCAGCACAGGGGAGAAGGAGTCACTCCCTCCCCCTGTGCTGCTGCTGCCGCCGCCAATGAGGAGAGAGAGGGTCGGAGAAGGGGAGGGCACACTGCCCCACCAAGACCTTTCATGGGTCCATACTTTATTAACTAAGTAGCAGGACATGTAGGGCATACATAGGGATGTCCCTGCACTTACTATTATTTCTGGGCGCAGCTCCGTTGCGTCACTGTGGCCTCCGTTACAGTCTCCAGCGCTGTATGCTAAGTAACAGCATCAGAACACCGGGGAGGAGACATCAGCTTTTCTTCCTGGCCGTTCCTTCTCCCTGGCTGTAACGCTGTCCAATCGCAGCGCAGAACATCGGTTACCATGGCAGCCAGGACGCTCCTGAAGTCCTGGCTGCCATGGTATGCTCCCTGCTACTATGTGCACTGCTGTAGAGCTCTATTAGGGTGAATAGGACAAGGGATCAAAAGATCCCAGGTTCTAGCCCCTGAGCGGGGAAATGGTTATTAAATAAACAGTAAAGTAAAAAAAAAAAAAAACCTTAACTACCGGAGGTTTTAGCATTTTCATTTTTCTTCCCTATTTTCCATGAGCCATAACTTTTATATTTCCGGTCACATAGCTGTGTGAGGGCTTATTTTTTGCTGGACAAGTTGTACTTTCTAATGCCACCATTAATTATGGCATTAAATGTAGTGGAAAGCGAGGAAAAAAAGGTCAAATGGGGTGGAAATGGAAAAAAACACAATTCTACTGATTTTGTTCCCCATGGTGTTTTGTTTCTGGTAAAACTGACCCATGCCTTTCATTCTCTCGGTCAGTACGATTAAAACGAAATATGTATAAGTTTTTTATGTCTAAAGAGTGTAAAACGAATGTTAAACTTTTTATAAATTTTTTTTTTTTTTTTTTTTTTTTTACACCACCATATTCTGACCCCCATAACTTTTTTTATACTTATGTCTACTGAGCTGTTTAGGGGCTCATTTTTTGCGGAACAATCTATTCTTTTTATTGATACCATTTTGGAGTGTGCGTGACTTTTTGATCACATTTTATTTAAAAAAAAATATTCTGGTAAGAGAAGCAATGAAAAAATGGCAAATCGGCAATTTTGACCCTTTTTTCCGTTACACCATTCGCCGTACTGGAATGTGTGTTTTTTTTTTTTTTTTTTTTCTATTTTACTATGGGTGTTTTTGGTCGCAGTGATATTTATATTTATTGTTATTTAGGTATTTTTTAATTGTATGGCAAAGGGGGGTGATTTAAACTTTTATATTTTATTTTTTATGATAATTTTGCGTGTCATATGATATTATTAATTTTTTTTATTTTAAATTTTGATCAATCAGGGATTTTTTTTTTTTTTGTGATTTTTACTTCGTTTGTTCATTTCCTATCCTGGCCTGCCATCTGGTGGCCAAAATAAGAATTGCAGCTTGAATGCTGTTAGCCTTATCATTTATGTGCCGTAATCTCACTTGATCACGGCATCTAAAGCACTTAATTACTGCGATCGGCATTATTGCCGATCATGGTAATTGGCCGCAGGTCTCTGCTGTAAGAAACAGCTGAGATCTGCCGGCCATGACTCCCACTGCACATGCGAGCGGGCGTCATGTTCGCACATCGCTCGGCGCTGGTAGCCAATGGGTTAAATATAAATCACTCCCTTTTCCAATTTTACTGAACGAAACGGAATAAAGCAGAATGCATTCTGTTCTGATTGGTTGCGTCGCCATCGCGGACAGAAAAACACTAAGCTGTGTTTTTGTGTGCGGCATGGGAAATTGAAGAAGCCAGATCTGGCTCTAGAAACCATGTAAGTCAACTATGCCAGGTCTGTGTGTTTTTTTTTTTTTTTTTTTTTTCCTCGACACGCCTATTGACTTGCAATGGTTTTTAGTGCCAGATCTGGTTTCTTCATTTTCAATATAATACAACCGGATTCGTTCTGAACGAATGCAGCCGGTTGCATTATTCAAACAGATGCATTTTGCTGTGGTTTTGAGATCCCATGCCGGATCTCAAAACTGGACAGCAAAAAACGCAGATGTGAAATTAGACTTAGGGACAGGTACATTCAGAAGGTGCTGTGAAGTCGTGGTTTTTAGTTGCTACTAGCAGTCTTTAAAACCACACCACTTTAACTTGTATTTTTGGCAGCCACAGTAAAAATGGCAACTTGACTGCACTGATGACCTATCCTCAGCATAGGTCATCAGTATATGATCAGTACTGGACAGCCGGGACCCCTGCCGATCAACAGTTTGAAAAGGCTGCTGCATTCGCGGTAGCACCGCGGCCACTCAGCTTTTTTCTAGGCCAGTGATTACACGTTTCAGTCAAGCCGCTGGGGCTGAGCATGATACCAAGCACAGATATTTATGGCCTACTGTAAGGATAGATCAGGCATGTCCAAACTGCGGCCCTCAAGCTGTTGCAAAACTGCAACTCCCAGCATGCCCTAATAGCTGTAGGCTATCCAGGCATGCTGGGAGGAGTTGTTTTGCAACAGCTGGAGGGCCGCAGTTTGGACATACCTGGGATAGATCATCAGTACAAAAATGCTGGACTACACCTTGAAGATAGAAAGTGGACTCGCACATCCGCATCTCGGAGATACTGCATTGAGCAGTGTGCTGCTGTTGCATTTCCTTCAGGAAGATACAAGCCTTTCTGGGCAGAAGTTTTATTTGTTGTATTTTGGGATGACTTTCGAGCGGTGACTTTTTCTTAACTGTATCTGAAAAGCTAGAGACTCCTACGGATTCCTTTCTACTTGCTCATTTTCAACGGCTCCACTGTGGATTTTTTATTTTTTTTTAAATCAATTTATCTTGCTATATATGTGTTCGTACTGATGATCCATTATTTAAGTCATAGAAATAAATGGAGCGGTGGACAGAAGTGCACTACTGCCCCATTCAGAGAACGGACTTGGGTATACTTCTTTCCCCGAATCGCAGAGGTCTCAGTGGTTTCCTTTAGGGGTTGACTTGTGTACAGTATATAAACGAATGTGCCTGTTGACTGTACAAAAAACTCGTAATTCTAGTCATAGGACCAATATAAGGTAAATGGCAACCATATACACTACTCGCAAAATGTTAGGGATATTTGTCTTGTGGGTGAAATTTCAGGATGAACCTAAAATGCACTGTAACCTTTACAGGTAAACTTAATGTGACCTTCTCTAAACCTTTGAATGCACATGTCCAACTGTTCATTGTGTGGTAAGGTGAACAGTGTAAGTTCTGGGAATCTTGGTCCACTACAAACATGTCCTGTAGCTGAGGAAATCCCAGGTGAGTCTAGCGGGGTTAATCAGGAGAGAGTTTGAAGCAAAGGCCTGGGATGGCTCTGTGACTGTGGTATCAGCTGAGAAAGGCTGAGGGGCCACGAGGCTTGGTTATAGCCTGGACTTGGGGGACAAGGCAAGACCTGGGAGTGGGTTGCTGAGTCCTAGTCAGTCATATAATATCACTGTAGTGTGAACTTTTTTATGTTTTTTCCATAAATTTCACCTGGAAGCTGAATATCCCTATCTTTTTGTGAGTAGTGTAAAACCAGCCATTGTACTCATAACAAGTCACAAAAGTCCCATGCTACTGACCCTTCCTTTGAGCAGCCAGCCAGTCCTGTTTACGTGTGCTTTCTTCTTTGTGCAATGCATCACTGCTGGTAAATAAATAACTAAACTTGACAAACCCCTTTTAGAGAGGACCTGTCACCAAAAAATGCAATTAAATCTGACAGTACCTTGTTATAGAGCAGAAACCGAGCAGACTGATATAGTTTTGTAGATAAAAATGTAATAAAACCTTTAATTTATATATTTTATATCTTTGATTTTTCCACTTCCTGTGAAGAACTATTGGTACAGAAGGAGGTGTTATCACTGACTGATAGCATTGTCTGTATACTGTAAGTATGCATAGAGAGATAGTTGTCAGTCTTCCATAACACCTCCTCCTGTACTTATTGGTATTCACAGGGCTGAAGATATAAATGTAAAAATGACAAGTTTTACTGAGTCTTTTCCCACAAAACTATATATCAATCTGTTCAGCTTCTCCTACTCAATAATATGCTACCTGCAGATTGCACTGTATTTTTTGGGCATTTGATGGGATCACAATTGGGTGTGATTCATTCATAATATCTCAACTCCAAATGTTAACTACAAAAAATATACTGTAAAATATATCACATATTAAACTATTACTGTACTTTTTCCTTTTAGGAAAAGGTTTAACAATACAGTAGATATTTTTTATACTGTAGTGTTTCCGTTTGCTTCACACCTCTGAGGACAAAACAACACGATGGCCAACTCCTCGGAAAGAATCTTACTGGAGCCTTACAAATACTTGCTTCAATTGCCAGGTACATTACTATGTACTTATATTTACTGTCAGCATATTAATTTTTGAGAAGCAACAATTTTTGTTTCTTAAGTAACGTTCGCTAAATAAAATGCCTACAATCATGTGATTTTTCAGGTGATGTGAATGTACAACTTGAGTGTATGGGCTCAAGCTTAGAGCATTTAATGGCTCTGCTTTGTTTGTAACAGTAGTATAGCACACATAAACATGTATGGGTCATGCTGTACCTTTTTGTTTGGTTCAGATTTTGTAAGAGGACATACTATCTTCTTCTAGGGTTGTTTCGGGTATCGAAGTTTCGATACCCAATCAATACTTTTCTCTGGTATCGAGCTCGATACCAGGATTAGTATTTTATCGATACTGGGCTGCGCTGCCGCACAGCCCAGTATCGGAGAACGTGACTGCGCGGCAATGCTCTCCTCGGAAGCACGGGGAGAAGGAGGCAGTCTCTCCCTCCCACTGCGCTGCAACCAATAGAGGGAGAGGTGGAGCGGGGGCGGGAGGAGGGGCGGGAGCACTGGCCACCAATGCCTAGTAAAGTTTCATATATAAATGCAGGCAGAGGACACATGCTGCCGGTGCAGCGTGAATAGTCCCTACCTTGTGAGTTTTTCCTACCGCCGAACTGAGCATGCTCAGTACAAGTAAAGCCCCGCCCACAGCCTATTCTCCCTTTTCTTTACTATCCAGTTCATTCTTTACTATCAATGGCGGCATGCAGTTAGTTTTTATAAGAGCCGAGCGCATCGAGGCCGAGCCCGATGCGTGGCGAGCGAAGCGAGCCCGCGAGGGTACAACTTAATGTAGATTTGGGGTTTTTACTAAAGGGAGAATTAGGCTGTGGGCGGGGACTTTACTTGTACTGAGCATGCTCAGTTGGTGCGGTAGGAAAAACTCACAAGGTAGGATCATCTCACGCTGCACCGGCACCTGCCTGTGACAGAGCGCTGCGATCAGAGGCAATTAACCCCTCAGGTGCCGCACCTGAGGGGTTAATTGCCGCTGATCGCAGCCGATCTCTCCTCCAGGATGGCGCCAGCCCCAACGCGCTGGCGCCATCCAGGAGGAGAGACACAATATGGGTATGTTATTCTATGATTGTATGCACTTGCACTTTGTTTAATTAATATGTTTGTAAATTGCCCTTTGTCTCTCCTCTTGGATGCCGCCCATCTATGCACCCCTCAATGTAACTTTTATGTGTATGTGCCATGTGCACAATTTTAACATGGATTAATAAAGATATTTTTGTAATGGTACGCGGTCTGGTATTTTGTATTTAGGTTGTGTTAATTTATATACCACAGGCGTTTGACATAGAGTTGTGATACTTGGGCTCCAATTGTGGCCCAGTATTGGCTATAACTTTTGGTGATTTTTTTTGGTGTAGATTGTAGTAGTTTCCAGTGACACCAGATATTATCCTTTTTGACATTACATTTCTATAGTTTCCACCACTTTGATGAAATTTAAATGTCCCTGTTTATTTATTTTAGATATGCTTAACCCCTTAAGGACCCTGCCATTTTTCACCTTAAAGGGGTTGTCTGGGATTGGGAAGACTAGAGTATGTGTACAACAATGCCCTGAATGTTACAATTGTGCCTGTCCTACCTTTACCCGACTTTTCTAATGCCCAGTTTTCAAATCTCCAACTCAGCTGGACTTAGTGACGTATCGGGTCCCTTTCTGCCGAGTGAAGCCTCTTCTTTAGCTTCGCAGGGAGCCCGGTGACGTCACCCTCAGCCACATGAATTATTCAAAGTGCCTGGATGGGTGGCAACAAGGCAGCAGCTAACCGTGCTAAGCAACGCCCCTCTGCTCCGGCGACGTCACCGGGCAGGGCGCTTTATTATGAATGAAGGAGGCACGTAGGAGGTGGTGATGTGCGGCAGGAGGCGGAATATAAATGAGGGGTCAGAGTCACAGCGGAGATGAAACAACGTGATGCCGCGTTGGGAACTGCAGTGTGGCAGGAAGTTAGGCAGAAAATAAACATAGATGTACACAATGCGTGGGGGGACTGTCTGAGCCATGTAGAAATGGCAGAAATGCCTAAAAACATATGGGGCGACATTGATTCAGCTGTTAATAGTGAGTACACTTAAAAATATATATATATATATATATATATATATATATATATATATATATATATATATATAATCCCGGACAACCCTTTTAAGGACCAAGCCATTTTTTGCAAATCTGACATGTCCCGTTACCATGTGGTAACTATAAAACGCTTTTACTTATCCAAGCCATTCTGAGATTGTTTTCTCGTCACATATTGTACTTCATGACAGTGGTAAATTTGAGTCAAAATTTTTATTTTTTTTATTTATAAAAAAATACCAAATTTACCCTAACATTTTAAGAATTCGCAATTTTCAAAATTTCAATTTCTCTGCTTTTCAAACTGATAGTGATGCCTCCTAAAATAGTTATTACTTTTACATTTCCCATATGTCTACTTCATGTTTGGATCATTTTGTTAATGATCTTTTCTTTTTTTGGGATGTTAGAAGTTTAGAAGCAAATCTTGAAATTTTTCCAAAAATTTCCAAAACCCACTTTAAGGACCAGTTCAGGTCTGAAGTCATTTTGTGAGGCTTACGTAATAGAAACCACCGATAAATGGCCCCATTGTAGAAACTAGGCCTGCACAATATATTGCGAAAGCAATCGCAATTAATTGCCATATCGCAATCGCAATTTGCCGACCCAAAAATGCTGCAATTATATTGCCGTATTTTTCGCTTTATAAGACACACTTTTTTTCCCTCCGCCTCCACAACGGCATCACCTGGAGGTTGGCCCGCCATCTCAGGGACAGGAAACAATAGATGAGATCAGACATAAAAGGGCCTCCTCCCCTTTACCTCTTCAGTTGTTTCCTGTCCCTCAGAAGGTCGGGAAGATCGAGATCAGCGTGCGCACGGCCTTTTTTGTTTGCTATGCCGGAGGGCCGTTGCAGGAGCGGGGATCGCGGGACCCAGGGTCCGGGTACTTCCCCACTCTTGGTGTAAGCCCGGCTAAGACACCCCATGTTCCGGACGGGACCGACGTGGGTTCAGGCGGCAGGGAGCGCTGTCAGATAGGACGCGCTCTACAGGACTTCCGGAGGGCAGCACTGCGGGCAGGGGGGCGGAGCCAGGGATCACCTGACCGGCAGTCAGGAAGTTCAAAGAGCGCAGGCGCCAGCGTCCTAGTGTGGTTTTCCGCACTCAGCAGGATGCAGACCGGCTCTGAATCCCTCAGGAAGCCCACAGATGTCCCCAGACCCTCCAGCCCGGTAAGCCTCCTCCCTTGGGGGAATCTGTTAGGAGAGGATGCAGTCCCCTCTCCTATAATGTTCCTTTGGTGAAAGGTTCTTTTTAGTGGCGGTTTTATATCTAAAAAACACCCCTGCTTATTGTGCATTTATGTCTCCTAGGGAAGAGACGTGCCTAAAAAAGAACCAGCCGCCAAAAAGAAATGTGCCATTTGTAAAAAGGGGCTTGCTAGCTCTCATAAGAAACCCTTATGCCAGAATTGTTGTAAGAAAGTGGTTTCAGAAGAGTCTCCATCTTTAATTAAGAATCTAAGATCCATGATTAAGGAGGAAGTCGGGGCTGCGGTTGAGGCTAAACTATCAAACGTTCCCCCCAGACCCTCCACTTCCAGCACCTCCATTGCTCTGCCTGAGTCTGACCTGGATGAAGGAGAAGTTACGTCCGATTCTGACTCGGTAGTTTCTGTAGACGTATTTGGGAAATCCCTTTGTACCATTGAAGAGACGGACAGTTTGCTAAAAACAATTCGGGCCACAATTAATGTAGAAGAACCAAAGGAACCACTCTCTGTACAAGATCAGATGTTTGCGGGTCTAGGTGATAGGAAAAAGAGTTTTTCCGGTACACAATAATATAAAAGTTCTAATCCACAATGAGTGGAAGGAACCAGAAAAGAAACAGTCTGCATCTAAGATGTTTAAACGAAAATACCCATTCACGGAAGAGGACTCTTCCACATGGGATAAGACCCCGAAAGTGGACGCCCCGGTGGCTAAAATATCCAAGAAGTCTGCACTTCCGTTTGAGGATCAATGGATAAGAAGTGTGAAAGCTTATTAAAGAAAACCTGGGAGTCCTCCACAGCAGCTTTTAGGCCTGGTATTGCCGTTACATACACGGCCAGAACCCTGTCCCTATGGCTCAGTAAGCTTGAGGACCATTTAGAGTCAGGTACACCTAGGGAAGACATTCTCGCATCCATCCCTACGCTAAAACAGGCAGCTAATTTCATTGCGGATGCCTCAGCGGATATTGTTAAACTCTCGGCCAGGTCGGCCGCATTATCTAATGCCTCACGTCGTGCGATCTGGCTCAGATCCTGGTCCGGTGATGCCGCTTCTAAAAATAAACTATGTTCGCTTCCATGTGAAGGAGATCGTGTGTTTGGGTCAGCACTCGATGATATTTTAGAGAAAGCCTCTGACCGCAAAAAAGGATTTCCAACAATCAAAATTCTACCAGCAAAGGCGTTCCTTTCGTCCCCAAAGACGTGGTAGACCTGAGCAGAAAAAAAGGGAAACAGGGTCATCCTGGCAGGCCCCAAAAGGGAAAGGCTTCCTTTTCAATTCTGAAAAGCCCTCCCGTCCCACGACCCAATGACGCCAGAGGTTCGGTGGAAGACTGTCCCGTTTTTATCCGGCCTGGGAAAAAATCCGGGCTTCTCCCTGGGTGTTAGCCATTATAAAAGAAGGGTGCAGTCTAGAGTTCCTCAGTCTTCCTCCGGCTCAATATATGGTGAATTCCACTCTAGCAGGAAGAAATCAAGAAGCTATGGAAGAACAGATAAGGATTCTTTTACAAAAGGAAGCCATTATTCCTGTTCCAGAGTCCGAAGAAAGACAGGGCTTTTACTCCCCGATCTTTCTAATAAGGAAGCCAAACGGTTCCTTCAGGGCAATCATAAACCTAAAACAGTTGAACCAGTCTGTAGTTTACAAGAGGTTCAAAATGGAAACTGTCAGATCAGTAGTCAATCTGTTAACAGAAAATTGCTACATGGTGACGATAGATCTTACGGATGCTTACTATCATGTCCCGATAAGAAAAGAAGACCAGAAGTATCTAAGAACAGCGGTCTGGATTCAGGGGTCTCTACACCATTTTCAATTTCAGGTGCTTCTATTTGGCCTCAGCTCAGCCCCAAGAGTCTTCACCAAGGTAATGGTAGAGGTCGCAACATTTTTGCATCTGGCGGGGATATCCTTTATTCCGTACCTCGACGATTTCCTCATTACTGCCCAGACAGAAGAGATTTTAACAGTCAATCTTCAGACGGTCATATCAACACTAACCGACCTGGGATGGTTGATAAATCACCAAAAATCGAGTCTCAACCCCTCTCGGGAGAGAGTCTTTTTAGGGGTACTTCTCGATTCCCAAAAGATGACGTCCTTTCTACCTGCATCGAAACAGGAAGAGTTGATATCCACGATCAAAGCCTTCCAGAAAAAGGTAGTATCATCTTACAGGAAGATTATGGCAGTTCTGGGTCTAATGACATCAACAATTCCCTCAGTAAAATGGGCCCAGCATCACTCAAGGCCTCTTCAAGCTTTTCTGTAAAAAAGTGGGACAGGAGACTATTGTCCTTAGATCAGGTGGTCAGAATTCCCTCAGGCCTCAGGGCATTGCTATCTTGGTGGACAATCGGATCCAATGTGGCCAAGGGAGTCGAGTAGAGACAGATGAATCAAATCATCATAACAACAGATGCAAGTCAGCAGGGCTGGGGGGCCCATATGGAAGACAAAATAGCTCAGGGACTCTGGAATCTGGATCTACGACAGGCGTCATCAAATATGCGCGAGCTAGCAGCAGTCTGGAAGGCACTCAGAACCTTCTCTTCCAACATCTCTCAGAGAAATGTGAGAATTTTATCAGACAATGCGACCACAGTCGCTTACCTGAACAGACAAGGGGGTACAAAAAGCCGATCCCTAGCATCCTTGTCAGAAAAAATCCTGAATTGGGCAGAAAGAAATCTGCTCTCCTTATTGGCAGCCCATGTAAGAGGGGAAGACAATCGCGTGGCAGATTATCTCAGCAGAAACCAACTGAATCCAGGGGAATGGACCCTGAACAAACAGATCTTCAAGCAGATATGTGCCAGATGGGGCACTCCCCATATCGATTTATTTGCCACAAGAAAGAACAAGCAAGTTCCCAAATTCTACTCCCTGTCCCCCCTAGACAGGCCTCTGAAAATAGACGCACTATCAGTTCCCTGGCCTCGGGGTCTACTTTATGCTTTCCCACCGATACAGTTAATTCCGAGAGTCATATCAAAGATCCTGGAAGAGAAGGCTCAGATAATATTGATAGCCCCGTTCTGGCCCAGAAGGGCTTGGTTCCAGATACTAAAATCCCTGGCAGGAGAAGATTATTGGATTCTACCCTCGGACCCGGATCTACTTCTTCAGGGTCCGATTTGGCATCCCAGAGTCTCCCAACTTCAGCTGACGGCCTGGAGACTGAGAAAGTTATCTTAAGCAGGAAAGGGTTTTCCGAATCCGTAATTGCCACCCTTTTCCTGAGTAGGAAGACGATTACATCTAAGATCTATCTCAGAACTTGGAAAGCCTTCTTGAAGTTCGTGGCTGATAAATGGGTTCCATCTACTGAACCCGACATCCCTCTCATCTTGAGTTTCCTTCAGAAAGGGCTGGATCAGGGTTTAGCTGTAAGTACCCTAAAAGTCCAGGTGGCAGCTCTCAGTGCCTTTATGGATAACAGACTCTCAGATGTAAATATGGTCAAAAGATTCCTTAAAGGTGCCAGTAGGCTTCGTCCTAGACTCCGATCTATCACTCCTCCTTGGGACTTAAATTTAGTCTTGTCCAGATTAATGCATCCTCCATTTGAACCACTACAAGAGATTCCTTTAAGGCTGCTGACTTTCAAGACAGTCTTCCTACTGGCCATCTCTACCGCCAGACGTATAGGGGAGATCCAGGCTCTATCCATTCTCCCTCCTTATCTCACAGTCCTGGATGACAGGATTATATTGAAACATTCCCCGGAATTCCTACCTAAAGTAGTGTCCAGATTCCACTGTCAACAAGAAATTACCTTGCCTTCCTTCTGTTCTCAGGCTAAAACAGAAAAAGAGAAGCTCTTCCATAACCTAGATGTACGAAGATCAATCCACCAATATCTTGAAAGTACTAAAGACCTAAGAAAATCAAACCGGCTTCTGGTTCAATACCTAGGTCTTCACAAAGGAGAAGCTGCCAGCAAAAGTTCTATCTCTAGATGGATCAAGTCCTGCATAAATTTAGCCTATGAGACAGAAGGGTGCTCCCTCCACCCTTCTTAAAGGCTCATTCTACTAGGGCCCTAGCAACCACTTGGGCAGAGGGCGCTTCGGCCTCGTTAGAAGATATCTGCCGAGCAGCCACATGGTCCAACCCGTCCACCTTTTTTAAGCACTATAAGCTGGACATTTTTGCCAATAGAGACCTTTCGTTTGGTCGCAGAGTACTATCTGCAGTAGTCCCTCCCTAAATTCTTTCTCCTATGTTACTCCTCCAGGTGATGCCGTTGTGGAGGCGGAGGGAAAAAACATAAATTACTCTTACCGGTAATTGTGTTTTTCTTTAGCCTCCACAACGGCATAGTATTTTCCCACCCCAAAAAAATAAATATATATATATATATATATATATATAAAATCTCTAAAAAAAAAAAATTAATATAGAAAGGCTTTGAATAGATTTTTCGGTATTTGTCTTTTTGCTCCTTCTTGGAGTCCTAGGTAACTAACTGAAGAGGTAAAGGGGAGGAGGCCCTTTTATGTCTGATCTCATCTATTGTTTCCTGTCCCTGAGAAGGCGGGCCAACCTCCAGGTGATGCCGTTGTGGAGGCTAAAGAAAAACACAATCCCCCCCCAAAAGTGTGTCTTATAAAGCGATGGTTGACTTTCTACGTGACACTGACACTGTATCTCCGGCCGCTATGCTGCACAGTGCAGCCGGCGATACATCAGTTACAGTGCGGGGAGGGAGGAGGGGCTCGTGGAAAGTCGTTATTTTAATGAACACATGTTCTTATAACTATTTTATTTATCTGTTCTGTGCAGCGCTATCAAGAAAATGGCAAGTTTTGTATTTTGTACTTTTGCACTAATGCAAATATGTATTTTATTTTGAAAAACACTGTGCATTTCAGTTCTTGAGTTAAGCATAACTACATTTCACATTATCAGTAATCTGTGTGCGCTTTTACCTTGAAAATCCAAGCAGATAGACCTCTAGCACGATTCCCTTAAAATATCGCATCGCATATCGTTATCGCAATTTTTAGGGCCCTAATCGCAATCGCACAAAATTCCCATATCGTGCAGCCCTAGTAGAAACTATACCCCTCAAGGTATTCAAAACTGATTTCACAAACTTTCTTAACCCTTTGGGTGTTCCACAAGAATGAAAGGAAAGGGTAGACGAAATTTCAGAATTTCACATATTTTTCTTTGGGCAGATTTTCCATTTTAATCCATTTTTTACAGTAACAAAGCAAGGGTTAACAGCCAAACAAAACGCAATATTTATTGCCCTGATTTTGTAGTTTACAGAAACACCCCATATGTGGTCGTAAACTACTGTACAGGCACACGGCAGGGCGCAGAAGGAAAGGAATGCCATATGGTTTTTGGAGGGCAGATTTCAGTGGGATAATTTTAAGCTGCCATGTCACATTTGAATACCCCCGATGCACCCCTAGAGTAGAAACTCCAAAAATGTGACCCCATTTTGGAAACTA
The DNA here is from genome assembly GCA_033119425.1 of Bufotes viridis. Lineage (NCBI taxonomy): Eukaryota > Metazoa > Chordata > Amphibia > Anura > Bufonidae > Bufotes > Bufotes viridis. The sequence goes on from CM065592.1 coordinate 306,084,294, forward strand.
CGGAATAAGGTGGCAGTTTTGTTGGTACTATTTTAGGGTACATATGATTTTTGGTTGCTCTATATTAAACTTTTTATGAGGCAAGGTAACAAAAAATAGCTGTTTTGGCACTGTTTTTATTTTTTGTTATTTACAGTGTTCACCTGACAGGTTAAATCATGTGGTATTTTTATGGCACAGGTTGTTACGGAAGCAACAATACCAAATATGTGTACCTTTTTTGGTTGGTTGTTTCAGTTTTACATAATAAAGCATTTTTGAGGAAAAAAAAAATTATGTTTTAGTGTCTGCATATTCTGAGAGCAATTTTATTTTTTTTGGGGTGATTGTCTTAGGTAGGATCTCATTTTTTGCAGTATGAGATGACTTATCGGTACTATTTTAGGGTGCATATTACTTTTTGATCGCTTGGTATTACGCTTTTTGTGATGTTAGGTGACTAAAAATGTCTTTAGACACACTTATTTGTTTATTTTTTACGGTGTCCACATGAGGGGTTAGGTCGTGTGATATTTTTATACAGCATGTTCTTGCGTACGTGGAAATACCTAATATGTATATTTTTTTTATTTATGTAAGTTTTACACAATATCATTTTTGAAACAAAAAAAAAATCATGAATCACAGAAATAAACGTGGCCTAAATGGGTGGGACTGCTCCAAACCCCAAACACTGTGGCGTGTTTCTAAATGGGGGGGGCAGTTCCTCCGCATGTGGTTCGCTGCGAGCGGCTATCCCCAGCAAAAATTGCATACAATGGAGGATACCGGCGCGAACCACAAACACCACACAAACATCCTACACAAAATAAAACGTGCGGATGAAAATATATAAACACATAACTCACGGAAAAAAGGTGCACCACAAGGATAAGCAACTGACCACACTGGCCAATCCCTCACTCAGATGTTAAAAGCTGAGAGATTCGCCAATATTTCCATCAGGAACATATCGGAGCCCCTTCATGCACCACGTCACGGTCTCTCAGCATGGCATGGGGTCCTACCACTAGACTACCTATGGTGTGTGTGAACAGGGTCTGAAAAGGTGTTAAGCAGCCTACAGCCCCCTCCCACTTACCTGCATTGCAGGACCAACAATGCAATGGGGAACAATTGAAGCCGCAAGCTACACCCACACCAGACCATGTGACACCGGCTTACAGGTGCAGCAGAATGTTACCAGCCATATGCAATGGCACATTCAATACAAGTGCATGAAGGGGCTCCGATATGTTCCTGATGGAAATATTGGCGAATCTCTCAGCTTTTAACATCTGAGTGAGGGAAAAAATCATGTTTAAGTGTCTCCATATTCTGAGAGCCATAGTTTATTTTTTGGGTGATTGTCTTGTGATGGTTAGATTGGTACTACTTTGGGAGGTGATAGTTAGATTGGTACTAATTTGGGGGGAATACGCCTTTTTGATCGCTTGGTGTTGCACTTTTAGTGATGTATGTGACAAAAAAGTTTTTTTTAAGCACAGTTTTAATTTTTTTCATTTTTTACTGTGTTCACCTGAGGCGTTAGTGGTATTTTTATAGAGCAGGTCATTACGGACGTGGCAAAACTAATATGGATTTAAATTTATTTTGACACGACAATATCATTTTAGAAAAAAATAAATAAATTACGTTTTAGTGTCTCCATATTCTGAGAGCCATAGGTTTTTGTTTTTTTTTGGGCGATTCTCTTAGGTAGGGTATCATTTTTGCGGGATGAGATGACTGTTTGATTGGCACTATTTTGGGGTGCATATGACTTTTTGTGTGATGTAAGGTGTCATAAAATGGCGTTTTGACACTGTTTTTATTTTATCTTTTTTACGGTGTTCATCTGAGGGGTTAGGTCGTGTCGTATTTTTATAGAGCAGGTTGTTACGTACACGGGGATACATAATGTCTCCATTTTTTTTATTTTTTTGCATTTAACAATACATTTGTGAAACAAAAAAATTCATGTTTTGTCGCCATAGTTTTATTTTTTGGGCAATTGTCTTGGGTAGGGGCTAGTTTTCTGCAGGATGATGTGACTGTTAGATTGGTATTATTTTGGGGGGCATACGCAGCACAAAGACCCATATTAGTCAAAAGGGCAATTCACAAATCCGTTTATTTTTTAATGGATATTTTTACCCAATCAAAGAAACGATGTGGGTTATTTATCAAACTGGTGTAAAGTAGAACTGGCTTAGTTGCCCATAGCAACCAATCAGAATCCACCTTTCATTTTTGTCAGCTCCTTTGGAAATTGAAAGGTTGAATCTGATTGGTTGCTATGGGAAACCAAGCCAGTTCTACTTTACACCAGTTTGATAAATCTCCCCTTCTGTGTATGTACTTTTCTGGTTCATTTTTGCTTTAAAAGAAAAATGCAAAGTACTCAGAAACAATCCATTTGCTAGGTTTTTCGCTGATCCACTATTTTATGTTTTTTTGTGAATGGAAAATTGTACATGGTAGTGTGAATGAACCGGGTTGTCTCGCTTCAGCAGATGCCATTTATGTAGACCTTCCAATTATTATACAATGCTCGTATGGGGTTACGACCACTCTGCAATCCAGCAGCAGTGGCCGTGCTTGCACACTATAGATAAAAGCTGCTGGCATCTCTGTTGGCCAGGACTGTGGGAGCACACATAAGTACGCATACACAGCAGCTCCGATCCCGGCCGCCTTGTATCTGCGCTGCAGTGGTGGTCGTAACCGCTGGAAACGAGCCGTGTATATTGTGATGAAAAAATCAATAAAGTCAGAAATGTAAGCAATATTGACAATCAAAACACATGAGTAAGAGCCTTGCATTAACTTTTTCAGAATTACAAATGGCTTTTGCTGAAGTGAGACAACCCCTTTAAGGAGATCCTTTCAAAGCTATAATATGACATGTTGTTTCTCGCCCCCCCCCCCCTAGGTAAGCAGATCAGGACAAAGTTGTCTCAGGCTTTCAACCACTGGCTAAATGTCCCAGAAGATAAAGCACAGGTATGGATTTCCATTTTGCATAATTTATTTTCACATAAATGATTCCACCAGTGATCCACTTAAAAAGGTTGTGCAGAGGAATAACGTTAATGACCTATCCTCAGATTGGCGGTTCCAACTCTAGGCAGCTCTATTACCTGTTTGAAGGAGTTACAGCACTCTTGCGAGCACTACGTCCTCTTCAATACTTACCTACATGCTGTCTTCCTTGCAGCGGCAGTGTAGTATAATTACAGCTGCTCTTTTTATTATTATTTTTGTCTGCTTTGTAATTTCAGCAGTACTATGACTTAAGCCAATATTTGGAATTTAATTTTCTTTCTGTAGCAGTCCACACATAAGGCAAGACTTATTATCATTAAATTACTAATGGATTACCTATTTATATATTGGGTGTAGAATTAGGATAGCAGTATGACTGCTCTATTGTTCTCTTGTTAGGCCTAGATGAAGATAACTACAGAAGAGCCTTACATTGATTATTGTAATGTATGATGATCTAATTGAGTCAAACAGGCTTGAGTGATTGCTTGACCATAGAAAGGTTACTAACTTTCCATACAACTTTGCATAAATCAATGAACAAAACAGAGGAAGTGGAGCGGCACTCCAAGGAAGACACCCAGACCAATAACAGGTCAAACCAGCAGCGTAATCAGTCCCCTGTAGTAACTGCACTCAGCATCAGCGGTGCACAACCCCAAAAACAGCAGGATACAAAAATCTTGAATGATGAAGGTAGGAACGGGGCAGCACTCACCAGTGAAGTTGAAAAATTTGCTTTTATTGGATATGTCGGCATGCAGGCAATGTCGGGCAGAACGCCACAAATTTCATGCAGTGAGTTGAGCGACGGCCGTTTCGCGCTGAACGCGCTTCGTCACAACGCGCATGTGCTTGCCTTCTTAAGCCGTGCGCTCCCTCACCAGCTGAAAAACCAGTGACGGTGCCACGGCATTACTAGAAGATTTTAAAACATAGCAAGGTACAAATAGAATATAAAACATAAACAGTAAGTCTTCCTTAATAATGTGACATCTGAGCATCTTAGGAGACAATGTTTCAAACAAAAATACATCATGGCAGAGTGTAGCAGTGTGTGGTAAGCAAAGCGCATGCTCATATGCTACAATTCACACTGGACGGGTCATGCAAGACCACAGAGCGTAAAGGCACAGGAGCGCGTTCATGCAGGCACATAGAAGCTGGAAGGGTAATGTAACCACACAATATGTCAGGTTAAGAGCGGGAGGTACAGCACACATAATGGGACAACCGCCCATACTCCGTCACACTAAATGAACATACCTAGATCAGTGCGGTCATTTAGCCCTAGCCCTTCCGCTGCCCTGGTGCGAAGTATCCATCTCGCTTCTCGTTGGAGGAGAAGAAGGTGCCTATCTCCAACCCCGAGAAGGAGAGGGAACTAACATCACCACCGTGTGCCAAATTCACATGTTCTATCACCCTAGGGCAGCCTTTTCCCGAGGTTACGGAGTTGATGTGTTCGCGGACGCGTTCATATAGGCACCTAATAGTTTTGCCTATATAAAAGCGTCCGCAGGTACAACTTAACATATAAACCACATATGTACTCCTGCAGTTAATGAAGCTGCGTACACTGTGGTGTATACCTGCGACCACTAAGGTCTTTTTACATGAGTTGTATTTACACAGTGAGCAATTCCCACATTTGAAGTTGCCCAAAGGACGGTCCATCCTGAGCCACTGATTAGATCGTGAGGGGGCTAGTCTACTCCTGACTAGTTTGTCACGCAATGTGTGGCTTCGTCTGAATGCAATGATGGGTCTCTGTTCAGCTAACTCTGTAAGGGTGCTGTCCCGCCTTAGTATATCCCAATTCTTATGGATGGCGGTACGGATCTGATCCGCCATGGGGCTAAATTTGAAAGAAAAAGCGAATCTGCCCGTTCTATGCTCTCTATTTGGATTTTTAGATCTATTGGCGTCCTTGTTCTTGCGGAGAAGATCAGCTTGGGAGAACCTCCTCTCTACCTCATCCATGTCTCTGTCCAGGACTTTCTGGGGATAGCCCCTTTCCATTAGTCGTTGTTTTAACTCAGACGCTTGGCGTCTGTACCCTTCTACCTCACTATTGATTCTGCGTAATCTAATAAACTTCCCGTATGGCAGCGACTTTTTGACTGTCTCTGGATGGAAGCTGTCATGGCGGAGCAAGGAGTTGGTCGCCGTGGGCTTACGATAGCCCTCCGTGACCAAGCCGTCGCTACCCGCCATCACAGCCACATCCAGAAACTCCAGTCATGCACCACCGAAATTGAGGGTAAATTTCATCCCCATGGCGTTATTGTTGAGGCAATGTATGAACTCCTCACATTGGTCCCTGTTACCCGACCACACAATAAAAACGTCATCGACATAGCGAAAAAAGCATTTTAGGAATTGAGAGAAGGGATTCGACACTGAGAAGACGAGCCTGTCCTCCAATCTAGCGAGATACATATTGGCAAACGTACATCAAACGGGGGTCCCCATTGCGGTCCCAAGTTTTTGTCTACCAATCATTGCCAAACTTGAATGCATTGTTCGCAAGTATGAGGTGCAAGGCTCCACACACAAAATCGCTATATAGCGCACTCTTTCCTGCGCTCTCTAGGATGTCGTGTATCGCCTCCACACCCGCATCATGAGGGATGCGGGTGTAGAGGCTCTCGACATCCAACGAGACAAGATGAAAACCATCTTGCCAGTGCACTTATTCCAAGGACAACAAAAAATCATTCGTGTCCTTAAGATACGCTGGGGCACTGGGAAGTAATGGTCTCAATAGCCAATCCAGATACTTAGATAGAGGTTCCGTCACTGACCCTACCCCCGAGACTATGGGACGTCCCGGGGGGTGGGTTAGAGACTTATGTATCTTGGGAAGGAAGTACCAGCAAGGTCTGGATGGAGAGGTAGGTATCAATTTATCCAGCATGTTCTCGGCTAGGAAACCCCTACTCACATAGTCGCGAACAAAGCACTCAAGTTGGCGCTTGATGCCCGCGGTGGGGTCCCACCATATCACTTCATAGGTGAGAGCTTCACCGACATAATATGACCTGGACATAAGGACCACATTACCCCCTTTGTCTGCCGGTTTCACAATTATGTCTTCCTGAGCACGTAGCCAATTGAGCGCCTGGCGCTCTTCAATGCTTATATTTTCAGGAGCTTTCGGGTATAAAATCGCCCGTACATCTCGCATCACTTGGTGGTGAAAGATGTCAATGCTCGTGCCAGCAGGCATGGGGGGACAGAGGGTGGACTTAACACCACCTGTGAATGTGGCTTCTCCCTCTAATATCACTTCCTGAGCAGTTAACTCCCCTCCCGACAGGAATTCCAAACTTCAATTCATTTTCATCAAACTTAGTAGATATAAAGAAAGCCAGGGGATCAGGGCGAAGTGGACACTGTCCTTCAGGTTTGGGGATCGCACCCTGAGGAACATTGCTGAACATTTTGTAAAGACACAATTTCCTGATAGCCATAAACAAGTCAATTTCGAAAGTGACTGGATCGAATTGTTCCATAAGGCTGAACCCGAGCCCTCGACTGAGGGCTCTGGTGCAGCCCGACGGCAACTCGCGACCAGTCAAATTAACCACCAAGGTTTCTCCAATGGGCTCAGTGCAAGCAAAAGAGGAGGCAGCTACTTCCTCCAAGACACCTGTTTCCTTTGCATAAATCAGTAACTATAAGAAACGTTTTAGTATATATTATCAGAGAAAAATATCTTGTTCTGTTAACGGTTTTCTTTCTCCTCCACTTCCTAAACTAACTTTCTCTCTGAAAAGTTTGTTGAATCCATCTCTAGATGGACTAGCTCGCAGCAGTATCATATCACACATGATAATAGAGGGGAGGGGGTGGGTGGGAGGAATAAGTAGGGGCTAAGTCTGCACCAGCTAACTAGACCGTTTTTATCTAAGTGCTTTATTCATATCCATAAAGGTTGGTACTTGTCTTTTAATGTCCTCCATAATCCTGGGGCTATTTCTGGGTGAGTGAAAGAAAGTTAGGAAGCAGATTCTCCTCTAAATTATGTGTACAGTGTATGGGAGCTAGCCTCCACCCACCTGCTCTGGGAGAACTTCAAAATAAAGATATACTATACAGATTTGAAAACTGCTGAAAATGCCAGATACAAGTAATATAATGGCCAGAAATAGTGGTAATCCTCATGTGCACACACTATACCAATAATAATGCAAAATTTGTTGAATAATTGGGTACACTTTAAGAACCAATAAAGCAAGGTATCAAAAGGCTGTACCTCACACAAACAACTTCCCACTCTTGAAAAACCGATATACTGATCCCGAAGGGAACAAAGGGAATGAAATAAAACTTAACTTTTAATGGTCATAAATTAAAAGCGCTGAAAGACAATAAAACCAAAAAAGCCAAGTCACAGGCTCAGGTAAAGCCACAAAAGTCCTTGGCGCAGAGGCCCAAGAGCGACTGACCTGCCAACCAACAATACGTGCCAAACTACAGTAAAAATAGGTAAAAGGCAGCAGAGTTTAAGTGGAAATTGGAACGTGCTCACCCAATTAGCAGCGTCGTCATCAGGATGATCAGCTGAGATATTCTCCACTGGATAAACTGTAGTGGTCTTCAGTAGGAACCAAGGTATAAGGCCGCGTTGGAATACAGCAGGTACAACAGGTGCAAGATGTTGATGCTGGTCTTTTCTGTACAGATGGTAGGGAGTAGGAGCACTGTCCCTAATAAATCCTGACTGGGGGAGGGTTTAACAGTGACCCTACCTATCTATACAGAGCACCAGCCCCGAAAGGGACGACCCCGTCCGTATCCCTGTCCCTAAACCCGGGCGGAGTCCCTAAATCACCCTAAGCAAAAAGGGCTCCCGGACAAAAAAACTCCCGACGTGCCACGTTTCATTCACGAGAAATCATCAGGGGAGTGATGATAAATAACGAGATTTAGATCTATATGTAGATTGCTCTAAAAAATGGCTTAGGTCAATCAAAACATATATGGCCTAGGTAGCTTAGGTTAGTCAAAATTGGCTTAGGTCAGTAAAAATATGGTTAGGTCAGTCAGTCATCACTGGCAATACCACTAATCAAAAGAAGGGGGTATGCCAGGTATGAACAGGCATCTACAAACCAGCATGTCAATTAGGGAAGATTCCCCCAGGGCGCCACAACAGGTAGGGTGTGCTCCAATTAATCTTTAAGGATGCGATCAAAAAACACCCACTAAAAACAGAGAAATTTTAGTCATGGTGTCACAAATGACATGCTGTGGAGTAGGGCTGGCTACACTATTAGTGAATAGACTACCAGTGGGTAGACTTACAAAATAGTCAAAGGGCCCCAAAACAAAATGGACTACATTAGTAAGGACACCCAGTAGTTAATGTCCCTTGTCCTGGTGCACAGAAGAGGGTCCTCAGTGGAAGGTACCCCCTCTCCATAAGCGCAGCTTACCTTGCCTGCCGAGCGCGTTTAAATCACGTGACTGCCCGCAGGCCGCCGTGGAACGCAGAAGCAAACCGCGATCCACTGCGCATATGCAGGGGGAAGATCCAAGGAGCTTGTGGGCGGGCAGAGTTGCCAAGGAGACCGGGAAGCCAAATATTAGCGTATTTTCAGTACAGGTAGCACATGCTGCATAGTTCATAGTAAGAGGACATCCTAGATGGATGAAAAATAATAGAGCATTATTGACTGATTTCAAATGCAAAGGGGGCTAAACTGGAGTGATATACAAATACCATGTAAATAATAACCATCACAGAAACAGTAAGGGGCATATTTAGAAGAGCATTTATACACCCTGTAAGTGCCAATGAGCAAAAACTAAGTCCAAAGTGTAGGTGGAATAGGCAAAAAAGCAGTAGTTTGAAACCCCTCCCAAAGGAATTATAGAGAGAGGGACAGAATATACTGCACACCCAAAAGGGGGGATGTTAGATAAAACAGCCGAAGTTTAGTTGCTCATTCAAGCCCCGAGGGGCTACAGTATTTAAATAGAAAATCCAACGCGCCTCCCTTGGAGAAGGAGGCGATCCCAGTTACCCCCACGGTGTGGGGGGGGGGGTACCACATCAATGCCCATAAAGGTGATCTTAGCCTGCCCATTGTGTTGGCAGCGAACATGATTCGCTACTGGGGTGTCCTTGCCCTTGGCGATATCACTTAAATGCTCCCCTATCCGTCTGCGGAACTCGCGGATAATCTTGCAGACCTACTCCTTCCCGCAGTCACAGGAGAGGCGGTAGATTACTCCGCGAGTTCTGCAGTTAATGAACTGATGGATACTGTATTCCTTCCCGGCAACATGGCTACGAATTTGTAGTCATGGAAATAAATAAAAACATCCAAAGTCATGGAAATAAATAAAAACATCCAAAAATGGGAGACGTCTAGCACTGATCTCAAAGGTGAAGCGCAGTCCTATAGTATTTACATTGAGTTCCTCGACCAGGGTTTTAAAATACTATGTAAATACTATAGCACTGCGCTTCACCTTTGAGATCAGTGCTAGACGTCTCACATTTTTGGATGTTTTTATTTCCAAGACTACAAATGGGGAACTTGAAACAACAGTATATAGAAAGCCGACCTCAACAAACACCCTCCTAAGGTGGGAGAACAGTCATCCCCTGCCTCTCAAGCGGGGGATACCCAAGGGGCAATACCTCCGCTTGAGGAGGAATTGTTCCACTAAACAAAAGTTCCTTAGACAGGCCAAGGACCTGCGGGCCCGTTTTCTGCATCGAGGTTATCCAGATAGAACTCTGAGAGAAGCTTTTAAATTAGCCTTACAGGAGGATAGGACCAGCCTTCTTGTTCCACAACCAAAACACACAGTCCCCTAGATTGATCCACCTCATTACCACTTTTGATAGAGCAGCCCCTGATATCTGGCAAGTCATTTAGAACAATTGGGGAATCCTTAGGCTAGACCCGGATCTCCGGGAAGTGATAGGAGAGTACCCTTAAATCACATACAAACGCAGCCGTAGTCTTCGAGAAAGATTGGTGTCTAGTGAGTACATACCCCCAAGTTCTGGAGGTTGTGCTCAAACATCAAGGGCTGTTTTCGCTGTAGTGGCTGCATTGCTTGCAGACGGGCAGTACCTTTCATAGCCATGTTACCAGGAAGGAATACAGTATACATCAGTTCATTAACTGCAGAACTCGCTCTGTATAGATAGGTAGGGTCGCTGTTAGTCCCTCCCCCAGTCAGGATTTATTAGGGACAGTGCTCCTACTCCCTACCATCTGTACAGAAAAGACCGGCATCAGCATCTTGCACCTGTTGTACCTGCTGTATTCCAACGCGCGCGGCCTTATACCTTGGTTCCTACTGAAGACCACTACAGTTTATCCAGTGGAGAATATCTCAGCTGATCATCCTGATGACGACGCTGCTAATTGGGTGAGCACGTTCCAATTTCCACTTCAACTCTGCTGCCTTTTACCTATTTTTACTGTAGTTTGGCATGTATTGTTGGTTGGCAGGTCAGTCGCTCTTGGGCCTCTGCGCCAAGGGCTTTTGTGGCTTTACCTGAGCCTGTGACTAGGCTTTTTTGGTTTTATTGTCTTTCAGCGCTTTTAATTTGACCATTAAAAGTTAAGTTTTATTTCATTCCCTTTGTTCCCTTCGGGATCAGTATATTGGTTTGACACTTTAAGAAAGACTGCCATGTAAAGTTTAAACAATGAGGAAGTTACATGGTAATTAATAATCGTAGTAATGATCTGTATACTCACGTCACCGCTGCAATTTGTAAACAGTCAGGACTGTACAGGCAGCACAGAGAACGGCACCAGAGAAAGAGGTGTGTACCTCTTGTTTGTTTTGTTTTTACAGCAGTCGGAGGCATTACTACAATTTTGAATTCTTGCACAACCCTTTATAGCTGTATGCACATGCTGTATTTTACAAATGGATTTTCATGTGGAAAATCTGCACCATAATGCAGTACCAGCTAAGTAGATTGATTTCCATAATTATATGTAGTTAGGAAATTTTCCACGTGAAAATTGACCTGCAGTGTTGATTTTGAAATTCACAACATGCCAACTGCTGGTATGGGTTTGCAAATCTAAGTAAGATCTGGGGCAAATCCGCTACAAAATCCACACATGGAGATTTGGTGCAGAAACATCGAAAATCAGTGCAGAAAATCCTCAAAACTACACTGCCATGTCAGATACCCTTAAGACTCTGGGCAGGAACTAGAGTGACTTTAAAAAAGTTATATTCAAAAAACCATTTATTCATTTTCTAAAAATAAATTGCATAGAATAATCAAAATATATGTTAACATGTGCTTAAAATATTTTTGATGGAAGTGTCCCTTTAACCCCTTAAGGACTCGGCCCTATGTCACCTTAAGGACCTGGCCATTTTTTGCAAATCTGACCAGTGTCACTTTATGTGGTGATAACTTTAAAACGCTTTTTCTTATCCAAGCCATTCTGAGATTTTTTTTTTCCGTTATATATTGTACTTCATGACAGTGGTAAAATGAAGTCGTAAAATGATTATTGATAAAAAAAAATACAAAATTTACCAAAAATTTGGAAAAATTTGCAATTTTCCAAGTTTCAATTTCTCTACTACTATAATACATAGTAATACCGCCAAAAAAACGTTATTGATTTAGATTTCCCATATGTCTACTTCATGTATCGATCATTTTGGGAATGCCATTTCATTTTTTGGGAACGTTACAAGGCTTAACCCCTTAAGGACGAAGGGCGTACATGTACGCCCTTCGTCCGCACTTTAAAGATGGCGCCCGCTCCCGCACGGAGCGGGCGCATGAGCTGCGGGTAAACGCTTGATTCATCAAGCTGACACCCGCAGCTCATGTCCGCGACCGGCAGCGATGCCGATCGCGGACATTTAACCCCTCAGATGCCGTGGTCAATCCTGACCATGGCATCTGATCGCACGAAAACTGAAAGTTTCACTTTGGTTTGCTCGGCTCCCTGATGGCCACAAGGGGAGCCGGAGCATGCATGTAGTACCCTAGGTTTCTGTGAATGAAACCTAGGTTACTATACAGTATTCCTATGGAGCCTATGACTGTAATAGGCTCCATAGGAAATATGCGATTTTCTCATATATTCCAATGCTATTGCATTGGAATATATGAGAATAGCAATCTGATGATTGCATCTTATAGTTCCCTATGGGAACTATAAGAAAGTGGTAAAAAAAAAAAAAAGTTTAAAAATAAAAATTAAATAAAAAAATATAAAAATTCAAATCACCCCCTTTCCCCAAAATGAAAATAAAATAAATAAAAAATAAAAAATTACACATAATGGGTGTCGCAATGTGCGAAACGCCCATACTATAATATTAAAAAATATTCACCATACGGTAAACATAAAAACGGAAAGAAAGCGTCCAAATGGCTAATTCGCCATTTTTGGGCGCTTCATTTCCTAAAAAAATGAATAAAAAGTGATCAAAACATCATACGCACCCCATAATGGTATCAATTAAAAGTTCAGATTGCCCGCAAAAAATGAGCCCCTACACTGCTCCGTACGCATAATTACAAAAAGTTATAGGGGTCAAAACATGGCGACAAAAAAATAAAATAAAAAATTCCCACTTTTAATTTTTTTTCACTATCAAAACGCAAGAAAAACTATACATATTAGGTATTGCCGGATTCGTACTGACCTGAAGAATAAAATTAACCAGTCAGTTTTATCGCAAATCGAACGTTGTAATTTAAAAACCCGTAAAACTGTGGTGAAATTGCTTTTTTCTTTTGCAATTTCACCCCATTTGGAATTTTTTTCCCGTTTCCCACTACATCACATGCAAAAATAAATGGTAGCGTTAAAAAGTACAACTTGTCCCGCAAAAAACAAGCCGTCATATGGCTATGTGAGCGGAAATATAAAAATGTTATGGCTTTTGGAAGGCAGGGAGCGCAAAACAAAAACGCAAAAATCCCAAAACCCCCGGTCCTTAAGGGGTTAAAAGTTTTTAGAAGCAAATCTTGAAATTTTTCAAAAACCCACTTTTTAGGGACCAGTTCAGTTCTGAAGTCACTTTGTGAGGCTTACATAATAGAATGCACCCAAAAATGACCCCATTCTAGAAACTACACCCCTCAAGGTATTCAAAACTGATTTTACAAACGTCATTAACCCTTTAGGTTTTCCACAAGAGTTAATGGCAAATGGAGATAAAATTTCAGAATTTGGAATTATTATTTTATTTTTTTTGGGAAAATTTTCCATTTTCATCAATTTTTGTTCAAGTAACAAGGCAAGGGTTAACAGCCAAACAAAACTCAATATTTATTGCCCCGATTCTGTAGTTTGCAGAAACACTCCATATGTGGTCGTAAACTGCTGTGTGGCCAAACGGCAGGGTGCAGAAGGAAGGGAACACCATATGATTTTTGGAAGGCAGATTTTGCTGGACTGGATTTTTGACACCATGTCCCATTTAAAGCCCCCCGATGCACCCCTAGAGTAGAAACTCCATAAAAGTGACTCCATCTAAAAAACTACACCCCTGAAAGTATTCAAAACCGATTTCACAAACTTTGTTAACCCTTTAGGTGTTCCACAAGAGTTATTGGCAAATGGAGATGAAATTTCTGAATTTATATTTTTTGTTACCTTGCCTCAAAAAAAGTGTAATATGGAGCAACCAAAAATCATATTTACCCTAAAATAATACAAACAAAACTGCCACCTTATCCCGTAGTTTCCAAAATAACTTTTTTGGAGTTTCTACTGTAGGGGTGCATCAGGGGGGGCTTCAAATGGGACATGGTATCAAAAAACCAGTCCAGCAAAATCTGCCTTCCAAAAACCATATGGCGTTCCCTTCCTTCTACGCCCTGCCGTTTGGCCATACAGCAGTTTACGACCACATATAGGGTGTTTCTGTAAACTAGAGAATCGGGGCAATAAATATTGAGTTTTGTTTGGCTGTTAACCCTTGCTTTGTTGGAAAATTTGCAAAAAATAACTTTTCGGACCGTTTGTATTTTTTGTTATTTAAATCGTTGAACAGGTTAGATTGTGTGCTATTTCTATAGAGCAGGTGGCTACGGACGTGACAATACCAAATATGGCTACTTTTTGGGGGGTTTTGTTTGTTTTACATGAAAAAAATGATTTTTTTTGTGTCTCCACATTCTGAAAGCCATATTTTTATTTTTTGGGCGACTGTCTTATGTAGGGGCTAATTTTTTGCAGGATGAGATGTCTGTTTGATTGGCACTATATTGGGGTACATATGACATTTTTTTTCGCTTGCTATTAAACTTTTTGTGATGTAAGGTGACAAAAATGGCTTTTAACACCATTATTTTTATTTTTTTATTTTGTTGTGTTCACCTGAGAGGTTTGGTCATGTGTTATTTTTATAGAGCAGGTAATGATGGACGCGGCGATACATAATATGTATACTATTTATTTAAGTTTTACACAATATCATCATTTTTTAAACCAAAAAAAATTATGTTTTAGTGTCCCCATAGTCTGAGAGCCATATTTATTTATTTTCAGTGATTGTCCTATGTGTGGTATCGTTTTATGCGGGATGAGATGATGGTTTGATTGCTACTATTTTTGGGTGCATATAACTTTTTGGTCGCTTGCTATTAGTTTTTGAGATGTGAGGTGACAAATGTTCTTTTTTTTTACATTGTTTTTATTTTTTTAACGGTATTTACCTGAGGGGTTAGATCATGTGATATTTTTATAGAGCAGGTTTTTACGGACGCGGCGATACATAATATGTATACTTTTTTATTTATTTACTTTAACACAATAATGGCATTTTAGAAAAAAAAATTGTTTGTGTCTCCATAGTCTGAGAGCCATATTTATTTTTTATTTTTTTTATTTATTTTTTTCGGCGATTGTCCTATGTAAGGACTCATTTTTTGCGGGATGAGATGGTGGTTTTATTGGTACTATTTTGGGAGGCATACGCCTTTTTGATCACCTTGTATTACAGTTTTTGTGATGTAAGGTGACAAAAAATTTCTTTTTTACACCCTTTTTTTAGTTGTTTTTCTACGGTATTTGCGTGAGGGGTTAGGTCATGTGATATTTTTATAGAGCAGATTTTTACGGACGTGGCGATGCCTAATGTGTAGTGTATTTTATTTTTTAAATTTTTATTCAGTGATATGTATTTTTTTTTTTTTTTACCTTTTTTACATTTTTTGTGACCCAGACCCACTTGGTTCTTGTAGATTCAGTGGATCTGGTGTCTGTATAATACAGTAAGTACACTATATAGTATACTTACTGTATTTTTTACTTTACAAAGTCTGAATAGGCTTTTGCCTTTAGCAAAAGCCTATTCAGACTTTCAGCACCATAGAGAGAGCAGGACGCTTCTGAAAGCGTCTTGCTCCCATGGCAACCATCACCCGCTGCCAGAACTGAGCAGTGGGTGATGGGGAGGGAGGGGAGCTTCCTCCCTCTGCTATCCCATCCTGTCGGGGGTCTGTAAAGGCACAGCAGCCCCCTGATGGGAGAGGGAGGGAGCTCCCTCCCTGTTAACCACTTCCATACGGCGGTCCGTACGGACCGTGGTATGGAGGGGGTTGAACTGCTGACATCTGCAGCACAGATGTCTGCAGTTTTATAGCAGGGGGTCCCTGCCATACCCACTAGACACCAGGATAATCATTAGAAAGGAGGCGGGCAGGGGAACGCAATTGCGATCCCGCCTCCCGCACCGCCCGGGGGGACACTAAGATGGCGGGTGCAGAGGGGGGATAAAATGTATAAGTTTGGGGCATTTTTTGGGGATCAGAGACTACAGAAAACACAGCAAACCGCAGGTCTGAATTGACCTGCAGTTTGCTGCGATTGCCGACATGGGGAGGTCACAGGACCCCCCTGGGCATTGTGCCAAGGTGCCTGCTAAATGATTTTAGCAGGCACCGTGTTCCAATCACCGCCACGTGCGCAGCGGTGATCGGATATTTGCAGGGTGTACATGTACGCCCTGCGTCCTTAAGTACCAGGACACAAGGGCGTACATGTACACCCTGCATCCTAAAGAGGTTAAAAACCTCTTCACATGCACAGAATACAAGGCAACTTGAATCACTGCAGCCCTCTACTTCCCCCTCTCTTATCCCTATTCACTTATGACTTGCCACTTGAGGCAAGTTTTTCTGGTGCTTTAGTCTGTCATTGACTCTTAGCCATCTTCCTACAGTTTTAAAGAGGTTTTCCCAGATTACAGTAGTCTTTAACAGATATGCTTATGTATTTGTTTACCTCATATACATCTTTCCCATGCTTTTTCTATTTCAATTGGGACTCTTCTGTTAAATTTTCACCCTGTACACAAATTACTCTGGTTTGGATATATCCTGTATGTAGCACTTCATGTTCCTGTATCCATCCAAACCCATGATGCTCTTCTCCTTTCTCTACCACAACTCCACCCCTAACAGCACCTAGCTAGTTACATGGCCCTTTAGATATCATATCTTCACTAGAATACAGGAATATTCACAGGAATGTGGAGGGGCAGGGATATCATTGGCGATGATGTCATCCTGTAGTTCACAGGAAGTCAGCCACAGGGAGAGACTGGCTTCCTGTTTACACAATAGAGCAAGCTATGGGCTGCTGGTCAGGCTTGAGGTAACCTGACCAAGTTCCCATAATGAAAAGGTTCAAAATGTATCGATGCAACTGAGATAGGCTATAATAAATTACACTGCTAGAATACTGGTGGTGAGAAAGCATTATATGCAGAATAAAAAATTGTTCTTCTTTAAAAGATGTTCAGTTATAACGGAAAATCCCTTTAAGCTAACTGTTGGGGCTCATGCACACGACCGTTTGCTGGCCGGACCTACGCTGCGAACTGCAAATTGTGGTCTGCAATGCACAGGCACCGACTGTGGGGCAGCCGCATGCAGATTGAGGACCCATTCACTTGAATGGGGTCTGCGATCCGCATCCGGTGGTCCATAGTGCTTTTTTTGCAGGGCAGAGGCATGGCCAGAAACACAACGGAAGCACTCCTTGGTTTTTCCGTGGGGTTCTGATCTGTGCTTCCGCACTGCATCTCCGGGTTTGCGGACCCGTTCAAGTGAATGGGTCCGCATCCCTGGTGCGGAATGCACACGGCCCGTACCCCATGTATTGTGGACCCGCCGTATGCAGGGACAAGGAGCCTACTTTAACCGCTTCCCAACCGCCGAACGCAGGATTACGTCCTGGCGGCGGTCGGTTTGTTCCTCCTTGACGCGCGGGCGCGTCATCTCGCGAGACGCGCGATTTCCTGTGAACGTGCGCGCGTTCACAGGATCGCGTCGGGGAGAACTTTAACTACAGCCTGCCAGCGCTGATCGTGCGCTGGCAGGCTGTAGAAGTTAAAAAAAAATCGCATATCAGACGCTGTTTTGTTAACAGCTTCTGATATGCTTGCTGTTCGTTCCTTTGGTGGTCCCTTTTGCTTGGTACCACCAAAGGAAACTTATGTAAGTGCACCAATCACCACACAGACCCCCCCATCCATCCCCCCCCCCTCCCCCATCACAAATCACCCCCCTGTAAGGCTCATTCAGACGTCCGTATGTGTGATCCATGGATCCTGCAAAACACGGACACCGGCAATGTGCTTTCCGCATTTTGCGGATCCGCACATTGCCAGAACTATATAGAAAATGCCTTTTCTTGTCCGCAATTGCGGACAAGAATAGGACATGCTCTATCCTTTGCGGAGCTGCGGCCGGATGTTTGGGGGCCGAAACCCGGAAGTTTGCGGCCGCAGCTCCGCAAGTGCTGATGCGGCGAGCACATAGTATGCTCTCCGCATCACCGCTGGCCCCATTCACACTGAATGGGTCCGCATCTATTCCACAGAATTGCGGAATAGATGCGGACATTTTTGCGGACGAGTGAAT
Source organism: Bufotes viridis (assembly GCA_033119425.1). NCBI lineage: Eukaryota > Metazoa > Chordata > Amphibia > Anura > Bufonidae > Bufotes > Bufotes viridis. The sequence goes on from CM065592.1 coordinate 306,102,223, forward strand.
GGGGCCTTACTACTGTTTTTTTTTTTTTTTTTGCACATTTTTTGGCAGAGATTTTTTCATCCACATTGATCGATGCGAATGAGGAAATCTGTGCCGTTCATTTTTTTTGTTTTTCAGCCCGGAGGCTGAACGGAAAAAAAAATTCTCATTACCCGTATGCTCAATATAAGGAGAATCGCAGAAACTCCTAATGCTGGCCATACGTGTAATGATTGCGGAGACCCTCAAATGCCAGGGCAGTACAAACACCCCACATGTGACCCCATTTTAGAAAGAAGACACCCCAAGGTATTCCGTGCTGGGTATGGTGAGTTCATGTAAAATTTTATTTTTTGTCACTAGTTAGTGGAAATTTGAGACTTTGTTAAAAAAAAGTCCAAACACAGGTTCCAATTCACCTGGGAGGTTTGAGGTGCGGGTTCGCACCTGGCTGTCAGCCCAGCCGCAGGACAATCCACCATCAGGCTTCCAGGAATAACCCCACTTGGCTGAGCTCCTTCCTCCAGGTCAGAGAGCTCCACAGCACTGTGATCAGCTCCAGGACAAACACTCTCCCAGCTGCTGGTGCTGGCTGAGTTTTTAAACCCAGCCCAAAACCAGGACTGGGTCGTGGGGAGCAGCCACCCACCCTACACTTTAGCTGCTCCCGGTAAGAGCCGGCCCGGATCGGCTTTGCAGCCATGCTATTTAGCAAATGTGTCAGTAGCACTACCTGCTACTGACACCAACAAACGGCTCTTACCTCACCGAGGCCATGAACCTCGGTGACACGTACCTGCCATCTAGGACGGCACCCTGCACCTTACCACATACCCCCCCCCCCCTTTGTTCAACCCTGAGGGGGTGGACACACGACAAACAGTGTACCCGGGAGAGCGCGTCTGCATTTTTTAACAACCGGCCCGCTCTGTGCTCCACCGTGAATTTAAAATTCTGTAGGGACAGAAACCACCTGGTGACCCGGGCATTCCTCTCTTTGGCTTGGCACATCCACTTAAGTGGGGAGTGGTCGGTCACCAGGCGGAAGCTTCTGCCCAACAGGTAATAACGGAGGGCCTCGAGTGCCCACTTGATGGCCAGGCACTCTCTCTCGACTATGCTGTACCTGGTCTCGGCTGGGGTGAGCTTGCGGCTGAGGAAGACAACGGGATGCTCCTCCCCGTTGACTTCCTGCGATAGTACCGCACCAAGGCCAACCTCAGAGGCGTCGGTCTGGACAACGAACTCTTTCCTGAAATCGGGTGTCACCAAAACCGGGGACCCACACAGGGCCGATTTCAGGGCGGAGAAAGCCTTTTCCGCCTGCTCATTCCAGCGGACCATCCCTGTCTTACGCCCCTTTAATAACTCTGTCAATGGCGAAGCGATAGTGGCAAAGTGGGGCACAAACCTCATGTAATACCCCACAATCCCCAGGAACGACTTTATCTGCCTGGTGGTGACCGGTCGGGGCCAACTCCGTATTGCCTCTACCTTATTTACCTGAGGCTTGATGACTCCCGCCCAATGACATACCCCAGGTATTTGGTCTCTTCCAACCCAATCGCACACTTCTTTGGATTGGCGGTTAGACCAGCTTTCCTCAGGGCATCCACTACCGCCTGCACTTTGGGCAAATGGCTTTCCCAGTCGGTGCTGTGGATGATTACATCATCTAAGTAGGCCGAGGCGTACCGACGATGTGTTCGCAGCACTATGTCCATTAACCTTTGGAAGGTGGCGGGGCGCCATGCAGGCCAAAGGGTAACACCTTGTAGTGATACAGGCCCTGCGGGGTAACAAAAGCGTTTTTTTCCTTGGCCAACTCCGTTAAGGGTACCTGCCAGTACCCTTTAGTGAGGTCCAGCACAGAAAAATAACGGGCTTGTCCTAAATTCTCAACAAGCTCGTCTACCCGGGGCATGGGATACGCGTCAAACTTGGACACTTCATTTAACTTGCGAAAGTCGTTGCAGAACCGCAACGTCCCATCCGGCTTGGGTATTAGGACTATGGGACTGGCCCACTCACTTTTCGACTCTTCAATGACATCGAGCTTCAACATTAATTGCACTTCCTCCGCGATGGCCCGTCGCCGAGCCTCGGGTACCCAGTATGGTTTTAACCGGATCTTGGCCCGAGGCTCAGTGACGATGTCATGTCGAATGAGAGACGTGCGGCCAGGGAGGTCCGAGAACACATCCGTGTTCCGACTGATGAACTCCCTGACTTCCTGAACTTGTTTGGAAGACAGGCTGTCTGCAATTTTTACCGTGGTTACGGCTTCACAGGCCTCGAACTGTGGGGCTGGACCCTTTTCACCTAGAAGCCCTGGCCGGGGGCTGTTGTCGTCGGCCATGTCCCTATCTTTCCACGGCTTTAGTAAATTCACGTGGTACACCTGCTCCGGCTTGCGCCGCCCTGGCTGGTGTACTTTGTAATTTACTTCCCCTACCTTCTCGATCACCTCATAGGGGCCCTGCCACCTAGCTAAGAATTTGCTGTCAAGGGTGGGTACCAGAACCAAAACCCGATCTCCCGGATTGAAGCCCCGTACCCGAGCCTGACGATTGTACACCCTACTCTGGGCTTGTTGCGCTTCCTCCATATGCTCCTGGACCAGCGGCAACACCCTTTCCATCCGGTCCTGCATCTGGGTGACATACTCAATGACACTTTTGTGGGGGACAGGCTGTTGTTCCCATGCTTCCTTGGCGATATCCAACAGGCCCCGAGGGTGTCTGCCATAAAGCAGTTCGAAGGGCAAGAACCCAGTAGAGGCCTGGGGTACCTCTCGCACTGCGAACATGAGCTAGGGCAGAAGCAGGTCCCAGTCCTTCCCATCTCTAGACACCACCCTTTTTAACATATTTTTTAAAGTTTGGTTAAACCTCTCGACAAGACCGTCCGTTTGCGGATGGTAAACGGACGTCCGCAATTGCTTTATACGCAATAATTTACACAGTTCCCTCATAACTTTGGACATAAAAAGGGTCCCTTGGTCTGTCAGAACCTCTTTTGGCAGGCCCACACGGGAAAACATTTCCATTAACTCTTCGGCAATGAGCTTAGCTGAGGTATGTCGCAGAGGCACCGCCTCCGGATACCGAGTGGCATAGTCGAGAACTACCAAAATGTGTTGGTGGCCCCTGGCAGACTTTGGTACGGGCCCAATTAGATCCATAGCGATTCGCTCAAACGGGACCTCAATAATTGGAAGAGGTACCAGAGGACTACGGAAATGTGGCTGGGGGCTATTTATCTGACAGGTGGGACAGGACTTACAATAATTCTCTACCTCCTTGAACACACTGGGCCAATAAAACCGCTGCAGTATGCGGTCCTGGGTTTTCTGCCACCCCAAGTGTCCCCCAAGAACATGTTGGTGGGCAAGCTCCATGACAAGCTTGCGGTACGCTGTGGGCACTACCAACTGTTCAACAGGTTCACCCCGGATTTGGTTCACCCGATATAACATTTCTTGGTGAACAACAAAGCGGGGAAATATTAACTCAGCCCCTGGTCTCTGGGGTTTACCATCAATTTCCAGCACATTCTCCCAGGCCCTGGTTAGGGTTTGGTCCCGGTGTTGGGCAGTCCCAAAATTATCTCCGGAGACGTGGAGGTCTGCCAACTCAGGTCCTGGTGGCAAGTCCTCCATGTCTCCCACCATTACACTCAGTGGGGGTGCCTCCCCTCTATCACAGAAGTGGTGGTCACCCCTACCGCAGGCCCTTCGGACTCGGGCTCCCAGGGCTCTGGCCTCCCACTGGAACCAGGCCACTCAGCTAGGGTTACCCCTGTCTCAGGGCTATTAGTCACTTTCACCTCAGGCCATAGTGACGGAAAACCAGGAAGTCTCTCCCAATTATTAGTTCATAGGGTAGCTTTGAGGAGATCGCCACTTCACAAGTCCATGTGCCGGCCGCCGTGGACAGAGACATTACAGCAGTGGGATAGTCCTTTAAGTCTCCGTGTATGCACACCACACCAACTTTCCGGCCCGTATACTGGGTGGGCTGTACCAGGGCAGCACTTACCAGGGTTACTAGGCTCCCTGAGTCCAACAGCGCCACTGCCAGGTTATCCCCGACTTGCACCTGGCACAGATGACTATTGTCTATTGTCTCGGGGGTGCCGGTCGCACACAGTCTCCGGGCATACATGGAAGCCCGGTACCCATAATTAATCTCCATGGGTTCTCCCCCCTGTGGACAGTCGGCCCTTACGTGGCCAGGCTCGTGACACCGCCAGCAAACTATCGGGGCCGGGTCTACAGGGGGTACACGCCGAGCAGGTTTCTCGGGTACCAGTCGCCGGGACTGGATGGGAGTCCTCCGGGTTTGACCGGCCCCTCCCAACAACACCCCCTTTCAAGTTTTGGGTGGCCTCATAGCGCTCCACCAGGTCGACCATTTCTAGGGCATTGGTGGGTGATACCTGGCCGATCCAGTGCTGAAGGGGGTAAGGCAAGGCCCTCCAGAACATGTCAGCCAGCAGACGGTCCAGCATAGCAGACGGACTTAGAATGTCAGGTTGCAGCCATTTTTGCAACCTGTGCAGCAACTCATAGTACTGCGGCCTGGCAGGTTCAGCCGCTTTAAAGTCCCACTGGTGGACCCGCTGAGCCCGGACCAACACATTTACCCCCAGTCTCACCAGGATCTCCCCCTTCACCGTGGGATAATCAGCAGCCTGGTCATCTGCTAAATCAAAAAAAACTTGCTGGGGTCCGGATGCCAGGAACGGAGCAACCACCTCGGCCCACTGGTCACGGGGTAACTTTTCCCTCACGGCGACCTTCTCAAAGACCGCCAGGTATGTCTCAACGTCGTCTGAGGGGGTCATTTTGGGACCGCCGCACGGACCGCTTCCGGGCATCATGGACGTGGTGGGACGCTCCTGCGGCTTGTAACGCCATCACATGCTGTAGCAGTAGCTGGTTGGTCTCCCGCTGCTGCACGTTAGCCTCTATGAGAGCTTTCACCGCCGCCTCCATTTTGTCAGGGAACACAGGCTGCAACTTTGCCGGCCGAATATAGGACATCCAGTCGTTCCCAGAAAAAACAAACTTCGCGTTCACGCCAGCCTCACTGCGCATGCCCGCATCCGACACCAAATGTGGGGAGTCGCTCTGGTAGACAGCGGTGCGGGTGCAGTATAGAGGCACAAGGGAGTCCAGAAGGTGCGGAAAACAGTGTTTTATTCACACTTGCATCAAATTAACAGCAGACAGTCACTTGGTGTTAAATCACACACACATCAGAAAACGAGTGGAAAAACAAAAAGTCCAAACACAGGTTCCAATTCACCTGGGAGGTTTGAGGTGCGGGTTCGCACCTGGCTGTCAGCCCAGCCGCAGGACAATCCACCATCAGGCTTTCAGGAATAACCCCACTTGGCTGAGCTCCTTCCTCCAGGTCAGAGAGCTCCACAGCACTGTGATCAGCTCCAGGACAAACACTCTCCCAGCTGCTGGTGCTGGCTGAGTTTTTAAACCCAGCCCAAAACCAGGACTGGGTCGTGGGGAGCAGCCACCCACCCTACACTTTAGCTGCTCCCGGTAAGAGCCGGCCCGGATCGGCTTTGCAGCCATGCTATTTAGCAAATGTGTCAGTAGCACTACCTGCTACTGACACCAACAAACGGCTCTTACCTCACCGAGGCTATGAACCTCGGTGACACGTACCTGCCATCTAGGACGGCACCCTGCACCTTACCACAATATATATATATATATATATATATATATATATATATATATATATATATATAGTGATGAAAATAGAGCAGCACTCCAAAAGTAGATAAAAAGCAAAAGTGTTTCTTTATTCACCCAGACGGCATGGCAACGTTTCAGCTCCTATACCGAAGCCTTTCTCAAGCAAACTGTGCAGTGCATACAAACATTATATAGTCAGTGAATAGTGACATCATCATCAAGCGTCATCAAAGTTCATTAACCCTTCACATATGTGTCGTTAAATCAATCATGTAACAAATTCCACAAAGTGACATTCAGTAGTTGATAAAAAGTTCATAAGTGCAATATACAATTACAAAAATTCATGTGTTGCAATCATGATTCAAATTATTCATAAGTGATTCCATAGAAAGTCCATCCATTGGAAAAAGTGCTGGTGCGTAATCAGTTAATAATTCCAATCGTCACAGGGAGATGACGATATTCCAGACACATACCCCTATCCGGAAGTTTCACGGCGCCCTCAGGATGATCATTCAATGCCGTATATGTCGGCGTCTGGAAGTGTTGTATTGCGCATGTCAAACAGGGCGTGCGACAAGACGCCACCCGCTGCTGAAAGGTACGCACAAACGTCATTCCAGTTCTGACGTCCTGATGTTTCCCGTGTCTGCGTAGTGCCATACACACAACCAGGGCCGCCATCTTAGGTGTGGGAAACCGTGCCCGGTACCCAAACACACAATGACGGCAGTCCAACCCATACATAACTCACCCATAAAATAATCTGCCTACTAGAATCCCGTGTCAGTGGTTGGCGTGATGTTTCACACGCCAACCCCCAAACCAGGGCATCAAGGATCAAGCGTCCGTTCAAACAGGCTCCTGACCCCGAATGCAATATTGGCAGAAGGAGGGTTCTCCTCCATGGGACAAAACACACATCATCACCAGGCACCATAAAGAATATTGCAAGGACAAATCGGGATTTCAATGGATACTGATACGATGTCCTAAAGAGTCGCCTGTCACCTCACTTCTAGGGGCAGTAAATAACTGGAAATCAGCCGTCTCCCTGTGAAGAATAAAAGAGAAAGGAAATTTCTTAGATCAAGTGTTTAATATATAACCATATTGTTTTTTTTTTTGAAATTCTACTGTACAGTTATCTCACTCTACAATGAACACAGTGTAGACCTTCTGGGGACAGGGCAAGTATTTCCCTCAATACAGACCCAATCTATAATCAATATTTAGACCCTGTGGGGGCAAGGTACCCAGTGTATATATCCAGTGGAGTTCCCTTTTTTTTTTTAAAAGGGCAACTCTATTACCACCCCGCCGGGGTATTGATACATGGTCAATTATCCAGCATCGAAGGTCCCTTTCGCTATGCTTTTCATCATGAAAATGTCTTGATACTGGTAAATCAAGTCTATTTTTTCGAATCGTGTTTCTATGATTGTTAAGACGGGTTTTCAAGTCCGTGGACGTCTCGCCAACATACAGAACCTCACACGGACATGATAATATATACACCACATATTCCGAATTACAAGTTAAATGGTATCTAATAGGGTATGTATTCCTCGTAATGGGATGTACAAATTCTCGACTCCTTCTTATATATTTACAATTAACACACCCTAGGCATGGGAAACATCCCATGCCTGGCTGTGTGAGAGTCGTCTGTCTCACTACTTTCCTTGGTCCAAGGTCAGCCCTAATTAATTGATCCTTGAGGCTTTTGGATCGTCGGTAGGAGAATAAAGGGGGGTTGCTAAATTCAGGCACGTCTCTGATGGATTTTCCCAAGATGGGCCAATGCTTTTTAATAATAGACCCTATTGTCTGACTACTCTCCGTATACTTAGAGATGAACGGAATCCGTGGTTTCATTTGTTTGATTCCATTCTGTTGCAATAACAGACCTCTGTCTAGACCAGAAACCGTTTTCTTGTGTTTCCCCAGTAAAGGATCCGGATAACAACGTTGCTTAAATTTGGTTACCATGACATCCAATGTTTGTTCCATCTCAAGTTCGTTCGATACAATGCTTTTGGCCCTTAACATTTGCGAGTATGGCAAAGATTGGATCATCCTTTTTGGGTGATTGCTAGTATACATCAAAGTTGTATTGCGATCAGTTGGTTTAACAAATAATCTAGTTTCAAATTTCCCTTTGTCCCATATCACCTCCGTATCCAGAAACTGAAGACTGTCTCTAGATGACACTAGCGTAAACTTCAGGGACTCATGTGCATCATTAAGATAATTATGGAATGCTTGCAACTGCAATTCAGATCCGGTCCATATGAGGAAGACGTCATCTATGTATCGCCACCACACCAAAACATGTTGGAAGTGGTGCGACCCATAGACGACGTCCTCCTCAAATACACGCATATATATATTAGCGTCCGTTGGGGCCATATTAGACCCCATCGCAACGCCCCTTTTTTGTCTATAGAAAGTGTCCTCAAAGAGGAAGTAGTTGCAGTCCAGAATAATCTTTAAGAGCCGTACAATGAATTGTGTGCCCTCATCAGATATAGTGGATAATGTCAACATATGCTCAACCGCCCTCAGTCCTCTCGTATGTTCAATAGAGGTATACAGTGAGGTAACATCAAAAGAAGCAATAATTACCTCACTGTAACCCGTCATGTTCAAAGTTTGCAACTTGTTGAGAAAATCAACTGTGTCCTTTACATATGATTTAGCGCCAATTGAAAAACCCCTTAATACCTTATCTAGAAAAATAGCTGGATGGCTAAAGATAGAATCAGATCCAGACACTATAGGTCTGCCGGGGGGATCGATGAGTGACTTATGTATCTTAGGAAGAATATATAAAACCGGAGTCACCGGATGAGTGACCGTTAGATAATGTAACAAGTCCCCATCGATCACCCCGGCCCCACAGGCATCATTAAGACAATCCCGTATGAGTACAGCAATTTTAAACTTAGGGTCACCATTCAATTCCTCATAGACATTCCTGTCTGCCAATTGTCGTGCAACCTCACTCACATATTTTTGTTTGTCCATGCAACAACGGCGCCCCCCTTGTCCACCGGCTTGAGGACAAGGGAGGCGTCCCGTCTCAAGGACATCAAGGCATCTGCTTCCTCCTTTCTCAAATTAGGATGTAAGAATTGATCTCCATTATTCACAGCTTTTAATTCCTCTATATCCCGAATAACATTATGTATAAATGTGTCAATTGCTGGTTCGTTTACCTTGGGGTTAAAGTTACTCCCCTGACTGAGAGACAACTTCCCCAAAGTAAACTCACTAGTGAGTGGCCCTGCATTCCTCCTCTCCTTGTTCTTAAACCACACTTTCAGTTTAATAGAACGAAAAAAATTAAATAAATCATTATCAATCATCATCCAATTGACATGTGTATTAGGACAAAAGGAAAAACTCTTATTTAGAACACTCACTTCAGCTGTCGTAAGAGTCCTAGAGGATAGATTCACTACGTTTGTTTCTTGGTGATTTTCTGTGATCTGGTGTTCAATGTAGGTTTCTTTTGTTGAGTCCCGATGTTGCCGTCTATGTCTACGGCCCCCTCTCCTGGTTCTCCATTTAGTCCCGCAGACGTTGTTGGAATGTCTAAAAAAAAAAACCTCCTTATTGGATGATGTGGGTGGACGCCTCCTCTTCTTGCTGTTGTTGTTGTCTTTCACAATACGTTTTTGTGTACCATCTTTCTGCCACGTATAAATAGCACCCCTTCTATAATCCTCCATATCCCTACACCACTTGCCTCTTTTCCCTTCTTCCAATTCAGATTGATACTTGCTCAAATAGTTGTTCAAATTTTCCATATAATTGTCAAATTCCTCTTGAGACAGGGACACATTGATTTTTTTGTGCAATATCGGTAATTTCACAGGCATTTGTACACAGTTCTTGTTGCAAAAATTCGATATTCATCAAAATAAAGTCAAATGCATACTTATTCGATAATAGTTCAAATCTCTTGCAGAATTCCTGGTTATACATGAACAGATTAGGTTGTAAATGTGACCTCATACCTCTGGGTATTCTCTGTACCTTGAAATATTTCCCAAGGGTGGTCATATGTAGACGTAAGGCAATAGATCTCTTCATTAAGGTCTCATGTTTCCTTTTAAGTTCCTTTAAGGAGGGCGTATTGAGGAAAGATGCATCTCCCTGTATCCCACGGAGTAGTCGTTCCACTGTGTCTTGTGAGTAGGACACACCATCAGGTGAACTCATTTTGGGAAAAATACAAAAAATACAAAAAAATGAAAAAGCACAAATCAATGGTGTGCTGAGCCTCTGGTTTAGATATGTATATGCAAAAATGAGGCAGCACCACCTGCAGATTACCGGGTGCAAGGCTCTAACGAGGACAAACCGCTCCAAAAATTATGTAGTGATAAAAATAGAGCAGCACTCCAAAAGTAGATAAAAAGCAAAAGTGTTTCTTTATTCACCCAGACGGCAACGTTTCAGCTCCTATACCGGAGCCTTTCTCAAGCAAACTGTGCAGTGCATACAAACATTATATAGTCAGTGAATAGTGACATCATCATCAAGCGTCATCAAAGTTCATTAACCCTTCACATATGTGTCGTTAAATCAATCATGTAACAAATTCCACAAAGTGACATTCAGTAGTTGATAAAAAGTTCATAAGTGCAATATACAATTACAAAAATTCATGTGTTGCAATCATGATTCAAATTATTCATAAGTGATTCCATAGAAAGTCCATCCATTGGAAAAAGTGCTGGTGCGTAATCAGTTAATAATTCCAATCGTCACAGGGAGATGACGATATTCCAGACACATACCCCTATCCGGAAGTTTCACGGCGCCCTCAGGATGATCATTCAATGCCGTATATGTCGGCGTCCGGAAGTGTTGTATTGCGCATGTCAAACAGGGCGTGCGACATGACGTCACCCGCTGCTGAAAGGTACGCACAAACGTCATTCCAGTTCTGACGTCCTGATGTTTCCCGTGTCTGCGTAGTGCCATGCATACAACCAGGGCCGCCATCTTAGGTGTGGGAAACCGTGCCCGGTACCCAAACACACAATGACGGCAGTCCAACCCATACATAACTCACCCATAAAATAATCTGCCTACTAGAATCCCGTGTCAGTGGTTGGCGTGATGTTTCACACGCCAACCCCCAAACCAGGGCATCAAGGATCAAGCGTACGTTCAAACAGGGGAAAATCCATCAGAGACGTGCCTGAATTTAGCAACCCCCCTTTATTCTCCTACCGACGATTTAAAAGCCTCAAGGATCAATTAATTAGGGCTGACCTTGGACCAAGGAAAGTAGTGAGACAGACGACTCTCACATAGCCAGGCATGGGATGTTTCCCATGCCTAGGGTGTGTTAATTGTAAATATATAAGGAGGAGTCAAGAATTTGTACATCCCATTACGAGGAATACATACCCTATTAGATACCATTTAACTTGTAATTCGGAATATGTGGTGTATATATTATCATGTCCATGTGAGGTTCTGTATGTTGGCGAGACGTCCACGGACTTGAAAACCCGTCTTAACAATCATAGAAATACGATTCGAAAAAATAGACTTGATTTACCAGTATCAAGACATTTTCATGATGAAAAGCATAGCGAAAGGGACCTTCGATGCTGGATAATTGACCATGTACCAATACCCCGGCGGGGTGGTAATAGAGTTGCCCTTTTTAAAAAAAGGGAACTCCACTGGATATATACACTGGGTACCTTGTCCCCACAGGGTCTGAATATTGATTATAGATTGGGTCTGTATTGAGGGAAATACTTGCCCTGTCCCCGGAAGGTCTACACTGTGTTCATTGTAGAGTGAGATAACTGTACAGTAGAATTTCAAAAAAAAACAATATGGTTATATATTAAACACTTGATCTAAGAAATTTCCTTTCTCTTTTATTCTTCACAGGGAGACGGCTGATTTCCAGTTATTTACTGCCCCTAGAAGTGAGATGACAGGCGACTCTTTAGGACATCGTATCAGTATCCATTGAAATCCCGATTTGTCCTTGCAATATTCTTTATGGTGCCTGGTGATGATGTGTGTTTTGTCCCATGGAGGAGAACCCTCCTTCTGCCAATATTGCATTCGGGGTCAGGAGCCTGTTTGAACGGACGCTTGATCCTTGATGCCCTGGTTTGGGGGTTGGCGTGTGAAACATCACGCCAACCACTGACACGGGATTCTAGTAGGCAGATTATTTTATGGGTGAGTTATGTATTGGTTGGACTGCCGTCATTGTGTGTTTGGGTACCGGGCACGGTTTCCCACACCTAAGATGGCGGCCCTGGTTGTGTGTATGGCACTACGCAGACACGGGAAACATCAGGACGTCAGAACTGGAATGACGTTTGTGCGTACCTTTCAGCAGCGGGTGACGTCTTGTCGCACGCCCTGTTTGACATGCGCAGTACAACACTTCCGGACGCCGACATATACGGCATTGAATGATCATCCTGAGGACGCCGTGAAACTTCCGGATAGGGGTATGTGTCTGGAATATCGTCATCTCCCTGTGACGATTGGAATTATTAACTGATTACGCACCAGCACTTTTTCCAATGGATGGACTTTCTATGGAATCACTTATGAATAATTTGAATCATGATTGCAACACATGAATTTTTGTAATTGTATATTGCACTTATGAACTTTTTATCAACTACTGAATGTCACTTTGTGGAATTTGTTACATGATTGATTTAACGACACATATGTGAAGGGTTAATGAACTTTGATGACGCTTGATGATGATGTCACTATTCACTGACTATATAATGTTTGTATGCACTGCACAGTTTGCTTGAGAAAGGCTTCGGTATAGGAGCTGAAACGTTGCCATGCCGTCTGGGTGAATAAAGAAACACTTTTGCTTTTTATCTACTTTTGGAGTGCTGCTCTATTTTTATCACTACATAATTTTTGGAGCGGTTTGTCCTCGTTAGAGCCTTGCACCCGGTCATCTGCAGGTGGTGCTGCCTCATTTTTGTATATATATATATATATATATATATATATATATATATATATATAGTGGGGATCCGCTCTGGTAGGCAGTGGTAGCGAGTGCAGTATAGAGGCAACACAGACAGGTCTTGGTGTTAAACGGTGCTTTCTTTATTCACACGGTGAACACAAGTGAAAAAGCAGTGCAGTTCATAGGGAGGGTGGTCACACACAACGGCAAAACAATAGTTCAGTCCCAAACCAGCTGCAGGCTTCTTGAGGCCTGGATCCATCACAACAAGAAAAGTCTATTCAAAGCCAGGAGTAATGTCACCTCTTTCTCCTTGGGGAAGCAAGCCCCTGGGTCCGGCTTCTAGCCACGGAATACGGATCCCTCCTGGCTTCAGCTGGGGTTCCCCGCACAGTCCTTTACAGGCCTCAGTACACAGCCCAGCTCACCTTCACCTCTCACTCTCACAGCAAGAGAGCAACAGCTTCCACACCACACCCTTGCTGCTGGTCGGGTTTTAAACCCTCCCTGCAAAACCTGGCCTGGACCGTGGGGAGACAGGCACCCACCCGCATATCTGCCTGCTCCCAGTAAGAGCCGGCCCGGATCCGCTGTGTTAACAGCATAACCGCTGCAAAACACACTTTTCCGGCTCTTACTCCACCGGGACCAGGACCTCCGGTGGCACGTACCTACCGTCTATTACCACCCCAGGTACTCTCCTACATATCCCCCTTTGTTCAACCCTGCAGGGTTGCACACCCTGTTCAATCCTGAGAGGTTGGACACATGTACAGCAGTGTACCCGGGACAGGGCATCTGCATTCCCCTGTAAGCGGCCTGCTCTGTGCTCGACACTGAATTTAAAATTCTGGAGGGACAAAAACCATCTGGTGACCCGAGCACTCCTCTCCTTGGCCTGGCTCATCCACTGGAGAGGGAATGATCAGTCACCAGACGGAACCTTCTCCCTAACAGATAGTATCTAAGGGACTCGAGGGCCCACTTGATGGCCAGGCATTCTCTCTCTACCACGCTATACCTGGTTTCCGCTGGAGTGAGCTTGCGACTCAGGAAGACAACGGGGTGTTCTTCCCCATTGACTTCCTGAGAGAGTACTGCCCCTAGGCCTACTCCAGAGGCGTCCGTCTGAACAATAAATTCCCGTGTGAAGTCGGGTGTCACCAAAATCGGTGACCCACACAGAGCCGACTTCAAACGGGAGAACGCCTCTTCCGCCTGCTCATCCCAGCGGACCATTACCGACTTCCTCCCCTTCAAGAGTCCTGTCAATGGGGCCGCTACCGTGGCAAAGTTGGGGATAAAGCGCATGTAATACCCTATCATGCCTAGGAACGAACGTACTTGCTTCGTGGTAAGAGGTCTGGGCCAGCTCTTGATCGCCTCAACCTTGTCTACCTGGGGTTTGACAACTCCCCGCCCAATCACGTATCCCAGGTACCGGACTTCCTCAAACCCGATCGAACACTTTTTTGGGTTGGCCGTCAGTCCAGCTTTTCTAAGTGAATCAACTACGGCCTGAACCTTGGGCAGGTGACTCTCCCAGTCCTGGCTAAACACAATGATGTCGTCCAGATATGCCGAAGCATATGGACGATGGGGCCGTAGGATGACGTCCATCAATCGCTGGAAGGTGGCTGGAGCGCCATGTAGGCCAAAGGGCAAAACTCGGTACTGAAACAACCCCTCGGGGTGACAAAGGCCGTCTTCTCCTTTGCCGCCTCCGTGAGAGGCACCTGCCAGTACCCTTTTGTAAGGTCGAGGACCGAGAAATAGCGAGCTTTCCCCAGCCGTTCTATGAGCTCGTCTACCCGAGGCATGGGGTAGGCATCAAATTTCGACACCTCGTTGAGCTTTCTAAAGTCATTGCAGAAGCGCAGAGTACCGTCAGGTTTTGGGATGAGGACTATGGGGCTGGCCCACTCGCTTCTGGACTCCTCAATGACTCCTAACCTCAACATGGACGTTACTTCTTCTGAAATGGCCTGTCGTCGGGCCTCCGGTACCCGATATGGCTTCAACCGTACCCTGACGTGGGGCTCGGTGACGATGTCATGTCGGACTACTGAAGTTCGACCAGGAAGATCAGAGAACACGTCCCTATTTCGACTCACGAACTCTTTGGCTTCCTGAGCTTGTTTGGGCGACAGTCCACCAGCTATCTTTACTGTGGAGGTGCCCTCCGGGCCTCCGGTGAGGCGAGGATCTTCCCGCAGTCAAGACCGTGCTTGGGCCGCCCCCAACGAGATTCTCCCTATCTCTCCACGACTTCAGTAAATTTACATGATATACCTGTTCTGGCTTCCGCCGTCCTGGCTGGGATATCCTGTAATTTACTGGCCCTACCTTCTCTTTCACCTCGTAGGGACCTTGCCACCGTGCCAAAAACTTACTGTCAATGGTGGGGACTAGTACCAGTACCCGGTCACCCGGGTTAAATGTCCTGACCTGGGCACTCCGGTTGTATACCCGGCTCTGTGCCAGTTGGGCGGCCTCCATGTGTTCCCGGACGATTGGTAGGACTGTCTCTATGCGGTCCTGCATCTTTTCTATATGCTCTATGAGGCTCTTGTGTGGGGTGGGCTGTTGCTCCCACGCCTCTTTAGCGATGTCCAGCAACCCCTTGGACGTCGACCGTATAATAGCTCGAAGGGCGAGAACCCCGTAGATGCCTGGGGCACTTCTCGCACTGCAAACAATACGTACGGCAGCAACAGGTCCCAATCCTTTCCGTCTTTGGCTACGGTTCTTTTGAGCATAGTTTTTAAGGTTTTGTTAAACCGCTCCACCAGTCCGTCGGTTTGAGGATGGTACACGGACGTGTGCAACCGTTTAACCCTAAAAGCTTGCAGAGCTCCCTCGTCACCTTAGACATGAAGGGGGTCCCCTGGTCGGTCAGGATCTCTTTCGGAATCCCCACTCTTGCAAACATACCCATGAGCTCTTTGGCTATGAGCTTAGCCGAGGTATGACGTAGGGGGATCGCTTCAGGATATCTGGTGGCGTAGTCTAGGACCACCAAGATATGCTGATGCCCTCTGGCCGACTTGTTTATGGGGCCTACCAGATCCATCCCTATTCTTTCAAAGGGAACCTCGATGATGGGCATGGGCACTAGGGGACTGCGATAGTGGGGCTGGGGGCTTGTCATCTGACACACTGGACAGGATTGACAAAACCTTTTGACCTCCTCATAAACCCGGGCCAATAGAACCTTTGCAGAATCCGCTCTTGGGTTTTTACACCCAAATGTCCTCCCAGCACATGGGAGTTGGCTAAGTCCAGTACCATACGGCGGTATGGCTGGGGTACCACCAGCTGCTCCACTACCTCCTGCTGCACCTTGTTCACCCTGTACAGCAGGTCCTGGTTAAAAGCCAAATGGGGAAACACCAAGTCGGCACCTGGGTGCTGAGCCACCCCATTTACCACTGTAACCCCTTCCCTCGCCCGCAATAATGTCGGATCCTGGAGCTGGGCGGTCCCGAACGTGTCACGGGATACCTCCAGGTCAGGGATGGACGGGGTTTCCACGGATTCGCCTGCCAACACCTCTAGGGAAAACCTATCGGGATGACACTCTACAGGTGATGTGGTGACCCCTACGGCTGGTACCCCCGCATCGGGATCTTCGGGCACTGGGCCCGATCGTTCTCCGCCCTAAGGTAAGGCATATCACTCTTCCATAGAGCCCAGAACAACGGAAAATCCCTTCCCAGTATGGCGGCATAAGGGATCTGGCGTCCCACACCGACGACGTGCTGCACCTCTCGGCCCAACACGGACATGGTAACCCTGGCGGTGGGGTACTCTCGGCGGTCCCCATGGACACAGACAATGGAAAGGGTTTGCTTCTCTGGTAGGGTCTCAGACACTAAGGACTCATGCACAAGGGTCACAAGGCTCCCAGAGTCCAGCAAAGCATTGATCGGATGCCCATCGATCGAGACTTGGCACAGGGGTGGCATATCGGCGGCCAGTAGGGGTCCGCGGTACATACAGGCCGGGCAAAGAAAGAGGACCGGCGAACGAACCCGCAGTCCATGGGTTCAGGGGCTTGAGGACAGTTCGCGGCCCTATGTCCCAGTCCGTGGCAGTGCCAACATTGAATCCCCGTGGTCCCTCCCGGTCTCTCTTCCCGGAGTAGGACTAGCCTTCCCCCTTTGTGGTTGGGACCCTTTTTCCGGATCCCTAGCCTGAGGGGAGCCTGACGGGTTTCCCGTGCCTGCGTGGAGTCCCGCACCAAATCCTGGGTCGCCACATACCTCTCGACTAGGCTTACCAACTGATCGAGGTTGCCAGGGTCTCCCTGACCGACCCAGCGCTGTATGGCCCTTGGCAGTGTCCGCACAAAACGGTCCACGACCACTCGCTCGACCATTTGGGAGGGACTCAAAGTTTCCGGCTGGAGCCACTTCCTCACCAGATGCACCAGGTCGTATGCCTGAGACCGGACGGGTCTGGACTCGGAAAAGGCCCACCGATGAACTCTCTGCGCCCGCACATAAGTGGTAACACCCAAGCGTGCCATTACCTCAGCCTTTAGCTTCACATAATCCTGGGCATCCTCACGGCTGAGGTCGAAGTATGCTTTTGGGCGTCTCCGACTAGGAATGGCGCCACCACTTCTGCCCACTGTCCCGACGGTAAGTTCTCCTGTTCCGCAGTCCTCTCGAACACCATCAGGAAGGCCTCTACATCATCCTCCGGAGCCATTTTCCTTAATGCAGACCGGACTTTATCCCTGGGAGCTGGCGGCGAAGGAGTCACTGCCGGTGGGGTCTCTCGCTGGGATGCACTCAGAGCCTCTTGCATAAGCGCCAACTGTTGTACCAGCAAACTGTTTGTTTGTTGCTGTTGTGCATTGCTCTGCACCAACTGCTTAACCAGCTCCTCCATTTTGTCAGGGATGACCAAGCTTGCTGGTTTAATGTATGACATGCAGCCGTGCACCACCCGGATAAATATTCTTTGCCAGCCTCACTGCAGTATGCCCGCTGCAAGCCACCAATTGTGGGGATCCGCTCTGGTAGGCAGTGGTAGCGAGTGCAGTATAGAGGCAACACAGACAGGTCTTGGTGTTAAACGGTGCTTTCTTTATTCACACGGTGAACACAAGTGAAAAAGCAGTGCAGTTCATAGGGAGGGTGGTCACACACAACGGCAAAACAATAGTTCAGTCCCAAACCAGCTGCAGGCTTCTTGAGGCCTGGATCCATCACAACAAGAAAAGTCTATTCAAAGCCAGGAGTAATGTCACCTCTTTCTCCTTGGGGAAGCAAGCCCCTGGGTCCGGCTTCTAGCCACGGAATACGGATCCCTCCTGGCTTCAGCTGGGGTTCCCGCACAGTCCTTTACAGGCCTCAGTACACAGCCCAGCTCACCTTCACCTCTCACTCTCACAGCAAGAGAGCAACAGCTTCCACACCACACCCTTGCTGCTGGTCGGGTTTTAAACCCTCCCTTCAAAACCTGGCCTGGACCGTGGGGAGACAGGCACCCACCCGCATATCTGCCTGCTCCCAGTAAGAGCCGGCCCGGATCCGCTGTGTTAACAGCATAACCGCTGCAAAACACACTTTTCCGGCTCTTACTCCACCGGGACCAGGACCTCCGGTGGCACGTACCTACCGTCTATTACCACCCCAGGTACTCTCCTACAATATATATATATATATATATATATATATATATATATAATTTCCGCTAACTTGTGCCAAAAAAAAAAAATTCTATGAACTTGGCATGCCCCTCACGGAATACCTTGGGGTGTCTTCTTTCCACAATGGGGTCACTTGTGGGCTGGCATGGCATTTTAGGGGCCCTAAAGCGTGAGAATCCATATGCGTAAAAATGCCCTGTGAAATCCTAAAGGTACTTATTGGAATTTGGGCCCCTTTGTGCATTCTGGCTGCAAAAAAGTGGCACACATGTGGTATTGCTGTACTCGGGAGAAGTAGGGCAATGAGTTTTGGGGTGTATTTTTATATATACCCATACTTTGTGTGAGAAATATCGCTGTAAACAACAACTTTTTAATTTTTTTTTATACAAAGTTGTCAGTTTACAGAGATATTTCTCTCACCCAACATGGGTATATGTAAATACACCCCAAAACAGATTGCCCTACTTCTCCTGAGTACGACGATACCACATGAGTGACACTTTTTTGCAGCCAAGATGCGCAAAGGGGCCCTAAAACCAATGAATACCTTTAGGATTTCACAGGACATTTTTATGCATTTTGGATTCTCACGCTTTAGGGCCCCTAAAATGCCAGGGCAGTATAAATACCCCACATGTGACCCCATTTTGGAAAGAAGACACCCCAAGGTATTCCGTGAGGGGCATGGCGAGTTCACTGAATTTTTATTTTTTTTGGCACAAGTTAGCGGAAATTGATATATATTTTTTTTGTTTTTGGTTTTTTACAAAGTCTCATATTTCACTAACTTGTGACAAAAAATAAAATTTTACATGAACTCACCATACCCCTCACGGAATACCTTGCGGTGTCTTCTTTCTAAAATGGGGTCACTTGTGGGGTATTTATACTGCCCTGGCATTTTAGGGGCCCCTAAAGCGTGAGAAGAAGTCTGGAATCCAAATGTGTAAAAATGCCCTGTGAAATCCTAAAGGTACTCATTGGAATTTGGGCCCCTTTGCGCATCTTGGCTGCAAAAAAGTGTCACACATGTGGTATCGCCGTACTCAGGAGAAGTAGGGCAATGAGTTTTGGGGTGTATTTTTACATATAACCATGCTGCCTGTGAGAAATATCTCTGTAAACGACAACTTTTTTAAATTTTTTTATACAAAGTTGACAATTTACAGAGATATTTCTCTCACCCAGCATGGGTATATGTAAAAATACACCCCAAAACACATTGCCCTACTTCTCCTGAGTACGGCGATACCACATGAGTGACACTTTTTCAGCCTGGGTGCATAAAGGGGCCCAAATTCCAACGAGTACCTTTAGGTTTTACACAATTTTGCCCCGCCCAAAATGCTAGAACAGTAAACACTCCCCACAAATGACCCCATTTCGGAAAGTAGATACCCCAAGGTATTCACTTAGGGGCATAGTGAGTCCGTGGGAGATTTTTATTTTATTTTTTGCCAGAAGTTAGCAAATGGAAACTTTTTATTATTTTTTTATTTTTTTCCTCAGAAAGTGTCATTTTCCGCTAACTTGTGAAAAAAAATGAAATCATACATGAACTCACCATGCCCCTCCCCGAAATACTTTGGGGTGTCTTCTTTCTAAAATGGTGTCATTTGGGGGGTATTTATACTAGAAACATGACAGGTGCTCAGAAAGTCAGAGCTGCTTCAAAATGCAGAAATTCACTTTTTTGCACCATAGTTTGTAAACACTTATTTAATCAAAGACATGTAGAACAATAAATTTTGCGAAAAATTTATATAGAAATGTAGTTTTTTTTTAAAAAAAATTTACAACAGAAAGTGAAAAATGTCATTTTTTTGCAAAAATTTCAGTCATTTTTGATTAATAGCAAAAAAAAGTAAAAATGTCAGCAGCAATGAAATACCACCAAATGAAAGCTCTATTAGTGAGAAGAAAAGAAGGTAAAATTCTTTTGGGTGGTAAGTTGTATGACGGAGCAATAAACGGTGAAAGTAGTGTAGTGCAGAATTGTAAAAAGTGGCCTGGTCATTAAGGGTGTTTAAGCTAGGGGGGCTGAAGTGGTTAACTGACTGTCTTAGCTTATTAGAATGGACCTTTTAACGATACATCGGTATCTGTTTTAATTAATAATTGTGTTCGCTATGAAAGAATACTGGAGCATGTTCATTTTAATTTTCTGCTGTATATTGTTCACTATACCAGTATTGTCAAAAAGACAGATACAGTATATGTACCAAAAAATGAAGCAGATCACTTTCCTTGCATAGTATCACATATACCTGGTACATATAGTAAATATACACTACAATATCTCCTGGTGCAGGGATCAGCAACCTTTGGCACTCCAACTGCTGTGAAACTACAACTCCCAGCATGCACATTTACTTTGCTATTCTTGTAACTTCATTAGAAGTGAAAGGAGTATTCTGGGAGTTGTAGTTTCAGAACAGCTGGAGTGCCAGAGGTTGCTGATCCCTGTCCTAGTGAATACAAAAATATGAAAGTGCAAAACCACACTGTGGAGGAAAAAAACATAAACATGATGTCAATATGTGTCCAAAAAAAATCTGCAAAAGCACAAAAAGTGACAAATTATCCTACAGTCCCGCAATGCATGATAAAAACACCCAGAGAGACCCCCAAAAATCAAAAATAATACGTGAAATGGAAATTCAAGTAAATATACAATACAAAAACAGCAGCAAATAAAGTGGTGTAATATAACAGTGACTGCTGTGAGGGACAAAATCCCAGATGACACAGGCGGTGGTCCCAATTTCCCCAAAGTTGAAATCAACCATATAAAAACACTACAAAGCATGGATTTTCACCATGAATAAGACTCATGCAAACGAACTTGTGCTGTGCATCAGGGACTGCAGATTGCGGTCCCCAATGCACGGCACCGTACGTGTGGCCTGTGCTGGTGGATGCAGACCTAGTCAACTTGAATAGGTTCGCGATCTGTCCATACCGCAAAAAAATAGAGCATATTTTCTTTTTTGTGGTATCAACATATCTTCCGGATTGTGGACCAGCACAAGTTTGTACACATAAGCCCTTAGGCTACATTCACACGACCGTATTTTTTTCATCCGTATTTTACGGACGCAAAAAACGGAAGCCGTATGTCCGCATTTTGTGGAAGAAGGCTTCCGTATGTCTTCCGTTTTTTGCGGGTCCGCAAAATACTGAACTGGAGGGAGGGAAAAAAAAAACCCATAGGGGCATGTTCTTCAATAAAATATTCTAATAATAATACGGAAATGGATCCGCAAAATACGGATAACATACGGAAACCTTTCCGTATGTTATCCGTTTTTTGCGGACCCATTGACTTCTATGGGGCTGCGGACCGATTTTTGCGGACAGTTATAGGACATGCTTCATATTTTTGCGGATGAAATATGCGGACACACGGATGTGGACAACTTACGGAAAGTTGTCCGCAAATTTTAAAAGGCCATAGAGATGAATGGGACCGTATCTATTCCGCAAAAAACGGAAACGGATGCGGATCGGATGCGGAATGAAAAATACGGTCGTGTGAATGTAGCCTTAATCAGAGGATAGAGGCGAACCACAGAATGTCATTTAACCCTGCCAGCTGTAGGGTATCCAATGTCCAAATCAATTTACATTCCCTTTACACCAACTTTTTGGACACTTCACCTGCTAGGATGCCAACCCGGATGCAAAGGATTACAGTCATGCCGTTCTCTGAAATGTCAAAATTGCGGGACGGGTGCGGACCCGTTTCAACGGCTGTCTGAATGGTCCATTCAGACAGCTGTAGGAACGGATCCGCACCCGTCCCGCAATTTTGCTGAATGGGTGCTGACCAATTTATTTAAATGGAGCTGCAAAAGATGCGGACAGCACACGTGGTTCCATTCCGTGGCTCAGCGGAAAGGATGGAGCATGTCCTATTCTTGCCAGCAATCGCAGACAAGAATAGGTTTTTTCTATAATGATTTTGGCCATGTGTGGTCTGCAAATTGCGAAACACACACTGCCAAGTATCCGTGTTTTTACTACGGTCGTGTGAATGCGTCCTTAGGATTGTTTTTAATTTTTCTGTCAACTGCTATTCCTTAGCGGCAGTAATGTCCCTGTTTACGAACACATACAAAACTTTTTTTTCCCCTTAGCTGAATCTCAGAACTCTGTGGCTTGCTCCACACCTGGATAGGAATCCCATTTCCCAGCCTCAGAAATTATTGGCTGGGATTCAGATTCAAGATGTGACCTCACTAGAGCTTCCAAATTCCTGGACTGCCAAAGATTGTGGAGCCAAACCATTGTGATGCTACTATACTGTGCATATCATTATAATTCGTGAATAATGTCTAGTTCACAGAATGCTATAACTTGTGAGTCACCATAAATACAAACCTGCTGGAGTCTGGGGGACTTACATGTTGCAGTTGTAGCAACTTGCAGGTCACAAAATGTTCCTATCATTATGCTGCAGTGTATTGCTCTAGTGCAAAGGTAATAATCGGTATTCAATTTATTCAGAAGTACTCCAGGAGAATAATGAAACATCCACACAGGATGGAAAAATCTGCTGAAAATCCCTTTCCCATTGAAAGTGGTTGCACCGTCCAATATGAAAATCCACTGCAGAAATTGACATGCTGCAGATTTAAAAATTACATGTGAAAAAAATTCAACAGTATGTGGATGTGATTTGTATGAATTTCATCCATATGGTTTGTACTGTAATATGGCATGTTCTGCAGCATTTCTGTTTCATTTACCAACCCTAACACAATGGCACAATGCAGAGTTTTAAGAAAAAATGCTGCAGAATTATTTTATAGGGAATACAAGTGTTTACTAGACCAGGTTTTTTTTTAATGGCTTGCATTATAGGACAGTTTGGTGTCCTCCTATGTTGCTCCCAAGCTTATCCAATGTTAGGATATAGACAGATGCAGAGTAACACTGGGTTCAGACCTGAGCGTTTAGAAGCCTAGCGTTTTATGCGCGTTCAAGATGGGCGTTAACGGGCGTTTTTTTCAAGCGTTTTGGTAAATAGTGTAGGCGCGTTTGACGCGCGTTTATGTGATTGACTGCATAGTTGGCCAATGACCAAACAGCCCTCCCTATATAGTTTGGCCAATCTGAGTGCTTTAGAGGTGTGAATTTCCATGGTGGATGATCCAGCATGTTGCAAACTTTGAAAAACGCACGTCCATAGGCGCGTTTTACGCTACACAAACGCCCGAACAACACGCGTATCGCGTTTCCCATTGAAGTATATTGGCACCAAACGCTCGAAAAACGCCCAAATTAACGCAAACATACTTGCTTATGCGTCGGACGTTTTTAGGCGCCTTCGAACGCGCATAAAAACGCGCAAGTGTGAACCACCCCCATTGGACTGCATGGTTCCTGTACTGTTGTGCGTTTTTTTGCGCGTTCGAACGCGGCGTTTTACGCGAAAGTGTGAACTGAGTGTAAATGCTGTGGACTTGCTGCAGCTTTCTACACCAAATAGTGCAGATTTCTATGTGAAAATGCAGTGGATTTGCTGCAGATTTCACCCCTTGCATTGTAAGTATGAAATCTGCAGCATAAATTGACATGGTGTGGATCCACACTGCAGGTCAAGTTATGTACAGATTTTCTTTTGTAAAATGTCCACAGCGTGTGGATGAGATTATTTTTTTATTTTTTTTTAAGTAGCCTCCACTTCGGTGCTACTGTAAGGCTGCAATCACACGGGCGAGTTTTCCGTGCGGGTGCAATGCGTGATGTGAACGCATTGCACCCGCACTGAATCCTGACCCATTCATTTCAATGGGGCTGTGTACATGAGCGTTTTTTTCAAGCATCACTTGTGTGTTTTGCGTGAAAATCACAGCTTGTTCTATATTCTGCATTTTTCAAGCATAAGTGAATGGGGCTGCGTTAAAAAACGCATTGCATGCGCAAGCAAGTGCGGGTGCGTTGCGTTTTTCACTGATGGTTGCTAGGAGATGTTGTTTGTAAACCTTCCGTTTTTTATCACGCACGTGAAAAACGCATTGCATCCGTGCGGAAAAAACTGAACGCAATCGCAGGCAAAACTGAATGGCTTTGCCTGTGAAATCGCACAGTTTTCACTGAACGCATCTGCAACGCATCCGGATCTAATCCAGACACGCTCGTGTGAACCCAGCCTGAATGCTGCAGAAAATCTGCAGCTTTTCAACTACATGTGGCCATATCCTTACAGAATATAAAAACGTGCCTCAAAGTGTAAGTCTACTTTCACACTCGCGTTTTGGCTTTCCGTTTGGCAGATCCATTCAGAGCTCTCACAAGCGGTCCAAACGGATCAGTTTGCATTCTAATGCGTTCTGAATGGAAAAGGATCCGCTCAGAATGCATCAGTTCAGTCTCCATTCTGCTTTGGAGACGGACACCAAAACGCTGCTTGCAACGTTTTGGTGTCCATCTGATAAAACTGAGCCAAACGGATCCCTCCTGGCACACAATGTAAGTCAATGGGGACGGATCCATTTTCATTGGCACATGACTTTCAATGGTGTTCAAGACTGATCCGTCTTGGTTATGTTAAAGATAATGCAGATGGTTGCATTATCTGAACGGATCCGTCCATGACTGATCCACACAAAACACAAGTGTGAAAGTAGCCTAAAACTGTAAGGAGAGAAAGTTAAGTTGTAAAAAAAAAAATTGGTGCAAAATTTATCAGCTTTTCTCTTTTATTTCTTATTTTGCTTAACTCCCTGTTTACAAACAAACTGTTTATGCAAATATAGGTTTGCCAGCCAGATTGATGTGAGGTTGTTACCTGTTTCCCTTTCTAAAATATTCTTCCACTTAATTTATTAACACCCATATATTTATCTACTTAGCCATACTATAATATGATAAATTTTATAGTTTGGGTTTTTTGTCTTTCAATACCAGGTGATCATAGACGTTACAGAGATGTTACACAATGCCAGTCTACTTATTGATGACATTGAGGACAATTCCAAGCTTCGTCGAGGATTTCCCGTTGCTCATAGCATCTATGGTGTTCCATCTGTTATTAATTCTGCAAATTATGTGTATTTTCTGGGTTTAGAGAAAGTTGTAACTCTTAATCATCCAAAAGCAGTCCATGTTTTTACCCAGCAGTTACTTGAGCTCCATCGTGGCCAAGGCTTAGACATATACTGGAGAGATACATATGCATGTCCTACAGAAGCAGAATATAAAGCTATGGTATTGCAGAAGACAGGTGGTCTCTTTGGATTAGCTATTGGCTTAATGCAGTTATTTTCTTCATATGACAAAGATTTAAAACCATTGTTAAATACTCTTGGGCTTTTCTTTCAAATAAGAGATGATTATGCAAATTTACACTCCAAAGAATATAGTGAAAACAAAAGCTTTTGTGAAGATTTGACAGAAGGCAAGTTTTCATTTCCTACAATACATGCTATTTGGTCAAGACCTGAAAGTACTCAGGTTCAAAATATATTGCGACAGAGGACAGAAAACGTAGACATCAAGAAATACTGTGTCCACTATCTTGAGGAGGTGGGCTCTTTTGAGTATACAAGGCAAGTTTTAAGAGAATTAGAAAATGAAGCCTATGGGCACATTGAGTCTCTAGGAGGAAATCCTGAGTTGGTTTCAATAATAAAGCATCTTAGCAGTATGTATAAAAATCCATCGTAGTGTTTACAAAATGCTCTAGATGTCAATAAAGGTCTATACATTTTAATTCATATTGTGTTTATTTGTAAATAGTACATTTTCTCTATTGTACAATTTTCAGTATTGGGTCCCTTTCTTTTTTTTGAATAAAACCTTTTTTATTGTTTTAAACAATATTCAGAAAGCAGTATGACATAGTACATCAACCGGTATACAGGTCGGGCAACATAAGGCAGATTAAACTACACAGCACCATCAAGAAGAATACAGTAGCCGGTCCACAATACAGTCAAGTACAGCAATAAAATGTTTTTCTTTTTATCATTTGTGTAACAGAAAACACCCTAATAACACCCAGCCCAGAGAACACTCGCCTGACATTAATAGCCGTTGATCTAGTATTGGGTCCCTTTCAAACGAGTGAGTTCCACACATTGGACTTGCAATATGTGTCAGTGAGAGAACCCGTCCTGACCTCCCAGCACTGACAGGGTTGCATAGCATTATATTGATTTATGATATGTAACCCTTACAGTTCTGGAATGTATTGTATAACACTGACCTAATGCTGTCAGTATTTTACAATACATTCCAGAACTGTAAGGGTGGGTTAACACGAGCGTGTCCGGATGCGTTGCGGATGCCATTCAGTTCGCCTGCGATTGCGTTTAGTTAAATTTTTTCCGCGCAGGTGCAATTCGTTTTGATGCGTCTTTTAAACTGCAGGTTTACAAACAACAAAAACGCATTGCATCCGCACTTGCGTGAAAAACACAGAATATAGAACTTGCTGCGATTTTCACGCAATGCACAAGTGATGCGTGAAAAAAAACGTTCATGTACACAGCCCCTTTGAAATGAATGGGTCAGGATTCAGTGCGGGTGCAATGCGTTCACATCACGCATTGCACCCGCGCGGAAAACTCGCCTGTGTGAATGCAGCCTAAGGGTTACTAATGGAGTCAATATAATTCTATGCTACCCCGTCAGTGCTGGGAGGTGCTCTCGCTGGCACACACTGTGAGTCCAGTGTGTGGAACTCGCTCGTGTGAAAGGGGTCTTACCAAGAAACCCCTTTTGGGATAAGCACCAAAATTGCAACAACAACTTCCTAACCTTAGTGGAAGTCACAAGGGACCACAAAGAATGGGACCAGGAGCTGAATTTGCTCTATATACAGCGATTGCAGGGAGCTGAGGGGTTGCAAGACCTTTACTAGCTCCCAGGTCTGCCATCTTAGCACTTATATTAAGACCCAATCTGATATGGGGTTTCATAGGATAACTGCATAATATTGCTTAAGTCCCCTCATGTAACTAATGGCACGTTCATTCACCTACCATGAATGTGTCAATCAAGCACTGATGACATGTTCATGGACTACCCCCTGCTGTCCATCCACCGTGCACCTCCCCATTCATATTCAGGATGGCCAAGCGTCGTGTAAAAATTATGGGGTCCTTTTTTTTTCCCTTTTATCCATTGTGAAAATGAAAGATTTAGGGCTAAAGCAACATTTTATTGGAAACATTGTAATTATTCATTTTTACAGTCAATTGTTTCCATATTCTATAAAATGCTCGTTATGTCAATAGACTACCCACACCCCTCAATGACTGCTTAGAGCGGTGTAGTTTTCAAAAAGAAGTCACTTTTTGGTAGTGTACTTTGTAGGGGTACCTTAGGGTCTCTTAAAATATGACATGGCATCCAAAAACCATCCCAGCAAAAGCTGCCCTCCTTCTGATTCCTACAGTGCGTCCATACAGCAGTTTACTACCCCTGTTCCATAGTGCTTCTGATCCATGACTCCACTGCATATCTTGAGGATTGCAAACCTATTGAAGTCAATGGGTCCACATCTGTAACACAGAGCGCATACAGCTGGTGCCCATATGTGGCCTCATGCAAACAAACATATGCCACTGTGCCCGTGAATTTGTGGTCCCCAATACATATGCATTGTCTGTGTGGGCTGCACTTGCGGATGCAGACCTATTTGACTAGTATGGTTTCACTATCCATCCACACTGCAAAAAGGCAGTGCATGTGCTACTGTTTTGAGTTGCAGCTGGACGGATCGAAATGCAGCGGAAGCACTTTGTAGTGTTTCTATGGCCTTCTGCTATGTGCCTAAGGCTACATGCACACGTATGTGTTTTGTGGTTCGCAAATTGCGAATCCGCCCAAAAAAAAAAATGACATCCGTATGCCATCCGTGTTTTTTTTTTTTTTTTTTATTTGTGGATCCGTTGTAACAATGCCTAAAACAGACAAGAATAGGACATGTTATATTTTTTTTTTGCAGGGCTACGTAACGGACATACGGATTCGAGCTGTCCGCATTTTTTGCGGATCCATTGAAATGAATGGGTCTGCATCCTATCCACAAAAAAATGGAATGGACACGGAAACAAAATACGTTCGTGTGCATGAGGCCTAAGAGTGTTGTGCGTTGAGCAGCACTGCCGGGAGGGGCAGTGGGAGGAGCATTGCCGGGTGGGGCAGCGGGGAGGATACAGAGAGGAGCAGCCTCATCACTGCTACCATTCCTACAACCAGGAAGTACAGATGCAGAAAATGCTGGCTGCATGGGAGACATGAGAAAAGCACAGCTTGATCAAAACATGTTTCAAGGTACTTAGTACTTTAGTCTGTCATATTAGAAGCTATTGTAGTGAGTTCTTACATTTTTATAGACCCGGATAACCCCTTTAAAACCGGACCAATTTTCATTTTTGATTTTTCCTTTTCCATGTTCCAATAGCCATTACTGTTTTTTTATTTTTCTGTTCACATAACCATATTTTTTGTGGGACAAGATGCATTTTTTATTTTTTTTTTAATGTCCCCATTTAATTTACCATGCCTTGTATTAGAAAACGGGAAAACATTATTTGTGGGGTAAAACAAAAAAACTAAACAATTCAGCCAATTCCTTATTCTGCAGCTCAATGCAATTACAGAGATACCAATCTTTTATAGTTTTTTGTTTAAGGGGTTATTCCCATTTGCGTCTTTCATACTTACCTGCTCCCGGCGCGCCGTCCACTTCCTGGTTTCGGCAGGGGGCGGGATCTTTCTGGAAGTCTTCTCCCTGCCGGGCCGCCCCTTGGACTGAACAAAGTCATCATAGCGCATGTGCAGCACCGGCGTGCGCTTTCGGGAGTGCGCGCGCGGCCCAGCCAGGAGAAAAGTCATCTGCGCAAGCGCGGCCACCGTGATTCTGGAGAATTCTTACCTCATAGATGCCGCGATCGGTGTTGAACGCAGCATCTGAGTGGCTAAATGGAGGGGTTCGGCATATGATACAGCCGGCACCCATCGTGTATGGAGTAGGGTTGTTTCGATACCAAAATTTTGATTCGGTATCGATACCGTAAAAAAGTATTGCGATACTCGATACCACGCGAAAAAAACTAAATAAAACCCCAAAAAGACTTGATTATTTAAACTTAAAACGTTTATTGAATTAAACAGAAAAACCTCACTTATTAATGTGAGGCACATGGGTCCAGTCCAAAAGCTAGGGCTACACTGCGACTTTTTGTAGCGCGACTGATTGTAGCTGCAATCCAAATGAATGTGTTCAGTTAAATGCAATCTTATAGACTGCAGCTATCATTCAATAGTTAAAATCAATCAGTCGCGCTACAAAAAGTCTCAGTGTAGCCCTAGCCTAATAATCTTGCACTGCTCACATACACACAATGCAGTCACTGTCACATATACACAATGTACACTATGCATTCACTGCCCCACACCCCCAGTCGCATAAATACGCTATGCAGCCACTGTCACATATACACTAAACAGTCATTGCCCCACACCCCCAGTCACATAAATACACTATGCAGCCACTGTCACATATACACAATATATACTATGCAGTCACCACCCCGACTATCACATATACACAATGTACACTATGTAGTCACCACCCCCACTGTCACATATACACAATGTAGTCACTGCCCCATATACACTATGCAGTCACTGTCCCCACTGTCACATATACACAATGTACACTATGTAGTCACTGCCCCATATACACTATGCAGTCACTGTCCCCACTGTCACAGAGCAGTCTTAAAGGCTCAGATTAGGTGAAAGACTCCCTTTAAAAAAATAAAGGCCTATTTGCCATTCAGCGGTGCAGTTATATGTGGTAAAGGCCTTTTTGCTGTAAAAATGTTTCTGTGAAGCAGGCTTTTCTGTGCTTTTATGGAAGTTTGTAACGGGGCGCCAAAGGCACACTCAGTCTCCCATAGGCCACACACCCGCTGCTTAGCTTCGGGAGCGAGGACCTGTGTTTGGCCTCGTTCCCAGGGCGGCTTTGTTAGCTGGGAGGCTCCCTGCTACTAGGTCTGCCTTGAGTGCCGAGCTGATCACTTGGTGCTCGACTTGTCGGTCATGTGACGCTGGCCATGTCACATGACCCTCACTCCCCACTATAAATACAGGCGGCCTGCTGGCTACACGTTGCCTGTGATTTTCGTCCTATAGGCTGTGTACTTTATTGTGATTTAGCTACCTCTGGAATTGAACCTCGATCTGCCTCTTGACATCTCTTCTGCCTGCTCCCTGTACCTTGACGCTACCTCTCGGATTTTGACCTCGGTTTGTTTACGGATTTGTCTTGGCATCTTCCTTGTTCTGACTTGACCTCCTGGACTGACCTTGGCTAGTTGACCCGCCTCGGCATCCGTTTTTGTTCTACCTCTTGTCCGCTTATTGTAACTTCCCTGTGGCTGTCCTCTTCCCTGCTGTATCTCTCTCTCTGCTTGCACTTAGTAGGTTAGGGACCGTTGCCCAGTTGCGCTCCGTCACCTAGGGTGGGTGGTGCAAGTAGGCAGAGACAGGGGACCAGGTGGCAGCTCAGGGGGTGCACCTCCGCTCTATCTTGATACCCGCAACTCTACCCCTGACACCAACATTATCACAAAAGACAATTGATTACTTTAGAGAACCTAAGTATAGATACTCACATCGTCATCGTTATGACGTCTACTTCGCAGATTTTCAAAGGAATGTGTACTCTCCTGTGTCTTAAAAACAAACACTATTTTGGATTCACTGAAAATCGCCGTGTGCCTGCCATGCAGCAACCAAAAGGCATCACCCATATACACTCTTTCAAATCTTTAAACGAGTGTTGCCAATACATTGGCCTATCTATCCTTTTGCGGTGCTGGCAAATCATGTACCTTTCGAGTTTATATCCATTGTATCTATTTTGGATGTGTAGAAACAAAAAAATTAAAATATAACATTCCACACTTACTGACTCCATTGGCTCAGGAGAAGAACGCAATTCCTCGGCATCAGAGGATTCAGTGGGGGAGTGTCCCTGAAATATATAAATATGTATTGTGGTTCAGACATATATATTATTTGGAACATAAATAATTTATTTTTATTTATATATTTTTGCTTGCATCTGAAAGTATGGAGTACTTCAACTACCAACCGAAGGAGAAGGCGAAGACATCTGAAAACGTTACAGAACCATTATAGACAAGAGCTTATAGACATATTTCAACATACACATTGGCACAAGAGGCAACAAGGGGGAAAACGGGGATTAGTCAAAACACAAAATTGCTCCTCTGGTCTGTAAAACTATATCAACCCCCTATTGCAATTCTACTTTTGCCGACATTAACAGACCAGACCACAACTCTGATCACTCTACAATGTGAATGACCCACACAATCAGACGGCAGATTAGATCCTCATGCCTCTTATGTTTTTTTTGGCATTAGCAATACTGATGGATTGCTGACCAAATGCTGACCGAGTGAAGGCGGGTTCTCCACAGACAGGTTCCTTTTTTGGGGGGGTTATTGTTCTGATGATCCATATGATCCAGAGGAAAGGAAAAATAATCAGTGACGTCAACACAAACTTACTGCTGACACCCTCCTCCACAGGGAGGATGTTGACCAATCTCTCAGTACACTGCTGTATATACTATATATCTTTGCACACTGCATCTATTATATCTTGTACCTCACATATCAGTGTACTGTATATACTACAGATCTGTACTCATCTATTATACCTGTACACACCACACCTATTATACCGTATCAGTTATATTGTACAATGTTTTCAGGAATGGAAGTCTCTAAATTGCGACTCAAACCATGAGAGGAGTGAGGAAGAAGAGAAGGGGGTGCACAATAGGGTAGTATGTTTGAGCAAATTATGTAACAAAGTGAGAAGTCAGGAGTCACAGAAGCCTTCCATATGGTTGTGCTAAAGATAGGCACAACCCTATGGAAGGCTTCTGTGAAACAGACCTATTCACCAGGACTGCAGCCGCAAGGAGAGTTTCTTTTGGATCGGATGTCCAGTCCCCGAAGGATACTTGTAATGTTCAAGTAATGTAAAGTAATGTTCGTGATGTTCAAGTAAAAAATCCTTCTTTATTTGAGGATAGCACATGTATACATAAAAACTTTGTTTTTCGGGATAAACAGTTCCCCTTCATCAAGTTAGACAGATGATCATTAGTGATGTCGCGAACATAAATTTTTCCGTTCGCGAACTTCCGCAAATAT
Organism: Bufotes viridis; assembly: GCA_033119425.1. Classification (NCBI taxonomy): domain Eukaryota; kingdom Metazoa; phylum Chordata; class Amphibia; order Anura; family Bufonidae; genus Bufotes; species Bufotes viridis. The sequence continues at coordinate 306,134,808 of CM065592.1, forward strand.
TTGCGAACAGTGCAAACCGCCATAGACTTCAATAGACAGGCAAATTTTAAAACCCACAGGGACTCTTTTTGGCCACAATAGTGATGGAGAAGTTGTTTCAAGGGGACTAACACCTGGACTGTGGCATGCTGGAGGGGGATCCATGGCAAAACTCCCATGGAAAATTACGTAGTTGACGTAGAGTGTGGTAAGTTGTAATCGCAATGCGATTAGCATTGCGAATTCAACTTAGAGCTGGGTTCCTAATGGTTGTATTTCTAGAATATAACGAAGATTGAGAATATAGCGCTATATTCTCAATCTTTGTTATGTTCTAGCAATACAACTATTAGGAACCCAGCTCTAAGTTGAATTCGCAATGCGATTAATACAGGTTATATTAATCACATTGCGATTACAACTACTAACACTGCAGCTTCAGAATGAATCTAAGATGGATGCCGTCCTTGCTTTTTGATAGGAGGTGGGAGGGTCTGGGAGGGAGACTGATGTACTAGCCCTAAAAAGGGCTTTTTGGGGTGCTGTCAGGACGCTGTCCTTACAGCAGAGATTTGATGAGTCTTTAAGGACTCGAGTGGACACTGAATACACTAGCCTAGCTATCGCTTTCCCTATTAAATCAGCAGCAGCTACACTGTCCCTCCTCTCACTAAGGCCTCATGCACACAACCGTTTTTTTATGCTGTCCGCAAAAAGGGATCTTCAAAAAAAACAGACACGGAACGTGGATGAAACACGGATGGCCATCCGTATTTTTTAACGGTCCCATTGACTTGAATGGGTCCGTGAACCGTTTTTCACGGACAAGAATAGGACAGGTTATATTTTTTTGACGGACTGGAATGACTGACCACGGACGTGGAGGACAAACGGTGCATTTGCCGAGTTTTCCACTGACCCATTGAAAACCAATGGGTCCGCAGAAAATCACGAAAAACGGAGCAACGGACACAGAATCAAACAACGGTCGTGTGCATGAGGCCTAAGACTGTAGCTTCCGAATTAATCTAAAATGGATGCTGTCCAGGAGATGGGAGGGAGGGTATGCTGATTGGCTGGAATGTGTCTGCTGACTGTGAGGTAGAGAGTCAAAGTTTACTCAGTGATAGGGGGTGGACTGAACATCGCAGGCATGCTGGGAGTTGTAGTTTCGCAACAGCTGGAGGCACACTGGTTGGGAAACACAGGTCTAGATCATCACTCTGCCCAAATCTATATTTAGCTATATGGCTTAGAAAATATGCTGTCAAACAATGATCCTAGGTTTTGGTATAGACACATGATCTAGACTACCATATTTGCCTATACCAAATGTAAATATGCATCCAAATGTGGCAAAATACTCAAAAAAATAAAATAAAAAATAAAAAAAATTATAAAAACGCAGATGCGTTTTTGATGCGTTTTCTATTAAAAACGCCCAAATGGCCCCTCGGGAGTTCAGATATCTTGCTTTGGAGGCAGCAGAACGTTGGTGGTAGTCATAGTCAACCGTCATATAAAATCAAATAGAGGCATCAAATGGATTCAGAAAGCGATTCATAATTGTAAGTATTATTCGCATTGCGATTAAACTTAGATCTGAGTTCCTAATGGTTGTTGTATTGCTAGAATATAATGAAGATTGAGAATATAGTGCTATATTCGTTATCTTCGTTATATTGTAGCAATACAACCATTAGGAACTCAGATCTAAGTTGTAATCGCAATGTGAATAATACAGGTTATATTAATCGCATTGCGATTTACAATTACTAACACTGCAGCTTCAGAATTAATCTAAGATGGATGCTGTCCTTGCGTTTAGATAGGAGGTGGGAGGGTCTGGGAGGGAGGGTATGCTGATTGGCTGGAATGTGTCTGCTGACTGTGAGGTACAGGGTCAAAGTTTACTCAATGATAAAGCATAGGGGCGAACGCGAACATCTAATATGTTCGCCCACCACGGCGGATGCGAACAAGCTATGTTCGCCGGCAAATAGTTCGGGCCATCTCTAATGATCATCTGTCTAACTGTGCAGTACCTTTACTAGATGATAAAGGACCTGTGATGATGTCATCACAGGTCCTTTAGCTTTCTGAGCCTCCAGACTGTACTGATGATGCAGGTTTATAATACTTAGAGGTAAACTATCTTCTTCAATCAGCCATATTAGTGCAAGGGCAGTAGATGAAGCCAGAAAGTGTGTTCCAAGAACAACTTGGCCAGTTAACTGGCAGATGGGAGACGGGGCAACGGTACAAAGCGAGCCATCTTAGAGATTTGATCAAATAATATTGTGCACCTTGAGCACGATAGCAGGTTGGTGATAAAGTTCATGGTGATTGCATAATTACTGCAACATCTTACCTTGGTCTGTAGATAGCAGCAAAGCATAAGGACAGTCTATATTGGAGCTGCCTATTAGGGCTCATTCAGACGGTCATATGCTGTCCGCAAAAATGCGGATCTGATTTTTTGCGGATTAGATGCTGACCCATTCACTTCTATGGGGCCCTTTTCTTCCATTCCACAGCTCTGCAAAACAAATTAAACATGTCCTATACTTGTCAGTGAAAATGAGGATGTGGCCTCATTGAAATCTATGGGTCCGTAAAAATACAGAATGCTATCCGATTTTTTTCAAACATGCTGAACTGTCCTCAAAAAAACGGATCTGCATTTTTGCGGCCAGTATACGGCCGTCTGAGTCCTCAAAAAAATACAATAACCCCATTTTGTTTGCAAAGTTGGAAGATAGCTAATTTCTGGGCTGTCTTGGACTATTACCATTGTGATAGCAAACTTCGAATGCAGGTTTGAAACTGCACTGAGCAAATCGCTTATTGCATCCCACTCTCCCTGTGTAAGGGGAGGAGGTTCCTAGAAGAGCAGTAAGTGGCCAGACGAAGGCTGTGTTTGGTGGTGCTGGTAAACAGGAGGGAGCAGCTCTGCTGATTCTACAAGTGAATGAACTGGCTCACGGTGGAGACTAGCGACAGCACGAAGAGGAGGTTTTCAGGCACGACCTCAGGAATGTCATGTCTTTAGGGTCCAGTTCTGGAGGGGACCAAGAAATAAAGAAAAGCACCAATAACCCGTTTAAGGAACTGTAAGTATGTCACATTGCACCACACGGTTGAAGTGGCACTTGGGCATACAGTTAACGAACCATGTGCAGTTACATACATTGTGGTAGACAGGCGGCAAGCTACAGCATTGCCGCCTTCTTATCACCCTGGCTGCTCGTAGGGTGTTATATACTGGGAGCTGGAGTAAAGATTACAGCTGCAATCAAAGGGACAGACATCATTTACATATGGATTACCAATAGGGAAGTCTTATTTAAAGAGACAGACATTTACCTGTCGATTACAAATAGTATTGCGCAATACTTAGGGTGCTCCCTAATGAGGAACTCCTCCAGGAAAATACAAGTGCAGCTACGCCTCTTAATGGACTTTGGGGAAAACATCAAAGTTACTGGTTTACTGTTAGGCAGTGTTATATTTACTGTTAGTTTATTCTCTGTTAGGGTACTTTCACACTAGCGCCATGCCGCAAGTACCTGTGCACTGCCGTGCTGCCGCTCCGTCCCCATTGGTGGCGGGGGGTGGAGCTACGGAGCAGCATGGCAAAGATCGCCGGACTAAAAAGTCGGACCTGCAGTACTTTTATTCCGGCAATCTCCCGCCGTGCACAGCCATGCTGCGCCGTAGCTCTGCCCCCCGCCCCATTATAGTCAACAGGGACAGAGCGGCAGCACGCCAGTGCACGGGTACTTGCGGCATGGCGGATCTGGCAGGCTGTTCACTCGCTGGTGTGAAAGTACCCTAACCAATCTGTTTTATACATTCTCAGCTCTTTTTTCACTACATTGTTTAGTAAACTCAATTGCTGGGAAAGAACCATTGTCTGTACCTGTGGGCCCAGCCCTTGGTCCTCTTTCAGTAAGTAGAAGCCAGTTTCCCTTAATTTAGGGGGAAAAAATTCCTTCCTGACTCCAATCAGGCAATCAGAATAACTCCCTGGATCAACGACCCATCCCTAGTAGCTATAACCTGTAATATAATTATACTTCAGAAATACATCCAGGCCCCTCTTGAATTCCTTTATTGTACTCACCATCACCACCTCCTCAGGCAAAGAGTTCCATAGTCTCATGGCTCTTTTATGTGGCAAAGTGTCAAATGCTTTGGAGAAGTCATGATATACGCCATCAATTGATTTGCCGCGGTCAAGTCTACAACTTACCTGCTTAAAGAAACTGATTAAATTAGTTTGACATGACCGATCCCTCATAAACGTAGGTGTTCCACAAGAGTTAATGGCAAATGGAGATCAAATTTCAGAATTTGGATTTTTTTTGGCAAATTTTCCATTTTAACCCCTTAAGGACGCATGACGTACCGGTATGTCATGGTTCCCGAGTGCTTAAGGACCCATGACGTACCGGTAGGTCATGAGTAGTTCCGATCACTGCTGCTCAGCAGGTACCTTGTTACAATGCCCAGGGGGGTCCTGTGACCCCCCCATATCGGCAATTGCTGCAAACCGCAGGTCAATTCAGACCTGCGGTTTGCAGCACTTTTCGCGATCTCTGACCGCGGGGATCAAAGAGTTAATGCCCCCAAAGTGTTCAATTTTAACCACCCCTGCAGCCCCCAATCATATTATGGCTGCAGGGGGGGTGGTTACGGGATTGTGATCCCCCGCCCGCCTCCTCTGTAATATTCCCTGGTGTCTAGAGGATCTATCAGAGTGTCAGCACATTGCTGACACTCTGATAGAAACGGCTGGCATCTGTGCTTGTTCCGGACCGCGGTATGAAAGGGGTTAACAGGGAGAGAGCTCCCTCCCTCTCCCATTGGGGGGCTGCTGTGCCTTTGCAGCCCCCCGACAGGATGGGGTCGCAGAGGGAGGGGGCCCCCTTCCCTCCCTCCCCATCACCCACTGCTCAGTTCTGGCAGCGGGTGATGTTACCATGGCAGCAGGACGCTTTCAGAAGCGTCCTGCTCTCCATGGTGCTGAAAGCCTAAGCAGACTTGTGCTAAAGGCAGAAGTCTGCTTAGACTATGTACAGCAGGCATGTCCAAACTCTGGCCCTCCAGGTGTTGCAGAACTACAACTCCCATCATGCTCTTCTGTAGGTTAATAGCTGTAGGTTGTCCAGGAATGATGGGAGTTGTAGTTTTGCAACATCTGGAGGGCCGGAGTTTGGACATGCCTGATGTACAGTAAAAAAAATACAGTACACTGTATAGTGTACTGTACTGTAATATATAGACACCAGATCCACTGGATCTACAAGAACCAAGTGGGTCTGGGTCCAAAAAAAAAGTAAAAATAAAAAAACACATATCAAGGATAAAAAAAAAAAAAAAATACCCTACACATATTAGGTATCGCCGCGTCCGTAAAAACCTGATCTATAAAAATATCACATGACCTAACCCCTTACGCAAATACCGTAAAAAATATAAATTGTGTAAAATAAGCCATTTTTTGTCACCTTACATCACAAAAAGTGTAATAACAAGCGATCAAAAAGGCGCTACATAGGATAGTAGCAATCAAACCGCGATCTTATCATGCAAAAAATGAGCCCCTACATAGGACAATCACCCAAAAAAATAAAAAAAATATGGCTCTCAGACTATATAGACCCTAACACATAATTTTTTTTTCTAAAATGCTGTCATTGTGTTAAAGTAAAATAAATTTTAAAAAAAGTATACATGTTAGGTATCGCTGTGTCCGTAAAAAACTGCTATATAATAATATCACATGATCTAACCATCAGGTAAATACTGTAAAAAAAATAAAAACAATGTAAAAAAAAAACATTTTTGTCACCTCACATCTCAAAAACTGTAATAACAAGCTAGCAAAAAGTTGTATGCACCCAAAAATTGTGCCAATCAAACCGCCATCTCATACCGCAAAAAATGATACCCCACATAAGACAATCTCCCAAAAAAATAAAAAAAATATGGCTCCCAGACTATGGAGACATTAAAACATGATTTTTTTTGTTTCAAAAATAATATTATTGTGTAAAACTTAAATAAATATTAAAAAGTATATATATTAGGTATCACCGCGTCCATCACAACCGACTCTAAAAAAATAACACATGACCAAACCCCTCAGGTGAACACAGAAAAAAAAATTATATAAATACCGTGTCAAAAGTCATTTTTGTCACCTTACATCACAAAAAGTGTAATAGCAAGCGACCAAAATGTCATATGCACCCCAAGAAAATGAGCCCCTACATAAGTCGCCCAAAAAATAAAAATATGGCTTTCAGAATGTGGAGACACTAAAAAATAATTTTTCTCAAAAATGCTTTATGAAAAACTGAAACAAAAAAAAACAGTAGTCATATTTGGTATTGTCGTGTCCGTAACAACCTGCTCTATAGAAATAGCACACATTCTAACCTGCCAGTTCAACGATGTGAACAAAAAAAATAAAAACGTTCCCAAAACATCAATTTTTTTTGCAAATTTCACATTTAATCAATTTTTCCAGTAACAAAGCAAAGGTAAAAAGCCGAACAAAACTCAATATTTATTGCCCTGATTCTCTAGTTTGCAGAAACACCCCATACGTGGTGGTAAACTGCTGTATGGCCAAACAGCAGGGCATAGAAGGAAGGGAACGCCATATGGTTTTTGGAAGGCAGATTTTGCTGGACTGGTTTTTTGACACCATGTCCCATTTAAAGCCCCCCTGATGCACCCCTACAGTAGAAACTCCCAAAAAGTGACCCCATTTTGGAAACTACGGGATAAGGTGTCAGTTTTGTTTGCATTATTTTAGGGTAAATATAATTTTTGGTTGCTCTATATTACACTTTTTTTGAGGCAAGGTAACAAAAAATAGAAATTCTAAAATTGCATATCCATTTGCCAATAACTTGCGGAACACCTAAAGGGTAAACAAAGTTTGTAAAACCGGTTTTGAATACCTTGAGGGGTGAAGTTTCTTAGATGGAGTCACTTTTATGGAGTTTCTACTCTAGGGGTACATCGGGGGGCTTCAAATGGGACATGGTGTCAAAAATCCAGTCCAGTAAAATCCGCCTTCCAAAAACCATATGATGTTCCCTTTATTCGGCGCCCTGCCGTTTGGCCATACAGCATTTTACGGCCACATATGGGGTGTTTCTGAAAACTACAGAATCAGGGCAATAAATATTGAGTTTTGTTTGGCTGTTAACCCTTAAAAATCGAAATTCTGAATTTTCTCTCCATTTCCCATTAACTCTTGTGGAAAACCTAAAGGGTTAACAAAGTTTGTAAAATCAGTTTTGAATACCTTGAGGGGTGTAGTTTCTAGAATGGGGTCATTTTTGGGTGGTTTCTATTATGTAAGCCTTCCAAAGTGACTTCAGACCTGAACTGGTCCCTAAAAAGTGGGTTTTTGAAAATTTCTGAAAAATTTCTAGATTTGCTTCTAAACTTCTAAGCCTTGTAACATCCCCAAAAAATGAAATGGCATTCCCAAAATGATCGATACATCAAGTAGATATATGGGGAATGTAAATCAATAACTTTTTTTGGTAGTATTAATATGTATCATAGAAGTAGAGAAATTGAAACTTGGAAAATTTTGTATTTTTTTATAAATAAAAATTACATTTTTCAACTCCATTTTACTACTGTCATGAAGTACAATATGTGACGAAAAAACAATCTCAGAATGGCCTGGATAAGTAAAAGCGTTTAAAACTTATCACCACATAAATTGACACTGGTCAGATTTGCAAAAAATGGCCGGGTCCTTAGGGTGAAATAAGGCTGAGTCCTTAAGGGGTTAATCCATTTTTCCAAGTAACAAGACAAGGGTTAACACTACAGCCAAACAAAACTCAATATTTATTGCCCTGATTCTGTAGTTTATAGAAACACCCCATATGTGGTCATAAACTGCTGTATTGCCAAAGGGCAGGCACAGAAGGAAGGGAACGCCATATGGTTTTTGGAAGGCAGATTTTACTGGACTGGTTTTTAGACACCTTGTCCCATTTGAAGCCCCCCTGATGCACCCCTACAGTTGAAACTCCAAAAAAGTGAGCCCATTTTGGAAAGTACAGGATAAGGTGGCAGTATTATTGGTACTAATTTAGGGTAAATATGATCCCTCATGAAGCCATGCTGATATGGTGTTATTTGCTTATTTTCATCGAGGTACTCCAAGATAGCATCTCTTAGAAAACCTTCAAACAGTTTACCCACGACAGATGTTAAACTTACCGGCATATAGTTTCCGGACTGTGTTTTTGGACCCTTTTTTAATTTTGCCACCACATTTAACCGCCTGCCGACCGCCTAACGCAGGGCTGCATCCAGGCGGCAGGCTTGTACTTCCTTGACGCGGCGCGTCATCTCGCGAGAGGCGAGATTTGCTGTGAACGCACGCATCTCGCGTCTCGGCAGTTATACTGCAGCCTGCCAGCGATGATCAATCGCTGGCAGGCTGTAGATGTAAAATAAAAAGCATCAAAGAGGTATATCAGACGTTGTTTTGTTAACAGCGTCTGATATACCTGCTACCTAGTCCTCTGGTGGTCCCATTTGCTGGGATCGACCACCAGAGGACCAGGTAGCTATGTAAAGTAGCACCAAGCAGCACACTACCCCCATTCACATGTCCATATGTGTTTTGCGGATCTACGGATCCGCAAAACACGGACACCGGCAATCTGCTTTCCGCATTTTGCAGATCCGCACATTGCCAAACTATATAGAAAATGCCTTTTCTTGTCCGCAATTGCGGACAAGAAATAGGACATAAATAAGTACAAAATCAAGGGCACACCGGTATTAATCACCTGGGATCACATCCAAATAAAGTTTATTAAAAGTACTAAAATTCACTAAATATGCTGGCCAATAGTTGGCTCACTTAAAACTGTCAATCACTTCATCATCATTGCATACATACAAGTCTGCCACAAAAAGCCTGCCACAAACTGCCGTAGCAGTCACAGAAAGTGCAAAGTGCTAAAGTGTCTCCCCAAGTGTTTCAAGTGTTGATACAATTAATACATATAGAATAAAATACTCATGTGCAAATGTCCAATCCTGTGCAAAAATCAAAAATCAGGGCTTATCAGTAAAAAAATCAAGGCTTATCAGTTAATAATATTAATAGTATGTGCAATCAAATAGTGCCGTAAAAGTCCGTGCAAAAAATGGCTGGTGACCACCTTTTCAGCAAAGTTGAAATGTTCAGTTATTTGTCTTGTTCCTCATAGAAGCATCGCTGGTGCATACTACTAATGAGCGCATTAATATATAGTGATAGCAATACCGGTATGCTTGTTGCTCACATTCAGCTGTATTCAACACCCGATGGTGAAAACGGCCGTCTGCCGGCTGCAGCGCTCCCTCCTCCACCTCTCCTCCGTCCCGGGATGCCCGAACCCAGCTGCCTTACCGTGATTCAGACGCTCTTGCCCGTCACAGTCTCTGCACGCCCGCGGCGTCCCACAGGGCGTTCTGGATACACGCGGCGTCCCACGTGTTCTTCCCACGGCAGTGCTGGGTCCTAGGGCCCTTTCAATATCAATTAGTTTCACAGTTTGTTAGCTTCACAGTCTCGTAGGTGCATAGGTGATTGTATAGATCACTATCGGGGACGGAGGGGGATGATGATCCAACACACCACCAGTCTCCCAGACGCGTTTCGGGGTATACGCCCCTAAATTATATAAATTTCTGCTAACTTGTGCCCAAAAATTTTTTTTCTGTGAACTCGCCATGCCCCTAACGGAATACCTTGGGGTGTCTTCTTTCCAAAATGGGGTCACATGTGGGGTATTTATACTGCCCTGGCATTTTAGGGGCCCTAAAGCGTGAAAATCCAAATGCGTAAAAATGCCCTGTGAAAACCTAAAGGTACTCATGGGAATTAGGGCCCCTTTGCGCATCCTGGCTGCACAAAAGTGTCACTCATGTGGTATCGCCGTACTCAGGAGAAGTACGGCAATGTGTTTTGGGGTGTATTTTTTACATATACCCATACTGTGTGTGAGAAATTTCTCTGTAAATGACAACTTTTTAAAAATGTTTATACAAAGTTGTCAATTTACAGAGATATTTCTCTCACCCAGCATAGGTATATGTAAAAATACACCCCAAAACACATTGCCCTACTTCTCCTGAGTAAGGCCATACAGGACTGCTCACAATTTAGCTCCACCCAAAATGCCAGAACAGTACAAACACCCCACAAATTACCCCATTTTGGAAAGAAGACACCCCAAGGTATTCTCGCTGAGGGGCATAGTGAGTCCATGAAAAATTGAACTTTTTGTCACAAGTTAGCGGAAAGAGAGACTTTGTGAGAAAAAACAATGAAAAATCAATTTCTGCTAACTTGTGCCAAAAAAAAATCTTCTATGAACTCACCATGCCCCTCACGGAATACCTTGGAGTGTCTTCTTTCCAAATTGGGGTCACATGTGGGGTATTTATACTGCCCTGGCATTTTAGGGGCCCTAAAGCGTGAGAAGAAAAATGCGTAAAAATGCCCTCCTAAAGGCTACTTATTGGAATTTGGGCCCCTTTGCGCATCTTGGCTGCAAAAAAGTGTCACACATGTGGTATCGCCGTACTCAGGAGAAGTAGGGCAATGTGTTTTGGGGTGTATTTTTACAAATACCCATGCTGGGTGTGAGAAATATCTCTGTAAATGACAACTGTTTAAATTTTTTTATACAAAGTTGTCAGTTTATAGAGATATTTCTCTCACACCTAACATGGGTATATGTAAAAATACATCCCAAAACACATTGCCCTACTTCTCCTGAGTACGGCGATACCACATGAGTGACACTTTTTTGCAGACTGGGTGCGCAAAGGGGCCCAAATTCCAACGAGTACCTTGAGGGTTGCTCACAATTTAGCCCCGCCCAAAATGCCAGAACAGTAAACACACTCCACAAATGACCCCATATCGGAAAGTAGACACCCCAAGGTATTCACTGAGGGGCATAGTGAGTCCGTGGGAGATTTTATTTTTTTTGCCAGAAGTTAGCAGAAATGGAAACTTTATTATTATTATTTTTTTTTTCCCTCAGAAAGTCTCATTTTCCGCTAACTTGTGAAAAAAAATGAAATGATACATGAACTCACCATGCCCCTCCGCGAATACTTTGGGGTGTCTTCTTTCTAAAATGGTGTCATTTGGGGGGTATTTATACTATCCTGGCATTCTAGCACCTGAAGAAACATGACAGGTGCTCAGAAAGTCAGAGCTGCATCAAAATGCGGAAATTCACTTTTTTGCACCAACGCTATAACTTTTACCCAAACCAATAAATATACACTTATTGGACTTTTTTTTTATCAAAGACATGTAGAAAATTTATATAGAAATGTAGTTTTTAAAAAAAAAATTTACAACAGAAAGTGAAAAATGTCATTTTTTTTGCAAAAATTTCTGTCATTTTTGATTAATAGCAAAAAAAGTAAAAATGTCAGCAGCAATGAAATACCACCAAATGAAAGCTCTATTAGTGAGAAGAAAAGGAGGTAAAATTCATTTGGGTGGTAAGTTGCATGACGGAGTAATAAACGGTGAAAGTAGTGTAGTGCGGAATTGTAAAAAGTGGCCTGGTCATTAATGGTGTTTAAGCTAGGCGGCTAAAGTGGTTAAACAAGAGAAATGCGGCAATATATTACACCTCCCTTTAATGCTGCTTCTGACGCACAGTACTCCTATGTGTAAAATGACAGATTAACCCCTTAAGGACACGGCCATATTTCATCTTAAGGACCAGGCCATTTTTTGCAAATCTGACCAGTGTCACTTTATGTAGTGATAACTTTAACTTCTTCAGGACCGCCGTACGCAGGATTGCCTCCTGCGGGCGGTCCTGTTCTTCTGATCGGACGCGGCGGCGCGTCATCTCGCGAGACGCGAGACTTCCTGTGAACGCGCGCGCGCGTTCACGGCGTCACGCGTCTGAAGAGTTGTACTACAGCCTGCCAGCGATGATCAATCGCTGGCAGGCTGTAGATGCGATATAAATCGCATCAAACAAGTATATCAGACGCTGTTTTGTGAACAGCGTCTGATATACCTGCTACCTGGTCCTCTGGTGGTCCCATTTGCTGGGATCGACCACCAGAGGACCAGGTAACTATGTAAAGTTGCACCAAACACTACACTAACCCCCCCACCCCCTCACCAATTAACCCCTTGATCACCCAATCTAGACCCCTGATCACCCCCTGTCATTGATCAAACCCCTTGTAAGGCTCCATTCAGACGTCCATATGTGTTTTGCGGATCCGTGGATCCGCGGATCTGATCCGCGGATCCACAGATCCTCAAAACACGGACACCGGCAATGTGCTTTCTGCATTTTGCAGATCCGCACATTGCCAGAACTATATAGAAAATGCTTTTTCTTGTCCGCAATTGCGGACAAGAATAGGACATGTTCTATATTTTTGCGGAACGGAATTGCAGACCCGGAAGCGCGGATCCGTAATTCCGGATCCGAGCGGGACAAAGTCTGTCCCCATAGAAATGAATGGGTCCGCAATTCCGTTCCGCAAACAGAATTGCGGACGTGTGAATGGGGCATAAGGGTCCCTTATCACCGCCAGTTAGTTAGCTACTTGTTAGGTAGCTAGCGCCCAGCCCACCGCACCGCAGTCACTGATTTTGGGAGAGATTTTTTCATCCACATTGACCGATGCGAATGAAAAAATCAGTGCCGTTCATTTTTTTTTTTTTTTCAGCGCAGAGGCTGAACGGAAAAAAAAAATCTCATTACCCGTATGCTCAATATAAGGAGAATCGCAGAAACTCCTAATGCTGGCCATACAGGTAATGATTGCGGAGACCCTCAAATGCCAGGGCAGTACAAACACCTCACATGTGACCCCATTTTAGAAAGAAGACACCCCAAGGTATTCCGTGAGGGGTATGGTGAGTTCATGCAAAATTTTATTTTTGTCACAAGTTAGTGGAATATGAGACTGTAAAAAAAAAAAAAAAAAATCAATTTCCGCTAACTTGTGCCAAATTTTTTTTTTCTGTGAACTCGCCATGCCCCTCACAGAATACCTTGAGGTGTCTTCTTTCCACAATGGGGTCACATGTGGGAATTTATACTGCCCTGGCATTTTAGGGGCCCTAAAGCGTGAGAATCCAAATGCGTAAAAATGGCCTGTGAAATCCTAAAGGTACTCATTGGTTTTAGGGCCCCTTTGCGCATCTTGGCTGCAAAAAGTGTCACTCATGTGGTATCGCCGTACTCAGGAGAAGTGGGGCAATGTGTTTTGGGGTGTATTTTTACATATACCCATGCTGGGTGTGAGAAATATCGCTGTAAACGACAACTTTTTAAATTTTTTTATTCAAAGTTGCCAATTTACAGAGATATTTCTCTCACCCAGCATGGGTATATGTAAAATACACCCCAAACACATTGCCCTACTTCTCCTGAGTACGGCGATGCCACATGTGTGACACTTTTGCAGCCAAGATGCGCAAAGGGGCCCAAATTCCAACGAGTACCTTTTAGGAGGGCATTTTTACGCATTTTTCTTCTCACGCTTTAGGGCCCCTAAAATGACAGGGCAGTATAAATACCCCACATGTGACCCCATTTTGGAAAGAAGACACCCCAAGGTATTCGCTGAGGGGCATAATGAGTCCATGAAAAATTAAAAATTTTGTCAAAAGTTAGCGGAAAGGGAGACTTTGTGAGAAAAAACAATAAAAAATCAATTTCCACTAACTTGTGCCAAAAAAAAAATCTTCTATGAACTCGCCAAGCCCCTCATGGAATACCTTGGGGTGTCTTCTTTCCAAAATGGGGTCACATGTGGGGTATTTCTACTGCCCTGGCATTTTAGGGGCCCTAAAGCGTGAGAAGAAAAATGCGTAAAAATGCCCTCCTAAAAGGTACTCATTGGTTTTAGGGCCCCTTTGCGCATCTTGGCTGCAAAAAAGTGTCACTCAAGTGGTATCGCCGTACTCAGGAGAAGTAGGGCAATGTGTTTTGGGGTGTATTTTTACATATACCCATGCTGGGTGAGAGAAATATCTCTGTAAATTGACAACTTTGAATAAAAAAATGTAAAAGTTGTCGTTTACAGCGATATTTCTCACACGCAGCATGGGTATATGTAAAAATACACCCTAAACACATTGCCTACTTCTCCTGAGTACGGCGATACCACATGAGTGACACTTTTGCAGCCTGAAGTGCACAAGGGGCCCTAAAACCAATGAGTACCTTTAGATTTCACAGGCCATTTTTATGCATTTGGATTCTCACACTTTAGGGGCCCCTAAAATGCCAGGTGAGTATAAATACCCCACATGTGACCCCATTTTGGAAAGAAGACACCCCAAGGTATTCCGTGAGGGGCATGGTGAGTCCACAGAATTTTTATTTTTTGGCACAAGTCAGCGGAAATTGTTTTTAGTTTTTTTTTTTTAATTTTGTTTTTTACAAAGTCTCATATTCCACTAACTTGTGACAAAAAATAAAATTTTACATGAATTCACCATACCCCTCACAGAATACCTTGGGGTGTCTTCTTTCCAAAATGGGGTCACATGTGGGTATTTATACTGTCCTGGCATTTTAGGGGCCCCTAAAGCGTGAGAAGAAGTCTGGAATCAAATGCGTAAAAATGCCCTGTGAAATCCTAAAGGTACTCATTGGTTTTAGGGCCCCTTTGCGCATCTTGGCTGCAAAAAAGTGTCTTTCATGTGGTATCGCCGTACTCAGGAGAAGTGGGGCAATGTGTTTTGGGGTGTATTTTTACATATACCCATGCTGGGTGTGAGAAATATCGCTGTAAACGACAACTTTTTAAATTTTTTATTCAAAGTTGCCAATTTACAGAGATATTTCTCTCACCCAGCATGGGTATATGTAAAATACATCCCAAAACACATTGCCCTACTTCTCCTGAGTACGGCGATGCCACATGTGTGACACTTTTTGCAGCCAAGATGCTAAGGGGCCCAAATTCAACGAGTACCTTTAGGAGGGCATTTTTGCGCATTTTCTTTCTCACGCTTTAGGGCCCCTAAAATGCCAGGGCAGTATAAATACCCACATGTGACCCCATTTTGGAAGAAGACACCCTAAGGTATTCGCTGAGGGCATGGTGAGTCCATGAAAATTAAACTTTTTGTCAAAAGTTAGCGGAAAGGGAGACTTTGTGAGAAAAACAATAAAAATCAATTTCCACTAACTTGTGCCAAAAAAATCTTCTATGAACTCGCCATGCCCCTCATGGAATACCTTGGGGTGTCTTCTTTCCAAAATGGGGTCACATGTGGGTATTTATACTGTCCTGGCATTTTAGGGGCCCCTAAAGCGTGAGAAGAAGTCTGGAATCCAAATGCGTAAAAATGCCCTGTGAAATCCTAAAGGTACTTATTGGTTTTAGGGCCCCTTTGCGCATCTTGGCTGCAAAAAAGTGTCTTTCATGTGGTATCGCCGTACTCAGGAGAAGTGGGGCAATGTGTTTGGGGTGTATTTTACATATACCCATGCTGGGTGTGAGAAATATCGCTGTAAACGACAACTTTTAAATTTTTTATTCAAAGTTGCCAATTTACAGAGATATTTCTCTCACTCCAGCATGGGTATATGTAAAAATACACCCCAAAACACATTGCCCTACTTCTCCTGAGTACGGCGATGCCACATGTGTGACACTTTTTGCAGCCAAGATGCGCAAAGGGCCTAAGTCTCAACGAGTACCTTTAGGAGGGCATTTTACGCATTTTTTTCTCACGCTTAGGGCCCCTAAATGCCAGGGCAGTATAAATACCCCACATGTGACCTCATTTTGGAAAGAAGACACCCCAAGGTATTCGCTGAGGGCATAATGAGTCCATGAAAATTAAACTTTTGTCAAAAGTTAGCGGAAAGGAGACTTTGTGAGAAAAACAATAAAAATCAATTTCCACTAACTTGTGCCAAAAAAATCTTCTATGAACTCGCCATGCCCTCATGGAATACCTTGGGGTGTCTTCTTTCCAAAATGGGGTCACATGTGGGGTATTTCTACTGCCCTGGCATTTTAGGGGCCCTAAAGCGTGAGAAGAAAAATGCGTAAAAATGCCCTCCTAAAAGGTACTCATTGGTTTTAGGGCCCCTTGAGCATCTTGGCTGCAAAAGTGTCACTCATGTGGTATCGCCATACTCAGGAGAAGTAGGGCAATGTTTTTTGCGGTGTATTTTTACATATACCCATGCTGGGTGAGAGAAATATCTCTGTAAATTGACAACTTTGAATCAAAAAATGTAAAAAGTTGTCGTTTACAGCGATATTTCTCACACGCAGCATGGGTATATGTAAAAATACACCCCAAAACACATTGCCCTACTTCTCCTGAGTACGGCGATACCACATGAGTGACACTTTTTTGCAGCCTGGGTGCAGATTTTTTTGTCAGCACCCCGTATCCCAAGGACCTTCAGAAAGCCAAAACTCTGGAGTCAGAGGTTCTATCACTAATTCAGAAGGGGGTGGTTTCCCAAGTTCCCAGGCAGGAAGAGAACAAGGGGTTTTACTCCCCGTTATTTTTGGTAAAAATAAAACAACGGGTCATTCAGAATGATCCTAAACTTAAAGAGATTAAACAAATTTCTAAAATACAATAAGTTCAGAATGGAGACAATAAAGTCAACAATAGATTTATTGTTTGAGAATTGTTGAATGGCGAGTGTCGATTTAGAGGACGCCTATTATCATATACCCATACATGCAGCATCTCAAAAATATTTAAGGACTGCGACAATGGTTCAGGGCAGCCTTCTTCATTTGCAATACAGGGCTCTTCCCTTTGGGGTCTCACAGGCCCCAAGAATATTTACAAAGGTGGTAATAGAAATGGTGGCCTTCTTCCGGTTGTCAAAGATAGTCTTAGTACCATACTTAGACGACTTCCTCTTTATTTCCAAAACAAAGGAGGCGCTGCAGGAGGACCTGTCCCAAGTTCAACTGACATTGGAAAACCTCGGATGGAAGATAAATGCAGAAAAATCTTGCCTAATCCCATCTCAAGTATGTACCTTCCTGGGAATGGTACTGGATTTCAACTCTCAAAGAACTCTCCTTCCTCAGAAGAAAATACTGTCCACTATAGAACATGTGGGGGACTTGTTCCTATCTTACCAGTGTTCCTTCAGACAAGCAATGAGGGTATTGGGGCACCTAACAGCAGTAATCCCGGCAGTACCCTTTGCTCAGATCCATACAAGAATTCTTCAATTCGACATCTTGCACGCCTGGGATGGTCGTCCACAATCCCTCGACAGGAAATTCCATCTTTCATCCCAGGAAAGGAAATCCCTCCTCTGGTGGACCTTACCAGAGAATCTCTCTCGGGGCATGCCTTGGGTTCATTCCAACCCACTGACAATCGCAGTGGACGCAAGTCCCTGGGGGTGGGGTGCACACTCCGGGGAAAAATATTGTCAGGGCAGGTGGGATCTGATGACAAGAAGCCACTCATCAAATTTCAAGGAGTTGAAAGCGGTACAAATGGCTTTGACAAGAGCAATTCCGGAGATCTCAAACAGAGAGATCATCATCTACTCGGACAATACTACCAGGGTAGCCTATATAAATCACCAGGGGGGGGCAAGGATAACGTCTCTCCTATCCCTTGCCCTTCAAATCTTCCTAGTTGCAGAAGAAAGAAGCCTATCTCTGCGTGCAGTTCACCTGAAAGGGAAAGAGAACAAGGTGGCGGATTTCTTGAGCAGAGTACAACTCAGACAAGGAGAGTGGAGTTTAAACCCGGAGGTTTTTTCACAGATAGTGACCAGGTTTGGGGCCCCAACAGTAGACCTTTTCGCCTCAAAGAACAACAAGAAAGTGGACAAGTTTTTCTCCCTCAACTACACAGAGAACCCCACAGCTATAGATGGACTGGCACAGAGTTGGGATCAGGAATACGGATATGCCTTCCCTCCTGTTTCCCTAATACCACAGGTGTTGGCGAAGGTCCGGAGAGAAAAGACCTCCATAATCCTAGTAGCCCCACATTGGCCAAAAAGGATCTGGTTTTCAATCTTGGAGAGCCTTGCCCAGGACCCACCTTGGATCCTACCTCCAAGAAACGACCTTCTGTCCCAGAGTCCAGTATTTTACCCCAACCCGGAAGTGCTCAGACTCTCAGCTTGGAAATTGATAGAAGCATCTGGATAAAAAGAGGGTTGTCTGAGAAAGTAGTCTCCACTCTTTTAAGCAGTAAGAAAGTGTCCACAGCCAGAAAATACAATAGAGTATGGAGTATCTTCTCTTCTTTTCTAGGAACAGATCCTGACCCATTCATCTCTCCTGATGTTCCTAAGATTCTCGATTTTTTACAGGCAGGCTTGGACAAGGGGCTTAAGGCCTCCACCTTAAAAGTCCAGGTGGCGGCATTAAGTTATTTCTTTGATTATCGGTTAGCTAGTCATCCTTGGATTAACCACTTGAAGACCACAGGTTTATACCCCCCTAGTGTCCAGGCCCTTTTTTACAAATCCGCACTACACTACTTTCACCGTTTATTGCTCGGTCATACAACTTACCACCCAAATGAATTTTACGTCCTTTTCTTCTCACTAATAGAGCTTTCATTTGGTGCTATTTCATTCTTGCTGACATTTTACTTTTTTTGATATTTTACTTTTTTTGGCGAAATTTTTGCAAAAAAATGACATTTTTCACTTTCCGTTGGAAAATTTGCCAAATAAAACTACATTTCTCTATACATTTTTCACTAAATGTATTGTTCTACATGTCTTTGATAAAAAAAATTCTATAAGTGTATATTTATTGGTTTGGGTAAAAGTTATAGCGTTTACAAACTATGGTGCAAAAAAGTGAATTTCCGCACTTTGACTTTCTGAGCACCTGTCCTGTTTCCTGACGTGCTACAATGCCCAGACAGTAGAAACACCCCATAAATGACCCCATTTCGGAAAGTAGACACCCTAAGGTATTTACTGAGGGGCATAGTGAGTTCATGGAAGTTTTTATTTTTTGTCACAAGTTAGCGGAAATTGATTTTTTTTTCCCAAAAATTTCATTTTTCGCTAACTTGTGCCAAAAATAAAAACTTCCATGAACTCACTATGCCCATCAGCGAATACCTTAGGGTGTCTACTTTCCGGAATGGGGTCACTTGTGGGGTATTTTTACTGCCCTGGCATTTTAGGGGCCCCTAAACGTCAGAAGCAGTTTGGAATCCAAATGCGTAAAATGTCCTGTGAAATCCTAAAGGTACTCATTGGATTTAGGGCCCCTTTCGCATCTTGGATGCAAAAAGTGGCACACATGTGGTATCGCTGCACTCAGGAGAAGTAGGGCAATGTGTTTTGGGGTGTATTTTTACATATACCCATGCTGGGTGTGAAAATATCTCTGTAAATGACAACGTTTTCCATTTTTTTATACAAAGTTGTCCATTTACAGAGATATTTCTCTCACCCAGCATGGGTATATGTAAAAATACACCCCAAACACATTGTCTACTTCTCCTGAGTACGGCGATACACATGTGTGCCACTTTTTGCAGTTAGATACGCAGGGCTCTAAATCAATGAGTACCATTAGGATTTCACAGGGCATTTACGCATTTGGATTCAAACTACTTCTCGATTTAGGGGCTCCTAAAATGCCAGGGCAGTATAAATACCACACAAGTGACCCCATTTCGGAAAGTAGACACTCTAAGGTATTCGCTGAGGGCATAGTGAGTTCATGGAAATTTTTATTTTTTGGCACAAGTTAGCGGAAATTGATTTTTTTTTTTTTTTTAACAAAGTCTCATATTCCACTAACTTGTGACAAAAAATAAACTTTTACATGAACTCACCATACCCCTCACAGAATACCTTGGGGTGTCTTCTTTCTAAAATGGGGTCACTTGTGGGGTATTTATACTGTCCTGGCATATTAGGGGCCCCTAAACGTCAGAAGCAGTTTGGAATCCAAATGCGTAAAAAATGTCCTGTGAAATCCTAAAGGTACTCATTGGATTTAGGGCCCCTTTGCGCATCTTGGCTGCAAAAAAGTGGCACACATGTGGTATCGCCGTACTCAGGAGAAGTAGGGCAATGTGTTTTGGGGTGTATTTTTACATATACCCATGCTGGGTGTAAAAATATCTCTGTAAATGACAACTTTTTCCATTTTTTATACAAAGTTGTCCATTTACAGAGATATTTCTCTCACCCAGCATGGGTATATGTAAAAATACACCCCAAAACACATTGCCCTACTTCTCCTGAGTACGGCGATACCACATGTGTGCCACTTTTTTGCAGCTAAGGTGCGCAAAGGGACCCAAATTCCAACGAGTACCTTTAGGATTTCACAGGACATTTTTTACGCATTTGGATTCCAAACTTCTTCTGACGTTTAGGGGCCCCTAATATGCCAGGACAGTATAAATACCATACAAGTGACCCCAATTCGGAAAGTAGACACTCTAAGGTATTCGCTGAGGGGCATAGTGAGTTCTTGAAAGATTTTTTTATTGTTTGGCACAAGTTAGCGGAAATGTAATTTTGTTTTTGTTTTTTACAAAGTCTCATATTCCACTAACTTATGACAAAAAATAAACTTTTACATGAACTTACCATACCCCTCACAGAATACCTTGGGGTGTCTTCTTTCTAAAATGGGGTCACTTGTGGGGTATTTATACTGTCCTGGCATATTAGGGGCCCCTAAACGTCAGAAGCAGTTTGGAATCCAAATGCGTAAAAAATGCCCTGTGAAATCCTAAAGGTACTCATTGGAATTTGGGCCCCTTTGCGCATGTTGGATGCAAAAAAGTGTCACACATGTGGTATCGCCGTACTCAGGAGAAGTAGGGCAATGTGTTTTGGGGTGTATTTTTACATATACCCATACTGGGTGTGAAAAATATATCTTTAAATGACAACTTTTTCCATTTTTTTATACAAAGTTGTCCATTTACAGAGATACTTCTCTCACCCAGCATGGGTATATGTAAAAAATACACCCCAAAACACATTGCCCTACTTCTCCTGAGTACGGCGATACCACATGTGTGCCACTTTTTTGCAGCCAATGTGCGCAAAGGGGCCCTAAATCCAATGAGTACCTTTTAGGAGGGCATTTTTGCGCATTTATCTTCTCTCGCTTTAGGGCCCCTAAAATGCCAGGGCAGTATAAATACCCCACATGTGACCCCATTTTAGAAAGAAGACACCCCAAGGTATTCTGTGAGGGGCATGGCGAGTTCATCGTTTTTTTTTTTTTTTTGGCACAAGTCAGCGGAATTTGATTTTTTTTTGTTTTTTCTCACAAAGTCTCCCTTTCCGCTAACTTGTGACAAAAAGTTCAATCTTTCATAGACTCAATATGCCCCTCAGCAAATACCTTGGGGTGTCTTCTGTCCAAAATGGGGTCATATGTGATGTGTTTGTACTGCCCTGGCATTTGAGGGTCTCTGCAATCATCACATGTATGGCCAGCATTAGGAGTTTCTGCTATTCTCCTTATATTGAGCATACAGGTAATGAGATTTTTTTTCCGTTCAGCCTCTGGGCTGAAAGAAAAAATGAACAGCACAGATTTCTCCATTCGCATCGATTGATGTGGATGAAAAAATCTCTGCCAAAAATATGCAAGAAGAAAAAAGGGCCTGGCGATTGCAGGACATAGGGCTCCGCCAAACATCCATACCCACTTCAGCTCCTATGTCCTGGCAAACGTGATTTCTCCATTCACATCGATCAATCGATCGTTGTGGAGGAAGACATCTTTGCCAGATTTTTGATACAAAGTGTTTGCCAAAGCATATGAACTCCAACACCTCTCCTCAGCTCATATGCCTGGGCAAACGTACCTGTACTGCAGAGGAGAAATCTCGTCTTGCAGCGCCGCATACACCGACTTCACGTGTCTTCTGACAGCAGCGCAATGCTTCTCTCAGAATGCACATCAGTGCTGCAGCTGGCTCTTTGCTTGATCCACCTAGAAGGTAAAAAAAAAAAAAAGAAAGAAAAACCAGGCAGCAATGCAATAATTTTATTAACATTAACTTTATAGAACATTAGAAACCGAACGTTAACTTAAACATTTGAAACATAACTTGAACTTTTTGCTTACCTGTGGATTTTTATTTATTTTTTTACCTTAAGGCCTCATGCACACGGCCGTGAAACACGGCCGTGCATGGACCGTTAGTATCTCGGCCTGGCATCCATCTGACAGCAGGAGCGCACGGCGTCACTGGTTGCTATGACGCCGTGTGCTCCTGCTGTCAGATGGATGCCAGGCCAGGATACCACGGACCATGCACGGCGTGTTCCACGGCCGTGTGCATGAGGCCTTAGAGGATAAACCTCTCCTTCCCCGTGGGACAATGTGCAAAGCACAAATCACCCAGAGATGTGGCGAAGTACATTATGCACTTTGTCCCAGGTGAAAGGAGAGGTTTGCAGCAGCTCTGTGTGAAAGGGCCCTAAGGGCCCTTGCACACGAGCGTTGCTCACGCATGGTGATCGCAGAGGAGCGCTTGGCCTGACTTCTCCCGCACAGACGGGGTCGCATAGCATCATATTGATTTATGATGCTATGTAACCCTTACAGTTCTGGAATGCATTGTATAGCACTGGCAGCAGCAGTATGACAGTGCTATCCAATGCATTCCAGAACTGTAAGGCTTACATAGCATCATAAATCAATATGATGCTATGTGACTCCGTCTGTGCGGGAGAAGTCAGGACAGGCGCTCCTTTGCGATCACCATGCGTGAGCAACGCTCGTGTGCAAGGGCCCTAAGACTCTTGTGTGCCTGGCCTGTGTCTTGCAATCCCTATGCTAATAATGTACCTGGGTGTGATACTTACGGAAGCACTCCCTATGCATAGGGCAGGCTGGTCAGGACAGTCAGGACAAAAACGGTGGTGTCACGCCTTAGTCCACTCCTGCTACAGACACGACATCTTTTCTTGGGGAACGGTGGCTTGGGGTACCAGGGAAGACACTGGGGAAGTGTCTCTCATGTAGCCGGCTCACTACATCGGGGACTTGGGGCACAGAACCTCCTGGATACAGGAGTTCGAAATGATCTCTTCCTGGAATTTAAGGAAGGATCCCGTTCTCCCAGCCTTACTGTAGAGAACGTAACTGTTATATATGGCCAATTGAATCAAATATACAGACACCTTTTTATACCAGCGTCTGGTGCGTCGGGAAACTAAATATGGAGCCAACATTTGGTCATTGAAGTCCACCCCTCCCATGTGGAGATTATAATCGTGGACTGAGAGGGGCTTTTCAATGACTCCTGTCGCCCGTTCTATTTGGACAGTCGTGTCTGCGTGAATGGTGGACAGAAGGTAAACGTCCCTCTTGTCCCGCCACTTCACCGCGAGCAGTTCTTGGTCACACAAGGCAGCCCTCTCCCCCCGTGCAAGTCGTGTATTAATGAGCCGTTGGGGGAAGCCCCGCCGACTAGGCCGCGCGGTGCCACAGCATTGGATTCCGACTAGATGTAAGTGCCGAAAGAGGGCCACACTTGTGTAAAAATTGTCCACGTATAAGTGGTACCCCTTGCAGACTAAGGGTGACACCAAGTCCCAGACAATCTTGCCACTGCACCCCAGGTAGTCAGGGCATCCGACCGGCTCCAGTTTTGAGTCTTTTCCCTCATAGACCCTAAAACGATATGTATAGCCTGTGGCCCTTTCACAGAGCTTATACAATTTGACCCTGTACCGGGCGCGCTTGCTGGGGATGTACTGTTTGATGCCAAGGCGCCCGGTGAATTGTACGAGGGACTCGTCTATGCAGATGTTCTGACTGGGGGTATACGCATCTGCAAATTTGGATGACAAATGGTCTATGAGGGGCCGAATTTTATGGAGCCGGTCATAAGCAGGGTGGCCTCTTGGATGACAGGTTTCATTGTCAGTGAAATGCATAAAGCGCATGATGACCTCAAACCGTGCCCTGGACATTGCAGCAGAGTACATGGGCATGTAATGTATTGGGTCTTTAGACCAATATGACCGCATACATTTTTTTTATTATGCCCATGCTGAGGGTAAGGCCCAAAAATGTTTTAAATTCGGAAATGGTGACTGGTTTCCACCGGAAAGGCTGGGCATAGAAGCTTTCCGGATTGGTGGTTATATATTGTGTGGCGTATCGGTTGGTTTCTGCCACAACTAAGTCGTAGAGATCCGCGGTGAAGAACAGCTCAAAAAATTCAAGGGCCGATCCGAAATTGGCTGTCTCCATGCGAACTCCTGACTGGGCGGTGAAAGGGGGCAATACGGGTGCGGCGGAAGGAGGGGATTGCCAATTAGGGTTTGCCAGCACCTCTGGGAGACTAAGGGGTCTACGGGCCTGAGAACGCGGTGGCTGCGACGGGGGAGTTAGTGCACGTGTCACCGTACCAGCAACTGCCCTTCTGGTGCTCGCCACTTCACCAGGGAATACGGCAGTGCTGGTAGAAGGTCCAGGATGTGCTGCGCTGCCGGTGTATGCTGCACCATAAAAAAGGTCAGCGCTAGCACCACTCTGCTGCATATGAGGCTCATCACGCGAGATATGCGAAACACTGACATGGGGTCGGGTACGCCTGACCGTAGCAGGGACCTCAACCTCGTCATCTTCGCTAGCGGTTAGAGTGCCACTGCTGTCTACAGGTTCATATTCTGAACCACTGGATTCAGCGGGTGAAGCGTCCCCATCGCTTTCATCCATTACGGCCAGAATCCTGTAGGCCTCTTCAGCGGAATACCCCTTTTTTGCTATTTTGGAGTAACTAAATTTAGGGGGTATTCCTCTGAGACTACCCAGGAAAAAGAGCACACCTACCTAGTAAAAGGGAGTGCTTAGAAGTAACGCTGCGATCGCTAATAAAGATCCAATAACTCAAAAGTGATCTTTTATAGCGGTGCAGCGATTTTACTGTGTTTTTGCAGTGATCAGAAAAAAAAAATTCTGTCACTGCGGTGGGCGGACTGAACGCAAGTGTGCGCACAAGATCAGGCCTGATCAGGCGAACAATGCGTTTTTATAGAGCCTAAAGTGACCCTACTGATATAGATCTGATTGCGATCAGTCTTGATCACTTACAGATACTATATTAGTATTAGTGCTGATAAGCGACAGTGATGACGCTAATCAGCGACTAATAAGTGACTGTGCGGTGCGGTGGGCTGGGCGCTAACTACCTAACAAGTAGCTAACTACCTGACGGTGATTAGGGACCCTTATAGGGGGGTGATCTATGACAGGGGGGTGACAGAGGGTGATCAGGGGGTTTATATGGGTAATCAGTGGCTACTAAGGGGCTACTAAGGGGTTAATAACTGACAGAGGGGGGGTATGTAATGTATGTGTGGTGATTTGGTGTACTTACTGAGCTGCCTGTGTCCTCTGGTGGTGGATCCAGCAAAAGGGATCACCAGAGGACCAAGCAGGACTTATATCAGACGCTATTTTGTAAATAGCGTCTGATATCCGATTTTCATAGGGCGACTTAAAAAATTACAGCCTGCCAGCCAATGATCACGACTGGCAGGCTGTAGTTTCACTTCTCCTCTGTGCGTCACAGTGAACGCGTGCGCGCGCGCGTTCATGTGAAATCTCGGGTCTCACGAGATGACGCCGATAGGCGGCAGTGAGACCTGAGAGAGCCGCCGCGCTGACGCCCATCTGCGTTAGCGTGGCGGCATGTGGTTAAACGGTTTCTTTCCGCTGCTGCGAGGTTACATCCTTCTCTTACATCCTTCTCTTAGACCCTTGTCTCCCCCCTGGGATCTTAATAAAGTATCTGGTATCTTACTGACGGCCCTTTCTCAAAAACCCTTTGAACCCTTGTCTGAGGTCTCTTTGGAAATCCTATCGATTAAGATGGCCTTTCTTTTAGCCATCACCTCGGCTAGTAGAATCTCGGAGATTCAGTCCTTCTCCGCCTTTCCGCCATATACTTCTATTCAGGAAAATCAGGTGATAATCCGTCCCCTTCCATCATTTCTACCCAAGGTAGTGTCGAACTTCCATAGGAGCCAGGACATAGTATTACCTTCCTTCTTTCCAGTTCCAATGAATGATTTAGAAAATAAATTCCATTGCCTAGACGTTAGGAGATGTTTAATTACCTACCTGGAGTCCACTGCTCCTTGGAGAATAGATGAAAATCTTCTAAAACAGTTCCTAGGGAAGAATAAGGGACGGAAGGTGTCCTGCGCAATAATTGCTAGATGGGTCAAAAAAGCCATCATTAAAGCCTATGTTTCCTTGGGACTTTCTCCTCCAGAGGGATTCGGAGCTCATTCGACCAGGGCAGTGTCAGCCTCCTGGGCTGAAAGAGCTGACGTATCCCTAGCTCAAATTTGTAGGGCTGCCACTTGGAGTTCTCCCCATACGTTTTTGAAACATTACAGGTTACAGCTTCATTCGGATGCTTCCTTTGGGGAAGGGGTGCTCCAGGCTGTGGTCCCGCCCTAAAACTGTAGTTTATAGTTTATATCGCAGGGGTGCCGTCATGAGTGTACTTTCAGTTACTGATGGAGAAATGATCGTATATTAGGTTATTCCATATGGTCCCTTCCGGGACAGGTTATTTTCACTAACTGGTGCTTGGTAGAGGTTGTCGAGTTTTTATATTCTCAGGTTTCCTGTCCAGTGGAAGGTTCCTGAGTCGCAGGGGAGCCGTCAAAACGCTTACCGGTAAGCAATCTTGTTTTCTGGCTGCTCAAGTCCCCTACATTACCTTTGGTATAATTAAGGGGTGACATTTGTCTAGTCTGGGACCTGTGGTGCCACAGAGCACTTGCGTATACAATGCACTAAACCGTATATTCAATTTCTGTAGTATTTTTTGTGATGAAAAGCTGTGATCCTGGTCCCCAAAGCAGTTTGAAATACACTGCCCAAATACACATTTGACATTTCTGCAGTGAAATAGTGAATAATTTTTTTTGTGGGAAAAAAGCTATATTATTGCTTCACAAAGCAGTTGTAAATACAGTGTACAAATACATATTTAATATTTCTGCAGGGAAATAGTGCATCAGTGTGTTTCAAGGGAAAAAAAACTTTATTCTTGGTCCACAAAACAGTTTTAAATACACTGCCCAAATACACATTTGACATTTCTGCCGTGAAATAGAGCCTCAGTGTATTTTTTGGGAAAAATAGAAGTATTCCTGGTCCACCAAGCAGTTCCAAATACACCACCCAAATACATATTTTACATTTCTTCAGTGAAATAGAGAATCAGTGTATTTTTGACAAAAAACAACAACGTATTCCTGGTGTTCAAAACTGTTGTGCAGACAGCGCAATATTACTGCAGGGAAATAGTGCATCAGTGTGTTTCCTGGGGAAAAAACATTATTCCTGGTCCACAAAACAGTTTGAAATACCCCAAATAAACATTTGACATTTCTGCCGTGAAATAGAGCCTCAGTGTATTTTTGGGAAAAATAGAAGTATTCCTGGTCCACAAAGCAGTTCCAAATACACCCAAATACACATTTGACATTTCTGCAGTGAAATAGTAAATTAATTTATAATTTTTTTTTGTGGGGAAAAAAAGCAATATTCTTGCTTCACAAAGTTTTGTATACAGCATAGAAATACCAATGTTTTTCTGTGTTTTATTTTAAAAATCCTTGTTCTGGGTCCACAAACCACTTGTGCATACAGCTTAGAAATACCAACGTTTAATTAATAACAGTGAAATACTGCTTTTCTG
The DNA here is from genome assembly GCA_033119425.1 of Bufotes viridis. NCBI lineage: Eukaryota > Metazoa > Chordata > Amphibia > Anura > Bufonidae > Bufotes > Bufotes viridis. The sequence continues at coordinate 306,162,541 of CM065592.1, forward strand.
TGTTTTATTACAAAAATCCTTGTTCTTGGTCCACAAACCACTTGTGCATACAGCGTACAAATACCAATTTTAAATTGCAGCACGAAAATAGTGCTTTACTGTTTTTTTTCTTAGGAAAACAAACATGTTCTGGGTTCATCAAACAGTTGTTCTTACAGCGTACAAATACATATTTTAAATTTCTGCAGTGAAATTGAGAATCAGTTGGTTTTAGGCCAACAAAAACTTTTTTTCTTGGTCCACAGAGCATTTTTATTACACAGGCACTGCCTTAGTGAACTTAATTGTTGACAATTGGCAGCTAAATTGACACAGGAGAGAAACCATCTTTCAGCTTGGTGGGTGAACGCAAAAAATTGAGGAGAACATCAAATAAGGGACGTGGGCATGGTCGTGGTGGTGTTGGTGGAGCTCCTGTTGCTGGGAGAGGACTTGGCCGTTTAGCGCCAACTACTGCTCCAAGTGAAACACCTTCCTCGGGTGCAAGTAGGCGACAGAACCTGCAGCTTTATTTGGTAGGCCCGAATGCCTCTCTACGGATGGTGAGGCCAGAACAAGTACAGTCGATAGTAGATTGGGTGGCTGACAGTGCCTCCAGTTCCTTCACAGTGTCTCCCACCCAGTCCTCTGCAGAAAGCACAGAGTTGGCACCTGCAGCCCATGCTCATCAGTCTTTCACCTCACCCCCTTGCAAATCAGCCAAGCAGTCAGAGCTCCAAGTCATGCAGCAAACTCTTATGCTTTTTGATGACTCTGTCGGCAGGGTTTCCCCGGCCCATCCACCTAGCCCTGCCTCAGAAGTGGAAGACCTTGAATGCACTGATGCCCAACCACTTATGTTGTAGGATGAGGACATGGGAAGACCGCCACAGCACGTCTCTGATGATGACTAAACACAGGTGCCAACTGCTGTGGCTTTCTGCAATGTGTAGACCGACGAGGAGGGCAGGGGTCATGAATGGGTGGAAGATGATGTGGAGGATGATGAGGTCCTAGACCCAGACTGGACTGAAGGTCGTGCTAGTGACGTGTGCAGTTCTGAGGAAGAGGCAGTGGTCGCCAGAGGCAACAGCAAAAGAGGGAGCAGGGTGCAAAAGCGGAGCGGCCGTTCCATAGACAGTACGCCTGCTACTGCCCACCGCACCCAGTCACCAAGCACACCAAGGGCTGCTCCAAGGAGTTCATTGGCGTGCCATTTCTTCACACAATGTCCTGGCGATAAGACACGACTGGTTTCTATGTTGTGCCATCAGAGCCTAAGGCGAGGCATAAACGTTCTTAACCTGCACAACCTGCATGACCAGGCATCTACATGCAAAGCACGAACTGCAGTGGAGTAAACACCTTAAAAACCACAAAAGGTCTCAGGCTCCTCCTGCTCCCTTTTCTGCTGCTGTCTCGGCCTCTTCCTCCACTTATGGCATCAACGTGGCACCTGGCAACCAGCAAACAGAAGATGTCCCACCAACACCACCACCACCTCCGTCACCATCACCAAGCATCTTCTCCCTGTCACAGGCAAGCGTTCAGCTTTCCATCTCCCAAACACTGGAGAGAATGAGAAAATACCCACCTACCCACCCTCGATCCCTGGTCCTGAATGCCACCATTTCAAAATTGCTGGCCTTTGAAATGCTGTCATTCCATCTGGTGGAGATGGACTGTTTCAAACAGCTGATGGCGGTAGCTGTCCCACAGTACGTAGTTCCCAGCCGCCACTACTTTTCCAGGCGAGCGTCCCTTCCCTGCACAACCAAGTGGAGGATAAAATCAAGTGTGCGCTGCGCAACGGTATCTGTGGCAAGATCCACATAACCACACAGATACATGGACCAGTAAAAACGGCCAGGGCCGCTATATCTCCCTAACTGCACTCTGGGTAGGTAAACGTAGTGGAGGTTCGGCCCGAGGCGGATAGCGGTCATCGAAAGAACCTCACCCCCAACTTCAGCACAGCCAGGGGTAAACGTCAGCAGGCTATTTTAAAACTCATGTGTTTGGGTGACAAACCCCACACCACATAGGAGCTTTGGAGGGGCATAGGACAACAGACCGATGAGTGGTTGCTGCCAGTGAGCCTCAAGCCCGGCCTGGTGGTGTGCGATAATGGGTGAAATCTTGTTGCAGCTCTGGGACTAGCCAGTTTGACTCACATCCCTTGCCTGGCGCATGTACTGAATTTGGTGGTGCAGAAGTTTCTTAAAAACTAACCAGACATGTCAGATCTGCTACTGAAAGTGCGGTCCGTCTGTGCTCGCTTTCGGCATTCTCACCCTGCTACTGTTCGCCTGTCTGCGCTGCAGCGTAACTTCGGCCTTCCAACTCATCACCTCATATGTGACTTGCCCACCAGGTGGAACTCCACCTTACATATGCTGTGCGAGCAGCAGCAGGCGATAGTGGAGTTTCAGCGGCAGCACGCACGGGTCAGTCGCTCTGCAGATCAGCACCACTTCACCACCAGTGACTGGGCCTGCATGCGAGACCTGTGTACCTTGTTGCGGTCTTTGGAGTACTCAACTGACATGGCCAGTGCTGATGACGCCATTGTTCGCATTACAATACCACTTCTATGTCTCCTTGAAAGATCAATTACGTCGATGATGGAAGAGGATGTGGCAGAGGAGGAGGAGGAAGAGGGGGCATTTCACAGGGTTTTAGGCCGGTCATTCCGAAGTGGCTCAGAGGGTGGGTTCCTGCACCAGCAGAGGCCAGGTACACATGTGGCCAGCCAGGGCACAGTTCTGGCGGACGAGGAGGTAGAGGAGGAGGAGGAACCGGGTTCTTTGCAGGGTGGCACCCAACGCAGCTCAGGGCCATCACTGGATCGTGGCTGGCGGGATACGGAGGACACAGACGATACACCACCTACAGAGGACAGCTTACCCCTACCTCTGGGAAGCCTGGCATACATGCGCGACTACATGCTGCATTGCCTGCGCAACGACAGCAGAGTTGCCCACATTGTAACTTGTGCTAACTACTGGGTTGCCACCCTGCTGGAGCCCCGGTACAAAGACAACGTGCCCACCTTAATTCCTGCACTGCAGCGTGATAGGAAAATGCGCGAGTAGAAGCGCACGCTGGTAGACGCGCTCCTGAGGGCATTCCCAACTGACACGGGGGGACAAGTGGACGCACAAGGCGAAGGCAGAGGAGGAGCAAGAGGTCGCCAATGCAGCTGTGTCACGGCCAGCTCCTCAGAAGGCAGGGTTAGCATGGCCGACATGTGGAAAAGTTTTGTCACAGCGCCACAGCAACCTGCACCACCAGCTGATATGGGACGTCTTAGCAGGAGGCAGCATTTGAACAACATGGTGGAAAAGTACATGTGCACACTCCTCTACGTACTGACTGATGGGTCTGCCCCATTCAACTTCTGGGTCTCTAAATGGTCTGTACCATTATTTCGGGGGCTACCCCAATTTGAATGAACCTCTCCTCCGTCTGGGTGCCTGCGGCCTAAATTACCAAAAATGGCCTGTTGCTTTGGTGGGTAACATGAAACTTGTTTTGCCGTGCATTGATCTCTCTCCTCTGTCTGGGTGTCTGCGGCCTACATTAATGATAATCGCCTGTTGCTTTAGTGGATGACACTAACCTCATTTTGCCGTGCATTGACCTCTCCTCTGTCTGGGTGCCAGGTGCCTAAATTACTGAAAATGGCCTGTTCCATTGCTGGGTGACATGAAGCCTAGCCTATTTTGCTGTTATGTGACCTCTCTCCTCTGTCTGGGTACCTGCGGCCTAAATTACAGAAAATGGCCTGTTGCTTCGGTGGGTGACATGAAGCTTGTTATGCCATGCATTGACCTGTCTCATCTGTCTGGGTGGCTGCGGTCTACATTAATGATAATCGCCTGTTCCATTGCTGGGTGACATGAAGCCTGTTTTGATGTTACGAGACCTCTCTCCTCTGTCTGGGTGCTAGGGTCTAAATTACTGGAAGTGGCCTGTTCCATTGCTGGGTGACATGAAGCCTGTTTTGCCGTGCATTTACCTTTCATCTGTCTGGGTGCCAGGGGCCTACATTTATGATAATCGACTGCTGCATTGCTGAGTGACATCATGCCTGTTTTACTGTTACGTGACCTCTCTCCTCTGTCTGGGTGCCAGGGGCCTAAATTACTGAAAATGGCCTGTTTCATTGCTGGGTGACATGAAGCCTCTTTTGCCATGCATTGCCCTCTCCTCTGTCTGGGTGCCAGAGGCCTACATTTCTGATAATCGCCTGCTGCATTGGTAGGTGACATAAAGCCTGTTTTGCCAAGCATTGACCTCTCCTCTGTCTGGGTGCCAGGGGCCTAACATTTCTGAATATCACCTGTTCCATTGATGGGTGACATTAAGCCATTTTTGCCAGTGATAAGCCACAGCTGTGCATTGCTGTTAGGAAACCAAATTTTGTAAAAACGTATGTTACTTATCAAAAGATACGTGACTACTGACTATAAAAATAACGCTGGAAGACGCGCTGCTGATGGCCTCCTCCTCTGAGTTGCCAATTAATATTGTTTCATTTTTAGTTATTTTATTTTAAGTTATTTCCCTATCCACATTTGTTTGCAGGGCACTTACCCACATTTTTCTGCCTTTTTCAGCCCTCTAGCCCTTTCCAGGGCTATTTTACAGCCATTTTAGTGCCCAAAAGTTCAGGTCCCGATTGACTTCAATTGGGTTCGGGGTCAAGTTTGGATCACAAACCCAAACATTTTCGTGAATTTGGCCAAACTTCTCGAACCCGAACATCCAGGTGGCTGCTCAACTCTACTAAGGTTATTTTGTTTTAATTTTTTTTTTTTTTAGGGAGTGTTTTTCAGTGATAATCAGTTTACATCACTTCCTTTATTTATTGGTTGCTGTGACTAATTTTTTTAAATGGCTGGCTTTTTGTCAGGGACATTGTTCACAGAAGCATTGATTAACGAGGCTAGAGATATTTTTTCTGATAAGGAGTTGCTGGGTTTAAATAATTCCATCAATTTAAAAAATTCATTTTCAGAATTGTATGAGGAATATAAAAATAACATTAAATCTTGGTGGGAGGTGAGATCATTGGAGAGTTACTTAGAACACAGGATCATTCCAGGAGGTTAACGTATCAATATTACCCCCACAGAACGTATACAATCCCCTGATTTACAAACCAAATGGGAGACCGAACTTACTAATAGTTTACTTAGGTTGATTGTTTTACTATTTGAGGAAGAAAAAACATATTTTGTAAAGTCATCTGAAAAACTTAAAGGTCTTATTGAGAAATTTGCAGCCTTAGCTCTGACCCTGAGTTTGCAAAAAGGGAAGAATCCCTACAACAAGCGGTTGAATGTTTTCAGGGTCAGATTAAGGAACGTAAGCATAGACAATTTAGGAAAGACCTTAAAGAGTTTAAAGAAAATCGGGCCTACCTACCAGTATCTAATCCCCGTCCCCCTATGGAGTCTGATTTATCCTCGTCCGAACAAAAACTTTCTGACAGGGAATCGACTCAACAAAGAGGGCATTCACAATCGGCTCGTGGACAAGGTTCTACAGGGCGTTTTAGGAGGAACAACAGGAGATGGCCCAGAACAACTCCTCAGGGAAACGGGAAATCTGAGTGGGGTAGCTTCATCCTCTGGCTTATCCTCATCTTACTTGACAATGGATGCCTTAAGCATGAATGTTTTGGCCAAGGGCGGTCCCTACCAGCTTCGGGACCGAGCCAAAATAGGCGACCTACATTAGCAAGTGAACAATTACAGGTTATCAACCTTTCCTCTCGTACTTTGACAGAGGATGAACTTAGTGTACTTCAGAAAGGACTCTCCTATGTACCCACAACAAAATTTGACCCTTTTACGTGGATTAAGGATTTAAACCTTTTTTTCCGTAAGTTGAAATGGTACAAATTTATGTCACACACGAATAGAACCACATGTGAGCAACTAGGTTTATCTGAGAATGATTATGCTGACTTCAGGATATTTTTTGATTTGTTGGAGGAGGGATCCCGTACCCTTGGATCTGGCCCATTTACTGACCTTCGTCCGAAAAGCACCAGCTTACCCCCTCCTGGCAGTTATGACCACATTGATATCTTTTTAGAGTTGGTCACTCGCGAGGTGGAGAAACTACCTACCTCTCGTCCCTTTCAGAAGAATCTCTCTTCTTCAGAGATGAGAACTCTCTGTGAACTCGAGAAGGATACCTCTATTGTAATTAAACCTGCTGATAAAGGGGGTCATCTGATGCTTATGGAACAAACCAAGTATGTACTTATGTGGGAAAATTTATTGAGTGACCCGAAATGTTATGGTATCTTATCCAATAACCCAACAGACAGATTTGTGGCGGAACTTATTGCAATCCTGGATTGTGGCCTTAAGGAGACATTTATCTTTGATGATGAGTATATGTTCATGAAACAAAAAAAACCTCAAATTGCAACATTCTACGGGCTCCCCAAAATACATAATGGGGTGGACCCGGTTAGAGGATGCCCGATAGTATCGGGTGTTGGGTCTATTACTCAGAACAGCAGTATTTATATAGACCGCATTTTAAAGGGCTTCTTTACCTTCATTTACTAGAGATACGCAGGACTTTTTGAGGAAGATTGAAACGATCAACGTCGAATCATCCTACTCCTTAGTGAGCATTGACGTCGAATCGTTATATAGTTCAATTCCACATGAGAAGGGGCTTATGGCCACTAAAGCATTTTTGATGACCAGCGCTGTTGGTTTTAGGGGACACACGGAATTCGTATTAAACTTATTGAATTTCGTATTGACACACAATTATTTTGTGTTCAATTCTCTGTTCTTCCACCAGCTCAGGGGGACAGCTATGGGGAGCCCTTGTGCGCCCTCATATGCTAACCTCTTTCTGGGCTGGTGGGAGGATCGAGTAGTGTTCCCGGATTCATGTGTATGGTGGAGTGACAAGATTGTTTTTTGGACCCGATTTATAGATGATGTCTTTATCATTTGGAACGGCAATAGTGAACAGTTTACTCAGTTTGTTGATGCCCTCAACATTAATGACTAGGGCCTCTCATTTACCTTTGAGTTCCATACAGAAACACTCACGTTCTTGGATGTCAGGGTCATGAAGAAGGAGGGCAGTCTTGTCACTTCCACCTTTAGAAAAAGTACTGCTACCAACAGCCTACTGCATTATGATAGTCATCACCCGTTGAACCTTAAACGTGGCATTCCACGTGGACAATATCTTCGGATGAGACGCAATTGTTCTGATATGAGTGGGTTTTGTCTAGATTCCTTGAAATTGCAACAGCGTTTCAAAGCGAGGGGCTATCCCCAGGAAGTCCTGGGCGGGGCTTTCAAAAATGCGGGATCCCGTGACTGGCGTACTCTCTTAGTTCCCAAAACATCGGGAGCAACTAATGAAAGGCTCCATTTCGGGGCAATAACTCCATTTCGGCATTAGCATGCTTCCTATGACATAGCCTTTGACCACACTTAGTGTGGTTTGTTCTGGGAACTACCTTATCAATCTTAATTCCCTTATCGTTATTTATTAGTATATTTGTATCTTTTGATTTTTTTGGGTACACTCGGGGACCTTATTATTGACTATATCATCTCAACTATTGCGCTGTACAGATATGTAGGGCCGATTAATGTGGCACCTAATTTTGTGCTCCTAATGGCTGCGTTAAATGGGACTATATTACTTTGCTGTTTTGGGCATTTTTCCTGGTATATTTGATGGCCCCTGTTTCTAGGGGTAATCCTTGATCCATTTTGTGATCCCTATAATGGATATGATGTCTTCAGCAGCACTGCTCATGTCTCATTTAAATGCCCTATATATATTGACCTCCACAAAATGGCGTTTGTTTGTAAGTATATCGCGCGCTCTAGTGGCACTTTTTTCTTACCCATTCTGTGTTGTCATGCTGGTGTTTAGGTTACTGCGCATGTCCACAATTGGACTTCTAGAGAATGGCGATCGGTTGCTGTTACATTGCGCGCTCTGCGGGCGGGTTGTTGACGCCTCCATTCGCGCATGCGCAGTAACTGTTTTTTTCAAGTACTGGCGGCCGTCAGCGCAGTGCGCCTTTTGATACCGGATGGATCTAAATGATGTCATCATGGTGCGACGGATTGCACCCCGTGGTGAGTACAGGTGTAGCGATTAACATACTTAATAAGGTGGATGTCCCCGGTTTTCCTGCCTGGATGCGCCCTGAAGCCTTCAGATGAGCATTATATCTTTCAGATACGCATTGTTTTGGTCATCTGTTTTTACTATACTGGCATTATCTTTCCACAGGTGTGGTATCAGTTGGCATCTATGCGGGACATGTCCCATTACATTATATCTTGCTGGGCTACCTTTGACATAACTAGAGTGTGTGTATGGCTTTAGGTTTAATACTCGAACTTTAGCCATTTATCAGTTATGTGTGTTTTGGGTAGTTACCCAGCTCTCTTCTAAGTGTATTTAGCTTTAACATTTATGGGACGTCATTTGTACTCAGTTTATCATTTGACACTTTTTTCATGCCCCTATTGTATCATATATCCCCTGATGAACCTTGTTGTGCAAGGGGAAACGCGTTGGGTTTAATAGAGGTATTTTTATGGTTATTGTGCTATGAATGAAGATAATTCCTGAGCACAGGGATTGTTAGGGACAGGTCAGTCCAGGTACGAGGACAGGGGATCTCTACCTTCAAGGGATGCCCCTGGGCATAGCAGTGTTCAATAGGACCAGTTAGGGCGAAGTTTGTATCTTCATTCAGCCCTCATCCTCTGTATCCTGCACTGTGATTGTGTACGGTCCCTATTTGTGTTGTCTGTGTCTTCCTATTTGGTATATTAGGTCTTTCTGGCCTTTTTAACACGCATTTACAATAAAAGTTATTTTTTTAGGGAGCGTTTTTCAGTGATAATCAATTATTTTGTTTTTAAACCTTGCTGTGTTAAAGTAAAAATGGATTCACTTAGAAAATCTTCAAAAAAATGTTTTTTTATTTCACCTCCAGTTTTCTTTAATCCTTTTGGAACACCTTAAGGGTTAACAAAAAGTGCAACATCAGTTTGGACTAATGTGAGGGGTGTAGTTTCTAAAATAGGGTCATTTATGTGTGATTCTGTTATGTAAGCCCCTTAAAATCACTTTATAACTGAATTGATGCTTAAAAAACGGTTTTGGAAATTTTCTTGAAACTTTTAAAAGTGACTTCTAAAATTCTAAGCCTTCTGTTGAGGAAGAGTTGATATGTATGCATATATGAATATATGCATACGAACACGTGTATGCATATATTACATATGTGCATTGTGGGGAATTGCTCTGGTAGACAGGCTTGCGGACGCAGTATAGAGGCAAGGTACACAGTTCTCTGGATAAAGCAGAAGTGTTTTATTCACACTCGGCAACACAAAAACAGTCTTGGTGCTTGTTCACACAAGGCAAAACAGAAACAGTCTTAGTGCTTGTTCACACGAGGCAAAACACAAGGCAAAAACATCAGTCCCACAGCAAGGTCACCTGAGTCGTCGGTGTTAGTTCACACCTGGCAGTTAGCTCGGCCACGCAAAGTTTCCACCAGAGGCTTCTAGGTAGACTGCACGCCTGTTTGCAGACTCTTGCTCTCAGCCCTGAGAGCTCCACAGTAACACCAGCAGCTTCCAGGATAATCACCTCTCACCTGCTGAGGTGGCTGCCTTTTAAATGCCCGGAAAAAGTCCGGCCTGGACCGTGGGGAATAGTCTCCCACCCAGCACTTGACTATTCCCAATAAGAGCCGGCCCGGATCGGCTTTGTAGCCATACTAAATATCAATGTGTCAAGCAGCACTAGCTGCTGCTGACCAGGGCTGGGACAAGGTCCACCACCAACAGAGGCTGAGCTGCCCAAGTGCACCCCCCCCCCCCCCAACTTGTGGAGTCTTTACTAAATACTGTTGTAATCACACATAAATATGCACAGTTTAATGTATCAATTAATGACGCACTGTTATGGAGGATCTGTGGATGACATTGTTATGGGGGGGATCTATGGTTGACACTGTTATGGGGTGGATCTATGGATGAAACTGTTATGGGGGATCTATGGATGAAACTGTTATGGGGGATCTATGGATGAAACTGTTATGGGGGGATCTATGGATGAAACTGTTATGGGGGGATCTATGGATGACACTGTTATGGGGTAATCTGTGGATGACACTGTTATGGGGTAATCTGTGGATGACACTGTTATGGGGGATCTGTGGATGACACTGTTATGAAGGATCTGTGGATGACAATGCTATGGGGGATCTGTGGATGACACACTTATGGGGGATCTGTGGACGACACTGTTATGGGAGATCTATGGATGACACTGTTATGGGGGATCTATGGATGACAGTGTTATGGGGGGATCTATGGATGACACTGTTATGGAGGATCTGTGGATAGCACGTTATGGGGGGTCTGTGGATAGCACAATGTTATGGGGGGTCTGTGGATTGCACTGTTATGGGGGGATCTGTGGATTGCACAATGTTATGGGGGATCTGTGGCTGACACTGTTATGGGGGATCTGTGGATGACAATGTTATGGGAGATCTGTGGATGACACTGTTATGGGGGATCTGTGGATGACAGTGCTATGGGGGATCTGTGGATGACACACTGTTATGGGGGATCTGTGGAGGACACACTGTTATGGGGGATCTGTGGATGACACTGTTATGGGGGATCTGTGGATGACACTGTTATGGGGGATCTGTGGATGACACACTGTTATGGGGGATCTCTGGATGACGCATTGTTATGGGGGGATCTGTGGATGGCACTGTTATGGATTGTGACTCACAATCGATATTGGAGGCCAGCAAATTACAAGGAAGGCGGGGGTGGAGGGTGATTGATAACATACATATCTAAATGGCTGGGGGGGTGAGGGCTTGACTTGAGCCATCTACTGATCAGAGCATTAGAATAGCAGGAATAAATAACATCTAAATGTCTGGTGGGGTAGATGGGGGTAGGACAAGGGCTGATGGGGAAGGGGACTGGGTTAGATAATCTATACTGACATACATTTGACACACACATATATACTGACATACATATGACACACACATACATACTGACATACATATGACACACACATATATACAGACATACATATGACACACACATATATACTGACATACATATGACACACACATATATACTGACATACAAATGACACACACATACATACTGACATACATATGACACACACATATATACAGACATACATATGACACACACATATATACTGACATACATATGACACACACATATATACTGACATACAAATGACACACACATACATACTGACATACATATGACACACACATATATACAGACATACATATGACACACACATATATACTGACATACATATGACACACACATATATACTGACATACAAATGACACACACATACATACTGACATACATATGACACACACATATATACTGACATACATATGACACACACATATATACAGACATACATATGACACAGACACATATATACTGACATACATATGACACACACATATATACTGACATACATATGACACACACATATATACATATGACGCACACATATATACAGACATACATATGACACACACATACATACTGACATACATATGACACACACATACATACTGACATACATATGACACATACATATATACAGACATACATATGACACAGACACATATATACTGACATACATATGACACACACATATATACTGACATACATATGACACACACATATATACTGACATACATATGACACAGACATATATACTGACATACATATGACACACACACATATACTGACATACATATGACACACACATATATACAGACATACATATGACACACACATATATACTGACATACATATGACACACACACATACTGACATACATATGACACACATACATATATACAGACATACATATGACACACACACATATATACTGACATACATATGACACACACACACATACTGACATACATATGACACACACATATATACTGACATACATATGACACACACATATATACTGACATACATATGACACACATACATATATACTGACATACATATGACACACACACACATACTGACATACATATGACACACACATATATACTGACATACATATGACACACACATATATACTGACATACATATGACACACATACATATATACTGACATACATATGACACACACACACATACTGACATACATATGACACACATACAGTCATGTGAAAAAATTTGGACACCCTTTGAAAGCATGTGGTTTTTTGTAAAATTTTTAATAAATGGTTATTTCATCTCCGTTTCAACAATACAGAGAGATTAAAGTAATCCAACTAAACAAAGAAAACTGAAGAAAAGTCTTTTCAAGATCTTCTGTAAATGTCATTCTACAAAAATGCCTATTCTAACTGAGGAAAAAGATAGGACACCCTCACATGTATTCCCTCTTAAATTGGCTCAGATCTCACACAGGTATATCACACCAGGTGCACATAATTAGTAGATCGTTACTCTGCATGTTGAATGAGGCTTGCCCTATTTAAACCTCAGACATTTAGTTTGGTGTGCTCCTGACTGTTGAAGTGAGAGTGAGCACCATGGTGAGAGCAAAAGAGCTGTCAGAGGACTTCAGAAAAAGATTGTAGCAGCCTATGAGTCTGGGAAGGGATTTAAAAAGATCTCAAAAGATTTTGAAATCAGCCATTCCACTGTCCGGAAGATAGTCTACAAGTGGAGGGCTTTCAAAACAACTGCCAACATGCCCAGGACTGGTCGCCCCAGCAAGTTCACCCCAAGAGCAGACCGCAAGATGCTAAAAGAGGTCTCCAAAACCCTAAAGTGTCATCTCGAGAACTACAGCAGGCTCTGGCTACTGTTGATGTAGAAGTACATGCCTCTACAATCAGAAAGAGACTGTACAAGTTTAACTTGCATGGGAGGTGTGCAAGGAGGAAACCTTTGCTTTCCAAGAGAAACATCGAGGCCAGACTGACATTTGCCAGAGATAAAGTTGACAAAGACCAGGACTTCTGGAATAATGTTCTTTGGACAGATGAGTCCAAAATTGAATTATTTGGACACAACAGCAGAGGACATGTTTGGCGTAAACCAAACACAGCATTCCAAGAAAAGAACCTCATACCAACTGTGAAGCATGGAGGTGGAAGTGTCATGGTTTGGGGCTGCTTTGCTGCAGCAGGACCTGGTCAGCTCACCATCATAGAATCCATGATGAATTCTACTGTGTATCAGAAGGTGCTTGAAGAACATGTGAGACCATCAGTTAGAAAATTAAAGCTGAAGCGGAACTGGACCATGCAACATGACAATGACCCAAAACATACTAGTAAATCAACCAAAGATTGGCTGAAAAAGAAGAAATGGAGAGTCCTGGAATGGCCAAGTCAAAGTCCAGATTTGAATCCCATTGAGATGCTGTGGGGTGACTTGAAAAGGGCTGTACGTGCAAGAAACCCCTCAAACATCTCACAGCTGAAAAAGTTCTGCATTGAGGAGTGGGGTAAAATTTCCTCAGACCGATGTCGAAGACTGGTAGATGGCTACAAGAACCGTCTCACTGCAGTTATTTCAGCCAAAGGAGGTAACACTCGCTATTAGGGGCAAGGGTGTCCTATCTTTTTCCTCAGTTAGAACAGGCATTTTTGTAGAATGACATTTACAGAAGATCTTGAAAAGACTTTTCTTCAGTTTTCTTTGTTTAGTCGGATTACTTTAATCTCCTGTATTGTTGAAACGGAGATGAAATAACCATTTATTAAAAATGTTACAAAAAACCACATGCTTTCAAAGGGTGTCCTAATTTTTTCACATGACTGTACATACATATATACAGACATACATATGACACACATACATAAAAACACACAATATGCACATTACATTACTGCCATTCCATTCCCTTTAACCCCTTACATTTTCTGCACATACAGTCTCTGGTGACTTGGAGGGAGAGGCAGGATGCAGAGTATTCCTCCTCCTCCTCCTTCTCTGTCCCGACGCTGCTCTTCTCTCTGTGCTGGGGGAGGGGTTTGTGAATCTCTGGTGCACACACAGGCAGGAAGTCAGGGGCTGGGGAAGGTACGGAGCTGCAGCACACTGCACTAGACTGAGGGAGGGAGGAAGAACACCACTAGGGGGCGCAGGACCGGCTGTTACAGCATCAAAGCGCAGAAATGGATGCTCTGCTGCTAATACAGCTACACGGCAGCAGCAGGGACTTGGTGAGAGTGGCCTTCGCCTGCGCCCTGAGGCTTGAGCGCCCTGCGGCTGGAGCCTCCTCAGCCTCTGTGTCGGCCCGGCCCTGCTGCTGACACACAAAAAATCCGGCTCTTATCTCACCGAGGCCAGGAACCTCGGTGACACGTACCTTCCGTCGACGACGGAACCTTGCGCCCTCTTACAGCATACACAAATGGGCTTCTTATAGGGATGATGTCCGCAGATGTGCCCAGCATCTGCGCACATCTGCTCTAGGTATTCCCCAGGGGCTCATTGCTGCCCCTGTGGGAATGTGGCCCCCTTATAAGGTCCCTTTATAGATGGCCCCTAAATATGTGCCCCCTTACAGGAGCTAGTCTCCCTTGTGATTATTACTAGTGATAGTCCGGCAGGACGCCGCTATATCAAGAGGAGACATCGATTACAAGGACATTCTCTTTTCTTCTCTAGGACACTAGGGAACACTAGGGGACACTACTTATTTTTGGAGGATATTGATTACATTTGCAAACTGGCATGATTTTTTGTGGAATTTTATGGACTTAAGTCGACCATTTTTAGAGGCATTTTTTAGAGACATATGAATTTGAGTTATCTATTTATGACAACATCGTATGCACTATTATCACTATTGGGACTATACTTACTTTTTATTACTTACCTTGTTTGAACATCAATTGAGGATTTTATTTTTATTTTTAAATAAATATATATTGGTTCCTAATATTTAGAGCGTGCCCTGCTATCATTTAATATTTCTATATGAAGAATGATGATTGATAACTATTGTGCATTTTTTCCAAATTTGAAATTCTTTTAAAAATAAAGGAAAATAAATATTGACTCAAATTTACCGCTGACACAAAGTACAGAATCGGTTAAATGAGTAAAAGTGTTCCATGATGTCTGTTTTGCTGTTACGTGACCTCTCTCCTCTGTCTGGGTGCCAGGGGCCTAAATTACTGAAAATGGCCTGTTCCATTGCTGGGTGACATGAAGCCTCTTTTGCCGTGCATTGCCCTCTCCTCTGACCCAGCCATTTTTTGCAAATCTGACCAGTGTCACTTTAAGTGGTGATAACTTTAAAACGCTTTGACTTATCCAGGCCATTCTGAGATTGTTTTTCGTCACATATTGTACTTCATGACACTTGTAAAATGAAGTAAAAAAAAAATCATTTTTATTTATAATTCATTTTGGGAATGATATTTTATTTTTTGGGGATGTTACAAGGCTTAGAACAGGCATCCTCAAACTGCGGCCCTCCAGCTGTTGCAAAACTACAACTCCCAGCATGCCCAAACAGCCTACAGGTATCAGCCTACAGCAGAGCATTGTGGGAGTTGTAGTTTTGCAACAGCTGGAGCCTGGCTTAGAAGTTGAGAAGCAAATCTTGAAATTTTTCAGACATTTTCAAAAACCCAATTTTTAGGGACCAGTTCAGGTCTGAAGTCACTTTGCGAGGTTTATATAATGGAAACCACCAAATTCTAGAAACTACACCCCTCAAGCTATTCAAAACTGATTTTACAAACGTCGTTAACCCTTTAGATGTGCCACAAGAGTTAATGGCAAATGGAGATAAAATTTCAGAATTTAGATTTTTTGGCACATTTTCCATTTTAATCTATTTTTTCCAGTAACAAAGCAAGGGTTAACAGCCAAACAAAACTCTATATTTATTGCCCCGATTCTGTAGTTTGCAGAAACACCCCATATGTAACCGTAAACTACTGTACGGGCACACAGTAGGGCGTAGAGGGAAAGGTGCGCTATATGGTTTTTGGAAGGCAGATTTAGCTGGACTGGTTTATTTGCACCATGTCCCATTTGAAGCCCCCCTGATGTACCCCTAGAGTAGAAACTCCATAAAAGTTACCCCATCTAAGAAACTACACCCCTCAAGGTATTCAAAAGTGATTTTACAAACTTTGTTAACCATTTAGATGTTGCACAAGAGTTATTGGCAAATGGGGATGAAATGTGAGAATCTCATTTTTTTGCCAAATTTTCCATTTTAACCCATTTTTTCCACTAACAAAGCAAGGGTTAACAGCCAAACAAGACTGTATCTTTATTGCCCTGACTCTGCCGTTTACAGAAACACCCCATATGTGGTCGTACACTACTGTACGTCGTACACGCGCTGTACTGAGCGCCGTGTGGTTTTTGGAGGGCTGATTTTTATGCACCGGTTTATTTATAACGTGTCCTTTTTAACCCCCCTGATGCACCCCTGGAGTAGAAACTCCCTAAAAGTGAAACTACGGGATAAGTTGTTAGTTTTGTTGGGTCCATTTTTAGGGTACATATGATTTTTTGATTTTTGGTTGCTCTATATGACATTTTTGTGAGGTAAGGTTACCAAAAATTGAAATTCTGATATTTCATCTCCATTTGCCATTAACTGTTGAGGAACACCTAAAGGGTTAATAAAGTTTGTAAAATCAGTTTTGAATACCTTGAGGGGTGTAGTTTCTTAGATGGGGTCACTTTTAGGGAGTTTATACTCTAGAGGTGCATCAGGGGGGCTTCAAAAGGGACATTGTCAATAAATAAAAAAGGCCATCAAAATCGGCCTTCCAGAAACCATGTCGGTCCTTTCCTTTTGCGCCCTTCCTTTTAGTGATACAGCAGTTTACGACCACAAATGTGGCGTTTCTGTAAACTGCAGTATCAGGTTAATAAATATTAAGTTTAGTTTGGTTGTTAACCCTTGCTTTGTTACTGAAAAAAACAGATTGAAATGGAAAAGTGCCAAAAATAGCTGTTTTGGCACAGTTGTTTTTTTTTTTGACCGTGTTAATCTGGGGGGTTAGGTCATGGGGTATTTTTTATAAAGGAGAATATTACGGACGCGGTAATACCTAATAAGTCTACATTTTTACAATTATTTCAGTTTTAGACTATATTATCCTTTTTGATACAAAAACATTTTTTTTGTATCTCTAAAGTCTAAGAGTAATTTTTGCTTTTTAGTTTTTTAGCCGATTATCTTATGTGGGGCTCATATTTTGCGGGATGAGAGGACGGTTTTATTGGCACTATTTTGGGGGCTATATGACTTTTTGATCGCTTCCTATTAAACTTTTTGTTATGTAAAGTGACAAAAAAAGTTCTTTTTTTGCACCTTTTTTTGGGGACCGTGTTAATCTGGGGGGTTAGGTCATGGGATATTTTTATAGAGCAGATTATTACCGACGCAGCGATACCTAATGTGTATACTTTTTTAAAATTATTTTAGTTTTTACAATTTTTTGGGGTGTCTCAAGTCTGAGAACCTGTTTTTTTATTCGATTGTCAGTGGCTAAATTGAGATATAAATTTAGTACTCCATGGAAGTGTGGTACTCCCTGAAGCAAGCGTCAATGCAGAGGCCCGGATGATCGGGGCACGTGTTGCACTGAGTAGTGGTGTCCTTCCGTATCCCCCTCCTGTGACACATTCTGCACTTTTTTTGGGTCCGTCCCTTCTTTCCAGTATGGGGGACCACACCTGGAAAGTGTTGGCCAGGAACAATTCGGGCGCCTCCAGTTCCCGAGGTACTCCGGCCTGCTCTTTCCTGGTGAGAAAAGATCAGGGTCTTGAGGACTGCCTCATAAAACTGAAGGAATGTCCCTGTGTTGCCAGCGCTCCGGGACAGCACAAAAGAGTTGTACATGGCAACCTGCACCAAGTAGACCGCAACTTTTTTGTACCATGCCCGGGTTTTGCGCATGGCGTTATATGGCTTAAGGACTTGATCAGAGAGATCAACTCCTCCCATATACCGATTGTAGTCGACGATACAATCGG
Organism: Bufotes viridis; assembly: GCA_033119425.1. Taxonomy (NCBI): domain Eukaryota; kingdom Metazoa; phylum Chordata; class Amphibia; order Anura; family Bufonidae; genus Bufotes; species Bufotes viridis. The sequence goes on from CM065592.1 coordinate 306,180,639, forward strand.
GCTTGAGGACCGTTGCCGCGGTACCTCGCACAGGGACAGGGGTGATGTCGTTACCATGAATTGTGGACGGTACAAGGAAATCCTTCTTGTCCTTATATCTGACCAGCAACAGGTTTTCACTGGTAAGGGCATGGGTCTCACCCCTGGGGATAGGTACCTAGAGGGGGTGGGCAGGGAGGCCGTGTTGATTTTTCCAGCATGGTCCCACAAGCGGACATGAATCTGGCAGCAAGGGATTGGAACAAGGGGATACTAGTATAAAAGTTATCCACTTACAGGCCATAACCTTTATCTAGCAGTGGGTGCATAAGGTCCCACACAAGTTTCCCGCTAACACCCAGAGTGGGGGGACATTCTGGGGGTTGAATTCGGGAATCTCGCCCCTCATACACACGAAACTTGTAAGTGTACCCTGAGGTACTCTCACAAAGTTTGTACAGCTTCACGCCATACCTCGCCCGCTTTGAGGGAACATACTTGCGGAAAATGAGTCTCCCCATGAACGCAATGAGAGACTCATCAACCGTGACCTCCCTTCTAGGTACATAGACCTATACAAATTTGGCCCCAAAGTGATCAATGACCGGCCTGATTTTGTACTGGTGGTCATAGGCAGGATCACCTGGGGGACGACATGCTGCATTATCTGAATAATGCAGGCATTTCCGGATGGCCTCAAACCGGGTATGTGTCATGGCCGTACTGTAAAGTAGGGTCTGGTAGAGGACGTCCCCACTCCAGTAATGCCTGACACTAGGTTTCTTGACTAGGCCCATGTGCAGCACGAGGCCCCAAAATGTCCTCCTCTCGGCTGCACTGACCGGGGTCCAGCCACCGGGCCTAGCCAAAAAGGAGCCCAGGTGTTGACCAATAAACTGTTGGGTGTACAGGTTGGTTTGCTCCACCATTAGATTTACTAGTTAGTCACTGAAAAAAAGACTAAAAAAGTAATATTCAGTGAAGCCCACTGTGGAAATCTGGATTCCTGATTGGCCTACAAACTCAGGAATCACGGGCTCAAATCACTCTGGGGTACATCAGACAAGTTCACCGGCAGGGTGCTCCGGTGGATTTAACTGGTGAGCCGGAAAACTAGTACGAGCCCCAGAGCTGCTAGTACTAGGGTGGGCCACAGGGTCCCTAGCATGGCGGTCCCCTTGCTCCACCTGGCAGCGTCTCTGGCGCCTCGGGGGCTCATCATCATCGCTAAATGATGGGGAGGACACGGATGATAACAGGGAAAGTGGGGTCATCCTCGTCCTCACTAGGACTCTCGGACTCAGAGGCAAGCTGGGCGTATGCCTCCTCGGCCGAGAATGTCCGGAGGGGGGGGGGGGGGGGCCCGCGGTCACAGGACCCACCGGCGCATTGGCCCCAGGTGCCCGCTTAATGATTTGAGCAGGCACCGGGCTCAGATCACCGCCGATCGGACATACACAGGGCGTACAGGTGTCCTTAAGTACCAGGACATCAGGGCGTACCTATATGCCCTGTGTCCTAAAGAGGTTAAAATATTACTTTATTATATATATTTTCCCAAATACTTTTTATTAGTTATATTGGCTTGTTTGGTCTAGGGAGCAATCATCAGGGGGGAAAAATGGCCGTTGTCCTATTAGTACAACAAAACCTGTCCTAATCACACAGCAGGGCAAGTTACTTCACATCACTGAGGTAAAGATCCTTCTCTACTACTTGTTAGGGATTATGTTCCTGAATACAGCTGATCTTTAGCTGAATCTCTGTAGGAATGGAGTTCATGAGGAGACATGAATTACAGAGAGGAGGTGGGGTTGTGTATAATGAGAAGCAGCACTTGTATGCAGTCTCGATTACCACAGCCCCATATTATCACAGTCTGACCTGTTTGTCCTCTCTGTACTTCATGTCTCCTCATGAACTCCATTCCTACAGAGATTCAGCTATATATATTCAGGATCATAATCCCTGACAAGCAGAGCAGAGATGAGGATGAGGCAGTTCTTTAGCTCAGTGATGAGAAGTAACTTGTCCTTCTGTGTGATTAGGACAGGTTCTGTGTGTACTAGTAGGACGGCGGACATTTGATTTTGCCTAATGACTGCTCCCTAGACAAAACAAGCCATTATAATTAATAAAATATATTTGGGAATATATTTATAATAAAGTAATTAAGTATTTTCATTTTATTAATTCCCTGAGAACCCCTTTAAGTGGCCCTGAAAATGTAAAAGTGGTCCCATTTTGTAGCTGGGCCAAAACAAGTAATCGGGCAGCAATACCATATTGCAGCACATTATACCACTCCAGCAGAGCGAAATGCCACAGTGTATCAACAAATGCTCCCCCAAATTGCCCCTTTGTCGTAACATACATAGTATTTAAGACCGAAAAAAGACATTTGTCCATCCAGTTCGGCCTGTTTCCTACAAGTTGATCCAAAGGAAGGCAAAAAACCCCTGTGAGGCAGAAGCCAACTTTCCCCACTTAAGGGGAACCAGAACCAGCTGCCACTGTCTGTCCTCCTACTCCAGTTGCCTTAGCATGGCAATAAAGTTGAATTTAGGAGTCAAGAGGGGAGCGTCAGATAATTATTTATCATGGTGGATGGCGATGAGGAGGGCTCAGGCAGCCCTGCGCATTGGCCCACCAGGAAGTTTCCCTGTAGGGTCTATGGCCAATCTGCCCCTGGCAGGTCTGCATGAAACAACAGGGCAGACACTGCAAATGTTTCTGCAGAGGGATACACAGGGGATTTTGTCAGGGACAAAATCCTCTGTCTGAACATACATTTACAGTTTCGTCTTTTGTTTGGGTCATCTGTTAACCACATTACGATATGTGGTGCTATATATCATCTGGCCACTAGGTGGTATAAGGGTATCATTTATGAGTCAAGCAGTCTCGGACGCTCTTCCATGGATTAAATAAGAGAACGTAGGTATCGACGTTCGTGACGCCATGACGTCCAACCCGGAAATCAAAATGTGCGGACCTGTAAGGTTCGTGACAACGTGTAGTCCGGTAGCACTGTTACTGATCCTGTTTAGAATCGCTGTTACTAGCATTATTTCGGCAGTGTGATACATATTTCTATTCACCGCTTTATTTTTTATTAAACAGAGGTTTATGTGTACGTGGCAACAAGTGCATCTCAACATGATGCCATCGCCCTGATCTTGCCGGCAATGCAACGAAGTTCACAGTCAACAACATTGATTCCAGCAAAGTAGAAGTGTGAAGACCGCGGGACGAATCCCTGTGCTTGAAGAATCGTACTGGAAATCAGCAGGACACTTCAGGTACGTTTTATTTCTCTAATAACCGAAAGAGGCAGGCACGTAAGAGGGGTCGCCCAGTAGAGAGACAGGCACTGCCACTGAAGAACAGACCACACAGCACAACATCAAGGATTTGAATGGCAATTGCTCCTAATTTTCTGCTATCACTTCTATGCCGCTGCCAGAACTGCTAAGAACCTGTTTTACACAGGGGGAGTTCACAGGACCACTGAAAAATAAGGGGGCACGCGCAAGTTCCGGCCAGGCCTCTGGTCTAATCATCCAAACTAACAGCATCATCATTAGACCCTCCATCCGGTTGGAAATTACGGGTGTAAGGCTAGGGCTACACGGCGACATGTGTCGCAACTACACTGCAACATGTGTCATGTCGCTATAATCATAGCCTATGGTGTCGCACTGCTGGTTTTTTTCTGACTGTCGCAGCGCAACACCCTAGACTGTCATCATAAAAATTGTTGCGCGACAAATGTCGTCGCACTGTGACATTCTCTGACTGCGACACTACAGTTGCAAAAACCACATCCAAAATGTCGCCGCGTGTTACAGTTGCGACACCATAGACTATCATTATAAAAATTTGTCATGAGAAATTGGTGCGACAAAATGTCGCTGTGTAGTTGTGCCCTCTGTGTTGCGCAACACATGTTGTCGTGTAGCCCTAGCCTTAGGGTACAGCGAGCAAGATCACAGAGGCATCGCAGTGTAGAGGTGATCCAATAGAAATGAATTGCGTTGCAGTGCGTGGTTTGCACATGTGCCACGACTCTGACCCCTGAATCGCAAAAAATTCTGCAGAGTTGGATTTGCTTGATTGAGAAGTGCACATTTATTTCTATGGGATCACTGGCATACTGTAATGCCCCTGTAATTCTGGCAGCGACCAGTGTAGCCGTACCCTTAGATTCGTGAAACTGGCCGTCTACTTATTGCAGGTGTGTATGACACCCTTTGTATATTTTAGGTGTAGTTTTTTATTCCCCTACACTATGGGGACATTTACTATCCAGAAATATGCCTATATTAGGCGTATTTCTGCCACAGAGGTTATTTGCGCTGCAATCTGCAACTTTTCCCTCATGCCAGATCCATAAAAAGTGGGCGTTTTATGTGTAGAAAATGGTCTAAATGTAAGCCAGCTAAGAAACCAGTCTTCTTAATGGCCCCCTGTGTTTATTTTAGCATTAAAAAGTTGCAAAGGGGATGTTTTGAGTTGTGTGCACTGTTCCAGTGTGATAAGGGGTACACATTTCACACATCCACAATCAGGTGAAAATATACCAATTAGGCCCCTTTCACATCGGCTTTCAGCTAAACGTCCTTTCGGCGCATCGCCGGATCCGACGTTTAGCTTTTGTGAATGGTTACCATGGCAGCCAGGACGCTAAAGTCCCGGCTGCCATGGTAAAGTGTAGTGGGGAGGCAGGGGAGGAGTATACTTACCGTCCGTGCGGCTCCCGAGTCCCAGGGTGCTCCACAAGGACGTCAGAGCGCCCCATGAGCATGGATCACATGATCCATGTGCGCGGGGCGCTCTGACGTCATTGTGGAGCTCCCCGGGAGCCGCATGAAGTATCTGCTCCCCTGGCTCCCCACTACTTACTATGGCAACCAGGACTTTACCCCTGCGTGGAGGTGACAGATTATTACTCAAGAGGGAGGCTTATTGGATACACCGATGGCAAACGTTAAAGCCACGTGGGCTCAACCGTGAATTTAATGTACAGAGCTTCCTATGATTGATTACCTTAATCAGTATTGTTTCAACAAAAAATAATTTTTTATTTTTTAAAAATTTATTTTTTTCTTTATAGCGGAACTAAAAAGAAAAAAACAGAACACAATAAGAAAGGAAAAATGAATACTGTTCCATTTTTGCTTAACCCTTTAAGGACTCGGGGTTTTTTCATTTTTGCATTTTCGTTTTGCGCTCCATGCCTTCCGAGAGCCATAACTTTTTTATTTTTACGTTCACATGGCCATATGAGGGCTTTATTTTTGCGGGACAAGTTGTACTTTCCAACGCCACCATTTAATATTGCATACGATGTAGTGGGAAGCGGGAAAAAAATTCCAAATGGGGTGAAATTGCAAAAAAAAAACAATTCTACCACAATTTTACGGGTTTTTAAATTACGACGTTTGATGTGTGATAAAACGGACCATTTAGTTTTATTCTACAGGTCAGTACGAATCGGCGATACCCAATATGTATAGATTTTCTTGCGTTTTGATAGTGAAAAAAATTCAAAAGTGGGAAATTTTTATTTTTATTTTTGTCGCCATATTTTGACCCCTATAACTTTTTGTAATTAAGTGTATGGCATTGTATGGGGGCTTATTTTTGCAGGGCGATCTGAACTTTTAGTTGATACCATTATGGGGTGTGTAGGACTTTTTGATCACTTTTTATTTAATTTTTTTGAGGAAATGAAGCGTTCAAAAATGGCGAATCCGCCATTTGGGCGCTTTTCCGTTTTCTGTTTACCGTATGGGGAATATATTTTTATATTTTTATACCACGGGCGTTTTCGCACATTATGACACCCATGATGTGTATTTTTAAAAAAAATTATTATTTTATTTTAATTTTGGGGAAAGGGGGTGATTTGAATTTTTAGGTTTTTATTTATTTTTTATTTTTTATTTCTTTTATTTTTCTTTTACACTGTTATATAGGTCCCATAGGGACCTATATAAATCAGTCATCTGATTGCTTCTAACATAAACTCCAATACACTTGTATTGGAGTTTATGAGACTTTACTACTTTCCTATGAAGCCCTATTGCTAACAAGGGCTCCATAGGAAATAGTAAGTGATAGCCTCATGCTGAATGAAGGCTTGAGGCTATCCCTTACAGCGCTCCGATTCTCCCGATCACCACTAGGGAGCCGGAGAGCTGCCGGAGTTTTACTTTCGGTTTTAGCGCAGCGCAGATGCCGTGGTCAGGATTGACCACGGCATCTGCGAGGTCAATGATTGCGATCGGCATCGCTGCCGGCCGCGATCATTAGCCGCGGGGGTCAGCTACAGGAAACAGCCGGACCCCCGCAGCGATCGCGCCCACAGAGGGCAGGAGCGGGCGCCATACTTAGGGATCGGACCCATGACGTACCCATACGTCATGGGTCCTTAAGGGGTTAAAGTTCATAGTGATTGCAGCAGTAATACTTGATTTTGTTTATTCACATGTTTGATTTAATTTTGATTGGTGGGTGTGGTTATTTGTGTGATGTCATTTTCCTGTGCTTTGGCAGTCTATTTAAACATGATTCATTTATGTATGCTCACAGTCTGATGAAAGTGTGATAGCACCAAAACGCCCGGTCACTACTAACTGTACATGTGACAATAAAGCAGAAGAATAATCATCTACAGCGAGTGCCGGTCTTTTCTTCAGAAGTTCTGCTATTTGTCATAAATTAAAAGGGTTTTCCAAGATTTGAATACTGATCCCCTATTCGCTAGTAATGATGTCTTGCGACTTTCTGTGTAGAGACAAGCGAATTTCAGGTTATGAAATTCGTTCACACTTGGTTTACCGGTCAAAGGTGAATTGCGTTATGGATTCCGTTACCATGGACCATGATGCAATTCTGTGACGGAATGCATTAAGGAATGCCTTTAGAGGCATTCCGTTATTCATTCCGTCATAATAGAAGTCTAAAGGCTGCAAAACGGATCCATCCCGTTACCGTTATGCAGGAGAGGACTCCCCTGCATAACGGAAACAGGACGGATCCGTTATGCAGGCCATAGACTTCTATTATAAAGGAATGAATAACGGAATGCCTCTAAAGGCATTCCGTAATGCATACCGTCATAGAATTACGTTATGGTCTGTGGTAACGTAATCCATAACGCAATTAACCTTTTACCAGTAAATGAAGCGTGAATGAATTTAAAAATCTTAAATTCGCTCATTTCTAGTTCTGTGTACACAGGTCACCGCTGCAACCAATCGCTGGCCCCAGTAGTGATGTCCCTTATACAGCTGAGGCCAGTGATTTTGTTTTCTTTTTCTCAGACAACCTGTTGTACGGTTTGTTTGTTTGATTAATTTTGCAGTTGTAAGAGATTGTCAGGAAAATGACTGAAGCTTTTTCCAGTGATCCCATTGGTCGACGTATAATTTGTGATGGGGAGTATGCAACAGTGCGCTATGCTGGACCAGTGCCACCTACACCAGGTAGGCAGTATTATCATACACTAAAAAGTTTTTGATTAAGCTGTGAACTTATTTTAAATATGTACACTATTATTGTTGTTTATGTAGAGTATGTGCCGGATATATCTTCAGGCCTGTGTTTGTAGATTCTTATGAAATGTCTTTTTGGCATTGAATAGGTGGGAATATGCTGGTGTATTTTTTTTTTCCCTACTATATATTAAAGATGACCGTAAAATTTTTTATCTACTTTTTTTGTTTATCATCGGAACCCATAGGCAATGTATGGAACTTTGTTTATGGTCAGTGCATTTTTGTTTGCATTTACATTAGATTTCCTATTAGCATGACGACGACCTTTTCCCTACGCTTCCACAACTAAATCACCTGAAGGGTACCTCGCCTTCTTAGGGACAGGAAACAACTGTGAGATCAGCCAATAAAAGGCCCCTTCACTCTACCTTCTCCAGTTTCCTGTCCCTTTGAAGGCAGCTTGTGGATCAGCTTGGAGCACAGAGCCTTTGGGTTTGTTCTCCTGGTTCGTCTGGAGGGCCGCTGCAGGAGGAGGGGTCACGGAGCAAGGTGGATCGCTATTCCCTCCTTTTGGTATAAGTCCTGTGTCTGCTGGCTTCCCCCTGGCTTTCTTCCGTGTTCCCAGGTGAGGAACCATTTGGTGCAGTGGTTGGGGGCGTTCCCATGGTCCAGGGAACGCTACTGCATTCTCCAGAATGGCGCGGCATGATGACGTCATCACGCCAATCCAGGGAGTGAAGATAAGAAGGGAGAACGCCAGGGCTCATGCATTCATCCCTTCTATGATGGACATAGCGTGCCTCCTGGCTGGCAGTATGCCCTTACAGGCGGACAGCGATTCCACCCGCAAGACCACTGACACCTCCAGGCCCTCCAGCCCTGTAAGCCCCCTCCCTGAGGATGATATATTATTTCACTTAGGCCTCATGCACACGACCGTTGTTTGATTCCGTGTCTGTTGTGCCGTATTTCGTGATTTTCTGCGGACCCATTGGTTTTCAATGGGTCCGTGGAAAACTCAGCAAATGCACCGTTTGTCCTCCGCGTCCGTGATTCCAGTCCGTCAAAAAAATATAACCTGTCCTATTCTTGTCCATGAAAAACGGTTCACGGACCCATTCAAGTCAATGGGACCGTGAAAAAATGCGGATGGCCATCCGCTTGTCATCCGCATTCCGCGTCCATTTTTTTTGCGGATCCCTTGGCAGGCACTTGGCAAAAATTGCCAGCCTGTCTTTTGGTAAAATCTTTTGGGTCATGTCCGCTAAAAAAAACGGAAGACACACGGAAACACAACGGAAGCAAAAACTGACACGGATCATGGAACAACGGAACCCCATTTTGCGGACCGCAAAAAAATACTGTCGTGTGCATGAGGCCTTACCCTCCTCACTTCTGTACACAAACAGTTAGTTCCTTCTTCTTGGGTGATGGCTGTCTGTTAGGGCTAAATTTTATTCTAATTAGCTTCCTCTATGCTTGTGTCTTCCTAGGGGAGAGAGAGCATTAAAGGGGAACGTCCCAAAAGAAGAAATGATTGTTATGTAAAAAGGGACTCTCGGCTTCTTCCAAAAAATCTCTGTGCCCAAGATGTATTAACAGAGTGGTCTCTGAAGAAACTCCTACCCTCATAAAGAGCTTAAAGGGAGTCTTTCACCCCGAAAACCCATTTTTCAACACTCACATCTTTCTCTGCAAAATTGCCCCCAGATTAAAAAGCTTCTTACCCTATTGCTGTACCTCTTACCGATCTTCAGAAAATCACTTTAATTGCAGATGTGAATGACAGTTGAAGGTGCCCAGTGGCGGCGTCATAACGACCGGTGCCCAGGCCGCACGCTCATCTTCATAACTTCAACTGTGATTGACATCTGCAATTAAAGTGATTTTCTGAGGTCGGTAGGAGGTACAGCAATAAATAAAGCTTTTAATGTGAGGGCAATTTGCAGAAGATGTGAGTGTTGAAAATGGGTTTTGAGGTGAAAGGCTCCCTTTAATTGCAGATGTCAATCACAGTTGAAGTTATGAAGATGAGCGTGCGGCCTGGGCACCGGTCGTTATGACGCCGCCACTGGGCACCTTCAACTGTCATTCACATCTGCAATTAAAGTGATTTTCTGAAGATCGGTAAGAGGTACAGCAATAGGGTAAGAAGCTTTTTAATCTGGGGGCAATTTTGCAGAGAAAGATGTGAGTGTTGAAAAATGGGTTTTCGGGGTGAAAGACTCCCTTTAAGAGCCATGATTAAAGGGGAAGTCGGTGCGGCGGTTGAAGCAAAACTTTCAGCCGTCCCTCCTAAATCCTCCACTTCTAAAACCCTTATTCTGGAGGAGCAGGCTTCTGACTTTGGTGAGGGGGAAGCTTCTTCTGACACAGGTTCTAGTGTCTCAGAGAATACTTCGGGACGTCCACTCTATTCCATTGAGTATACTGAATCTCTGTTAAAAACTATGAGAGCTACAATAAATTTGGAAGAACCCAAAGAGCCTCTTTCTGTCCAGGAACAGATGTTTTTGGGGCTTGCGGACAGGAAAAAAAGGACTTTTTCTCGTTCACAACTCTTATACATAATGAGTGTAAGGATCCAGAGAAGAGGCAATCGGTATCTAAAACGTTTTAAGTAACGTTTAACGTTTGAAGTATCCCTTTGCTCAAGAAGATCCCAGTTCTTGGGACAAACCTTCTAAGGTCGATGCTCCGGTAGCAAGGATTTCCAAAAAATCCTCTGTCGTTTGAAGATCTGGGGCTGATGGATAAAAAATGCAAATCCCTCCTTAAAAAGACCTGGGAATCATCTACGGCCATGTTAAGACGGGGGATATCCATCACCTACACAGCAAGGACTCTGTAATTGTGGTTGGGGCAACTAGAAGAGCACATTGAGTCGGGTACTCCCAGGGAGGACATCCTTGCTTCCATCCCTATGCTTAAACAGGCCTCTAACTTTCTGGCAGATATTGTAAAGCTATCAGCAAAAACGGCAGCATTATCCAACGCTTCGCACAGGCCGATTTGATTGAGATCATGGTCAGGGGATACAGTGTCTAAAGATAGATTATGTTCCCTTCCATGTGAAGGCAATCGTCTGTTTGGTACTCTGACAGAAAAAAGGGGGCAAAATTCTTCCACCAAAGACTCTCTTTTCGTCCCCAAAAATGTGCTAGATTTGTCCAGAAGAAAAAAAAAACCAATTCTTCCTGGCAGTCACCTAAAGGGGGAAAAAAAAGAGGATTCCTATTCAACCCTGACAAATCCACCCAGCCTTTCTCCCAATGACGCCAGAAGTCCTGTGGGGGGGAAGGCTGAAACATTTCGGTTCAGCCTGCGAAATAATCCATGCCTCTCGTTGGGTACTGTCAACCACAACGGCGGGGTCCCATTTGGAATTCCTGCAAGTCCCTCAACACAGGTATCTGGAAAATGCTAAATTAAACAGAGAAAATCAGGAAGCAATGGACCAGCAAAAATCTAAACAGGTACATTGTATACAGGAGATTCAAAATGGAAACATTAAGGTCTGTAATCAATCTCCTGTCAATGGACTACTTTATGATCACGATAGACCTCTCAGATGCCTATTACCATGTGCCAATTCACATGGATTATCAAAAATATTTGGGAATGGCAGTATGGTTACAGGGCAGATTACATCATTTTCAATTTCAGGTTCTGCCATTCGGCCTGTGTTCGGCACCAAGAATCTTTACGAAGATTATAGCGTATGTAGCAAAGTTCTTCCATCTGGCAGGAATCTTACTGATACTTTACTTATACGACTTCCTAATCGCAGCTCTGACGGAGAATCACCTTCAGGTTCAACTTCAGACAGTATCGGATACCCTTTTAGATCTAGGTTGGATCATAAATCTTCATAAATCTTGTCTTATTCCAGAAGAGTCTTAGGAGTGCTGCTAGACTCTCATCAAATGCCTTCTTTTCTTCCATACCAGAAGCAGGAAGATTTGATCCGAAAGATTCTAAGGTTTCAACGGTTAAACATATCCTCAATCAGTGAAATCATCACAGTTCTAGGCCGCAAGCCCACTCCAGGATTATTCAGTCTTTGCTGTTAGCATGGGACAAGAAGCAGACCTCTTTAAACAAAAAAGTAAAAATTCCGGCAAGGGTGAAGATCTCTCTGTCGTAGAGGATCAAACAGGAAAATCTGTCTCGAGTGGAGTGGCGACAGACGAATCAAGTGGTAATTACAATTGATGCAAGCAAGCAGGGTTGGGGAGCACACATGAAAGGTGCCATGAAACAAGGTTTATGGCAGGCGGATCTGGAACAGGCATCTTCCAACATGCGGGAACTGAGTGCGGTTTGGAAAGCCCTAGAAACCTTTGCTCCCTCGGTTCGGTTAAACCACGTAAGAATTCTTTCAGACAACACTACCACTGTAGCTTATCTGAACAAACGGGGGGACGAGAAGTCGTTCTCTCTCTGTGATAGCAAATAAGGTCTTTGTCTGAGCCGAAGAGAATTTGTTGTCCCTTTTAGCCGTCCATGTAAAAGAAAAGGAAAATCTAGTGGCAGACTTTTTGAGCAGGGAACGACTAATAGAAGGGGAATTGAGTCTGAGTCCAGTCAAATTTGTGCGAAATGGGAATCTCCAAGGATCGACTTATTTATCTGAAGGAAGAACAGGAAGGTGAAGGAGTTCTACTCTCTGTTCCTCCAGGATCGGCCTCTAAAAGTAGATGCTCTGTCGATTCCTTGGTGCAGGGGTCTCCTTTATGCCTTCCCTCCGTTCCCTCTAATTCCCAAGGTTTTAACAAAGATCATAGAAGAAAAAGCTCAAGTCATTCTGATAACACCGTTTTGGCGGGGGAAGATTACTGGACTTTTCCTCTCCTGCCAGATTTCTTATCTAAAAGAGTCCTGTTATGCATCCCAGGGTTCCTCAGCTCTGTCTGATGGCCTGGACGTTGAGAGGGCCATCTTGAGAAGGACTGGCCTTTCAAATGCAGTCATCAACACTCTTATGCAGAGCAGGAAGCCTTCTTACGTTTTGTGAAAGATGCCTGGGACCCCTCCATGGCTCCAAATGTCGGATTTATCTTAGAATTCCTGCAAAAGACCTAGATAAAGGTCTGAGAGTGAGTACTCTGAAGGTCCAGGTTACAGCACTGAGTGGTTTCATGGGGCAAAGTTAGCGGATCTGGACCTTTTTGTTAGAAGATTTTTTAAAGGGGCATGTAGAATACACCCAAAATTTAGATATTGTGTTCCTCCATGGGACTTAAATCTGGGTCTTTCTGTTTTGATGCATCCCCCCCTTTGAACCAGTGATATTTGAATCGGTGATATTCCCCTGAGAATGTTGACACCTAAAAGTTTTTTTTTTTTGTTGGCCATTACAAAGTCTAGAATAGGTGAGATTTAGGCTTTTTCTATCATGCCACCTTACTTGACGATTTTTAAGGATAGGATTGTTTTGAGACATTCTCCTAAGTTCCTCCCTAAGGTTGTTTCTAGATTCCATTGTCAACAACAAATTATTCTTCCTTTTGTTACCAGGAGGTTTCGGAAAAAGAGGTTGTTCCAGAATCTGGACATCAGGAGATGTGTGCTTCAGTACCTAGAGTCGACTAAGAAAATAAGGAAGTCAAACCAGCTGTTGATTTAGTATCTTGGACTTAATCGGGGGAAGGCAGCTAGCAAGGTGTCCATTGCTCGGGGGATTAAGTCTTGTATTGTTCTTTGTTATAAAAAATGGGATTTCTCCTGCTAAGTTAGAGGCTCTTTCCACCAGAGCATTTACATAGTAACATAGTACATAAGGCCGAAAAAAGACATCTGTCCATCCAGTTCGGCCTGTCATCCTGCTAGTTGATCCAGAGGAAAGAAGTACTCCCTGGATCAACGACCCATCTCTAGTAGCTATAGCCTGTAATATTATTACACTCCAGGAATACATCCAGGCCCCTCTTGAATTCCTTTTTTTGTACTCGCCATCACCACCTCCTCAGGCAGAGAGTTCCATAGTCTCACTGCTCTTACCGTAAAGAATCCTTTTCTATGTTTTTGTACAAACCTTCTTTCCTCCAGACGCAGAGGATGTCCCCTCATCACAGTGACAGTCCTGGGGATAAATAGATGATGGGAGAGATCTCTGTACTGACCCCTGATATATTTATACATAGTTATTAGATCTCCCCTCAGGCATCTTTTTTTTTTTCTAAATTAAATAACCCTAATTTTGATAACCTTTCAGGATACTGTAGTTGCCCCATTCCAGTTATTACTTTAGTTGCCCTCCTCTGAACCCTCTCCAGCTCTGTTATGTCTGCCTTGTTCACAGGAGCCCAGAACTGTACACAGTACTCCATGTGTGGTCTGCCTAGTGATCTGTAAAGTGTAAGGACTATGTTCTCATCACGGGCGTCTATGCCCCTTTTTGATGCAACCCATTATCTTATTGGCCTTGGCGGCAGCTGACACTGGTTTTTGCAGCTTAGTTTGCTGTTTATTAAAATTCCTAGATCCTTTTCCATGTCAGTGTTACTGAGTGTTTTACCATTTAGTATGTACAGGTGACTTTCATTATTCCTTCCCATGTGCATAACCTTACATTTGTCAGTGTTAAACCTCATCTGCCACTTCTCCGCCCAAGCCTCCAATCTATCCAGATCCCTCTGTAGCAGTATATTGTCCTCTTCAGTGTTAATTACTTTACACAGTTTAGTGTAATCTGCAAAAAATTATATTTTACTGTGCAAGCCTCTTGCAGCGTCTTGGGCAGAAGGCGCCTCTGCTTCTCTTGAGAACATTTGTTGGGCGGCCACCTGGTCGAGCCCCTGTACTTTTTTTAGACACTATAAATTAGATTTCTTAGCCAGCAAAGACTTATCCTTTAGCAGGAAGGTTTGATCTGCGGTTTTCCCCCCCTGATTGTTACTCTGTTATTCCTCCAGGTGGTGCCGTTGTGTAGGCGTAGGGAAAAGATTACTCTTACCGGTAATTGGATTTTCCTTTAGCCTCCACAATAGCACGGGGAATTCCCACCCAGTTATTCCTTATACAGTTTATTTTCTGTTGTTTCAGGTAACTGGATCAAGTAATTTTTTTGTTATGTTATGTTTGAACCTTATTAAATTATGGCATCTACTTCTGAGTCCTGGGTTATTAACTGGAGAAGGTATGAGTGAGGGGGCCTTTTATTGGCTGATCTCACAGTTGTTTCCTGTACCTAAGAAGGCTGGGTACCCTTTAGGTGGTGCAGTTGTGGAGGCTAAAGGAAAATCTAATTACCGGTAGGAGTAATTATCATCTTTCAGCAGCGTCTTTAATAGTAGTGATCTTATTTGGGTCATTTGTGTTTTTGATTTGTGTTGATAACTGCCAAACAATCAGGTTTGATAAAATCTTTATAAAGCAAAAACTCCAGGCACAATGTTATCTTGACAACAATATTATTTCTAAGAGCTGCATCAAGTACAGTGCATGTGCAAGGTAGTATGAAGCAGGCTTCTTAGGGGCTGTTTCATGCTACATACAACATCAGAGATGCTTAGCACTTGTTGGCCCTTTTGCCTGCACTCTGCGGTCCAGCTCCAACCGCCGTGTCTTTGTGCGACGCAGAAAAGGTGAACGGATGGACTCTACATGCCTGGTTCCCACCGTGAAGCATGGAGGAGGAGGTGTGATGGTGCTTTGCTGGTGACACTGTTGGGGATTTATTCAAAATTGAAGGCATACTGAACCAGCATGGCTACCACAGCATCTTGCATCTATTCTATCAGATTTGCGTTTAGTTGGACCATCATTTATTTTTCAACAGGACAATGACCCTAAAAACACCTCCAGGCTGTTTAAGGGCTATTTGACCATGAAGGAGAGTGATGGGGGGCTGCGCCAGATGACCTGGCCTCCACAGTCACCAGACCTGAACCCAATCGAGATGGTTTAGGGTGAGCTGGACCGCAGAGTGAAGGCAAAAGGGCCAACAAGTGCTAAGCATCTCTGGGAACTCCTTTAAGACTGTTGCAAGACCATTTCAGGTGACTACCTCTTGAAGCTCATCAAGAGAATGCCAAGAGTGTGCAAAGCAGTAATCAAAGCAAAAGGTGGCTACTTTGAAGAACCTAGAATATGACATATTTTCAGTTGTTTCACACTTTTGTTATGTATATAATTCCACGTGTTAATTCATAGTTTTGATGCCTTCAGTGTGAATCAACAATTTTCATAGTCATGAAAATAAAGAAAACTCTTTGAATGAGAAGGTGTGTCCAAACCTTTGGTCTGTACTGTGTATATATGTGTGTGTGTGTGTGTGTGTGTGTGTGTGTGTGTATATATATATATATATAGAACTTCGTAAAAAGCCACGGCACATCCAGTTGATGAAAAAGAAATGTGATCTTTATTCACCCATCTAGCGACGTTTCAGTCCGCTTACTGGGACCCTTGTCAAGCAATGTGTATACAAGCAATGTGTCTATATATAGTGTACAAATCATTAGCATACGTAATTGATAAATATCCAGAGTGACACAAAAAGTGCAAAAATGCATATACAAATATGAATCTAGACATCATAAATATATCTTTCAGTGGAAAACAACATATACATATCATACAATACCGTGAATAAATATTTAAAAGTACATAAATGTGGTCATGTGATTATTCGGAATTACACCGTAATACGTGATAAGTAAAATCTACCTTCACCTGTGTGGTGGACGAGGGCGGAGCACATCGTATCAGAAAATAGCAAGAATCATAGTAGTCCACATTCTCACGGCGTGCCGGAATCACCCCTGCGCATTTCCCGGGGTCTCGGCACGTCACGGGTCATGTGATCGCAACAAATAACATCTGATAGACAATATACGTAACTTGTGTAATGGCGGAACATACTTCCTCGGCGTGCCGGGATCCCACCCGCGCATGTCCAGGAATCCCAAGCATGTCACAGGTCACATGGCCGTCATCAACATCACATGATCAGTACGTCATAGAATTCTTCGATCCGGTCCAAAGCTTTGGATCAAAGAATAAACATAAATAGAATATTTGAGGTAACGGTAAGTAATCATTCACCTAAGAGGCTATTACCATTAATCTGGGTGCTCAAATCATAGCACTCCAGAAAACCCGTCCCAAATTAACCTTACAAGAGAAGCAGTTCCTGAACTGCGGTACATTAAAAATCGCATAATCTGTATAGTACTTTACAAGTCAGTTCACCTGACATATATATATCAGGGATAGTTGTGCTCCGTCTTCATCCACCACCAGAACCATCTAAAAAATGAAGACATATACAAAATTACAAAAATATATATACAAAAAATATAAAAAGAGTACAAAAAAATAAATAAGCAAACACATACACAACAATACGGAGACTGACAGAAAACATCACATGAAAGCCCAAGGTTTGTATTCTACGTTGAGGCCCTTAGGTTTAAGTGATTGTAACTTATAGATCCATTCGGACTCGCGCTTCTTGAGCATATCATAATGATAGGTCATCAGTATCAGATCGACAGGAGTCTGATACCTGGCACTCCCGCCTTTCAGCTGTCTGACATTGAGGCGGCGCTCACGTGGAGCTTCCTGGTCTTCACACTACTCCTTGTCTCCCATGGAACGGTGTATTGTGTAATTACAAGTACTCATTCACTTGAATGGAGCAAGTGCTTGTATTAGGCAAGGGCTATACAGCGGCACTGGTTGCTGCCAGGATCACTAAGTAGTGGTGATCCAATAGAAATGAATAGGATCGCCGCAGCACTCGCATGAAATCCAACACTGCTGGATTTCTTGTGACTGCCGTCGCGATCCCATTCATTTCTAAGGGATCACCACTACTCAGCGATCCTGGCCGCGACCATTGTGGCCATGTAGCCCTTACCTTACATTGTACTTCCGAGACAAAGTGCAGTGTAATGAAGATGAAACTGCGCTCGCGTGGAGAGTCACGTTCTCTTCAAACAGCTGATTGGAGGTGGTGCCAGGTGTCAGACCCTGCCAATCAGATATTGATGACCCATCCCTAGGTTATTAGCTTATTTTTCTTAAAACCTTTCTTGTCCTGGAATAACATTTTTGGACTTTATAACTCTATGGAAAACCATTAATTGGTTCCAGACTCACTTTACAATGGTTTCAACATACAATGGTCATCTCGGAACCAAATAATAGTGTAACTTGAGGGACCGGACCTCTGTACTTGCTCAACCAATTACTCTAAGCACGAGACCAGAAATGCTCCATCCCAGACAATAGTATACATAACATTAGGGATTCACATCATACTGATGATTGATACAATCATCTATTATGTAGAAAGTTTGTTACAAAGGCAAAACTATAACTGCATGGAAGTAGTTATTAAATGGCCTCTGGTATATCTAACTGAAATGTTGTTGTGTCAAATATTTAGGCATATGGCTTGGAGTAGAGTGGGACAACCCTTTGAGAGGAAAGCATGACGGATCCCATGAAGGAACAAGATATTTTACATGCAGGTAGTTGTTGTATACGAAAAGTAAAATGTAATCATTTGGATTTCCTTTGCTTCTTAAATGCAAACTGGTGTGGCTTGGGGCGTGACTATTTTTTAAATTTTTTAATAGTTCGGACGTGGCGATATCTAACTATTAGCTATGGCTAATTATTAGCCACCTTAGGGGGCTAGAACCCTTGTCCTATTCACTCCATTAGAGATCTATTAGGGTGAATAGGATCTTACACTGTCCCTGCCCCTCTGTGCTTTGTGCACACAACAGAAGGGAGCTTACCATGGCTGCCATGGATGGCTTTAATAGCGTCCTGGCTGCCATGGTAACAGATCTGAGGCCCCCGATTTCACTGCTGGGGCGTTCCCGTCAAAACCTGTCACTTAACGTCTCAGGTGCAGTGACCAACGTTATTCGTGGCAAGTTTTGTATTTGCATTTAGGGGTTAATTATATTCATTGGTGGCGAAATGGCCAGAGTCCCCCCTCCTCAGTATTATATTCATTGGTGGCAAGCAGCAGCCTCAGGCCTCATGCACACGACCGTTGGTGTTTTGCGGTCCGCAAAGCACGGAAGCTGCTCCGTGTTCGCGGAACGGAACGCGACCCATTATAGAAATGCCTATTCTTGTCCGCGAAACGGACAAGAATAGGACATGCTCTATTTTTTTAGCGGGGGCACGAAACGGAGCAATAGATGCGGACAGCACACGGAGTACTGTCCGCATCTTTTGCGGCCCCACTCGGGCGCGGACCACAACAACGGCCGTGTGCACGAGGCCTCACTGTGGGGAGATATTAGGCTGCACAGGAGTAAACCGCTTGGCCTGGTCCCCCTGATGACGTCACGAAACCAAACCGAATTAACCGACCCCGGTCAAAGTGCTGTCGATTAATCAGGCTGTAGGTCGGTTTCAGGTTTTCAGTAATGGGCTCAGCCCTAGTTCACATTACCATTCCATCAGTAGAACAGAAAAAAATGGATCCTTTCTTAATTTGAGCATCAGTTACTGATGGCTACTTTCACACTTGCGGTAGCGGTTTCTAGCAGGTTGTTCCGGCGGGGGAACAGCCTGCTGGATGCGTGCTACCACTAGTCCACTGTGCCTCTGGAGCAGAATTTAGACTAGCGGTAGCACACATCCAGCAGGCTGTTCCCCCGCCGGAAACCACTACCGCAAGTGTGAAAGTAGCCTAAGTTATACTCGGCCTCAGTTTGTGCTAAAAATAACTGATCCTTCTTTTTTTGAGCAAACTGATCATAACTGATGCTCAAAATTAGGGATGTCCCGATACCATTTTTTTAAGACAGAGTACGAGTACCGATACTTTTATTTAAGTACTCGCCGATACCAATTACCGATACCTCGTATAAACAGCGCCGCAGTTACTGATGGCAATGAAAAAAATTAAAGCTGGAATTTTGTTGCTGTGGCTTTTCTTTTCCTTTGTACAAGTGTTAATAAATTAATAAATGGGAATATAATAGTGTTTTCCAACCAATGTGCATCCAGGGGGATCTGTAATGGGGGCGCTGTGGATGTCACTGTTATGGGGGCGCTGTGGATGTCACTGTTATGGGGGCGCTGTGGATGTCACTGTTATGGGGGCGCTGTGGATGTCACTGTTATGGGGGATCTGTGGATGACGCTGTAATGGTGATCTGTGGGTGACACTGTTATGGGGGGGATCTGTGGATGTCACTGTTATGGGGGATCTGTGGATGTCACTGTTATGGGGGATCTGTGGATGTCACTGTTATGGGGGATCTGTGGATGTCACTGTTATGGGGGATCTGTGGATGTCACTGTTATGGGGGATCTGTGGATGTCACTGTTATGGGGGATCTGTGGATGTCACTGTTATGGGGGATCTGTAGATGTCACTGTTATGGGGGAACTGTGGATGTCACTGTTATGGGAGCACGGTGGATGTCACTGTTATGGGGGATCTGTGAATGACACTGTTATGGAGGATCTGTGGATGTCACTGTTATGGGGGATCTGTGGATGACGCTGTAATGGTGATCTGTGGGTGACACTGTTATGGGGGATCTGTGGATGTCACTGTTATGGGGGATCTGTGGATGACGCTGTAATGGGGGATCTGTGGATAACACTAATGGGGGATCTGTGGATAACACTAATGGGGGGCCTCTGGATGACACTAACGGGGGCTCTCTGGATGACACTAACGGGGGCTCTCTGGATGACACTAACGGGGGCTCTCTGGATGACACTAACGGGGGCTCTCTGGATGACACTAACGGGGGCTCTCTGGATGACACTAACGGGGGCTTTCTGGAGGACACTAACGGGGGCTTTCTGGAGGACACTAACGGGGGCTTTCTGGAGGACACTAACGGGGGGCTCTCTGGAGGACACTGACGGGGGCTCTCTGGAGGACACTGACGGGGGGCTCTCTGGAGGACACTGACGGGGGCTCTCTGGAGGACACTGACGGGGGGCTCTCTGGAGGACACTGACGGGGGGCTCTCTGGAGGACACTGACGGGGGGCTCTCTGGAGGACACTGACGGGGGGCTCTCTGGATGACACTGACGGAGGGCTCTCTGGATGACACTGACGGAGGGCTCTCTGGATGACACTGACGGGGGGGGGGCTCTCTGGATGACACTGACGGGGGGGGGCTCTCTGGATGACACTGACGGGGGGGGGCTCTCTGGATGACACTGACGGGGGGGGGCTCTCTGGATGACACTGACGGGGGGGCTCTCTGGATGACACTGACGGAGCATATTATGCTATATAAGTGTCATCCACAGACCCCCATAAGTGCCATCATAGTGTGTTTGTGTGGGGGCAGTTTACACTCGCAGGGGCCGGTGTAGCTTGACTCTTTCATACACCGGCCCCGCAGCTCCTATACACTATTGACGTAAACCTAACCTCTATTAATGTGGCCAGAATTACTAACTATTGATGCGCAGTCTCCCTTAGGTCAGGCGCTCAGTCCCTCCATTCTCCTCCTGCCCCGCGCGCCTTCTACGTTCATAAAATGGGCGGAGCGCGCAGGAGGGACGTGAGGCGCTTGGAGGAATCGGGCAGCTTGAGCTCTCAGTTCCTCCATGCTCCTCATGTCCCGCCTGCCCGCTCCGCCCACTTTTATGAATGAAGAAGGCAGGGGGGGCAGGAGGAGCATGGAGGACTGGCGCCTGACCTGAGGAGACTGCGATCAATAGTTAGTAATTCTGGCCACATTAATAGAGGTTAGGTTTACTTCAATAGTGTATAGGAGCTGCCGGACCGGAACTTCCGGTATCGGCGGCATTTTCACGAGTGCAAGTACTCGTGAAAATGCCGGTATCGGGACATCCCTACTCAAAATAACATCCTTTATTTTCCTGTTCTTTCTACTTGCGCATCTGCGTTTTCAATTCTGGCAGAGGATCTCAAAACCGGAATTAAATGGTTGTTTTGTGCCCCTTTATTGTTCAATGGGGCAAAACTGATCCGGATGCATAAGTATGCATCCGTTCGTTTTTTTGCATATTGGTGCGGTTTTGTGCCTGGTTTTTGAAACGGAACAAACGATTCTGGCATAAAAATCTATGTAAGTCAAAGATGCCGGATCCAGTTTTTTGTTAGTGAAAAAAATGGATTTGACGCCTATTGACTTACAATGATTTTCATACCAGATCCGGTTTGTTCAGTTTTGATTTAATACAACAGATCTGGCTGATACGGATGCATCCGGATGGCCAAATGGCACAGATCTGTTTAATTTCGGTTTTGAGATCCCCTGCCAGATGTGAAAGTAGCCTCAAAGCTAAACTGTGATGTGAACGCGCCCTTACCCGAATGAATGCTTCATGTGTGGGTTTACTTGACTACATCTTAGGAAATAGAAAACAATGGTAGTCATGTTAAAACTTTTCGTGAAGATACACACTTGGCTAACATCAAGTTTACATGCCTTAAAAAGGACCCCACCCCAAAAAAACTCCTATGTATGTTCTTAACTAGCACCCCACCACTTTTATAGCTGGTTCTAATATTTTTTCATCCATTAAAGGGGTTTGGGCTGCCTTTGTTAATAGCATCTAAGTGGTTTCTAAGTATTTAAAGTGGTTGTCTCACTTCAGTAAGTGGCATTTATCATCTAGAGAAAGTTAATACAAGGCACTTACTAATGTATTGTGATTGTCCATATTGCTTCCTTTGCAGGCTGGATTCATTTTTCGATCACATTATACACTCCTCGTTTTCATGGTTACAGACCACCCTGCAATCCATCAGTGGTGGTTGTGCTTGCATACTATAGGAAAAAGCACCATCCTATGTGCGCTACCATGGTCCCGGCCACCAGAAAGGCAGACGCTTTGTCCTGTAATGTGCAAGCTTGACCACCGCTGCTGGATTGCAGAGTGGTCTGTAACCATAGAAACGAGCAGTGTATAATGTGATGGAAAAATGAATCCAGCAAGCAATATGGATAATCACAATACATTAGTATTGTAATAGCCTTGTATTTACTTTCTCTACATGATAAATGCAACTTACTGAAGTGAGACAACCCCTTTAAGCGGCACCTGCAAATGAGATTGCGGGGTGCCCATGTATTTGCATGGCAGCTTGGAGCCTAATGAAGGCAACGTATGGCTAGCAGGCTGCACCTCTCTAGCGACCGACAGTAAAGCGCTGACAGTATAAGTCTACTTTCACACCAGTGTTTTTGCTGGATCCATTATGGATCAGCAGAAACGCTTCCGTCATGATAATACAACCGTCTGCATCCGATTTGAAGGGATCCAGTAGTATTAGCTTTAACATAGCCATGATGGATCCGTCTCTAAAACCATTGTAAGTCAATGGGGGATGGATCTATTTTCTTTTGTGTCAGAGAAAACGGATCTGTCTCCATCGACTTACATTGTGAGTCATGATGTATCCGTCTTACTCCGCATCCCAGGATGCACTCAAAAACGTTGCTTGCAGAGCTTTTGTCTGCGTCATGGGAACACAATGAAACAGAACAGAATGCATTCTGGTTCACTCCGTTCCCCTCACTTCATTGACAATGAATGTGGACAAAACTAAAGCGTTTTCCTCTGCTATTGAGACCCTATGACTGGTCTCAATAGTGGAAAGGGAAAACACTTGTGTGAAAGTAGCCTAATACTGTTTACTTCATGAGCAGTACAGAATATTATAAAGAAGCTATCGAATGATCGCCTGTTAAAGTCCCCTTATAGGGCTAGTAAGTAGTTATTTAAAAAGTTAAATAAAGCTTAATAAAATTTTAAAAAGTCATCAAGTTAAAAAGATATACCGTATTTTTCGCCCTATAAGACGCACCGGCCTATAAGACGCACCTGGGTTTTTGAGGAGAAAAATAAGAAAAAAAATATTTTTAACCAAAAGGTGTGCTTTTGAAGTAATGGTGGTCTGTGCATGACAGTATTATGGGGGATCTGTGGATGGCACTGTTATGTGGGGAGATGTGGATGGCACTGTTATGGGGGATCTGTGGATGACACTGTGATGGGGGGATCTGTGGATGACACTGTGATGGGGGATCTGTGGATAGCACTGTGATGGGGGATCTGTGGATGGCACTGTTATGTGGGGGAGATGTGGATGGCACTGTTATGGGGGATCTGTGGATGACACTGTGATGGGGGATCTGTGGATGGCACTGTGATGGGGGATCTGTGGATAGCACTGTGATGGGGGATCTGTGGATAGCACTGTGATGGGGGATCTGTGGATAGCACTGGATGGGGGCATTTATGAATGACACTGTAATGGATTGATCTGTGGATGACACATATATAGCATCTTATGCTATATGTGTCATCCACAGATCACCCCAATTACAGTGTCATTTATAAATGCCCCCATCAAAGTGCTATCCACAGATCTGGCCCATAGTGACTAAGTAGGGCGGAGCCTGGCACATATGGCGGCTCGCCGCTAACAGCTTGACTGCTTTGATAACATTTATACTCTTAATCATGTCCCTTATTCCTATAGTGCCAGTAGCGCTTGCTGCAACCTGTTATACAGATCTTTAGCAGGCAGAGGCGGCGGCAGGCTGCTGTGTAATGTCCTCACTGACGCCATCTGCCTGCTCCTCCTGCTTCATTCATAAAGTGAAAGGAGCAGGCAGATGACGCCAGTGAGGACGTTACACACCAGCTCTGCCGCCGCACCGCTCTGCCTGCTAGAGGATCTGTATAGCAGGTTAGCAGAGCGCTACTGTACTGGCATTATAGGGAATAAGGGGACATGACTAAAGATTAAAAATGTTATGAAACCATTCACGCTGTTAGCGGCGGGCCGCCCGCCGCGTGTTGCCAGGCTCCGCCCCCTCCTCCTTCCATGCTGATACATCGCATGCTGTGCGATGTATCAGCTTTAACTATAGGAAAATGGTAGCATTCGCCATATAAGACGCACTGCCATTTTCCCCCCACTTTTGGGGGAAAAAAAGTGCGTCTTATATGGCGAAAAATACGGTAAACCTTTTTTACATTAAAAAAACAGCTCAACAGTGGAAAAAATTGCAAAAATAAAATCACAACCACATATTTGGTATCCCCACCTCTATAATGATCCACAGTACATAGTTATCATGCAATTTATCCCAATTCGGTGAAAAAAAAAACAATGCCAGAATTGGTGTTTTTTGCTTACTCACCTTCAAAATCCCTGAAAAAAAAAAACGATCTAAAAGTATCCTGTACCCCAAAATGATACCAATGAAAACTTAATCTCCCCCGCAAAAAGCAATCACATAGCTCCATAGAACAAAAATTTAAATGATGGGTCTTGGGATGCGGCAAGGCAAAACCATTTTTTTTAACTTTTCTTTCCATCACACAGCTTTATATGTGAAATGAAATAAAGAAAATAAGGTTTATAGCTGTAGTTTTAGCAAAAGTGTAGCAGATCATGTACACACACACACATTTTTCCCCCTTTTTCGTCCATACAAAAAAAATAAACTGAAAAAGTATTATATATATATATATATATATATATATATATATAATTATATATACACATATACACATTTTTTGCAACAGTGTAGCATGTGTGCAAAATATACAAATGTGCATACATTTTCTTTTTCAAAAATATAGGTATTAATTTTAGCTATTGCATGTTTTTTGTGCATAATAAAATAATGAAATGTAAAAAAAAGCATAAAATGTCAAAATTTCCACAAGATGAATAACTTTAGGAGGTCAACATAAAAAGCCACTTTGAAGTAGTTTTTAATGTTTTGCCACTGTACAACATCTATTCTGCCAGTAAGGTGCCACGGAACCAACAACAGAAAAATAGGCCACCAAAATCCATAGTGCTCTCCAGTTATGCAGTGGGCCCAGCCTTTGGATAAATAGCAAATAGCACTCATTTTCACAGTACAAACATACAGTAATTGTTTTGGAAACTTGAAATATTTAGTAACATAGATTGATACAAAAATATTATTTTTCTTCATAATTTTCACAGTTTGTCCTATTTAAAAAAAAAAAAACATATCTGTCTTTTAATGGCACAAAAAAGGTCTAAGTTGGCCTGGTAAGGAAAGGGAAGGGTGGGGGGGGGGGGGGTCTGGTTATGAAGCGGTTCAAAGGTTTTTTCATTGTGGGAAAGTAGTAAAACGTAAAGAAAACTATATGTATTTGGTATCATATTTGGTATCATGGTATTTTTTCCCATCCCCCCAAAAAAGAATTAAAGGGGTTATCCAACCTTTAAAATCCCCCCCCCCCCCACCCCTTTCAATGCCTGGGCTCCTCAGATAGATTATACTTATCCTGCCCATCCCCCGGCAACCGCGTCGCTCCTGATGCCTGCACGGCCGCAGCTGCATCTTCCGCGATGCTAGGGAGGCTCCTGGCTATCCCCCCACCCCCTGTCACCGGATGTTTTGATCCACGCGCCAGGGGTATGCAGCGGTGGGCGTGTGGTCATCAGTAGCGTCGCAGGTGCTAGTAGCGGGGTAAGTATATCTGAGAGGCCTGGGCATTAGGGGGGTCATTATAGGGGTTTAATAACCCCTTTAATAAAAGTTACTCAGTAAATTGAGTATCCCAAAATGATGCCTATAAAAACTACAACTTGTCCTGCAAAACACAAGCCCTAATATGACTACATTGACATACATTTTTTTAAAATATTTTTTGGAATGTGAAGATATAAAAAGAAATACATTGCTTGGTCACTGAGAGGTTAATGAAGATGTTTTTTGATATTTGAGTGCAATAAATAAAAACTGTTGTACCCTTTCTCAAGGCAGAATTAATTTTACTGATCCCAGCACTTCCGAGAAGGGAAATGTTTTGAAATGTTTTCTTATGTTGGATCTGTCTTGACTTTTGATTAATGATGAAATTAACTTATTTACTCTGGCTCATTCTAAAACTTTTAGTCATCCTTCAGGAGGATCTTTTGTAAGATCTAAGAAGGCAAATTTTGGTATCAATTTCCTAACTGCCGTGACAAAGCGTTATGGTTTAAATGATGATTGGAATGAAACGATGGTGGTTGGGAAGAAGACAGTGGAACTTGTTGGATTTGAATCGGTTCAAGAGGAACAAAGGTTAGAAGTTTCTCTTCTTATGTTGAGTTAAAGGGGGTTTACCAAGCACAGTGCTACTTGTAGAGTGGCTGTGCTTGATATCGCACTCAGACCCATTCACTTCAATAGGGCTGAGCGCGATACCAAGTACAACCACTATACTATGTATGGCGCTGTGCTTGGTAGGCACAGAGAAGGCCGCGGCACTCACAGGAGCTCCAGTGCCATCTCAAACAGCTGATGGGTGGGGTCCCGGGTGTCGGACCCCTACCGATCAGACCTGAGGATAGGTCATCAGTATTCATATCCAAGAAAACCCCTTTAAAAAGCTTTAACCTGATTTTTAAAACTGCTTTATTAACCAAACCCATAGAATACATTTTTAGCATGCATTGTTCCTAAATATGGATTTTGCTTGTCCAATTTTTAATTACCACTTAAAGTAAATGACTGTAAATATTTCCTCTGTCTTTCAGTCAGTTGAACACATTGTTTGACATTTCTGTACGAGAATGCATGGTCAGTTGTGCTGGTCACAAAGGAGTGATAAAGAGTTCATGTCCCAGTATCCTTTTGAAGACTAAAATTTTACGTGTGTGAAGTATGCTCTGACATATTTTTTATTCTTCCAGTATGTTTTAGTTTGTATGTCTGGACACCCGTTTGAAAACCACTATGGCATGTTAAAGCATGAAACATAACTCCACAGTACTCCTAGATTGTAATTTTTAGTACCTTTGTGGGGGTTTTCCCTTCAGAGCACTGGTGTTTGTGCTGCAGACCTCTCTTTTCTAATTCTGCCATGTTACAGTAGAATTGCAAACCAGTTAACGGTCACTGTCTCTATAAGCCTTCTAGCTCATATTACATTTGCCACTTCTTTCCAATATTACAGGTGCATCTCAATTAATTAGAACATCATTAACCGCTTCAGCCCCCCTAGCTTAAACACCCTTAATGACCAGGCCACTTTTTACAATTCCGCACTACACTACTTTCACCGTTTATTGCTCCTTCATGCAACTTACCACCCAAATGAATTTTACCTCCTTTTCTTCTCACTAATAGAGCTTTCATTTGGTGGTATTTCATTGCTGCTGACATTTTTACTTTTTTTGCTATTAATCAAAAATTACCGAAATTTTTGCAAAAATGACATTTTTCACTTTCTGTTGTAAAATTTTTCAAAAAACTACATTTCTATATAAATTTTTCTCTAAATTTATTGTTCTACATGTCTTTGATAAAAAAATCCAATAAGTGTATATTTATTGGTTTGGGTAAAAGTTATAGCGTTTACAAACTATGGTGCAAAAAGTGAATTTCGGCATTTTGAAGCAGCTCTGACTTTCTGAGCGCCTGTCATGTTTCTTCAGGTGCTAGAATGCCAGGATAGTATAAATATCCCCCAAATTACACCATTTTAGAAAGAAGACACCCCAAAGTATTCGCGGAGGGGCTTGGTGAGTTCATGTATCATTTCATTTTTTTCACAAGTTAGCGGAAATTGACACTTTCTGAGAAAAAAAAAAAAAAAAAGTTTCAATTTCTGATAACTTCTGGCAAAAAAAAAAAATCTCAGACGGACTCACTATGCCCCTCAGTGAATACCTTGGGGTGTCTACTTTCCGAAATGGAGTCATTTGTGGGGTGTGTTTACTGTTCTGGCATTTTGGGCGGGCTAAATTGTGAGTCGCCATGTAAACCTAAAGGTACTGTTGGAATTTGGGCTCTTTGACACTCCAGGCTGCAAAAAGCGGCACTTATGTGGTATCGCCGCACTCAGGAGAAGTAGGGCAATGTGTTTTGGGGTGTATTTTTACATATACCCATGTTGGGTGAGAGAAATATCTCTGTAAATTGTCAACTTTGTATAAAAATTTTAAAAGTTGTCGCTTACAGAGATATTTTTCACACAAAGTATGGGTATATATAAAAATACACCCCAAAACACATTGCCCTACTTCTCCTGAGTACGGCGATACCACATGTGTGCCACTTTTTGCAGCCTGGGTGCGTAAAGGGGCCCTAAAACCAAAGAGTACCTTTAGGATTTCACAGGGCATTTTTACGCATTTGGATTCCAGACTTCTTCTCACCCTTTAGGGGCCCCTAAAATGCCAGGACAGTATAAATACCCCACATGTGACCCCATTTTGGAAAGAAGACACCCCAAGGTATTCTGTGAGGGGTATGGTGAGTTCATGCAAAATTTTATTTTTGTCACAAGTTAGTGGAATATGAGACTTTGTAAAAACAAAATTAAAAAAAAAAAAACAATTTCCGCTGACTTGTGCCAAAAATAAAAATTCTGTGGACTCACCATGCCCTCACGGAATACCTTGGGGTGTCTTCTTTCCAAAATGGGGTCACATGTGGGGTATTTATACTCACCTGGCATTTTAGGGGCCCCTAAAGTGTGAGAATCCAAATGCATAAAAATGGCTCAGAAATTCTAAAGGTACTCATTGGTTTAGGGCCCTTGCGCATTTGGCTGCAAAGTGTCACCATGTGGTATCGCCGCACTCAGGAGAAGTGGGGCATGTGGTTTGGGGTGTATTTTATATATACCATGCTAGGTGAGAGAAATATCTCTGTAAATGACAACTTTTTACATTTTTTATTCAAAGTTGTCAATATACAGAGATATTTCTCTCACCCAGCATGGGTATATGTAAAAATACACCCCAAAACACATTGCCCTACTTCTCCTGAGTACGGCGATACCACATGAGTGACACTTTTTGCAGGCAAGATGCGCAAGGGGCCCAAATTCCAATGAGTACCTTTTAGGAGGGCATTTTTACGCATTTTTCTTCTCACGCTTTAGGGCCCCTAAAATGCCAGGGCAGTAGAAATACCCCACGTGTGACCCCATTTTTGAAAGAAGACACCCCAAGGTATTCCATGAGGGGCATGGCGAGTTCATAGAATATTTTTTTTTTGGCACAAGTTAGTGGAAATTGATTTTTATTGTTTTTTCTCACAAAGTCTCCCTTTCCGCTAACTTTTGACAAAAAGTTTAATTTTTCATGAACTCATTATGCCCCTCAGCGAATACCTTGGGGTGTCTTCTTTCCAAAATGGGGTCACATGTGGGGTATTTATACTGCCCTGGCATTTTAGGGCCCTAAAGCGTGAGAAGAAAATGCGTAAAATGCCCTCCTAAAGGTACTCATTGAATTTGGCCTTTGCGCATTTGCCTGCAAAGTGTCACTCATGGGTATCGCCGCACTCAGGAGAAGTAGGGCGATGTGTTTGGGGTGTATTTTTACATATACCATGCTGGTGAGAGAAATATCTCTGTATATTGACAACTTTGAATAAAAAATGTAAAAAGTTGTCGTTTACAGCGATATTTCTCACACCCAGTATGGGTATATGTAAAAATACACCCCAAAACCACATTGCCCTACTTCTCCTGAGTACGGCGATACCACATGAGTGACACTTTTTGCAGCCAAGATGCGCAAAGGGGCCCTAAAACCAATGAGTACCTTTAGGATTTCACAGGCCATTTTTACGCATTTGGATTCTCACGCTTTAGGACTCCTAAATGCCAGGGCAGTATAATACCTCACATGTGACCCCATTGTGGAAAGAAGACACCCCAAGGTATTCTGTGAGGGGCATGGCGAGTTCACAGAAAAAAAAATTTGGCACAAGTTAGCGGAAATTGTTTTTTTTTTTTTTTTTTTACAGTCTCATATTCCACTAACTTGTGACAAAAATAAAATTTTCCATGAACTCGCCATGCCCCTCACAGAATACCTTGGGGTGTCTTCTTTCTAAAATGGGGTCACATGTGGGGTTTTTGTACTGCCCTGGCATTTGAGGGTCTCCGTAGTCATTACACGTATGGCCAGCATTAGGAGTTTCTGCGATTCTCCGTATATTGAGCATACTGGTAATGAGATTTTTTTCCGTTCAGCCTCTGCGCTGAAAAAAAAATGAACGGCACAGATTTTTTCATTCGCATCGATCAATGTGGATGAAAAATCTCTGCCAAAATCAGTGACTGCGGTGCGGTGGGCTGGGCGGTAGCTACCTAACAAGTAGCTAACTAACTGGCGGTGATAAGGGACCCTTATGCCCCATTCATACGTCCGAAATTCTGTTTGCGGAACGGAATTGCGGACCCATTCATTTCTATGGGGACAGACTTTGTCCCGCTCGGATCCGGAATTACGGATCCGCGCTCCGGGTCTGCACTTCCGTTCCGCAAAAATATAGAACATGTCCTATTCTTGTCCGCACTGCGGACAAGAAAAAGCATTTTCTATATAGTTCTGGCAATGTGCGGATCTGCAAAATGCGGAAAGCACATTGCCGGTGTCCGTGTTTTGAGGATCCGCGGATCGGATCTCGCGGATCGGATCCGCTGGATCCGTGAATCCACGGATCCGTGAATCCACGGATCCGCAAAACACATATGGACGTCCGAATGGAGCCTTACAAGGGGTGTGATCAATGACAGGGGGTGATCAGGGGTCTAGATGGAGTGATCAAGGGGTTAATAGGTGAGGGGTGGGGTGGGGGTTAGTGTAGTGTTTGGTGCAACTTTTACTGTAGTTACCTGGTCCTCTGGTGGTCGATCCCAGAAAATGGGACCACCAGAGGACCAGGTAGCAGCTATATCAGACGCTGTTCATAAAACAGCGTCTGATATAGCTGTTTGATGCGATTTATATCGCATCTACAGCCTGCCAGCGATTGATCATCGCTGGCAGGCTGTAGTCCAACTCTCGAGCCGCGCTTCACTGTGAACGCGCGCGCGTTCACAGGAACTCTCGCGTCTCGCGAGATGACGCCCCGGCGCGTCCAAACAGAAGATCCCGGCCGCCCGCAGGACGCAATCCTGCGTACGGCGGTCGGGAACTGGTTAAAGGGTTTCTGTCACCAGATTTAACCCTATTAAGGTAGCTGACATTAGCGATGTGCTAATGTCAGCTAAACCTAACTAGCCTATTCCTACTTTTCTCAGTGCCCCTGTTACGCTAAAAATCTAACTTTTATATTATGTTAATTAGCCTCTAGGAGCAGGGGGTTGTTCCTGCTCCTAGAGGCTCCGTTCTCCCACCTTTGTTGCCTCCCTCAATGTCCTGAATGACAGGGCCAGGCAGCGCTCGTATCCTTCTGCCAGCCCTGTGCTCTGATTAAATCTCGCGCTGTTCTAAACTTAGCGCAGGCGTGATGAGGAAGCTAGCAGCCGGCTAGCATCTTTCCCTCACCGCGCTTGCGCTAAATTCAGAACGGCACGATATTTCATCAGAGCACAGGGCTGGCAGAAGGATGCGAGCGCTGCCTGGCCCTGTCAATCAGGACATGGAGGGAGGCAACAAAGGTGGGAGAACAGAGCCTCTAGGAGATTAATAGGGTTAAATCTGGTGACAGAAACCCTTTAATACTGATGATGGAAAATTAGAAAGAAAGGAGGTAGACAGATCTGTCTACCCAAACAGAAACGGAATTAAAATGTCTGTGTGTCTGTTCAATAAATTAGAATATCATCAAAAAGTTAATGTATTTAAGTAATTCAATTTGAAAAGTGAAACTCCTATATAGATTCATTACACACAGAGTGATCTATTTTAAGTGTTTATTTATTTTAACCACTTAAGGACCACAGGTTTATACCCCCCTAGTGACCAGGCCCTTTTTTACAAATCGGCACTTCACATCTCTAACGGTTTATTGCTCGGTCATGCAACTTGGCACCCAAATGAATTTTACCTCCTTTTCTTCTCACTAATTGAGCTTTCATTTGGTGGTATTTTATTGCTGCTGACATTTTTACTTTTTTTTATATCAATCAAAAATGACCGTAATTTTTGCAAAAAAATGACATTTTTAACTTTCTGTTGTAAATTTTTTTTTTTTTAAAACTACATTTCTATATAGATTTTAATCTAAATTTAATGTTCTACATGTCTTTGATAAAAAAAAAAAATCCAATAAGTGTATATTTATTGGTTTGGGTAAAAGTTATAGCGCTTACAAATTATGGTACAAAAATGTGAATTTCCGCATTTTGATTTTTTTTTCACAAGTTAGCAGAAAATGACACTTTCTAAGGAAAAAAAAAAAGATAATAAAGTTTTCATTTATGCTAACTTCTGGCAAAAAAAATAAAAAATCTCCCACAGACTCACTATTCCCCTCAGTGAATACCTTGGGGTGTCTACTTTCCGAAATGGGGTCATTTGTGTGGTGTGTTTACTGTTCTGGCATTTTGGGCGGGGCTAAATTGTGAGCAACCCTGTAAAACCTAAAGGTACTCGTTGGACTTTACGCCCCTTTGCGCACCTAGGCTGCAGAAAAGTGGCACACATGTGGTATCGCCGTACTCAGAAGAAGTAGGGCAATATGTTTTGGGGTGTATTTTTACATATACCCATGCTGGGTGAGAGAAATATCTCTGTACATTGACAACTTTGTATAAAAAAAATGGAAAAAGTTGTCATTTACAGAGATATTTCGCTCACCCAGCATGGGTATATGTAAAAATACACCCCAAAACACGTTGCCCTACTTCTCCTAAATACGGCGATACCATATGAGTGACACTTTTTTTGCAGCCAAGATGCGCAAAGGGGCCTGAATTCCAACGAGTACCTTTTAGGAGATTATTTTTAGGCATTTGGATTCCAGACATCTTCTCACGCTTTAGGACCCCTAAAATGCCAGGGCAGTATAAATGCCCCACAAGTAACCCCATTTTGAAAAGAAGACACCCCAAGGTATTCCGTAAGAGGCATGGCGAGTTCATAGAAGATTTTTTTTTTTTGGCACAAGTTAGCGGAAATTGTTTTTTTTTTGTTTTGTCTCACAAAGTCTCCCTTTCCGCTAACTTGTGACAAAAAGTTCAATCTTTCATGGACTCAATATGCCCCTCAGCGAATACCTTGGGGTGTCTACTTTCCGAAATGGGGTCACATGTGAGGTGTTTGTACTGCTCTGGCATTTGAGGGTCTCCTCAATCATTACACGTATGGCCAGCATTAGGAGTTTCTGCTATTCTCCTTATATTGAGCATACGGGTAATAAGATTTTCTTTTTTTCCATTCAGGCTGAAAAAAAAAATGAACGGCGCAGATTTCTTCATTCGCATCGATCAATGTGGATGAAAAAATCTCTGCCAAAATCAGTGACTGTGGTGCGGTGGGCGCTAACTACCTAACAAGTAGCTAACTAACTGGCGGTGATAAGGGACCCTTAGGCCCCATTCATGCGTTCGCAATTCTGTTCCACATTTTGCGGAATGGAATTGCGGACCCATTCATTTCTATGGGGACAGACTTTGTCCCGCTCGGATCTGGAATTGCGGATCCGCACTTCCGGGTCCGCAAAAATATAGAACATGTCCTATTCTTGTCCGCAATTGTGGACATGAAAAGGCATTTTCTATATAGTTCTGGCAATGTGCAGATCCGCAAAATGCGGAAAGCACATTGCCGGTGTCCGTGTTTTGAGGATCCGCAAAACACATACGGACGTCTGAATGGAGCCTTACAGGGGGGTGATCAATGACATGGGGGTGACAGAAGGTGATCAGGGAGTTAATATGGGGTGATCATGGGTTAATAAGTGACGGGGGGGGGGGTGGGTTGGTGTGTGGTGATTGGTGCACTTACATAGCTGCCCGTGTCCTCTGGTGGTCCCAAGCAAAAGGGACCACCAGAGCAGCGGGCAGCAGGCATATCAGACGCTGTTTACAAAACAGCGTCATATATGCGATTTGGATGCGATTTACTGACATCTACAGCCTGCCAGCGCATGATCAGCGCTGGCAGGCTGTAGATTAAGTTCTTACCTGTCGGGCTGCAGTGAATGCACGCATGCGCGCGCGTTCACACAAAATCTCGGGTCTCGCGGGATGAGTCCGATAGGCGTAATCGAGACCTGAGAGAACCACCTCCCGCACGCCTTTCGGCGTTAGCATGACGGGAGGTGGTCAATGTGAATTTTTATTGCTTACAGCTAATGAAAACCTAAAACTCAGTATCTTAGACAATTAGAATATTGTAAAAAAGTTCAATATTGTAGAATCATGGTGTCAGCTAATCAACACAAAACAGCTGCAAAGTTTCCCAAGCCTTTAACCCTCTCAAGCCTGGAGTTGTTGTTTTTTTGTGTGTTTTCTTTTTGTGCCCCCTGCCTTCCCAGAGCCATAACTTTTTTATTTTTCTGCTCACATAGCCAAATGACGGCTTGCGTTTTTCAGAACAAGTTGTACTTTGCAACGCCATCATTTAATATTGCATATGATATAGTGGGAAGCAGGAAAAAATTCCGAATAGGGTGAAATTGCAAAAAAAAGCAATTCCACCATAGTTTTGCGGGTT
This sequence comes from Bufotes viridis, assembly GCA_033119425.1. NCBI lineage: Eukaryota > Metazoa > Chordata > Amphibia > Anura > Bufonidae > Bufotes > Bufotes viridis. Next base: position 306,215,497 of record CM065592.1, read on the forward strand.
TTTATTTGCGACGTTCGATGTGTGATAAAACTGACCAGTTACTTTTATTCTACAGGTTAGTACAAATCCGACGATACTTTATATGTATAGTTTTTCTTGCGTTTTGACAGTGATAGAAAAAATGGGAAAAGCTCTGTTTTATTTTTTTTGTCGCCATATTTTAACCGCTTGCCGACCGCCTCACGCACGGATGCGTCCAGGCGGCGGCAAGTTTGTTCCTCCTGGACGCATCCGTGCGTCATCTCGCGAGAGGCGAGATCTGCTGTGAACGCGCGCGCGTTCACAACAGAGCGCGGCTCTGCAGTTACACTACAACCTGCCAGCGATGATCAATCGCTGGCAGGCTGTAAATGTAAAATAAATTAGATCAAACAGCTACATCAGACGCTGTTTTGGGGATCGACCACCAGAGGACCAGGTAACTCTATAAAGTTGCACCAAACACTACACTAACCCCACCCCCCACCCCCCCTCACTTTATAACCACTATTAACCCCTTGTTAACCCCTGATCACCCCATATAGACTCCCTGATCACCCCCCTGTCACTGATCACCCCCCCTGTAAGGCTCTATTCACATGTCCATATGTGTTTTGCGGTTCCGCAGATCCACAGATCCGTGCCGCGGATCCGCAAAACACGGACACCGTCAATGTGCTTTCCGCATTTTGCAGATCCGCACATTGCCAGAACTATATAGAAAATGCTTTTTCTTGTCCGCAATTGCGGACAAGAAAAGGGCATGTTCTATATTTTTGCGGAACGGAAATGCAGACCCGTAAGTGCGCGATCCGCAATTCGGATCCGAGCGGGACAAAGTCTGTCCCCATAGAAATGAATGGGTCCGCAATTCTGCTCTGCAAACAGAATTAGCGGACGTGTGAATGGGGCATAAGGGTCCCTTATCACCGCCAGTTAGCTAGCTACTTGTTAGGTAGTTAGCGCCCAGCCCACCGCACCGCAGTCACTGATTTTGGCAGAGATTTTTCATCCACATTGATCGATGCGAATGAAAAATCTGCGCCGTTCATTTTTATTTATTTTTCAGCCCAGAGGCTGAACGGAAAAAATCTCATTACCCGTATGCTCAATATAAGGAGAATCGCAGAAACTCCTAATGCTGGCCATACGTGTAATGATTACGGAGACCCTCAAATGCCAGGGCAGTACAAACACCTCACATGTGACCCCATTTTAGAAAGAAGACACCCCAAGGTATTCCGTGAGGGGTATGGTGAGTTCATGTAAAATTTTATTTTTTGTCACAAGTTAGTGGAATATGAGACTTTGTAAAAAAAAAAAAAAAAAAATCAATTTCCGCTAACTTGTGCCAAAATTTTTTTTTTCTGTGAACTCACCATGCCCCTCACGGAATACCTTGGGGTGTCTTCTTTCCACAATGGGGTCACTTGTGTGGTATTTATACTGCCCTGGCATTTTAGGAGTCCTAAAGCGTGAGAATCCAAATGCGTAAAAATGCCCTGTGAAATACTAAAGGTACTCATTGGTTTTAGGGCCCCTTTGCGCATCTTGGCTGCAAAAAAATGTCACTCATGTGGTATCGCCGTACTCAGGAGAAGTAGGGCAATGTGTTTTGGGGTGTATTTTTACATATACCCATGCTGGTTGAGAGAAATATCTCTGTAAATGACAACTTTTTAAATTTATTTATACAAAGTTGTCAATTTACAGCGATATTTCTCACACAAAGTATGGGTATATGTAAAAATACACCCCAAAACACATTGCCCTACTTCACCTGAGTACAGCGATACCACATGAGTGACACTTTTTTGCAGCCTGGGTGCGCAAAGGGGCCCAAATTCCAACGAGTACCTTTAGCTTTTACATGGCTGCTCACAATTTAGCCCCGCCCAAAATGCCAGAACAGTACAAACACCCCACATGTGACCCCATTTTGAAAAGAAGACACCCCAAGGTATTCGCTGAGGGGCATAGTGAGTCCATGAAACATTTAACTTTTTGTCAAAAGTTAGCAGAAAGGGAGACTTTTTGAGAAAAACAATAAAAATCACTTCCGCTAACTTGTGCCAAAAAAATCTTCTGTGAACTCGCCATGCCCCTCATGGAATACCTTGGGGTGTCTTCTTTCCAAAATGGGGTCACATGTGGGTATTTATACTGCCCTGGCAATTTAGGGGACCTAAAGCGTGAGAAGAAAAATGCATAAAAATGCCCTCCTAAAAGGTACTCATTGGTTTAGGCCCTTGACATCTTGGCTGCAAAAAGTGCACACATGTGGTATCGCCGTACTCAGGAGAAGTAGGGCAATGTGTTTTGGGGTGTATTTTACATATACCCATGCTGGAGTGAGAGAAATATCTCTGTAAATTGACAACTTTGTATAAATTTTTTTTAAAAGTTGTCATTTACAGAGATATTTCTCACACCCAGCATGGGTATATGTAAAAATACACCCCAAAACACATTGCCCTACTTCTCCTGAGTACGGCGATACCACATGAGTGACACTTTTTTGCAGCCAAGATGCGCAAAGGGGCCCAAATTCCAATGAGTACCTTTAGGATTTCACAGGGCATTTTTACTCATTTTGGATTCTCGCGCTTTAGAGCCCCTAAAATGCCAGGGCAGTATAAATACCCCACATGTGAGGCCATTTTGGAAAGAAGACACCCCAAGGTATTCTGTGAGGGGCATGGCAAGTTCACAGAAATTTTTTTTTTTTTGGCACAAGTTAGCGGAAATTGATATATTTTTTTTTTTTTTTTTTTTTTTACAAAGTCTCATATTTCACTAACTTGTGACAAAAAATAAAATTTTACATAAACTCACCATACCCCTCACAGAATACCTTGGGCTGTCTTCTTTCTAAAATGGGGTCACATGTGGGGTATTTATACTGTCCTGGCATTTTAGGGGCCCCTAAAGCGTGAGCAGAAGTCTGGAATCCAAATGCGTAAAAATGCCCTGTGAAATCCTAAAGGTACTCATTGGAATTTGGGCCCCTTTGCGCACCCAGGCTGCAAAAAAGTGTCACTCATGTGGTATCGCCGTACTCAGGAGAAGTAGGGCAATGTGTTTTGGGGTGTATTTTTATATATACCCATACTTTGTGTGAGAAATATCGCTGTAATCGACAACTTTTTAAATTTTTTTAAACAAAGTTGTCAGTTTACAGAGATATTTCTCTCACCCAACATGGGTATATGTAAAAATACACCCCAAAACACATTGCCCTACTTCTCCTGAGTACGGCAATACCACATGAGTGACACTTTTGCAGCCTGGGTGCCAAGAGACCCAAATTCCAACGAGTACCTTTAGCTTTACATGGCTGCTCACAATTTAGCCCCGCCCAAAATGCCAGAACAGTAAACACACCCACAAGTGACCCCATTTCGGAAGTAGACACCCCAAGGTATTCACTGAGGGCATAGTGAGTCCGTGGGAGATTTCATTTTTTTTTGCCAGAAGTTAGCAGAAATGGAAACTTTATTATTTTTATTTTTTTCCTCAGAAAGTGTCATTTTCCGCTAACTTGTGAAAAAAAATGAAATGATTCATGAACTCACCATGCCCCTCCACGAATACTTTGGGGTGTCTTCTTTCTAAAATGGTGTCATTTGGGGGGTATTTATACTATCCTGACATTCTAGCACCTGAAGAAACATGACAGGCGCTCAGAAAGTCAGAGCTGCTTCCAAAATGCCGAAATTCACTTTTTTGCACCATAGTTTGTAAACGCTATAACTTTTACCCAAACCAATAAATATACACTTATTGTATTTTTTTTTATCAAAGACATGTAAAACAATAAATTTTGCGAAAAATTTATATAGAAATGTAGTTTTTTAAAAAGAAAATTACAACAGAAAGTGAAAAATGTCATTTTTTTGCAAAAATTTCGGTAATTTTTGATTAATAGCAAAAAAAGTAAAAATGTCAGCAACAATGAAATACCACCAAATGAAAGCTCTATTAGTGAGAAGAAAAGGAGGTAAAATTCATTTGGGTGGTAAGTTGCATGGCGGAGCAATAAACGGGTAAAGTAGTGTAGTGCAGAATTGTAAAAAGTGGCCTGGTCATTAAGGGTGTTTAAGCTAGGGGGGCTGAAGTGGTTAAACCCTTTAACTTTTTTGTAATTATGTGTACGGAGCTGTCTGGGGGCTCATTTTTTGCGGGCGATCTGAACTTTTCATTGATACCATTCTGGGGTGTGTATGACTTTGATCACTTTTTATTACATTTTTTGTAGAAAATTAAGCAATCAAAAACGACGAATCGGCCATTTGGACGCTTTTTCCGTTTTGCTGTTTGCTGTATGGGGAATATATTTTTATATTTTTATACTATGGGCATTTTCGCACATTGCGACACCCATGATGTGTATTTTTTTAGTTTTTATTTTTATTTTGGGAAATTTTTATGATTTTTTTTTAAACTTATATTTTTTTTTTCTTCCCCTTTTTTTTCTAGTTCTCATAGGGAGCTATACCATGCAATCATCTGATTTGCCATTATCATAGACTCCAATGCACTTGCATTGGAATCTGTGATTATTTCACTACTTTCCCATGGAGCCCTATTTCAAACAAGGGCTCCGTAGGAAATACTATGCAGCAGCCTCCTGTCATTCATAAAGACAGGGGCTGCTGCATACATGCTCTGGCTCCTCCGATCGCCACACGGGGAAGCCGGAGCACAACCGAAAGTAAAAAGCGTTCGGTTTTGAGCGAGCTCAGTTGCCGTGGACAGGATTGACCACGGCATCTACATTTTAACATAGTACTTAACCCCTTTGGGACACATGACGTACCGGTACGTCATGTTTCTTAACGGCGATTGCGGCGGTGAAGGGTTAGTAACGGGATGCCCGCTGAAATCATTCAGCGGGCATCCCGACACAACGCCGAGGGGGGTCATTTGACCCCTCAGATCGGCGATCGCAGAAAACCGCAGGTCAATTCAGACCTGCGGTTTTCTGCGCTTCGGTCCATTCGGTCTCCGGTGACCCGATGAACCGGAAAAGAATGGTGATCGGTGGTGTAATATCACACCACCAATCACCATTCTTGAATTGTATGCGCTGGTGGCGGTAGTGGCTGCTGATTGGTCCGGGGAGAGAGGCGGGCGATTCAAACACCCAGCGCCTCTCTCTCCCTCCTCTTTCTCCCGCTGCTACCGACGTGCCCGCACCGCTCCAGCTCTGCTCCTGCGACCCCCTGCTCCATCCAGAACCCTCCTGCACCCTCCAGGTAGGTTAGGGTGAGTGAGGGAAAGCTCTTTTAGGCAGGGCTAGGAAGGATAGAGTAAGTTTTAGGAAAGAAAAAACTTTTTTTCCAGTGCCTCTGGTGGTTGGGGTCCACAGACCCCTAAACCAACCCAGGGGTTCTGACCCCCCCACCCGCCGCCTCCTCCGCCACCTACCTCCACCACCCTCCGCCACCTACCTCCACCACCCTCCGCCACCTACCTCCACCACCCTGCTGCCACCCCCACCCGCCGCCCTTCTCCGCCACCTACCTCCTCCACCACCAGCCGCCCTCCTCCGCCACCTACCTCCACCACTGCCGTCCTCTTCCGCCACCTACCTCCACCACCAGCCGCCCTCCTCCGCCACCTACCTCCACCACCGCCGTCCTCCTCCGCCACCTCCCTCCACCACCAGCCGCCCTCCTCCGCCACCTCCCTCCACCACCAGCCGCCCTCCTCCGCCACCTCCCTCCACCACCGCCGCCCTCCTCCGCCACCTACCTCCACCACCGCCGCCTCCTCCGCCACCTACCTCCACCACCCGCCGCCCTCCTCCTCCACCACCCTCCGCTGCCACCTCCACCCGCCGCCTCCTCCACCACCCGCTGCCCTCCTCCGCCACCTACCTCCACCTCCGCCGCCCTCCTCCGCCACTTTTTGTAATTCTTAGTACGCGAACACCCGCCCCAACACACAAGCACATTGAATAAAGTTTGACACACACGCACATACACGCACACACACCCATGGCCCACCGGATGTTCTCAGTGGAGGAGGCATACGCCCAGATGCTCTCCGACACCGAGAGCGCCAGTGAGGATGACGATGACCCCACCTTCCTCCTGTCATCTGCATCCTCCTCATCATCATCTGATGATGATGAGCCTCAAGGCGGCGGAGACGCCGCCAGGTGGAGCCAGGGGCCCCACATGCTAGGGACCCTGTGGCTCACACCAGTACGAGCAGCCCTGGGGCTCGTACTGGTTTCCCGGCCCACCAAATAAGCGCACCGAGCCCCCACCGGTGAACTTAGCTGGTGTCCCCAGTGGACTATGAACCTGTGATTCCGGATTTCGCTGGCAATCCTGGAATCCAGATTCCCACAGTGGGTTCACTGAAATAGACTATTTCAGTTTTTTTTTCAGTGACCCGCTGGTGAATCTGATGGTGGAGCAGACGAATCTGTACGCCCAACAGTTCGTCGCTCAGCACCCAGGTTCCTTTTGGCTAGGCCCGGTGGCTGGACGCCAGTCAGTGCAGCCGAGATGAGGACGTTTGGGGCCTCGTGCTGCACATGGGCCTAGTGCAAAACCAAGCGTCAGGCAATACTGGAGTGGGGACGCCCTTACCAGACCCCACTGTACAGTATGGCCATGACGCGCTCAAGGTTTGAGGCCATCCGGAAATGCCTGCATTATGCAGATAATGCAGCATGTCCCCCAAGGTGATCCCGCCTATGACCGGCTGTACAAGATACGGCCGATCATCGATCACTTTGGGGCCGCATTCGCGCAGGCCTACGCACCTGGAAGGGAGGTCGCGGCTGATGAGTCTCTCGTTGCGCTCAAGGGGAGACTCAGTTTCCGCCAATACATTCCCACTAAGCGGGCGAGGTATGGCGTCAAAATGTACAAAATTTGTGAGAGTGCCTCAGGGTACACTTACAAATTTCGTGTGTACGAGGGACGAGATTCCCGTATTGAACCCCCAGAATGTCCCCCCACTCTGGGTGTTAGCGGAAACTCGTGTGGGACCTTATGTACCCACTACTGGATAAGGGTTACCACCTGTACGTGGATAACTTTTATACCAGTATACCCTTGTACCAGGCCCTCTACGCCAGATCCACGCTCGCTTGTGGGACCGTGCGGAAAAATCAGCGCGGCCTCCTGCCCACCCCTCCAGGTACCTATCCCCAGGGGTGAGACCCGTGCCCTTACTTGTGGAAACCTGCTGTTGGTCAGGTATAAGGACAAGAGGGATGTCCTTATGCTGACCACAATCCACGGTAATGGCACCACCCCAGTCTCTGTGCGAGGTACCACGGCAACGGTCCTCAAACCCGATTGTATCGTCGACTACAATCGGTATATGGGTGGAGTTGATCTGTCTGATCAAGTTCTCCAACCATATAATGCCATGCGGAAAACCCGGGCATGGTACAAAAAGGTTGCGGTCAACATGGTGCAGGCTGCCATGTACAACGCTTTTGTACTATGCCGAAGCGCTGGCAGCACAGGGACTTTCCTCCAGTTCTATGAGGCAGTCCTCAAGGACCTGATCTTTTCAGACCGGGAAAGAGCAGGTCGGAGTACCTCGGAATTGGAGGCGCCCAGGTCGTCCCTGGCCAACATTTTCCAGGTGTGGTCCCCCATACTGGAAAAAGGGACGAACCCAAAAGATGCAGAGTGTGTCACAAGAGGGGATTCGAAGGACACCACCACTCAATGTGACACTTGCCCCGATCATCCGGGCCTCTGCGTCATCAATTGCTTCAGGAGTATCACACTTCCATGGAGTACTAAATTTTTATAAGTTCCGACAGTCCCCTAGAAAACATAAAAGTATGGCTCTAAGACTTTGGAGGCACATAAACATTTTTTTTTCCCAAAATTATTAGTTTTAGTGCAGGCATCCTCAAATACGGCTTTCAGATGTTGTAAAACTACAACTCCCAGCATGCCCAGCTACAGGTATCAGCAGGGCATAGTGGGAATTGTAGTTTTACAACATCTGAGGGCCGCTTTTTGAGGATGCCTGTTTTAGTGTCACCTAAGTCTGAGAGCCATACATATTGGGCATCGCCGTCCGTAAAAATCTGCTCTATAAAAATAAAATTTGACCTAACCTCTTTGAAAAACTTCTTAAAAAAATAAAAAAACTATGTCCAAAAGACATTTGTGTTATTACCTAACACTACAAAAATTGTAATAGCGAGCGATCAAAAAGTTGTATGCACCCCAAATAGTGCCAATAAAACCGCCATCTCATCCTGCAAAAATGAGCCCCTACATTATATATTCCCCCCAAAAAAAAAATGCAGCTACCAGGCTATTTAGATAGTAAAATTATCTTTTTGTTTCCTAAAATGATAATCTAGTGTCAAATCTGAATAAATCAAAAATGTAGACATATTAGGTATCGGCGCGTCCGTAAAATCTGCCCTATAAAAATAACATTAGAACCAACCCCTCGGATGAACGGCGTTAAAAATAAAAAATAAAAACAGTGTTAAAAATCCATTTATGTCTCCTAACACTACAAAAAGTGTAATAGCGAGCGATCAAAAAGTTGTATGCACCCCCAAATAGTGCCAATAAAACCGCCATCTCATCCTGCAAAAATGAGCCCCTACATTATATATTCCCCCAAAAAAAATGCAGCTACCAGGCTATTTAGATAGTAAAATTATCTTTTTTTTTCCTAAAATGATAATCTAGTGTCAAATCTGAATAAATCAAAAATGTAGACATATTAGGTATCGTGCGTCCGTAATAATCTGCCCTATAAAAATAATATTAGAACCAACCCCTCGGATGAACGGCGTTAAAAATAAAAATAAAAACAGTGTTAAAAAGCCATTTATGTCTCCTAACACTACAAAAAGTGTAATAGCGAGCGATCAAAAATCGTATGCACCCCCAAATAGTGCCAATAAAACCGCCAACTCATCCTGCAAAAAATGAGCCCCTACATTATATAGTAACCACCCCCAAAAAAATGCAGCAGCCAGGCTATGGAGATAGTAAAATTATCTATTTTTTGTTCCTAAAATGATAATCTAGTGTCAAATCTGAATAATTCAAAGAAAGTAGACATATTAGGTATTGGCGCGTCCGTAATAATCTCCCCTATAAAAATAACATTAGACCCAACCCCTTACAGGAGCGGTGTTAAAAAAAAAAAAAAACTGTGCAAAAATAATTTTTGGCCAAAATTTCAGTTTTAATCCATATTTTCCAGTAATAAAGCAAGGGTTAACATTAAAAATATATATTATTTATTGCCCCAATTCTGTACTTTGCAGAAACACCCCATATGTGGTCGTAAATGGCTATATAGCCACAAGGCAGGGCACAGAATGAAGGGAACGCCATATGATTTTCTGGAAGGCAGATTTGATGGACTGGTTTATTTACACCATGGCCCATTAGAAGTCCCCTGATGTAGCCTAGACTAGAAACTCCAAAAAGTGACCCCATCTAAAAACTACACCCTCAAGGTATTCAAAAATTACTTTACAAACTTTGTTAACCCTTTAGGCTGCTCCACAAAAATTAATGGCAAATGTATTAACAATTTTAGAATTTCAATTTTTTGTTATATTGCCTCAAAAAGTATAATATAGAGCAACCTAAAAAAAATTTACCCTAAAATAGTCCCAAAACAACAACCACCATATCCTGTAGTTTCCTGGATGGGGTCACTTTTATGGAGTTTCTACTCTAGGGGTGCAGCAGGGGGCTTGAAAGGGTACATGGTGTAAATAAACCAGTCCCGCAAAATCTGCCTTCCAAAACCATATGGCGTTCCTCCTTCAATGTCCTCCCGCTTGGCCAAACAGTAGTTTAGGACCACACATGGGGTGTTTCTGTAAACTAGAGAATCTGGGCAACCCATATTGAGTTTTGTTTGGCAGGTAACCCTCACTTTATGACTGGAAAAATGGATTATAATGGAAATTTTTCCAAAATTCCAAATTTCAAAACAGTTTCTCCATCTTCCACAAACTGTTGTGGAACACCTAAAGGGTTAACAACGTTTGTAAACCCAGCTTTGAATACCTTGAGGGGTGTACTTTCTTAGATGGAGTCACTTTTTGGAATTTGTATGCTAGGGTGCATCAGGGGGCTTGCAATAGGACATGGTGTAAAAACCAGTCCCGCAAAATCTGCCATTCAAAACCCATATGGCGTCTCCTCCTTCAATGTCCTCCCGTTTGGCCAAACAGTAGTTTAGGACCACACATGGGGTGTTTCTGTAAACTAGAGAATCTGGGCAACCCATATTGAGTTTTGTTTGGCAGGTAACCCTCACTTTATGACTGGAAAAATGGATTATAATGGAAATTTTTCCAAAATTCCAAATTTCAAAACAGTTTCTCCATCTTCCACAAACTGTTGTGGAACACCTAAAGGGTTAACAACGTTTGTAAACCCAGCTTTGAATACCTTGAGGGGTGTACTTTCTTAGATGGAGTCACTTTTTGGAATTTGTATGCTAGGGTGCATCAGGGGGCTTGCAATAGGACATGGTGTAAAAACCAGTCCCGCAAAATCTGCCATTCAAAACCCATATGGCGCTCCTCCTTCAATGTCCTCCCGTTTGGCCAAACAGTAGTTTAGGACCACACATGGGGTGTTTCTGTAAACTAGAGAATCTGGGCAACCCATATTGAGTTTTGTTTGGCAGGTAACCCTCACTTTATGACTGGAAAAATGGATTATAATGGAAATTTTTCCAAAAATTCCAAATTTCAAAACAGTTTCTCCATCTTCCACAAACTGTTGTGGAACACCTAAAGGGTTAACAACGTTTGTAAACCCAGCTTTGAATACCTTGAGGGGTGTACTTTCTTAGATGGAGTCACTTTTTTGGAATTTGTATGCTAGGGTGCATCAGGGGGCTTGCAATAGGACATGGTGTAAAAAACCAGTCCCGCAAAATCTGCCATTCAAAACCCATATGGCGTCTCCTCCTTCAATGTCCTCCCGTTTGGCCAAACAGTAGTTTAGGACCACACATGGGGTGTTTCTGTAAACTAGAGAATCTGGGCAACCCATATTGAGTTTTGTTTGGCAGGTAACCCTCACTTTATGACTGGAAAAATGGATTATAATGGAAATTTTTCCAAAAATTCCAAATTTCAAAACAGTTTCTCCATCTTCCACAAACTGTTGTGGAACACCTAAAGGGTTAACAACGTTTGTAAACCCAGCTTTGAATACCTTGAGGGGTGTACTTTCTTAGATGGAGTCACTTTTTGGAATTTGTATGCTAGGGTGCATCAGGGGGCTTGCAATAGGACATGGTGTAAAAAACCAGTCCCGTAAAATCTGCCATTCAAAACCCATATGGCGTCTCCTCCTTCAATGTCCTCCCGTTTGGCCAAACAGTAGTTTAGGACCACACATGGGGTGTTTCTGTAAACTAGAGAATCAGGGCAACCCATATTGAGTTTTGTTTGGAAGGTAACCCTCACTTTATGACTGGAAAAATGGATTATAATGGAAATTTTTCCAAAAATTCCAAATTTCAAAATTGTTTCTCCATCTTCCACAAACTGTTGTGGAACACCTAAAGGGTTAACAACGTTTGTAAACCCAGCTTTGAATACCTTGAGGGGTGTAGTTTCTAAAATGGGGTCATTTTTGGGTGGTTTCTATTATGTGACCCTCACAAAGTGACTCCAGACCTGGACTGGTCCATAAAAAGTGGAATTTGGGAAATTTCGGAAAAATTTCAAAATTTGCTTCTAAACTTCTAAGCTATGTAACATCTCAAAAATAAAATGACATTCCCCAAATGCTCCAAAAATAAAGGAGACATATGGGAAATGTAAAATCATCCCTTTTTGGGGGGGTATTACTGTGTATTCTAGAAGTAGAGAAACTGAAACTTTAAAATTTGCTAAATTTTCCAAATTTTTTGTAAAAATTGTATTTTTTTATGCAAAAAAATTGACTTTTTTGACCCAATTTTAGTAGTGTCGTGAAATACAATATGTGACGAAAAAACAATCTCAGAATGGCCAGGGTAAGTAAAAGCGTTTTAAAGTTATCCACACTTAAAGTGACAGTGGTCAGATTTTGAAAAAATGGCCTGGTCCTTAAGGTGAAATAGGGCCGTGTCCTTAAGGGGTTAAGTAACATAGTACTTGTAGTGGGAAGCACATAGTACTTGTAGTGGGAAGCAGGAAAAAAATCCAAATGGGGTGAAATTGCAAAAATAAGCAATTCCACTGTAGTTTTGCGGGTTTTTATTTACGACGTTCGATGTGTGATAAAACTGACCAGTTACTTTCATTCTACAGGTCAGTACGAATCCGTTGATACCTTATATCTGAGGGGTTAAATGTCCACGATCGGCAGAACTGCCGGTTTCGTACATTAACTGCGAGTATCTGCTATAGGAAGCAGGCAGGACCGGGCACCATCTTTAACCAGCTCAGCCCCCCTAGCTTAAACACCCTTAATGACCAGGCCACTTTTTACAATTCTGCACTACACTACTTTCACCGTTTATTGCTCCGTCATGCAACTTACCACCCAAATGATTTTTGCCTCCTTTCTTCTCACTAATAGAGCTTTCATTTAGTGGTATTTCATTGCTGCTGACATTTTTACTTTTTTTGCTATTAATCAAAAATGACCGAAATTTTTGAAAAAAAATTATATTTTTCTGTTGTAAAATTTTTTCTGTTGTAAAATTTTTCTAAAAACACTACATTTCTATATAAATTTTTCTATAAATTTATTGTTCTACATGTCTTTGATAAAAAAAAAATCCAATAAGTGTATATTTATTGGTTTGGCTAAAAGTTATAGCGTTTACAAACTATGGTGCAAAAAAGTGAATTTCCGCATTTTGAAGCAGCTCTAACTTTTTGAGCACCTGTCATGTTTCTTCAGGTGCTAGAATGCCAGGATAGTATAAATACCCCCCAAATGACACCATTTTAGAAAGAAGACACCCCAAAGTATTTGCGGAGGGGCATGGTGAGTTCATGTATCATTTCATTTTTTTTTCTCAAGTTAGCGGAAAATGACACTTTCTGAGGAAAAAAAATAATAATAAAGTTTCCATTTCTGCTAACTTCTGGCAAAAAAAAATAAAAAATCCCATGGACTCACTATGCCCCTCAGTGAATACCTTGGGGTGTCTACTTTCTGAAATGGGGTCATTTGTGGGGTGTGTTTACTGTTCTGGCATTTTGGGCAGGGCTAAATTGTGAGCAGCCATGTAAAACCTAAAGGTACTTGTTGGAATTTGGGCTCCTTTGTGCACCCAGGCTGCAAAAAAGTGTCACTCATGTGGTATCGCCGTACTCAGGAGAATTAGGGCAATGTGTTTTGGGGTGTATTTATACATATACCCATGCTGGGTGAGAGAAATATCTCTATAAATGGTCAACTTTGTATAAAAAAAATTAAAAAGTTGTCATTTACAGAAATATTTCTCTCACCCAGCATGGGTATATGTAAAAATACACCCCAAAACACATTGCCCTACTTCTCCTGAGTACGGCGATACCACATGTGTGACACTTTTTTGCAGCCTGGGTGCGCAAAGGGGCCCTAATTCCAATGAGTACCTTTAGGATTTCACAGGGCATTTTTACGCATTTGGATTCCAGACTTCTAGCTCTTTAGGGGCCCCTAAAATGCCAGGACAGTATAAATACCCCACATGTGACCCCATTTTAGAAAGAAGACACCCCAAGGTATTCCGTGAGGGGTATGGTGAGTTCATGTAAAATTTTATTTTTTGTCACAAGTTAGTGGAATATGAGACTTTGTAAAAAAAAAAAAAAAAAAAAAACAATTTCCGCTAACTTGTGCCAATTTTTTTTTTTCTGTGAACTCGACATGCCCATCAAAGAATACCTTGGGGTGTATTTATATGGGGTCACTTGTGGGGTATTTATACTGCCCTGGCATTTTAGGGGCCCTAAAGCGTGAGAATCCAAATGCGTAAAAATGCCCTGTGAAATCCTAAAGTTACTCATTGGAATTAGGGCCCCTTTGCGCATCTTGGCTGCAAAAAAGTGTCACTCATGTGGTATTGCCGTACTCAGGAGAAGTAGGACAATGTGTTTTGGGGTGTATTTTTACATATACCCATACTGTGTGTGAGAAATATCTCTGTAAACGACAACTTTGTAAATTGACAACTTGGTATAAAAATATTTAAAGAGATTTTTCTCTCACCCAGCATGGGTATATGTAAAAATACATCCAAAAACACGTTGCCCTACTTCTCCTGAGTACGGCGATACCACATGTGTGACACTTTTTTGCAGCCAAGATGCGCAAAGGGGCCCTAATTAGTACCTTTTAGGAGGGCATTTTTACGTATTTGGATTCCAGACTTCTTCTCACGCTTTAGGACCCCTAAAATGCCGGGGCAGTATAAATATCCCACATGTGACCCCATTTTGGAAAGGAGACACCCCAAGGTATTCCGTGAGGGGCATGGCGAGTTCATAGAAGATTTTTTTTTGGGCACAAGTTAGCGGAAATTGATTTTTTTACTGTTTGTTCTCACAAAGTCTCCCTTCCCGCTAACTTGTGACAAAAAGTTCATTTTTTTATGGACTAAATATGCCCCTCAGCGAATACCTTGGGGTGTCTTCTTTCCAAAATGGGGTCATTTGTGGGGTGTTCGTACTGTTCTGGCATTTTGGGCGGGGCTAAATTGTGAGCAACCCTGTAAAACCTAAAGGTACTCGTTGGAATTAGGGCCCCTTTGCGCACATAGGCTGCAAAAAAGTGTCGCACATGTGGTATCGCCGTACTCAGGAGAAGTAGGGCAATGTGTTTTGGGGTGTATTTTTACATATACCCATGTTGGGTGAGAGAAATATCTCTTTAAATTTTTTTATACAAAGTTGTCAATTTACAAAGTTGTCGTTTACAGAGATATTTCTCACACAAAGTATGGGTATATATAAAAATACACCCCAAAACACATTGCCCTACTTCTCCTGAGTACGGCGATACCACATGTGTGCCACTTTTTTACGCATTTGGATTTTCACGCTTTAGGGCCCCTAAAATGCCAGGGCAGTATAAATACCCCACATGTGACCCCATTTTGGAAAGAAGACACCCCAAGGTATTCCGTGAGGGGCATGGCGAGTTCACAGAAAAAAAAAATTTGGCACAAGTTAGCGGAAATTGTTTTTTTTTTTTTGTTTTTTTTTGTTTTTTTTTACAGTCTCGTATTCCACTAACTTGTGACAAAAAATAAAATTTTACATGAACTCACCATACCCCTCACGGAATACCTTGGGGTGTCTGCTTTCCAAAATGGGGTCACATGTGAGGTGTTTGTACTGCCCTGGCATTTGAGGGTCTCCGCAATCATTACATTTATGGCCAGCATTAGGAGTTTCTGCTATTCTCCTTATATTGAGCATACGGGTAATGAGATTTTTTTTTTTCCGTTCAGCACAGATTTATTCATTCGCATCAATCATCGTGGATGAAAAAATCTGTGCCAAAATCAGTGACTGCGGTGCGGTGGGCTGGGCGCTAACTACCTAACAAGTAGCTAACTAACTGGCGGTGATAAGGGACCCTTATGCCCCATTCACATGTCCGAAATTCTGTTTGCAGAACGGAATTGCGGACCCATTCATTTCTATGGGGACAGACTTTGTCCCGCTCGGATCCGGAATTGCGGATCCGCACTTACGGGTCCGCACTTCCGTTCCGCAAAAATATAGAACATGTCCTATTCTTGTCTGCAATTGCGGACAAGAAAAGGCATTTTCTATATAGTTCTGGCAATGTGCGGATCTGCAAAATGCGGAAAGCACATTGCCGGTGTCCGTGTTTTACGGCTCTTGCGGATCTGCAAAACACATATGGACATCTGAATGGAGCCATACAGGGGGGTGATCAATGACAGGGGGTGATCAGGGAGTCTATATGGGGTGATCAGGGGTTAATAAGGGGTTAATAAGTGACATGGGGGGGGGGGGGTGTAGTGTGCTGCTTGGTGCTACTTTACATAGCTACCTGGTCCTCTGGTGGTCGATATCAGCAAATGGGTCCAGCAGAGTACCAGGTAGCAGGTATATCAGACGCTGTTAACAAAACAGCGTTTGATATACCTGTTTGATTTCATTTATTTAACTTCTACAGCCTGCCAGCGATTGATCATCGCTGGCAGGCTGTAGTATAACTTCCGATCGCGAGATGATGCGCCCGCGCGTCAAGGAGGAATAGAAGGCCCGCCGTAATCACGCGTATCTGCGTGCGGCGGTCCTAAAGTGGTTAAACACACTCCCAATGACGTACACGTTATCAGGGTGCTGACCTTATGATGTAATCCTCCAAAATTCAAATCTTTCCATTGTGGGTTATATTTACAAAACGAGCAACTACCGCACCTACGGTTTCCTAATGGTAAAACGTCCCCCAACCAGGTGCTGGGCTTCTTTTCTATAAAACGACTTCTTAGTATTCTGTCTTTAAGAGTATGACTTCTTCTAAATGTTATCAAAGATCTTTTATATGTTAAGTCACTGAGGCTG
The DNA here is from genome assembly GCA_033119425.1 of Bufotes viridis. NCBI lineage: Eukaryota > Metazoa > Chordata > Amphibia > Anura > Bufonidae > Bufotes > Bufotes viridis. The sequence goes on from CM065592.1 coordinate 306,231,995, forward strand.
TCATCATTTTTTTTTTTTTTTTTTTAAGTGTCCCATTTATTAAATATATCTTTTCGAATGTCATCCGCCGTTGGACTATATTTAAAAGAAAAGGCAAAACATCTCTTGTCCTTTTTCCTATTCCCGGAAACGATCTTATTGGAAAGTAGGTCCCCCTGGCAAAAGAGAGAAGCCTTAGTCATAGAAAATCTATATGGTATTGTCAAGAGGAAGATGAGAGACACCAGACCCAACAATGCAGACGAGCTGAAGGCTCCTTTCAAAGCAACCTGGGCTTCCATAATACCTCAGTAATGCCACAGATTGATTGCCTCCATGCCATGCCGTATTGATGCAGTAATTCATTCAGAAGAAGCCCCGACCAAATATTGAGTGCATACACTTGTACATACTTTTCAGTAGGCCAACGTTTCTCTATTAATCATTTTTTATTGGTCTTGTACTAAAATACGGACTTTTGAGTTTTCATCATCAACATTAAAAGAAATAAACACTTGAAATAAATCACATTATATGTAATGACTCTATATAATGTAAATTTTACTTTTTGAATTGAACTTTTTGATGGTATTCCAATTTAATGAACAGACACTCAAACACCTCCTTTCTTTTTCTTATTTTCTATACATCTATATTATTCCATCTTTATTCCGTCTGTAGGAAGTTAATGGGGTTGTCTGAGACTTTAAAACTGATCATCTATCCTCTGGATAGGTCATTAGTTTCTGATCAGTGGAGGTCCATCACCCAGGACCCCGCCCCCCCCTCCCGCCGCTGATCAGCTGTTCGCAGTAGTGACGCTGCCATCTCAAGCTTTCCCTAGGCCGTGTGACTTCACATTCATTAGTCACATGGGGCTGAGCTATGATACCATGCACAGCACTATACAATGTATGACGCTGTGTTTGCTGAGTATGGAGAAGACCATGGCGCTCTAAACAATGCAAGCTGTGAAAAATGAAAATGCAAAAATCGAAAATCGCCTGGAGCTAAAAGGGTTAAATAATCGTACATAACCTTTTTTTTTTTTTTAGTTTATCAATATATAACTCCTGAAAAAAGACTATAAATGATAATCCAAATATGTGCCAACTACCATATTGAAATGTGCAGCCGGAACATACAGCATATAAAGCACATAGATAGCATTGTTTACTGCAGGACTACAGGCGGCCAGAAGAGGGAGCTTGATTCATTACTGCAGTTCCTAAAGAGATATACGTTACATCACTCTGGCAGACACTTTATATTTGGCATCATGGTGCAAGGATTGTGCGCAGGTGCTTGACCATAGAATCCCCCTCCTTAAAACTCCCAAACAGCGTTTCTTGGACAGATAGTTTGGAGACCTGTAGTAGTTGGTGAAAGATGATTTTTCCAAGCTACAGATTGTGTGACTTCCACTTGTGGCTGATCTGTTCACATTGACTGAACCCATTTCTTCCACTGTTGGCATTATTTATTTGATTTGCTTATTGTCCTTAACGTTGATAATTAGATATTTCTATCTTAAATTTATCAAAGAATCTACTGTCTTCCTGGGAAAATGTAGCAGACATTGCTTTCCAGCTTCAGAAACTGAAAACTCTTGACCTCAGGTATGCAAAAAAAAAGTCATTTTGCTATTGCTTAAAAAAATTGCACAGTATGAAGTGGTTTGGGTTGTAAAATGGAAATGTTACTTATGCTGAAGCATTAGAAATGCTACAGGATGGGGAAAATCTGACTTAACTGTACATACATGGAGACCACAACAAGCAGCGCTGTTGGCCATCTCTAGTAGTGTCATTTAAAGTAGCTGGTATTGAATCTAGGGGGATCATTTAAAGGCATTGTCTCACTCCAGCAAATTACATTTCTCTTGTAGACTAAGTTCATCCAAGGCACTTACTAATATATTGTGATTGTCCATGAATGCCTGTATGTGCCACCAGAGGAAACGCTGGTTTTCCCTATAGTGTGAAAGCAGAGCCAGTGCTTCTGGATTGCAGGGTGGTCGGAACCCCTGGATACAAGCAGTGTATAATGTGATAGAGAAATGAATCAATTCAGCAGAGGAGGCAATATGGACAATCACAATGCATAAGTAATTGCCTTGTATTAACTTTCTCTACATGATAAATTCCACTTGCGCCGGCATCGGTGAAAGCGCTGGCGTATACAGCAGAGGTCCGGCTGTCGGTAACTGCCGGGTCCGTTTCGCTGATCAGTTTTTACCGATGCCGGCTTGTTAATCCATTGTATGCAGCTGTCAAAGCGGACCGCGGCATGCCAAGGGTACGGGTGCCCTCCGCTTCCCCATTGGGTCCCTGCGCTGCAGTGGCAGGGACCCCATGGCAGAGAAGGCAAGCCCGATGCCTTCCTTAGACTGGGTCTCACAAGCAGGCTGTCAGCATAAAAGCTGACAGCCAATGCATTACAGTACAGGTTGTATTGTAATGCATTGCAGAGGGGACCCCAGAAGTTGGTCCCAGAGTTGGGAAAAAAAAATTAAAAAAAAAAAAAATTCCCCAAATTCCGTCCGTCACGACCGGCTCTACAACAATATCACATGATCCACCCCCTCACCTGAACGCAGTTGAAAAAAAAAACATTTTTTTGTCACCTTGCATCACAAAAAGTGCAACACCAACCGATTAAAAAGGCGTATGCCACCCAAAATAGTACCCCTTCAGCTGTCATCTCATCCCGCAAAAATGAGCCCTTACTTAAACAATCGGGCAAAAAATAAAACAAACTATGGCTCTCAGAATATGGAGACACAAAAACCTGATTTGTTTTTGTTTTAAAAATGCTTTTATTGTGTTAAAAGTGGAAAAAAAAAGTTGACTTATTAGGTATTGCCATGTCCGTAACAACCAGGTCTATTAAAATATCACATGAACTAACCCTTCAAGTGAACACCGTAAAAAGAAAAGGTGTAAAAAAAGCAATTTTTTTGTCACCTTACATCACAAAAAGTGTAATACCAAGCGATCAAAAAGTCATACGCACCCCAAAATCATACCAATCAAACTGTCATCTCATCCCGCAAAAAATGAGACCCTACCTAAGACAGTTGCCCAAAAAATAAAAAAAACTATTGCTCTCAGAATATGGAGACATTAAAATATGATTTTTTTTATTTAAAAAATGCATTGTGTAAATTTATATGAACCCCAAAATAGTCCCAATAAATTCGTAATCTCATCCCGCCAAAACTGATACCCTACATAGGACAATAGCCCCAAAAAATGAAAAAAATATGACTCTCAGACTGTGGAGACATTAAAACATGATTTTTTTTTTTTTTCAAAAAATTATATTATTGTGTAAAACTTAAATAAATAAAGAATATTAGGTATCGCCGTGTCCGTAACAACCTGCTCTATAAAAATAACACATGAACTAACCCCTCAGGTGAACACAGAAAAAAATATATATAAATACGGTGTCAAAAGCCATTTTTGTCACCTTGCATCACAAAAAGTGTAATAGCAAATGACTAAAAGGTCATATGCACCCCAATATAGTGCCAATCAAACCGCCATCTCATCTCGCAAAAAATGAACCCCCTACAGAAGACTGTCGGCCAAAAAAAAAAATATGGCTTTCAGAATGGGTAGACATTAAAAAATCATTTTTTTCACAAATGTTTATTATTAAAAACTGAAACAATAATTCCCAAAAAGTAGTCATATTTGGTATTTTCGCGTCAGTAACATGGACGCGAAAACGCCATATGGCGTTTCTTTCCTTCTGTGCCCTGCCATGTGCCCGTACAGTAGTTTACGACCACATATGGGGTGCTTCTGCAAACTACAGAATCAGGGCAATAAATGAGTTTTGTTTGGCTGTTAACCCTTGCTTTGTTACTGGAAAAATTGATTAAAATGGAAAATTTGCCAAAAAAGCGAAAATCTGAAATCTTATCTTTTGGGTGGTTTTTATTATGTAAGCCTTACAAACTGATTTGAAACCTAAACTGGTCTCTAAAAAGTGGGTTTTTGAAAATTTCAGAAAATTTTCAAGATTTGCTTCTAAGCCTTGTAACGTCCCCAAAAAATAAAATGGCATTCCCAAAATGATCCATACATGAAGTAGACATATGGGGAGGTAAATTAATAACTTTTTTGGGCGGTATGTCTATGTATTATAGAAATAGAGAAATTGAAACTTGGAAAATTGCTAATTGCTAATTTGGTATTTTTTTTATGAATAAAAATACATTTTTTTAAACATTTTACCAGTGTCATGAAGTACAATATGTGACGAAAAAACTGTCTCAGACTGGCCAGGATAAGTAAAAGCGTTTTAATGGGATCACCACATAAAGTGACACTGGTCAGATTTTCAAAAAATGGCCTGGTCCCTAAGGGTCAATTCACACGTCCGCAATTCTGTTCCGCATTTTGCAGAACGGAATTGCGGACCCATTAATTTTCCTATCGCCCATGACAGCACCACCGGAGAGAGGAGGATCCGCCCCCCAGAGACAGGAAACCTGCAGAAAATAAAAAGGGCGGACACTCTCTTCCCCCTCAGTGTGGTTTCCTGTCTCTGGGAAGCCTGCAGCATGGATTCTTTATCCTTCCCTCTGGTGGCGCTCCGTACATATCTGCAGTCCTTGGGTGAGTTATGCGGCATCAGGTGGTGCGCTGGAGCAAGCCAGGGGCACAGCTATGCTCCGGAGGGAGTATTAGTGTGCGGGAGCATGAAGTCGGCATGGCGTTACAGGTGCCGTGAAGATGGGGGCTCCGGCCATGAGCAGGCCGCGAAGTGCTCCCTGTATCATGTGACCGGCATAGGGGCCGGATGATGACGTCACCGATATGCGCTCTATGAGAAGAGCGCAGGCTTCAGGGACCGGCGTCTGCTGACCAGAGATTCACACCTATTGAGGAGGACAAGCTTCCTGAGGAGCCTGCAAACCCTCCGGTCTCGGTACCTCTGAGGGGGTGAGTTGGGGTCTATTGGGGCCCTGTTCCCGTATACTGATATTGATATTTATTTCAGGCCAGGCCCAAAAAAGTTATCGCCAAAAAGAAGAATAAGGAATGTGCCCTGTGTAAGTTCCTGTTACCCTCTGAGTGGGACAAAAAGTTGTGCCAGCCATGTATCGACCGTACTGTGGCAGAGGAATCCCCTTCTTTCTATAAATGTCTTCAGTCGTTAGTTCGGTCTGAAGTTAACACTTCCTTGGCCTCCAAAAAAGATCTGAAACCTAAACGTAAAGAGGCGTTAAGGGAGCCCTTATCCTCTGATGAGGAAGAAATACCGTCTTCAGTGTTCGATCCCTCAGATGAATCATCCCTGTCATCCTTGGATGAAGAAATGGGAGGAATCCTTGTTTTCTCACAGAAGATACTGAAAAACTGCTGGAAGCTATTTGCTCGACTATGGGTATAGAGGAGACCCGTGAGCCCTGTTCTATTCAGGACATCATGTTTGGGGGTTTAGAGTCCAGACACCATGGTACTTTTCCAGTACACAAAAATGTGGCAGCTCTTATAAGGAGAGAGTGGAAGAAACCCAATAGAAGAGTGTTCATATCAAAGAACCTCAAGCGTAAATATCCCTTTAAGGATGACGACTGTGCTTCTTGGGATAAGGCACCACGTATTGACGTGGCTATTTCTAAAGTATCTAGGAAAACTGCCCTCCCGCTTGAGGATTCAGGGATTCTAAAAGACCCCATGGACAAAAAGGCGGTACGCCTTCCTTAAGGGATCATGGAAAGCTTCAACTTCGTCTTTCAGACCTAGCATTGCCTCCACTTGCACAGCCCGGTCGTTGATAGTCTGGTTAGCAGACTTAGAGTCTCAGTTAAGGAATAGGTGTCCCCGTGAGGATGTGATTTTGAGAGTATTCAATGGCTCTCCCTTCAGGTTTTTATGGATTGGGTGCTCACTCCCTTTTAGGCTACACCCCAGCCTCAGTAAAATTCAGAGTAAGAAAATATGGGGAGGGCACTCCTTTATCTGGGTCAATACATTAGTAAATCAATAAATCAGTGATGTATTATTTTAAAATATTAACTCATTTATTATAGGAATATTATTATAAAAATATTTTTAAAAAACGCTTAAAAATATTTATAAACGCTTAAAAATACAATCAGTCAAATATATCAACTATATAATCACTTTTCTCCAGTGGTGGGTAAACCTTTAGGTTCTGGGTTCCACCGCTGGGGAGAAAAAAGGTCTGGTGTATCAAAATTCTTTAGTACATAATATATAAATAATGCAGAAAAAACAGCAAGAAAAAACAACAGTGCAGAAAAATAACAACAGAGATCTTGATTATAGTGGTTGTCCTGTAGACTTAGATATAGATATTTATAGTAAAGTGGTTCTTTGTTTAGAAGTTCATCAGTCCATCCAAAAAATTCATTAAAAGTTGCCACAAAGTTAGTTTCTAGTTCATCTAAAGGCTGGAATGCGACAAACAAGGATCGCCAAAAGAAAACTTTACATTAAATTACTTTGTTGCCATGGATACAATGGATATAGACATATATTCTCTGAATAGATGCAAACACTTGCTGCTGTGACTTTAATGCTCCAGATGTATTGGTTGTCCAATAGAACAAGTAGTCTGCAGTACTGGTTGATATAATGAATTATTTTATTCTCTGCGGCATCTGCAGGAAGTTTTTAATCAGCAGGTAATGCCCAATATTTCTCTATTGCCCAATATATCGCATATTGTGTTATTAATATCTGTATAGTGATATGTGTAATCTTTTCATATCAATAGAGCCTGCAGGAGGCTTGTAAGGTAACAGATGATCTGATGTTACTACTGTTATTTGTAGGTGTGCCGCACTGGCTACTTTACCCGTCCGGCCGATGCGATCCCCTGTTGTATGCTGTGCTCCCGGCTGTGTCTTCGGCTATGTGCGGTCTCACGTTCGGGGCTTGTGGTGCGCAGACTTGAGATATGGCGTTGGCGGTGTACACACGCGGCGTCCCACGGGGTTTTTGCCGCTAGTAAAGTTCAAAGGGTATTGAGCGCTCAGTAATTATATCACTTTTGAATTCATGTATGCTGGTAATTCCTCCACACCAGATGCGTTTCGGGACGCTACTGTCCCTTCTTCAGTGGTTTTCACTACTGAGGAAGGGACAGTAGTGTCCCGAAATGTGTTTGCATCTATTCAGAGAATATATGTCTACATCCATTGTATCCATGGCAACAAAGTAATTTAATTTAAAGTTTTCTTTTGGCGATCCTTGTTTGTCGCATTCCAGCCTTTAGATGAACTAGAAACTAACTTTGTGGCAACTTTTGATGAATTTTTTGGATGGACTGATGAACTTCTAAACAAAGAACCACTTTACTCTAAATATCTAAGTCTACAGGACAACCACTATAATCAAGATCTCTGTTGTTATTTTTTCTGCACTGTTTTTTCTTGCTGTTTTTTCTGCATTGTTTTTTCTGCATTATTTATATATTATGTACTAAAGAATTTTGATACACCAGACCTTTTTTCTCCCCAGCGGTGGAACCCAGAACCTAAAGGTTTACCCACCAATGGAGAAAGGTGATTATATAGTTGATATATTTGACCGATTGTATTTTTAAGCGTTTATAAATATTTTTAAGCGTTTTTTAAAAATATTTTTATAATAATATTCCTATAATAAATGAGTTAATATTTTAAAATAATACATCACTGATTTATTGATTTACTAATGTATTGACCCAGATAAAGGAGTGCCCTCCCCTTACGCCATATTTTCGTCCCCGTGAGGATATTTTAGCCTCCCTTCCCACTATTAAAAAAAGCGGCTGACTTTTTGGCGGACGCTTCGGCCGACTCTGTCAGGCTGGCTGCTAAATCAGCAGCCTTGTCAAACTCGGCTCGTAGAGCTCTTTGGATTAAGAATTGGAGAGGTGACATAGCTTCCAAAACTAAACTGTGTGAGGTTCCATGCGAAGGGGAGTATCTGTTTGGCCCTAGCCTAGATGATCTCCTTGAGAAGGCAGCAGACAAGAAGAGGAAGTTTCCTGGGTTCCTTCCCTAGTAGGGGTAGCTCTTCTAAGTTTTTTCGTCCCTTTTAGAGGTGATCAGGACAGAAGGTCCAGGGATGACAGATTCAGAAGTCAGAAGAAGAACAAAAACTATTTCTTTAACCAGCCCTTTTCAGACAAGAGAAAACCTGACCAGCAATGACGCCAGATTTCCAGTAGGGGGCAGACTAAAGTTTTTCCTGACAGAATGGAGGAAAATTTCTTCCAGTCCTTGGATTTTAGACACCATAGGGGTCTAAAGTTGGAATTTCTTCGGTCTCCTCCTACCAGATTTCTTCCTACTGTGGATCCTTCCACAAGATTAGGAAGATCGGTTATAGGGGAAGAAGTGGAAAAACTTTTAGTAAAATCAGTTCTGATCCCAGTAAAGACAGAAGAAGCGGGCGAAGGTTTCTATTCGCCGCTGTTTCTGGTCAAAAAAACAGACTGTACCTTCCGGACCATCATAAATCTAAAAAAGCTAAACCTCTACCGCCATCCAAAGAAGTTCGAAATGGAGACAATTCGGTCGGCTATCAACCTGCTTTACCCCCAGTGTTTTATGTCAGTTCTAGACTTAAAGGACACATATTATCACGTCCCCATCACGGTGGAACATCAGAAGTTCCTAAGAGTGGCAGTTTTCTGGCAGGGTCAGCTTCAGCATTTTCAGTATCAAGCTCTTCCTTTTGGCCTTTCCATGGCCCCAAGAATATTTACCAAACTGGTGGCAGAAATGGCGGCTCATGTAAGGGAAAAAGATATCCTCTTCATTCCCTACCTAGATGACTTTTTGATAGTGGGTCAATCAGAGGTAGCCTGCAATCTAGCAGTCAGGGAAGTACGTTCTATCTTAAACAGGTTGGGCTGGATGGTAAACGAGGAAAATTCAAAACCAGAACCAGTAAAGAGACAAGTCTTTCTAGGTCTAATCTTGGACTCTTCCCTCCAGAAGTGTTTTTTACCAACAGAAAAGATGCAGGTTGTACAGAACAAAATCAAAGCATTGATAGGAAGACCTATCACTTCTTTAAGGAAAGCAATGTCGGTTCTAGGAACCCTTACATCTTGCATCCCAGCAGTAAGGTGGGCGCAACTACACTCCAGACCATTGCAGTGGGAGATATTGTCCAATTGGAAAACAAACAAGTCATTGGACGCAGGAATGAAGGTTTCACTACAGACCCTACTGGAGTTGTCCTGGTGGTTGAAGACAGAAAATCTGTCCCAGGGTTTACCATGGAGAACAGGCAAGCTAGTCCGTCTCACCACGGACGCAAGTCCCTGGGGGTGGGGCGCTCACATGCAGGGATCCTCCTTCAGGGCAGGTGGGACTCCCTTCAGAGAGGAGGGTCATCAAACCTAAAAGAATTAATGGCGGTCGGCTGTGCTATGCAAGCTTCGCTCCACAAAATACAAGGGAAGACCCTAAGGGTCCTTTCAGACAACAAGACTAGTGTCATATTTGAACAGGCAAGGAGGGACAAAGTGCAGGTCCCTTATGATGGAAGCCTATGCCATCTTAAGCCTGGCAGAAAGAGAGTGCAATTCAATCTCAGCGGTTCACATCAGGGGAGTGGAGAACAGACAGGCAGACTTCCTGAGCCGCCATCTTCTTTCTCAGGGGGAATGGTCTCCAGACCCTTCTATTTTTCAGAAGATAGTGGATCTCTGGGGTATCCCCGACATCGATCTATTTACTACCCATTCCAACAAAAAAGTAGAGAAGTTCTATTCCCTAAGTCGGGTGGGATCCCCCCTGGGAATAGATGCGCTGGCTCAGGATTGGACATTTCATCTGGGATATGCCTTTCCCCTGATCCCCCGAGTATTACGAAAGATCAGGGAAGAGAATGCCAGTGTAATTCTAATTGCCCCCTTTTGGCCCAGGAGGTCCTGGTTCACGATACTCCAGACGATGTTAGTCTCCGATCCTTGGGTCCTGCCGGATGTCCGGGGTCTCCTGAGCCAGGGTCCAGTAGTACATCCAGCCGTGGACAGGTTGCACTTGACGGCCTGGATTTTGAAAGGTGGATCCTAAAAAAGTAGGGGTTTTCTAACGCCCTAATATCTACCTTACTTAAAAGTAAGAAAGGGGTAACCATAGGAATTAATTCAAAAATCTGGCAGAAGTTCCTTGATTTTGCCCAGATTCAGTTGAGAAATATCCCTTCTGTAGCTCCCTTAAATTCTATTTTAGAATTTCTCCAGAGAGGGCTTGAATTATGTTTGGCCACCAGCACTTTTAAGGTTCAGGTTTCGGCCCTTTCCACCCTATTTAATCAGAACCTAGCTGGGAGTCCATGGGTATCAAGGTTCTTTAAGGCAGTTGAAAGATCCAGGCTAGTGTCGACCCCTAGACCCCCTCCTTGGAGCTTGGAGGTGGTTCTGAAAGCTTTATCTGAACCCCCATTTGAGCTCATTAACTCCATCTCTATAAAACATTTAACATTAAAACTGGCCATCCTGATAGCCTGGATCTCCCCAATTCTCCTGGCGGAAGTCAAGGCTATCTCAATAAATCCTCCATACACGGTAATTCTGGACGATAAAGTTATTATTCATCCCGATCCGGCCTTTTTACCTAAAGTCGCTACCAGGTTCCACCGTTCCCAGGAAATTATTCTCCCTTCTTTGTTCCAGAACCCTTCTACTGAGGGGGAAAAAGCTCTGCATTGTCTGGATGTTAAGAGGTCCCTTTTGGAATACCTCTCTGTTACCTCCGAATGGCGAAAGTCCTCTTCCCTTTTTCTTCAGTTCCAGGGGACAAACAGGGATTCAGCTGCCTCTAAAAGTTCCATTGCCAGATGGATAGTTTCTGCTATTTCCCTGTGTTATCTATCCTCTGGTCTGTCTCCTCCTGTTGGTCTGAGGGCTCACTCGACCAGGGCAGTGGCTGCATCTTGGGCGGAAAGGTCCTCAATCCCTATTGAGAAAATTTGTAAGGCTGCGACCTGGTCTTCACCTTCTACTTTCTTCAAGCATTATAGACTGGACTTAAACCTGTCGGCGGATTCTTTCTTTGGTGAAGGGGTCCTCCTCTCTACTTCCCACCCAGAGAGGTTCCTCTAGTAAGTCTCCGTCTGTGCTGTCATGGGCGATAGGAAAAAATATCATTACTTACCGGTAATTTGATTTTACAGAGCCCATGACAGCACCCTGGTTTTTCCCTCCCTGGTGGCTCTCTCTATATTCACGGGTGTTGCAAAAAAAAAAAAAAAAAAAATATATATGTTGGCGGCCTTCCTCCGATACTTGGAAAACTCACTGAGGGGGAAGAGAGTGTCCGCCCTTTTTATTTTCTGCAGGTTTCCTGTCTCTGGGGGGCGGATCCTCCTCTCTCCGGTGGTGCTGTCATGGGCTCTGTAAAATCAAATTACCGGTAAGTAATGATATTTTTCAATGGGGACAGACGATGTCCCAGCCATGTCCGCAATTGCGGATCCGCACTTCCGGGTCCGCAATCGCGTTCCCGAAAAAAATAGAACACGTCCTATTCTTGTCCGCAATTGCGGACACGAAAAGGCATTTTCTATATATAGTGCCAGCGATGTGCGGTCCGCAAATTGCGGAACGCACAACGCTGATGTCCGTGTTTTGCGGATCCGCAAAAAACACACGGACGTGTGAATGGACCCTGAGGTGAAATAGTACGACGCTGGGAGCCTGAGGGTTAAAACACAAGAAAACTTTACATATGTGATCTTATTGTAATCGTACTGACTTGTAGAATGAAAGTAACAGGTTAGGGTACTTTCACACTAGCTTTTTGGATTCCGTTTGTGAGATCCGTTTCAGGGCTCTCACAAACGGTCCAAAATGGATCAGTTAAGTCGCAATGCATTCTGAATGGATAAGGATCCTTTCAGAATGCATCAGTTCGGCTCCATTCCGCTTCTATTCTGTTTTAGAGGCGGACACCAAAACGCAGCTTGACACAATATGGTGCATTTGAAAACTGATCTGTTCCCCATTGACTGTCAATGTAATTCAAAATGTATCCGTTTTGGACTTTGCCATTTTTCTTTAAAACTAATGTATACGGATCCGTTCTGAACGTATACAAACATTTGCATTATAGGTGCGGATCCGTCTGTGCAAATAAACAGACGGATCCGCACCAACGCAAGTGTGAAAGCACCCTTAGTTTTACCGAATAGGAAAAGCTGTAATAATAAAACCCATAACATTGTGGCAGCATTCTGTTGTTTTTTCTTTTTTGAATTCTACCCCATTGGAATTTTCTTCCCGCTTCCCACTACATTACATGCAACCATATATGGTGCCATTAGAAAGTACATTTAAAAGTTATGGCTTTGGGAAGGCTGGAAGTAAAAAACAAAAATGTTCCCATTCCTATCAGTTGTAGTAAATGATTGAAGTTCCTATAACATAAAAATTCTGAAGCACCTCTTATCAAAACTCGGTGTTGTACTGTTAAGGATAAAATGGCTATGGGGTGCTTACATAATCCATTGTGTCCCTGTACAGTCTGGTACTGTTAGCACTAATTCGTGTGTAGCGACACACCCCCAACTAGTAATATCCACTTGTCAATTTATGCATAAATTTCTCACAGGAATAAGAGAGGAACGGCACAGCACAGAGTTCTAAGAAAAGACTTTCCAGCTTTAGTTCATTTATTTACCAAAATTGATGCGTTATAACCACTTTCTGGCCCTTTTTAAATAGGGATTAAATTGCTTTTATGAATCGTTCATGTAAATTTTTTTTCTAAGGAGTATTCCCATCTGGGACATTTAATGGCATATTACTAAGACATGCCATAACTGCCTGATAGGTGCGGGTCCCACCCTGGGAGAGGATGTTGCACATGCATTTTGTACACTTCCTTTACTTCGAGTCCCCCTTCTAGAGATAGGTCCGGGTACCACCTTTAATCCCTTAAGGACCAGGCCATTTTTTGCAAATCTGACCAGTGTCACTTTATGTGGGAATAATAGTGATGAGCGAGCACCAAAGTGTTCAGGTACTTGGTCCGAACACATAGCGATATTCGTGCGCTCGGCCGAGCACCCGAGTATAATGGAAGTCAATAGGAGACCCTCTGCTCGGATTAGGGGAGGGTGCCTGGTCCATTGGAAAAGGTCAGAAAGTGGCAGAAACACCACAGAAATGCATCTGAAACAGCATGGGGACCATGTCTGGGTGCATCTTGGATTCCAATGTCGCAGCTTTGAACCATATTGTCCAACTTTTACATAGTGACAAAATCACGGCTACTAAAAAAAAAAAGACACTTTTAGAGGTAAAATTGTTAGGAAACATTCTTTCCTGGATATTCAATTGTATATACAGTGCAAATGCTGCCAAAAATTACAAGAAAGAAGCACTCCGATACAGCCTGTACATCAAAGGAGGGCCTTATTCACATGGTGCTACAATTGTTCAGGTACACTGCTGCGCTCATAAAGCCTATGCACTAAGTGAAAGGGCTGACACATAAAGGAGGGCATCATACACACTCTTGAAAAATTATCATTGATGGCCTACTGGTGACCCTCAAAAACATTTGGAGCAAGGGTGTGCTGGTTACCGTCTAAAACATTATAGTTGAGGGCCTGAAGGTGAGCGGACCCAATAGAAAATTGTAGTGAGGGCCTGAAGGTGAGCAGACCGTATAAAACATTAGAGGTTAGGGTCTGAAACCTAGCAAACCCCATAAAACATTTCAGCGATGGGCTACAGGTGAGCAGACGGTATAAAGCATTGGAGGTGAGGGCCTGAAGCCTAGAGAACGCCATAAAACATTGCAGCGATGGGCTACAGGTCAGAAGACGGTATAAAGCATTGGAGGGGAGGGCCTGAAGCCTAGCGAACCCCATAAAACATTGCAGTAATGGCCTATAGGTGAGCAGACAGTATAAAGCATTGGAGGTGAGGGCCTGAAGCCTAGAGAACTCCATAAATCATTGCAGTAATGGCCTACAGGTGAGCAGACGGTATAAAGCATTGAAGGTGAGGGCCTGAAGCCGAGCGAATCCTACAAAAAATTGTAGTGAGGGCATAAATTTTCTGTATGGAAAAGGAGGAGGAGGCAGATGAGAAAACAAGATTCAAACATATACCCTTTTTTTGCGTTGAAAGGGGTAAAAAAAAAAAAACTGAATCTTGTGCATTGAGTACATTATAAACTAGGCATCCTCAAACTGCGGCCCTCCAGCTGTTGCAAAACTACAACTCCCAGCATGCCCGAACAGCCTACAGGTATCGGCCTACAGCAGGGCATTGTGGGAGTTATAGTTTTACAACAGCTGGAGGGACGCAGTTTGAGGATGCCTGTTATAAAGCATACATTTAAATAGCTTTTTTGTTCCTCATTAGCTCGGCTTTCCTCTGGTGGAGTGGAGAAGTCAGGTGCAATCCAGGCCTTGTTCATTTTTATCTGAGTCAACCTGTCAGCATTGCCAGTGGACAAGCGGATACGCTTATCTGTTATAATGCCACCAGCAGCACTAAATACACGGTCAGACAATATGCTGGCGGCAGGGCAGGCCAGCACCTCCAACGCATAGAGCGCAAGCTCGTGCCACGTGTCCAGCCTGGACACCCAGTAGTTGTAAGGCACTGAGGGATCATTTGGGACGCTGACTCATTCTGCAATGTATTCCTTCACCATCTTCCAAAACTTTTCCCTCCTTGTAGCACTAGGCCGCGATTCAGGGTGAGGTTGCTGGCAGGGTGTCATGAAAGTGTCCCATGCTTTGGAAAGTGTTGCCCTGCTTCTGTTGGAACTACTGTGTGTTCCGCTTGTCTCCCTTCCTCGATTGCCTAAGGAAGTACCGACCCTGGCGGCTCCATTGTCAGATGGAAAATTTTGGAACAATCTGTCAACAAGTACCTTCTGGTTTTACTCGTCCTCTCCACCACAGGAATCAGAGATGAGAAGTTCTCTTTGTAGCGGGGGTCGAGAAGGGTGAACACCCAGTAATCTGTGTTACCTAAAATGCGTATAATGGTAGGGTCGCGGGAAAGGCAGCCTAACAATGAAGTCAGCCATGTGTGCCAGAGTACCAATGGGCAAGACGTCGAAGTCAACTTCAGGATGACTCTCCATACCCTCATCCTCCTCCTCCTCTTATGCCCATCCACGCTGAACAGATGGAATTAAAGTTCCATTGGTACTAGCCTTTGTAGCAGAGTCAAGTGTCTCCAGCTCCTCCTCCTCTTCATGGCCCAATTCTCGCTGAGAAGACGAACTGGTGGAGGTCTGGCTATCACCCTGTGTCATTTCCTCCCCCATTACCTCGTCTGCCACATTCAAAGCATCCTCCTTAATTGTGAGCAGCGATTGTTAGAGAGACACAGCAGTGGGATGGTTACGCTGATAATAGCGTTATCACCACTAACCATCTGTGTGGATTCATCAAAGTTTTTTGAAAACCTCACATAGGTCTGACATCAATGCCCACTCCTCGCTTGTGAATAGTGGCAGTTGACTGGAAAGGCGACGACCATGTTGCAGCTGAAAGAGTAAGGCAGCTCTCACCAGCATAGAACACCCTCTGTGCACGGATGCCGCACCTGGATGCGGGAGCATATAAACAAGCAAAAAAGAAAATCCAGCTCAGCTCGGGTGAATCTTTTTCTGTGACTTTATTCCAGCGGTTAAAACCTTCATGCAAGATGTGAAAACAGTGACGCGTTTCAGACCTCTCTGATATCTGGGTCCTTCTTCATGACAAACAAGCTGTTGCAGCTGGTATTCCATGACTCCTTTCTGCTGCTCACAAAGCCTGGTCAACATGTAGAACATAGAGTTCCACCGTGTGCTCACGTCGCACAACAGTCGGTAAGCTGGAAGCCGCAAGCGCTGCTGCAGCGTTGACAGACCGGCTGAAGCTGTGGACGACTTGAGGAAATGAGCACACAAGCGGCGCGACACAACCATGCCTGTTTGAAGGTTGTGGCGAGAGCCACAGCTTGGTCTGGTCCCTCATACCCTGCCACAGCTCTGCAGCGGTATGCTGTTTTTTCCCCTAAGCAGATCAGCTTCAGCGTGGCCTGTTGATGCTTACCCACAGCTACACTGCTTCCAGCTAGCGATTGATGGCTGACTGCTTTTGGAGGTGGAAGTGGAGGAGGAGAAGTGTGGGTTGGAGCCAGTAACATAGCTGCTGGCGGAGACCCTGATGGACGTAGGACCTGCAGTCCTGGGCGTGGGTAGCACCTGTGCCATTCCAGGGTCTGACTCACTCCCGGCCTCCACAAAATTCACCCAGTGTACGGTAAATGAAATGTAGCGTCCCTGGCCACCAGCACTTGTCCGTGGTGAGGTGGACCTTCCCAGTCAAGGCACGGGTGATGTTCTGGGACACATGCTGGTGTAAGGCAGGCACGGCACACCGTGAAAAATAGTGGCGGCTGGGGACTGCGTACCGAGGGAGGGCTGCCGACATCAGGCTGCAGAAGGCCATAGTGTCCACAAGCCTAAATGGCAACATTTCAAGGGCCAGTAATTTTGAAAGTTGCGCATTTAGTGATATGGCCTGTGGGTGGGTATTTGCGCTTGCGTTCAAATGCCTGTGTTATCGACATTTGGACGCTGTGCTGGGACAGGGAAGTGGATGATGTTGTTGATGGTTCATGCGAGGGGCATCCGGGCCTGCGCCTTTGACAGGGGATTGGCCAGCAGTGCGTAACACAGGGGAAGTGGAGGCAGTGGTGGGACCCTCAGACGCAGAGTGTGGACCCAAGCGTTTGGCCCACTTATTAGAGGGCTTGGATGCCGTGTGGCAGGTCATGCTGGTGGTGGTGAGGTTGCTAGTGTTCATGCTCCGGATGATTTTGGTATGACACAAGTTGCAAACTACCACTCTTTTGTCTGCTGCGCTTTCCTCAAAAAAGCGCCATACTGCTGAACACCTAACTCCTTGGCAAGGTAGATTTACGCATGGAGGTGCTCTGTGTAACGGTTGCGGGCCGACGTTTCCCTTTTGCCACCCCACTGCCTCTTCCAGACTGTTGCGGTGCTATGGATCCCTCCCCCTCTGTACTGCTGTCCTCGCACTGCTATCGTCCACCACCTCCTCTTCCACTTCCTCACTCTGCTTATCCTCCTGACTTGACCTAACTCACCACCTCAGTGATTGGCAACTGTGTCTCATCATCATCCACCTCATGAACGAATGATTGCGGTTCACCACCGTCATCTTCGCCTTCACAGTCTCAAGAGGTTGGGAATCAGGGCTCCATATTTCAGGTACCTAGAGCCAAACCAGGTACTAGTGATGAAAAGAGGTCATGTGAATATCCGATTGTGGGATCACTTGTTTGGCCAGACGTGACATGGTGGGAGGAAGGAGGATCAGAGTAAGGATTCGGTTGACCAGTCTCTTGGCTACAGAGACTGGACTTCTTGGAAGAGAGGGTTGTGCTTAAATGACTGGAAGCATTATCTTCTGCAATCCAACCGACCACCTGTTCGCACTGGTCCGACTTGGACAGTGTTGTCCTGCGCCGCCCAGCTAAGTTGGACATGAAGCTGGGTAAGGTGGATTTTTTAGTTTTTTCTGGTGCACTGGCAGCAGGCATAGTTTCATTGCGCCCAGGGCCACGGCCTCTGCTTGCACCATCAGCATCGTGCCCAGGGTCACGGCCTCTGCTTGCACCATCAGCATGATGCCCAGGGCCACGGCCTCTGCTGGCACCATCAGCATCATGCCCACTTCCCCCTCCCTTTGTGCTCGCCTTCTTCATATTAATGGTTTTGTCTGTAGATGTGGCGCAGATTCTTTTACTGTCCGCTAAAGACACAGTTTTCTGATGCAGGACAGTACTGTATACAGGAAAAATATAGATTTTCGGCACTGCACTAGCCCAGAGATAATGTTATTTTTACACTACACAATGTATTGGCTTGCTGTAATGTACTGAACACAGAAAAATATTTACAGGAGTACACTAGGCCACAAATAATGATTTTTTTACTGCACACACTATTTGCTGGCTGTAATGAACAGGAGACAGAGAAATACAATTTTTCGGCACTACACTAGGTCAGAGATAATGTAATTTTTACTGTACACACTATTTGCTGTCTCTAATGAACAGGAGACAGAGAAATACAATTTTTCGCCACTACAGTAGGCCAGAGATAATGTAATTTTGACAATACACACTTTATTCGGATGTAGTTCTATATTGGATACCAATTGGTTCCAAATAAAATGTATTCTCTGCTGGAATACTGTATATACGGTTGCGGCCTAAACGCACACACAGATGTGCCCAAAACTTGTTAACTATGGCCAAAATCGAAATCACTGTCTGCTGGAGTAATTAATACAACGGTTGCGGATTGAACGCACACACAGATGTGGCACAAGTTAGGTTGATTTCCCCTGAGCAAATAATTTCTCTGATGGTACAGTGTATATCTCGGTAGCATGAACACTGTAGTGAATAAGCCCCTTTTAATAATGTCTGCCCAACACACTGCTTTATAGTGCTGCAGCGTATATCTCAGTACCAAGGAACACTGTAGTGAATAAGCCCCTTTTGATAATATCTGCCCAACACACTGCTTAATGATGGCGTATTGTAGATGTCACTAATCCGAAATCTTTCTTTTAGAAGTTAACAAAGCGATTTTCAAACCCTGCACTTATCTGTCCCTTCCTGGTGACGCCTGTCCCTGATAGTGCTGAATTAACCCCCTTCTTAAAAAATAAATAAAAAGGTGCTGCACTGCTGTCCCCTGCCTACTGTATGCTCTCCCTGACCCTGAATGAGCCGAGCGCCGGACCTCAGCTCCTATATGAAATGGTATCACGTGTTTCAACCAGCCAGTGTAAGGCTTACAGCTAACATTGCTATGGCCTTACACTGAGGGGAATTACCGTATTCTTCGCCCCATAAGACGCTTCGGCCCATAAGACGCACCTAGGATTTAGAGGGCGACAATAACAAAAAAATATTTTTCATAACACCTCAGGTCAATCCACCAATCAGACCTTCAATGTTAATACAACCCCAATAAGACCTCAAATTAGACCCCCAATAAGACCTCAGCTTAGACCCCAATGTTACTGACCTCCAATCAGACCTCAGATAAGAGCCCCATGCCTCTTTTCAGCCCCCAGTAGCCTCCTTTATATGCCCCCAGTAGTCTCTCTTCAGCCTCAGTAGACCATATTTGCCCCCAGTAGTCTCTCTTCAGCCCCAGTAGCCCCATATATGCCCCCAGTAGTCTATCTTCAGCCCCAGTAGCCCCATATATGCCCCCAGTAGTCTCTTCAGCCCCTGTAGCCTCATAATATGCCCCCTGTAGCCTCATATATGCCCCCAGCAGTGTCCATCAGCCTTAAGTTAAATAAAATAAACACTCATCTTCCTGCTCTGGACGCCCGCCGCCGCTCCTTACCTCCGGCACTCAGTCTTTCACCTCTTCTGTCTGCTGTGTGGGCGCGCACAGTGTGAGGTCACATTGCAACCTCACATGTGCGCAGCCATCACAGCGGAGCGCCGAGGACCAGGAAGCGGTGAGTACACACTGCTTCCCGGTCCTCCTAACATGGAAGCTCTTCATTAGTATTCATCCAATACTGGGGCTGGGGCATTTTTCACCCTCTTTTGAGGGGGAAAAATGTGTCTTATGGGGCGAAAAATGGAAAAAAAAAAGGGAGTAAAAAAAATACATTTTTATTTATTTCTAAGTTTCAATTTCTCTACTTCTATAATACATAGTAATACCGCCCAAAAAAAGTTATTAATTTACATTCCCCTTAATGTTTGAATCCATTTTGGGAATGCCATTTTATTTTTTGGGGACGTTACAAGGCTTAGATGTTTAGAAGCATTTAGAAGCGGGGGGACACTCGCAGCGGCCGGTGCAGTAATACACCGGCCCGCAGCTCTTATCCAGTATTTATGTAGTTAATGTCTTTAGAAGTAGCCCGACCTTAATAACTACTGTTGCGCAGGCTCCCCGGCTTGAGTTTAACATCTTTGTACAGAGATGTTAAACTCAAGCTGCCCGGGGAGCCTGCGCAACAATAGTTATTAAGGTCGGGCTACTTCTAAAGACATTAACTACATAAATATTGGATAGGAGCTGCAAGACCGGTGCTAAATTCCGGTATCCCGGCAGGGCCCGCAACTTGCCCGCAGCAGGGAATGACCACGGAGCGGTGGGTCACGTGACAGAAACGAATCCTCGATGCAAAAAAATTGCATCGAGGATTTTTTTTGTGTCGAATTACTCGATTTAATCGAGTATTCGTTTCAGCCCTATTTTACACTATATTATCCTTTTTCAAACAAATACAAAAACATTTTAGTATCTCCATAGTCTGAGTAATTTTTTTAAAAGTTTTTAGCCGAATGTCTTAGGTAGGGGCTCATTTTTTGCGGGATGAGATGACGGTTTTATTGGCACTATTTTGGGGGGCATATGACTTTGATCGCTTGCTATTACACTTTTTGTGATGTAAGGTGACAAAAAAATTCCTTTTTTTGCACCGTTTTTTTTTTGACAGTATTAATCATAAGGGGTATTTTTATAGAGTAGATTCTTACGGACGCGGCGATACTTAATATGTCCACTTTTTTTATTTATTTTAGTTTTACAAAATATCTTTTTTTTTTTTATTATTTCGTGTCTCAAGTCTGAGAACCATAGTTTTTTTTTTCGATTGTCAGTGGCTAAATGGAATTAAAATTGGGGAAGAGGATTATAAATGTAGTACTCCATGGAAGTGTGGTACTCCCTGAAGCAACCAATAATGCAGAGACCCGGATGATCGGGGCATGTGTCACACTGAGTGGTGGTGTCCTTCCGTATCCCCCTCCTGTGACACACTCTGCACCTTTTTTGGGTCCGTCCCTTTTTTCCAGTATGGGGGAACCACACCTGGAAAGTGTCGGCCAGGGACTTTTTGTACCATGCCCGGGTTTTGCGCATGGCGTTATATGGCTTGAGGACTTGATCAGAGGGATCAACTCGTCTCATATACCGATTGTAGTCGACGATACAATCGGGCTTGAGGATTGTTGCCGTTGTACCTCGCACAGGGACAGGGGTGATGACGTTACCGTGAATTATGGACATCCCTCTTGTCTTGTCATGTTTTCGAGGGGTACCTCACCCCACACTGCAGTTACATTTATATTTTATTATGACGACTGTTTTGTGTTGATCTCGCATTATAGTTCATTGTTCTCGAAGCATATGGTGTACTATGTCTGCTATATGATGTCTGTTATTCGTTTTTGCTTAAATAAAGAATAAAAAAAAAAGTGCAGAAAATGATAGGCTGCTAAGCTAAAATAATCTCAAATGCTTTAAAATGGCAACCAAAACCTGAAAGACGTGGAAGAAAGCGAAAAACTACCATTCAAATGCATAGCAGAATAGCCAAAATGGCAAGGACTCGGCCAACAATTAGCTCCAGGAAGATCAAAGAAGGTCTAAGGTTACCTGTGAGTACTGTTACAATTAGAAGACGCCTATGTGAAGCCAAGCTATCTGCAAGAAGCCCCCGCAAAGTCCCACTGTTGAAAAAAAGACATGTCCTGAAGAGTTTACAATTTGCCAAAGAGCACATTGACTGGCCTAAAGAGAAATGGTGCAACATTTTGTGTACTGATGAAAGTAAGAATGTTTTTTTGGGGTCTAATGGCCAGAGACAGTTTGCCAGACGACCCCTAAACACTGAATTCAAGCCACAGTACACTGTGAAGACAGTGAAGCATGGTGACGCAAGCATCATGATATGGGGATGTTTCTCATACTACGGTGTTGGGCCATGATACCAGGGATCATGGATCAGTTTGAATACATCAGATGCTGAAGAGGAAATGCCCTTGAAATGGGTGTTCCTTCAAGACAATGACCCCAAACACACCAGTAAAAGTGCAACATCTTGGTTGCCGACCAACAAGATTGATGTTATGGATTGGCCACCCAGTCCCCGGATCTTATTCCAATAGAAATCTTGTGGGGTGACATCAAAAATGCAGTTTCTGAGGCAAAACCAAGAAATAGAGAAGAACTGTGGAATGTAGTCCAATCATCCTGGGCTGGAGTACCTGTTCACAGGTGCCAGAAGTTGGTTGACTCCATGCAACACAGATGTACAGCAGTTCTCAGAAACAGCGGTTATACAACTAAATATTAAGTGATTCAAAGGAAAGCAAAATCTTCAAACATTTTTCAGTTTATATAGTGAATGTTTGCATTTGTAAAGAAGAATACACTGATAATATTCACTTTTTTAGAAGAACACAAATTTGATATTTTTCTTCATGTTTTGATTTGGAATAGAATGTGTAGTGTTCCCAATGCATTTGTGTGTATGGAAATAAAAGCTATTAGAAGGATTTTGAGCTTTATTCAGTTTTTTTAACACACTGCTATTATTTTGAACACAACTGTATATGCCATAAATATCCCAAATGAGAAAACCCCTATAAATAACATAGTACAGTTGAAAAAGTCCATTGAGTGCAACCATGTTTTAGGGAAGTATCTTGTCTACACTGTTGTGCAAAGAGTGGTGTCTCTATGAGTTTAGGGTTAATTAGGGGTAATTTGTTTTGGAGCTGCACTGCAGGGGTTAAAATACTACACTGTGAGGTTTTTTTTGTTTTTGTTTTTTGCAGTACTTTCTGTAGACGTGGGTGTCACTATGCTTTACGTGGGATGTATATATTTGTATATATCTATATCTGGGGAGCACTGTGCTGATTGTAGTTTGGAGTGCCAGGGTTGCCGAACCCTTCTTTTTCTGGATGCAGTAGAGCACACATAAAGGGGCGGGGGGGTTATATGCCTTTTGGTTTTGTGCCCCTGATCTTTTAAGACCCTAGCAACAACCCTGGTAATAAAGTGAGGCTGTTACCACATAGAAGAGTAAACCATGAGTGATTGAACATTGTGGATGAGCTTTCATTAATCCTTGTTGTTTCCTTTATAGTGAGAACAGACTTTCTCTTCCATCAAATCCATCTTCATTGGCAAGTTCTTTTGGAACATTGATAGTCCTGTCCCTTAACCGGACAGGCGTAACATGGAATGAGGTAATCTTGGATTTAGAAAAAGGTACACACTTCATAGCTCATACTTCCTACTATAATACAAGGTGACATCATATCCAAAAGTCCTTAGAATTTACTTCCTAGCCCTGAGATAGTGATTGTATCTTAGTCGATTTCGCTGAACGTAGATGACTGTTAAAACTTTTATTGCTCATGATGGAGATAGTTTACCCTGTGCAGATACTTTTTTTTTTTTTTGCTTTTACTAATGGTTCTTTGTAGGAGGTTAGTTGCCCCATTAATCCACCATTCAATTAAAGGGGAAATCACCTGGTCCCCACTGTTGGGTTAGGGTTCTAATGCTCCCAGGCCAGCTCTTCCTCTCCCTAAGATCAACATCTGTTGATAGGTGGACACATGACCGCTGCAGCATTGACCTGCACCCATTGCGTGACGTGACCAGCTGTCATGACGCATAGAGAGCCGGTCACTACTGTGGCCTGTGATTTGCTGCAGTGGTGTTCCCCACCCAGTTGTTGGATGGGACGGATAGGAGATGGCTCATTAAAGTCCCACAAGTGGACTAAAAATTATAATAAAGTTAAAAAATAAGGGCCACATTTATTAAGACTGGCATTTTAGATGTCGGTCTTAAAGGGGTTCTGCTGTCTCAGACAATGGGGGCATATCGCTATGCCCCCATTGTCTGATAGGTGCCGGTCCCACCTCTGGGACCCACACCTACAATGAGAACGGAGCAGGGAAATGAACGGAGGGCGCACTGCGCATGCGCAACTGCCCTCCATTCATTTATATGGGGCCGCCGAAAATAGCCGAGCGCTGGCTCTGCTGTTTCCGTCTGCCCCATAGAAGTGAATGGGAGCAGGAGCTGCGCTAAGTGGTGCAGTGTAATTACAAGTACTTGCTCCATTAACTTAAATGCAAGGGAAGACAACGCGTAGTGTAATGAAGAGTAAACAGCGCTCGCATGGAGCCTTCTCTTCAAGCAGGTGATCAGCAGGGTGCCAGGTTTCAGACCGCTGCCAATCAGATATTGATTACCTATCCTGAGAATAGGTCATCAGTATATATTGTCTGCACAAACCCTTTAAGTTGCACTGTGTACAAATTAAAAGGTATGGGACTCATACATTGTATTATTAAATTATGCTTCGTCCACCCAGTTTATAGCATGCTCTGCAGGACAGGGTTCTCATGACCGTAATGGAAGTGGCAGGCATGTGTTGTATCCTTATTATTCCCTCCTGGTGCATGCACAAACATGCAGTACTAATTAAGCGTGTGTACGTTTGCTCAATAAAAGTTTTTAGATTAGTTAAATGGGTTGTCCCATTAAGAAGACTTATCCTCTATCCACAAGATGGGGGATAAGTGTCTGATCAACGGGAGTCCAACTGGTGGGAACCCTGCTGATCATGAGAATGGGAATCTGTTCTCCACCATTTGAAGTCACGCATATGCCTGTGCTCCATTCAGCTCTCTGGGTCTTCTGGAGATACAGCAAACAAGCATTTGTGTCTGCAGATCCATTCATATGTAGAACACAAGCCCCCATTCTCCTGATCGGCAGCGGATGGGGGTACCCTGATGGTCAGACACTTGCATATATTCTGTGGATAGGTGATCAGTTGTCTTAAAACGGTATAAAAGTACTGTCATCCTAGGTGGCGGTTCATACAGACTAAACTATAATATCCACTCCACAGGGTTTCCATGAGTTCAGGTACAGATATTACTCTATGATCAGTGGACAAGTGAGAAAGGGCCTGCTGTCACGTTACTGCCCTCTGTTCTGTGCATTACAAAAGCAAGTCTCTTTTGACAGCTGCAGCTTTCTTTATGATTGAGACACTGCTCATTAGTTGTGGATAGCACAGTGTCTGCTCTGGAATAATAATGGTAATAGGAGGCAGGAGGAAGATAAGATGCAGCTCCAGTCTAATACACTTCTTCACTCATAAGATGAATCACATAATGAAGAAGACTGCAGGAGAAAGTGTTTCTATTTATTCCAGGACAAGATTGCGGGTGGCCATACAAATTACTGATCAAAAGTCAGCAGCAGGTGTTAAATACATCAGTTCATGTATTAGGACTTGCAGCAGGTGACCGCTTTCCTTTATTAAACTGAGTATTTTCATAATTTTTTATCTGAAAGGTTTCGCAGTGTGCTGTTATGTGGCCTGCACTTGAGGAGTTGTATCTGGCTTCAAACAACATCACTAGTTTAAAAAGGTAAAGTCTTAAGCTGAAACTTTTCAAAATTTACTAGGATGCAGCACATTTATATTGTAACCTCCTGTGTGTATGCTTTTAGAATTCACAATTTATATTTATGGCTTATAGAGTGACTGACTTACAAATCTTTATTCCGTACACAGATTTTATTAGTCACTTGTTCCTTGGAACAGCACGTTTCTCATCCGTGTCTACTGAGCCCTACACAATTGTGATAAAAAATGTGTGCAAGATGCTTAAATTTTCATGCATAGTATAGCAGTAATGAAACTCCAAGTCATGTTTCCAGTGTTTGCGCATGTCTTTGCTTTTGGAGCAGTGTGCTGCTACATATACTGTTTGTTTTTGTATGCCAGCCACAATCATGTGCATCTGCACTTTATTACATACTGTTCGGTGGTGTCGGTCTAATTTTATTTCTTTCATTGGAGAACACATGCAAGACCATAGGTGTAGCTGCCGCATCCTGGAGGCGGACACAAAGTAAAAAAGTTTGAGCTCCTCTGACCTACAGAAACAAAGCTAAAACTGTTTTACTTTAGTTTCTCTAGGAGGCAGACATACCTGCTTTGGAGGTCTGCTATCATTTTTTCTTTCTTTCTTTTTTCTTTTATTTTTAATTTGGTCATGCAAAATGCAGCAGCGGCCACCAAACCTGCTGCTTGTTCCAACCTTTAGAAGGCAAGGAAGTATGGAAAACCAACAAAGGATTTGGACTCCTGCTAATCTGATATTAATGACCTATCCTGTGGATAGTCCATCAGTATGAAAGTCCTGGAAAACCTCTTCATGGTGAGAGCTTGAGGGTTGCCACCATTTGTTTACAGTTGTACTAGAGGGATTAATTCCTTTTTCAGAGGCCAGTATTTCCACCTGCCTTCCAGAAGCTCTGTTGTTAGCTGTGTTGATGTATTCCATTCCACAGACAAGTCTCCACTGCTCACCAGGGCCCTCTCCTTCCATCTGCCACAGACAGCACAATTGCTTAGTTCCCTTCCTGCTCTGTGTCTCTGCCCATTAGCCTCCTTGCGGTTTTTGGGTAGGAGCCAGCAATGTCCCGCTTGTGGCTCACTAGGTTGTTGCTTAGCTCACAGCACTCCCATCACCAGTCATTACTACAGCGCTTGGTTTCCTTCTTCCTAGGCCCTGGGAAGCGGAAACTGACCCTTCTATACTTTTCTTTTATTTTGTTTGCTTCAGACTCCTCCCCCTTTTCAGCACACACCTTTTTTTGTGCTGTTGCATAGCTCCACCCCTTTTATCTCTCAGCTGCTTCTCCTAAATCTGCCACAAACACCTTTCAGACTAGTAGTGTTGATAGTAACATAGTACATAAGGCCGAAAAAAAAAGACATCTGCCCATCCAGTTCGGCCTGTCATCCTGCTAGTTGATCCAGAGGAAGGTAAAAAAAAACAAACTGTGAGGTAGAAGCAAATTTTCCCCACTTAACCGCGTGCCGACCGCCTAACCCAGGGCTGTGTCCAGGCGGCAGCAGGTCTGTTCCTCCTTGACGCGGTTGCGCGTCATCTCGCGAGAGGCGAGATTTGCTGTTAACGCGCGTGCGCGTTCACAGCAGATCGCGTCTCAGCAATTATACTACAGCCTGATCGCTGGCAGGCTGTAGATGCAAAATAAATCGCATCAAACATGTATATTAGACGCTGTTTTGTTAATAGAATTGCGGACGTGTGAATGGGGCATAAGGGTCCCTTATCACCGCCAGTTAGTTAGCTACTTGTTAGGTAGTTAGCGCCCAGCCCACCGCATCGCAGTCACTGATTTTGGCAGAGATTTTTTATCCACATTGATTGATGCGAATGAAAAAATCTGTGCCATTCATTATTTATTTATTTTCAGCCCAGAAGCTGAACGGAAAAAAAAAATCTCATTACCCGTATGCTCAATATAAGGAAAATAGCAGAAACTCCTAATGCTGTTCATTAGAATTTGGGCCCCTTTGCGCATCTTGGCTGCAAAACGGTGTCACACATGTGGTATCGCCGTACTCAGGAGAAGTAGGGCAATGTGTTTTGTGGTGTATTTTTACATATACCCATGCTGGGTGAGAGAAATATCTCTGTAAATTGACAACTTTGTGTAAATTTTTTAAAAAGTTGTCATTTACAGAGATATTTCTCACACACAGTATGGGTATATGTAAAAATACACCCCAAAACACATTGACCTACTTCTCCTGAGTATGGTGATACCACATGTGTGACACTTTTTTGCAGCCAAGATGCGCAAAGGGGCCCTAATTCCAATGAGTACCTTTAGGATTTCACAGGGCATTTTTTACGCATTTGGATTCCATCAGTATAAATACCCCACAAGTGACCCCATTTTGGAAAGAAGACACCCCAAGGTATTCCGCGAGGGGCATGTCGAGTTCAAGGAATTTTTGTTTTTTTTGGCACAAGTTAGCGGAAATTGATATTTTTTTTTTTATTTTAGTTTTTTTTACAAAGTCTCATAACTTGTGACAAAAAATAAAATTTTACATGAACTCACCATACCCCTCACAGAATACCTTGGGGTGTCTTCTTTCTAAAATGGGGTCACTTGTGGGGTATTTATACTGCCCTGGCATTTTAGGGGTCTCTAAAGCGTGAGAAGAAATCTGGAATCTAAAGGGGTAAAAATGCACCGTGAAATCCGAAAGGTACTCGTTGGAATTTGGGCCCCTTTGCGCACCCAGGCTGCAAAAAAGTGTCACACATGTGGTATCGCTGTACTCAGGAGAAGTAGGGCAATGTGTTTTGGGGTGTATTTTTACATATACCCATGCTGGGTGTGAGAAATATCTCTGTAAATGACAACTTTTTAAAATTTTTTATACAAAGTTGCCAGTTTACAGAGATATTTCTCTCACCCAACATGGGTGTATTTAAAAATACACCCCAAAACACATTGCCCTACTTCTCCTGAGTACGGCGATACCACATGAGTGACACTTTTTTGCAGCCTGGGTGCGCAAAGGGGCCCAAATTCCAACGAGTACCTTTAGGTTTTACAGGGATGCTCACAATTTAGCCCCGCCCAAAATGCCAGAACAGTAAACGCACCCCACAAATGACCCCATTTCGGAAAGTAGACACCCCAAGGTATTCACTGAGGGGCATAGTGAGTCCATGGGAGATTTTTTTTTTTTTTGCCAGAAGTTAGCAGAAATGGAAACTTTATTATTTTTTTTTTTTCCTCAGCAACTGTCATTTTCCGCTAACTAAAAAAAATGAAATGATACATGAACTCACCATGCCCCTCCGCGAATACTTTGGGGTGTCTTCTATTTTAAAATGGTGTCATTTGGGGGGTATTTATACTATCCTGCCATTCTAGCACCTGAAGAAACATGACAGGTGCTCAGAAAGTCAGAGCTGCTTCAAAATGCGGAAATTCACTTTTTTGCACCATAGTTTGTAAACGCTATAACTTTTACCCAAACCAATAAATATACACTTATTGGATTTTTTTTTTTATCAAAGACATGTAGAACAATAAATTTATAGAGAAATTTATATAGAAATGTAGTTTAAAAAAAATAAATAAATGTAAACAGAAAGTGAAAAATGTCATTTTTTTGCAAAACTTTCAGTCATTTTTGATTGTAAAAGTAAAAATGTCAGCAGCAATAAAATACCAACAAATGAAAGGTCTATTAGTGAGAAGAAAAGGAGGTAAGATTCATTTGGGTGGTAAGTTGCATTACGGAGCAATAAACGGTGAAAGAAGTGTAATGCAGAATTGTAAAAAGTGGCCTGGTCATTAGGGGGGTTTAAGCTAGGGGGGCTGAAGTGGTTAAGGGGAGTAAAAAATTCCTTCCCGACTCCATTCAGGCAATCAGAAGTACTCCCTGGATCAACAACCCGTCTCTAGTAGCTATAGCCTGTAATATTTTTACACTCCAGAAATGCATCCAGGCCCCTCTTGAATTCCTTTATTGTACTCACCATCACCACCTCCTCAGGCAGAGAGTTTCATAGTCTCACTGCTCTTACCGTAAAGAATCCTCTTCTATGTTTGTGTACAAACCTTTTTTTCCTCCAGACGAAGAGGATGTCCCCTCGTCATAGTCACAGTCCTGGGGATAAATAGATGATGGGAGAGATCTCTGTACTGACCCCTGATATATTTATACATAGTTATTAGATCTCCTCTCAGTCGTCTTTTTTCTAAAGTAAATAACCCTAATTTTGATAATCTTTCAGGGTACTGTAGTTGCCCCATTCCAGTTATTACTTTAGTTGCCCTCCTCTGAACCCTCTCCAGCTCTGCTATGTCCGCCTTGTTCACAGGAGCCCAGAACTGTACTTTGTACTCCATGTGGGGTCTGACTAGCAATTTGTAAAGTGGTAGGACTATGTTCTCATCACGGGCGTCTATGCCCCTTTTGATGCAACCCATTATCTTATTGGCCTTGGCGGCAGCTTCCTGACGCTGGTTTTTGCAGCTTAGTTTGCTGTTTATTAAAATTCCTAGATCCTTTTCCATGTCAGTGTTACCGAGTGTTTTACCATTTAGTATGTAAGGGTGACTTGCATTATTCCTTCCCATGTGCATAACTTTACATTTGCCACTTATCTGCCCAAGCCTCCAATCTATCCAGATCCCTCTGTAGCAGTATATTGTCCACTTCAGTGTTAATTACTTTACACAGTTTAGTGTCATCTGCAAAAATTGATATTTTACTATGCAAGCCTTCTACAAGATCATTAATAAATATATTGAAAAGAAGAGGGCCCAATACTGACCCCTGAGGTACCACTATTGACAGTTGCCCAATCTGAGTGTGTACCGTTAATAACCACCCTCTGTTTTCTGTCACTCAGCCAGTTACTTACCCACTTACAGACATTTTCTCCCAGTCCGAGCATCCTCATTTTATATACTAACCTTTTATGTGGTACAGTGTCAAATGCTTTGGAGAAGTCCAGATATACGACATCCATTGATTCGTCGCTGTCAAGTCTAGAACTTACCTCCTCATATATCTGATATACCTCCTGATATCTCTTTTGGTACCCTAATAATTAAATAACAAAAAACTGAAAAGGGGGGTGGGTTACCTTTAAAACATAACTTTTAATGATACGTAAAACGCCCATAAGTGAATCAATTGCCGTGTGCAATTGTAAGTAAACAGGGTACTGTTACCACAATCCAGGTGGGTTTGTAAAGTCTCTAGGGTTGGGGGATAGGATGGGAGGGGTGGCGGGTTCTGGGTCTCTGCCCCTAACGCACACCCTCGCTCTAGGTCCCTTATCCTAACCACCACACACCTCCTTTGCTGTCCCTGTGTACTTCCCTGATCAATGCAATGACTGCCCAGTTTCGTCCTGAAGGGGAAGGGAAGAGGGGGGAGGAGGAGACCCTAAATCACAGACCCACCTAAAGTCAGGTGTTGTGTACCCAGAGCCCTGGGACGCAACCACACTGACACAGTGCTTAAAAAGAACACAGTGCGTCCTGCATATCCAAGAGGTCAGGCGTCACGATTCATGCGTACACCTATGTTCCACTCTATGGATAGTGCTGGAAACTACACCTAATATACACAATGCATAACCCGACGCGTTTCCCAAACACTACTCAGGTACAACTAAAGTGCCAACACACTGGCTGAGACCACCCATCGGCTCGTACCACTGTAGTGGCTGTGTTGCATGCCCGTATATTAGGCAGGGCCATACCTTCAGGAGTTATGTGACCCATAAAACTTATGAGATCAAACAATTTGTGAATTGCCGCACAAGAGGAGTAATATACCGGGCACAATGTGGATGTGGGCTGGAATATGTGGGCAAGACAAGACGTGAGCTGCGAAGGAGGATAGGTGAACATATGGGGGACTTTCGTCAAGCAAATATGATATCCACCCATAGAGGGGACTACTCACAGATCCGGTTTATGGGCATTGAGGTAGTCCCACCTCCATTGAGGGGGTGGGGGGGGGGGGAGACTGGGACCGAAAGATCCTTCAAAGAGAGACTTGGATTTTTTAATTAAAAAGTGTCCAACCAAGGGGTTTGAATGAACAGCTATCATTTGGCTGTTTCATTTATTAAACCCTTCTGCGTAGCTCTGAGATAGTTTCACTTTCACTTTTACTTTGTCCATTTGGCTACAGAGATACATTTAATTGGATGTTTCTTGAATTCTTAAATCTATCCTCGCCAGCGAATGCCTCTGCTAAATCCCCAACCCCTATGGAGGGGGACGCTGCCAAGCACCCCCACTCATTACCTGCAAATCCTCCACTGGGCAGCTGTTCTGTCACTATCCAGTGTCGAACAGTTGCTCCCATACGCGGAGTCCAGCCATTGCTCGGCCTGCAATCTCGGGAACATGTCCACTGACTGCCTTTTTTAAGATAAGTGTAACTTTTCTTGCCTGTAACCACCCGCTGTAGATTTGGCATATTGGTCCATCGCCAATACAGTGTGTGACTGCTGGCTGACATTCAGATATTGAATACCAAGTCATCTATCGTCATTGGACCCGCATGCTTTTTTGTGTTATTGACCCCTGATGAACTGGCAAGACCAGAGAAACTCGTCGGGTTATGCATTGTGTATATTAGGTGTAGTTTCCAGCACTACCTATAGAGTGGAACATAGGTGTTCGCATGAATCGTGACGCCTGACCTATTGGATATGCAGGACGCACTGTGTTCTTTTTAAGCATTGTGTCAGTGTTGTTGCATCCCAGGGCTCTGGGTACACAACACCTGACTTTAGGTGGGTCTGTGATTTAGGGTCTCCTCCTCCCCCCTCTTCCCTTCCCCTTAAGAACGAAGCTGGGCAGTCATTGCACTGATCAGGGAAGTACACAGGGACGCCAAAGGAGGTGTGCGATGGTTAGGATAAGGGACCTAGAGCGAGGGTGTGCGTTAGGGGCAGAGATCCAGCACCCCCCACCCCTCCCATCCTATCCCCCAACCCTAGAGAATTTACAAACCCACCTGGATTGGGGTAACAGTACCCTGTTCACTTACAATTGCACACGGCAATTGATTCACTTATGGGCGTTTTACGTATCATTAAAAGTTATGTTTTAAAGGTAACCCACCCCCCTTTTTAGTTTTTTGTTATTCTCCTAAATCTGGCCACTTCCCAGCACAGTTGCTTAATTTTTGGTTAACGTCATCTGCGCCAGTCTGGGCAAGATCTACTGTACCACCACAGGATACGGGGACCCTGTAATGTAACATAACCAGAATACCACTTTAAGATAAAATGCTTTGTTTTGCATTCCATTCTTGTTTTTCTATTACCTTTTTCCACATTGGGTCCTTCTTTTCTGGGTTCTTACATGGTTATGTTAGATCTGTTATTCTTTTCCTACTGCTCTCGTACAAAGAGTTTTAGCTTAGTTCTTTTAGAAGGGTATAGCTGTTCGAAGGAGTAACTTTTTTACTTGGTGTCCACTTGCTAGTCCAGTTTTTCAGTTTTTACTTGCTTTCTGAGAGAAATAAATGTTTATTTATTAGCTACCATCACTATGCAAATTCAGCATTTCTGGGTGTAATTTGTTTTATTGGGTTTTTTTAATGTACTTTACAGTTGTAATATTTAAGGGGATATCCGATTTGTATATTTTATGTTCAGTGACTTTTTTTCAAGAACTATTGTTTGATTTAATATTTTTCCATGTACTTACATTTCATTTGACTTTTTTGTTGTTCCATAAAAGAACATTTACATTTTATCTTTTCCTTATAATTAATGTACTTCAAGCACCCTCTGGTATAATGAAGTCTCATAGTGGATTCTATCATTGAGGGCTACACAGGCTCGGATGCAGCAATGTAACACTAAACCAAAATATTTACACCACTATGAAATGCTGTATTTCATGGGGCAGATTTATCAAAACTGATTGAAAAGGAAAACTGTATTAAAAACTTCCAAAGGAACTCAGAGAGATAGTTTTCCTTCTCTGCACAGTGGTGGAGAT
This sequence comes from Bufotes viridis, assembly GCA_033119425.1. Lineage (NCBI taxonomy): Eukaryota > Metazoa > Chordata > Amphibia > Anura > Bufonidae > Bufotes > Bufotes viridis. The sequence continues at coordinate 306,265,212 of CM065592.1, forward strand.
TTCCTAAGCTGCAGTGATAGTCATGAGAAAAACACATAGTAACATATAGTAGTAACATAGTTTATAAGGCTGAAAGACATTTTTCCGTCTAGTCCAGCCTGTTATCTTGCAAGTTAATCCAGAACTTCCCGACTTCAATCAGGCAATCAGAATAACTCCCTGGATCAATGACCCATCTCTAGTAGCTATAGCCTGTAATATTATTACGCTCCAGAAATACATCCAGGCCCTTCTTAAAGTCTTTTAGTGAACTCGCCATTACCACCTCCTCAGGCACAAAGTTCCATAGTCTCACTGCTCTTACCATAAAGAATCCTCTACTATGTTTGTGTGCAAACCTTCTTTCCTCCAGACGCAGAGGATGTCTCCTCGTCACAGTCCTGGGGATAAATAGATGATGGGAGAGATCTCTGTACTGACCCCTGATATATTTATACATAGTTATTAGATCTCCCCTTAGTCGTCTTTTCTCTAAAGTGAATAACCCTAATTTTGATAATCTTTCTGCGTACTGTAGTCCACCCATTGCAGTTATTACTTTAGTTGCCTTCCTTTGAACCACCCTCTGTTTTCTGTCAGTGAGCCAGTTACTTACCCACAAATAGACATTTCCTCCTAGTCCAAGCATTCTCATTTTATATATACTAACCTTTTATGTTGTACAGTATCAAATGCTTTGGAGAAGTCCAGATATACGACATCCATTGATTCGCTGTGGTCAAGTCTAGAACTTACCTCCTCATAGAAACTGATCAAATTAGTTTGAAATGACCGATCCCTTGTGAAGCCATGCTGATATGGCGTTATTTGCTTATTTTCATTATGGTACTCCAAGATAGCATCTCTTAGAAAACCTTCAAACAGTTTACCCACAACAGATGTTAAACTTACCAGCCTATAGTTTCCAGGCTCTGTTTTTAGACCCTTTTTTAATTATTGGCACCTCATTTGCTATGCGCCAATCATGTGGGACACTCCCTGTCAGTATAGAGTCCCTAAATATCAGAAATAAGGGTCTGGCTTTGACAATATTTAATTCCCCTAGGATACGGGGGTGTATGCCATCTGGGTCCGGAGATTTGTCTATTTTAGGTCAGGTCTATTGGTTAATACGAAGTCCAGTATGGCCGTCCCTCTAGTCAGATCCTGAACCTGTTGGGAAAGGTTATTGTCTTTGGTTATTGCCAAGAACCTGTTTCCTTTATGAGATCTACAGGTTTCAGCTTCCCAGTCTATATCTGGGTAGTTAAAGTCCTCTTTGGAGTCTCCTCTGAGGAAGCTGACTCGAAACACTTGTTGGGGTGGTTCTATTTTGGTGGTGCCGATATCGGTCTGTAATTATATTGCCTTATATTCACTTTTTTGTCTATGGATAATGATTTGGGGGAATAACATACGGTTTTTGCCTTTTGTGCGTATTTTCCCTTATTAGACTTTGTATATGTTACTACAGGCGACCCAGCCCCTTTGTTGCTTGTGGTGTGTCAATGCAATTAATTGTTTTTAAGCTGAGTTTTATGGACTAACAAAGATACTCTGATATATTTCTATACGTGTTGCAGTGTGTTTGGCTATTAATATAGGTGTTTCTAATGACCAGGACAGTAGGCCAACTTTGTCTGTTGAGACACCGATAGTGAACCAACAACATGAAAGATTCTTGCAGGGTTAAGCAAACAGAATAGACACAAAGACTGTACTGTGTAGAAAAGAGACAAAGTTAGCCACGAGAACACATGAGAGGGCACGTACGGTTGCCTGGAAAACATCCAGAGATGTCAGTATTAGTTCAGCTATGGAAAGTATGTCCAAAAATGCAACAATGCATTGGATACCGCAGCTAAAGAACTAGAAACCACAGTAGTGCTGAATAGTGAGAGTGGCAGTAAGGTAGCCTGATGTACAAGAGCCGCTGAGGTTTGTATTATATAAACTGTCAAGAGAGGAGAGTAGCTGCCAGATACACATCGGAACTGCCTAGACTGGCCAAACCTAACGGTGAACAAGAGAATATGCACCTTGTCGATAGAGGTGATGCAGATGCCAGGGGCGGAGTTACATAAGGTCATAGAAATAACATACAGCAACAATGTAGTAAATCCACCTGTAGACTGGCAGAGTGTGGTTGCCTTAGGGGTGTTTAGTCTGGACAGATACCACAACCAGGGATAGTGCAAGTACTTCGCCTATGGAGAGGTATTATGTAGTAATGTGGAAGCACATTGCAAAAAAAGCAGAACCAGGAAAAAAACGATCAGATTAGGGTAGGATGTGTGTGGGGAAGTCAATGGGAGTCAGCCTGGGAGCACTGAAAAGAAAATGCCTTGTCCATCCTTTGAATCAAGGGCTACTGAAGACACTGGCAGAGTGACCTATATACAGAACACAGGTCAGAGAGGGGAACTCGTTTATTACTAAGTGTCTTGCCCCCCCCCCCCCCCCCCAAGTATTAAAATCATTGGTGGCAGTGGCCACAGGGTCCCTCCATTGGTGGTACATTGGTAGTTCCATGTTACCATGGCAGCCAGGACGCTATTGTAGCCCTGGTTGCCATGGTCAGTTCCCTGCTGCTGTGGGCACTATGCACTAGGCAGCAGGGAGTTTGAGTTTCCTATTCACTCTGATAGAGATCTATAAGGGTGAATAGGAGAAGGGATTAAAAGATCCCAGGTTCTGTCCCCCAAGGAGGGAAATAGTTATTAAATAAAAGGAAACAAAAAAAGTAAAAAAATAACAAAATATTAAGTATAAATCACCCCTATTCCCAATTTTACATATAAAATATATTATCTATAAATAAACATATTACATATTGCCCCACCAAAAAGTCCAAACTATTCAAATATCTTAAAAAAAATAAAATGCGCAATTCACCATTTTTTAAAGTCACCTTGTCCCACCCTAAAAATAGGATAGGGCCGTTCTATTATAGGCCGGACCTTCCATAAAATGCGGAATGCCCAAGGCTTTTTTGTCGTTTTATTTTTTTTCGCAAGGTATCGAGTATCGCAATACTTTTTTGTGGTATCGAAACCGAATCAAAATTTTGGTATCGAAACAACTCTAGGTCAGATACAAGATATGAGTTCCCTCAATAGAATGGGTAATACACTTGTCAGATACCTGGGGGTCATAGTAGACTAGACAGATTCTGTATATAGGGAGAATGCAATTACTCCCCTTGTTGAAGGGGGGGGGACGGGGACGGTAGGTTGTTGCTTCTTAGCAAAGAGTCAGCCAACAGTGGTGTCTACAAGTGACAGAAAAATCGTTCCACCTGGTAAGGGGACAAAACGGATGCAGTTATGGCATCAATTGTTAGTGCCTATACCCCACTTGTGAAGAGTATAATGTAGTTTTAGTGTTTAAAAAAAAAATGTAGGTTTTGCCAACTACAGTGGCCACTAAAAGTGTACATCCGAAGTACATCAGAAGAGCTACAGTATCCAGTGTAATCGCAGATACTTAGTCTATTGAAGGGATACGGATGACCAGTACCATCAGAAATGAGTGTGGGCTTGTCAACTACAGCATCTATTGTCGGTGCAGATACTTCATCTGTTGAAGAGGTCATGTAGTAGTAGCTGCAGCATCCATTGATAGTATAAAGTACTCCACTTGTTAAAAGGGGTTAATGTGGCAATAGACACACCATTAGGTACTAGCGCAAATAATCTACCTGTTGAAGAAAGACAGTTACAACATCCAGTGGTAGTGCAAATACTCGATAGACATGAGGCTAAAAGGCGCCCTCTAGATTAGTTTGAAAAGAGATGGATTTTGGTATCAGAGTCCCATAAAGGGAGGACAAAGAATATAGATGCTAAAAAAATCATGCAAAAAGGAGAAGAAAAGGGCATCAATCTCCCGTTCGAAGCACAGGGGGAAAACGCACCCACTCCATCATATGAAAACCCCTCCTCTGAGGGGAGGCCCTGGGCTTTAGGCCTAGGCTAAGGGTACTTTCACACTAGCGTTTTGGATTCCGTTTGTGAGATCCTTTTCAGGGCTCTCACAAACGGTCCAAAATGGATCAGTTAAGCCCCAATGCATTCTGAATGGATAAGGATCTCTTCAGAATGCATCAGTTAGGCTCCGTTCCGCTTCTATTCTGTTTTGGAGACGGACACCAAAACGCAGCATGCAGCATTTTGGTGTCCGTCTGAAGAGGCGGAGCCTAACGGATCCGTTTTGAATTACAATGTAAGTCAATGGGAACGGATCAGTTTTCAATTACACAATATGGTGCATTTGAAAACGGATCCGTTCCCCATTGACTTTCAATGTAATTTAAAACGGATCCGTCCGTTTTGGACTTTGTCATTTTTCTTTTAACTAATGCAAACGGATCCTCTCTGAACGGATACAAACGTTTGCATTATAGGTGCGGATCCATCTGTGCAAATAAACAGACGGATCCGCACCAACGCAAGTGTGAAAGTAACCTAAAAGAGAAGCCCAGGACTAAATTAATAGCGATGTCTGTGGCCTCTCACTTCTGGTCAGCCCAATTGAAATTAAATGGCCATCTATAATCCAGGGCTTTGATTAGCTGTTGTGGACCAACCGGAAGAAACATCCAGCCGGGACGGGTAGTGCAGGAGCAGCTTGCGTGGAGGGCCAACCGGAGGATATTTATGACAAGTATGGGTGGCGCAGGCAAGGAGGATCTGCGGCTGCTTGCAAAAAGGACCAGGCTATGCGTGTAGGAAGGTAAAGGGCGGTGGGGTTTTTGGTAATACCACAGTCCCTATGTACTTACCCAACCTTCATCCCCTTCTCTGGAATGTATATGTTTGGCTATATTCTACAGTGCCAAGTTTGATGAAAACTAAATACAGCATGTGAGCACAAAGACGTCATCCAGCTGTCAATCATGGTGGTGGAGGGATGATGATTTAGGCTTGTTTTGCAGCCACAGGACCTATGCAGTTCACTGGCGGATCCAGAGCCTGGTCTCGGGAGGGGCACTTTGGGCGATTGATACGCCCCAGCTCCCATCACTACAGAAAAACAGCCCCACTTACCTCTTCCATCCAGTGACGTCTCCTGTGATGTAGATGTTCTCTTTCCTCATCTTCTCCTTTCAGACCTTCAGACCAGACCGTCAGGTTTCGTCTCTGCAGTTTGACAACAAAATAAATCTCAGTTACTACTTTTCCATCATCCTCCCATATTCTGTACAAATTATCCTACTACCCCCATATAAAATACATCAGTAATGTCCCCATAGTGCCCCCCGGAGTCTCTCTCCCCCCCCCCCTCCCCCTCCCCCCAATCATGTGCAGGCTCCTTTCCCCACCCATCCCTCTTCCCCCAAAATGATTTGCAGGCACCTTTCCCCAGCCCCCCCAAATCATGTGCAGGCTCCTCCCCCCAAAATCATGTGCAGGCTCCTCCCCCCCCCCCAAAATCATGTGCAGGCTCCTTCCCCCCTCCCCAAAAATCATGTGCAGGCTCCCCCAAAATCATGTGCAGGCTCCCCCAAAATCATGTGCAGGCTCCCCCAAAATCATGTGCAGGCTCCTTCCCCCTCCCCAAAATCATGTGCAGGCTTCTCCCCCCTCCCCAAAATCATGTGCAGGCTCCTTCCCCCAAAATCATGTGCAGGCTCCTCCCCCAAAATCATGTGCAGGCTCCCCCAAAATCATGTGCAGGCTCCTCTTCCCTCCCCCCCAAAATCATGTGCAGGCTTCTTCCCCTCCCCAAAATCATGTGCAGGCTTCTCTCCCTCCCCCAAAATCATGTGCAGGCTTCTCTTCCCCCCTCCCCCCAAAATCATGTGCAGGCTTCTCTTCTCCCCCTAAAAATCATGTGCAGGCTTCTTTCCCCCTCCTCCCTACTTACCTCCTTGCAGCGCTGGATGCAGGCTTCTTCCGGCCTGTGTCCCGTTTCTGTGCTCTGCTCAGGCGGCGCGATGACGCCATCGCGCCGCTCTGAATCTGCTTGATAGGCTGCCGGCACGAGGCCGGCAGCCTATCAGAGGAGCAGGAGTGAGACGCCTCTCTCCTCCCTGCCGCACTGCACAGCGATCATGTGCAGGCTCCTTTCCCCACCCATCCCTCTTCCCCAAAATGATTTGCAGGCACCTTTCCCCAGCCCCCAAATCATGTGCAGGCTCCTCCCCAAAATCATGTGCAGGCTCCTTCCCCTCCCCAAAATCATGTGCAGGCTCCTTCCCCCTCCCCCAAAATCATGTGCAGGCTCCCCAAAATCATGTGCAGGCTCCCCCAAAATCATGTGCAGGCTCCTTCCTCCCCCAAAATCATGTGCAGGCTCCTTCCCCCTCCCCCAAAATCATGTGCAGGCTTCTCCCCCCTCCCCCAAAATCATGTGCAGGCTCCTCCCCCAAAATCATGTGCAGGCTCCTTCCCCCCTCCCCAAAATCATGTGCAGGCTCCTCCCCAAAATCATGTGCAGGCTCCTCCCCAAAATCATGTGCAGGCTCCTCCTCCCAAAATCATGTGCAGGCTCCCCCAAAATCATGTGCAGGCTCCCCCAAAATCATGTGCAGGCTTCTCTTCCTCCCCCAAAATCATGTGCAGGCTTCTCTTCCCCTCCTCCCCAAAATCATGTGCAGGCTTCTCTTCCCCCTCCCCCAAAATCATGTGCAGGCTTCTCTTCCCCCCTCCCCCAAAATCATGTGCAGGCTTCTCTTCCCCCCTAAAAATCATGTGCAGGCTTCTTTCCCCCTCCCTCCTACTTACCTCCTTGCAGCGCTGGATGCAGGCTTCTTCCGGCCTGTGTCCCGTTCTGTCCTCTGCTCAGGCGGCGCGATGACGTCATCGCGCCGCCTGAACCGCTCTGATAGGCTGCCGGCACGAGGCCGGCAGCCTATCAGAGGAGCAGGGGAGTGAGACGCCTCTCCCTCCCCTGCCGCACTGCACAGCGATCTGTATCGCTGTCCAGAGGACGGCGACACAGATCGCTATGGAGATGAACGCTTCCACAGTGGAAGCGTTCATCTCCTGTCACTGCCGCCGGTGCTGCCAGCCTGCCACAATATGCGGGGGCACTGCCCCGCTGCCCCCTGGATCCGCCACTGATGCAGTTTGGTATACAGAGGAGTTCCTGTACAACTCAATCACTGCAAAGTATTCTAGAGTCAAATGCAGGGCTGTGGAGTCGGTAGATAAGTGCTCTGACTCCTCAGTTTTTGGTACTTCCGACTCCTTTGTATTTTATGCATTTCCCTAGTAGAATCCCATAGTCATGTTTAAAGTTTAAGCTAAGAATCTGAGTTTACAAGTTTTTACAGCCTTAGCTGAACAACAGAGTTTTTCAAATGCTTTATAGCTTCAAGGATAACTGTCACATTTAGACCCTAATTTCAGTTTTCATATATGTAGTTACTAAAATGATAATATTCCTGAATCAATAACTATTAGACTTACTTACCCCTTATTTAATAAGATTCAGCCCTTAGCAACCAGTTTGCATAAAACTACAGCTTCACTATTCTGTTAAAATGGCCGCCCTCAGCCCTGAGGCTAATCCATAGGACGCCTGCAGTAAAGTTAGTGAAGACCAGCTCTGTATAGGGGGGTCTTGCAGTTAAATTTCCAGGTCTGGCTGAAGCCTGTAGTCCTCCTACAAGTTCTCCTCTTATCAGATAAGGCTTTCATTTATACACTGAGCAGCCGGCATATCTCCCTGGGCTCTACATTCTCCAGCACTGCTAAGGGAGTGTCTGCCAAGCACAGGCACGTGGAGATGTTCACACACACAGCCCAGCACTGTTATCTCCTGTCAGGAAGAACCTGGCTTTTTATACATTCCCTTACAATGTTGACTCACTATCATTTGCCAGTGCACGCTGCTCCGTCCTCATCTGGTAGATGGAAGGAGCATAGCAACCTGATTTTAATCTCGGGTAAAAATAGCCAATACTGGGGACTTTTAGGTGGCTTTTAGGGGTTATTTATTAAACAATCAGAAATTAAAACAGGGCCAACACGGTGATATTAATCACCAAAATCCAATAGTAAAAAAAAAAAAAATTTGACAGTTATACTTTCAGTCTTGAACTATTGACCATCCATTCCCTTCACTTATTCAAGTGTCTCTAGTCCTGTAAAAAAACATATTTACTTAAAAAGTTATCAGTGAGAGGCCAGGTTAACCATGGGCATTGCGTTCCCTGTAACAGCGGAACACAACACAATGGAAAGTATAAGTATTGCCGCTCCTTAACTGTGCGTTGCGTGCCATATAGTGAAGCATATGAAAAGCATGCTTTTTCACGGTCACTTAATGTGTTCGTTTTGCGGTAACATGACGCACTGCATACATTGGCCTTTATTCTTACAGTAGAGAAGTAATTAATTATAACTTTTTGTGAATTGGGACATTTAAACTTTTTTAATTTTTTTTATTCCAATTTAAATTGAGTAGGAGGCGGAGTTGGTTCATTTTTTGCCGACTCCGACTCCAGGTACCCAAAATTACCTCCGACTCAGACTCCACAGCCCTGGTAAAATATTAGGCCTTCTATCCACCATCTAAAGCTTGGCTGAAACTAGTTCATGCAACAGGTTAGTGATTCCAAACACACTAGCAAATCTACAAAAGAATGGATGAAAAAGAAAAGAATCAAGGTATTGCAATGGCCCAGCCAAAGTCCAGACCCAAATCACATTGAAATGCTGTGGTGGGACCAGTTGATTCTACAAGCTATTGATTTATGGGGTGTACTTACTTTTTCAAACATGGCTTTTCCATTCTGTTATATTTGAGGTTGTATTTACCTAATCTTCGACCCTCGAATTCAAAGAGGATGTAGTTTGATTTTCTTGTGACTGTATGTGTGCGAGAATTGTGGCTTGATTTATGCCCAACAAACTGCTATTGTATACTGCCTTGTGACAAATTTATTTTGTTTTAGACACTTTTTGAGCTCACCTCACCGTTTTGAAATAGATCTAGGAAAAGGGTGTAAGAAAACGAAAAAGTGATTAAAATGTATAGCAAGATACACCAAAGCTATCACACAGTGTGAACCACTATGATAAATTGTGCACATCTTCCGATTGGTTAAATTAAAAGATGTCTAAATTGCAGATAGTAATACTAAATATCCCCCGATGATTCTGAAGTCCTGGCTGCGTACCTTCAGTACTGCCTTATGTTCTGCCTGGACAATAGCTTTTCGTATGGCATGTAGATCTCATTTGTAAGGTATTTTCTAAAAGTAGACTGTTGTACGTTAGCATTAACAGTGGTCATTCTAGGGGGTTCTTAAAGGGTTCTCCGGGAATTAAGAAAATACTTAAATATTACTTCAATATATATATATTCCCAAATATCTTACATTAGTTATAATGGCTCGTTTTGTCTAGGGAGCAATCATTAGGAGAAATAAAATGGTCGCCATCCTATTAATACAGACAAAACCTGTCCTAATCACACAGCAGGACAAGTTACTTCACAACACTGAGGTAAAGAGCTCCCTCATCCTCCTCTCTACTTGTCAGGGATTATGATCCTGAATACAGATAAGATCTTTAGCTGAATCTCTGTAGGAATGGAGTTCATGAGCAGATGTGGCTAATAAGCAGCAGCACTTGTGTGCAGTCTCCATTACCACAGTCTGTTCTCTCTGTACTTCATGTCTCCTGATGAACTCCATTCCCACAAACATTTAGCTAAATATCATATTAAACTGTAGTCAGGATCATAATCCCTGACAGTCCGATCAGAGAGGAGGATGAGACAGTAACTTGTCCCGCTGTGTGATTAGGACAGATTTTGTGTGTACTAACAGTACGGCGGCCGTTTTGTTTCTCCTAATCATTGCTTCCTAGCCCAAACAAGCCATTATAATTTATGAAAGGTATTTGGGAATATATTTATACTAAAGTAATATTTGCGTATTTTCATTTTCTTAATTCCCAGAGAACCCTTCTTTAAAGACTTCTTTAAGCATCTAGCATTTTGCTCTCTGGCTGTAGATTGAACACTGTACAATATTCTTGGAAAAAAGTGGTAACCCAACAGAACAGTGTAAATAGAGCTTTAAACAATCAGTTCTAGACTGCCATTTACACCAATTCCTGACAAACACATTCTCCATTTTTTTGTTTTGTTTTGTTTTTTGTAAATGCGTGTTTGAAATCCATAACCTTTTTCCATTCAGTTATGTAAATACTTTTTGCAACTTTTTTAGTGATGCATATGGCTTTATTTTTATATTCTTTTTATGTTATAATGTTTTTCTATTTATATTTTAGATCTGGAAAAATGTAAGATAAAAAAACCAAGCAGGTTTCCAGCTCTTGCAGCTGCACGGTTAGCGTTTAGGAACATCCTTACAGAGTGGATCTCTGGGAATTATTTAAAATAGCTGCAAGCAACTTGTCCTAGAATATGAACTGGTCTGACTGAGTCCACGTGCAGAGCTGCCTAGGGGTGTGAGGGGGTGGTGCGATACTACACACTACGTTCTAGCACTTTTTTATATACTACTCATTGGTGAGTGTTCCTGTAAGGCTGCTCAGCTATGATGGCATATCATAGACCAGATGTGCCATCTGTTGTAGAGCTGTGTAGACCTCTCACCCCCAGGCAGTTTTGCAAGTGGAGTCTTGACTGCTAATATTCTAAAACAGGTTTCTTGCAGCTATTTAAAAAAATCCCCCGAGAACTCTATTAAGACTGGATCACACAGACATTTAAAGTCTGTGAGATTGGAAAGTCGTTAAAGAACTTCAATGCGTAAAAACAATTTACATTTCTTATTTGTGAGCCATATTAATGGATTGACCCAGACTTTTTTTTATCAATGGCCTACCCTCAGGATAGGTCCAACGATCAGCTGTTTGAAGAGACCATGGCACTCCAGTGAGCACTGCAGCCTGCTCACAGCTTACCAAGCACAGTGCTGTAAATTGTATAGCAGCTGTGCTTAGAAATGCAGATCAGGTCCATTTGCTTGAATAGATTTAGTAGCTTCCAGGCCATGTGACTTATGTACAGTGATGTCACTGACCTAGGTTGAGGCCTCTTCAAACAGATGATCAGCGGGGTGCTGGCAAGCAGACTCCCACCGGTCAGATATTGATGACCTTTTCTGAGAATAGTCCATTAGTATAAAAATCCTGGAGAACCGCTTTAACAGATGCTGATGTTATGCATGGTTTGTAACTTTATAGCAACTTGAATTACTTTTTAGGTAAGAAAATAAAAATCTACAAGTAACTGTTTTATTCGCTTGTCCATTCCCTCAGGCACCAGTGCTCTTTGACTAAAATACCATAATATCCTGTACCATTCTTTCCTGTAAATTGAAAAAGAAAGAATATAAAATTTCATGGATCCATCATTCAGTAGGTTCCGACATGGAAGGATTCATTAGCATCTGTTAATCAAAGGATTTGTCATAACCATGATAGCTACGCTAATGACCATATGCATAACACTAGTGTAAACAGAGGCTTCTGCTGGAAACCCTGACATTTCTCTTTTTGTATTTGCTGCTGTAACCAGCTAAAAAGCACCAAAAACAGCATGTGTGATTCCAGTCTTTCACTTCTTTTGTCATTAGTCTTGTAGATGTAATCAGCTGATTTGGGTGTTTACAGCTTAACAATGTTTGTCTCTTGTAGGCCTATGAATTGTCTTCAGTCTCTGACACTACTTGATATTTCAAACAATCACATTATAGATGGAAACCAACTTCATGCAATTTCAGATTTACCAAGGTAATATTTAAAATTCATGAGGGTAACAAAAGCATTGACTAAAAACCTGGAACAGTGAGCTGCAATGTCCAACAAACTTTTAAAGCGACATTGGTAGATTAGGGCAGAGACACTGCTTAAAGAGGACCTTTTACCACTCCTGACATGCCTGTTTTAATGGCTTCATGCATTCCCCATGTAATAACAATTCCGGAGCATCTATTCTTATGGCTCTATGTTGTGCCATTCCTTTATTATTTCTCCTAGAAGTTATGAATTAATTGCTAGCAGTCTGCAGTAAGGGTACAGGGGGGTGGTAACAAGTTTGGGGGTTGTCTCTGCACAGTCTGACAATGGCAGCACTGATTGGATAAAGTCACTGTGCAGGGACACACCCCCAACTGGTAATACCCCTCTATACCCCTACTGCAGACTGCTAGCAATTCATTCATAACTTCTACTAGAAATAATAAAGGAATCGCACAACATAGAGCCATAAGAATACATTCTCCAGAATTGTTATTACATGGAGAATGCATGAAGCCATTAAAACAGACATTTCAGGACTCAGGAGTGGTAAAAGGTCCTCTTTAAGTGGGAATGACTTCAGATTATTGATATTGTTGATCGAGCACCAAAGTGCTTTGGTGCTCGACTGACAATAATACGCACAAACCCGAAGATGAAATCTATTTTAGAGGAAAAATTGTTAGGAAAGATTCTTTCCTGTATATTTACTTGTATATAAAGTGCAAGTGCTGCCAAAAATTACAAGGAAGAGGCACTCCGATACAACCTGCATATCACATAAAGGAGGGTCTCATTCATATTGTTGTACAATTGTTCAGGTAGTGGGACTCCTACACTCAAAAAGCCTATGCACTAAGTGAAAGGGCTGCCAAAAATTCCAAGGAACCAGCTATCCAATACACCCTTTATTACACATAAAGGAGGGCATCATACACACACTTGAAAAATTATGATTGATGACCTGCTGGTGACCCTGAAAAACATTAGGAGCAAGGGCCTGCTGGTGACGCTCTAAAACATTAGGGGTGAGGGTCTGCTGCTGAGCTGACCATCTAAAACATTAGGGGTGAGGGTCTGCTGCTGAGCTGACCCTCTCAAACATTACGGACAAGTGCCTGCTGCTGATCTGACCATCTAAAACATGGGCGAGGGCTTGCTGGTGACCCTCTAAAAACATTAGGGGCGAGGGCCTGCTGCTGATCTGACCATCTAAAACATGGGCGAGGGCTTGCTGGTGACCCTCTAAAACATTAGGGGTGAGGGTCTGCTGCTGAGCTGACCCTGTAAAACATTAGGAGCGAGGGCAGCCTCATAAATATTTTGTTATGATGGAGGAGGAGGACGAGAAAAGAAAAATTGAACCATATACCCTTTTTTGTGGTGGAAGGGGTGCATGGGAATACAATGTATTCAATACACCATAAAAGCCACATTTAAAGTGCCTTTATGTTCAGCCCCTTTCTTCTGGTGGAGTAGAGAAGTCAGGGGCAATCTATGCCTTGTTCATTTCGATAAGAGTTAACCTGTCAACATTTTCAGTTGACAGGCGGATGCGCTTATCAGTTATAATTTCCCCAGCAGCGCTAAATACCCGCTCTGACAAAACACTGGCGGCAGGGCAGGCCAGCACCTCCAAGGCCTAGAGCGCCAGTTCTTGCCACGTGTCCAGCTTGGACACCCAATAGTTGTAAGGCACAAAGGGATCACTGAGGACGCTGACACGGTCTGCTACGCACTCCTTCACCATCTTCCAAAACTTTTCCCTCCTTGTGACACTAGGCCGTACTCCTTCACCATCTTCCAAAACTTTTTCCCTCCTTGTGACACTAGGCCGCGCATCAGGGTGAGGGTACTGGCGGGGTGTCATGAAACTGTCCCAGGTCTTGGAGAGTGTTGCCCTGCCTCTTTTGGAACTGCTGTGTGTTCCCCTCATCTCCCCTCCTCGGTTGCCCAAGGAAATACGTACTCTGCCAACAGCGTTGTCAGCTGAAAATTTTTGGAGCAATTTTTCCACAAGGACCTTCTGGTATTGCACCATTTTGCTAGTCTTCTCCACCACAGGAAAGAGATTTGAGAAGTTCTCTTTGTAGCGGAGGTTGAGAAGTGTGAACAACCAGTAATCGGTGTTGGCTAAAATGCGTATAACGCGAGGGTCATGGGAAAGGCAGCATAACATAAAGTCAGCCATGCGTGCCAGAGTCCCAACAGACAAGACTTTGCTGTCCTCATCAGGAGGATGACTCTCAGTCTCCTCATCCTCTTCCTTCTTTTCTGCCACGCTGAACATATGGAATAAACCTGCTACCCTCTGTAGCGGAGGCAACCGTCTCCTGCTCCTCATCATCATCCAATTTGCGCTGAGAAGACGAACTGAGGGTGGTCTGGCTATCACCCTGTGTACTGTCTTCCCCCATTTCCACCTCTTTCACATGCAAAGCATCCGCCTTCATTGTGAGCAGCGAGCGTTTCAGTAGACACAGAAGTGGGAAGGTTATGCTGATAATACCGGCATCGCTTCTCACCATCTGTGTTGACTCCTCACAGTTGTGTAAAACATCACAGAGTTCAGACATCCATGCCTACTCGTCACTTTTGAAGAGCGGAAGCTGACTGGAAAGGCGACAACCATGTTGCAGCAGGTATTCCACTACTGCCCTCTGCTGCTCACAAAGCCTGGCCAACATGGAGCTCCACCGTGTGCTCACGTCGCACAGAAGTCGGTGAGCTGGCTGTAGTTGATTTTCAGAAATGGGCACACATGCGGCACACCTTCACCAGTAGCTCAGGCAATTTGGGGTAGGTTTTGAGAAACCGCTGAACCACTAAGTTGAACACATGGGCTAGACATGGTATGTGTGTGAGATTGTCGAGCTCCAAAGCCGCCACCAAGTTACGGCCATTATCAGACACAACCATGCCTGGTTGTAGGTTGAGTGGCTAGAGCCACAGCTCAGTCTGGTCCCTTATACCCTGCCACAGTTCTTCGGCGGTGTGCTGTTTGTCACCTAAGCAAATAAGTTTCATCCTGGCCTGTTGCCGCATCCCCACTGCAGTGCTACTCTGCTTCCAGCTACTGACTGATGGCTGACTGGTGCTGCAAGATGAGAATTCAGAGGTGGAAGTGGAGGAGGAGAAGGGGGGGTTGCAGCCTCTAATGTAGGTGGTGGTGGAAATCCTGATGGAAGTATGGCCCGCAATCCTTGGCGTCGGTAGCACATGTGCCATCCCAGGGTATGACTTGCTCCCAGCCTCCACAACGTTTAGGTTGCAAATGACAGACAATTCTTTTATCGTCCGCACTTTCCTCAAAAAAGCGCCAGACGGCAGAACACCTACCCAGGGCCGGCGCGTCCTATACGCGGAATAGGCAGCCGCGTAGAGCGCCCCTTGGGAAGGGGCGCTGCTAGGAGCGCCGGCCCTGCCTCATGCTGCAGCCGCCCGAGCGCTCTGAATTGAGCCTCAGGCGGCTGCAGCACTACCCGGGCTGGTGCGTCCATGAGGGCGCACCGCCCGGGCGCAGCATGAAGAGAGGAGCTGACAGGAGGGAAGCGCTCAGCGCTCCCTCCTGTCAGTCCCTCATTGTAGCATGGCCGAGCTGTTTAAGGTCCGCGGGTACAGGAGCATCTGTCTCCTGTACCCGGCCGGACTGACATGAAGTGCGCACAGAGTGTGCACTTCATGTCAGTCCCCTCGGGTACAGGAAACTAAAGCTCCTGTACCCGTTGAGCATAAAGAGCTTGGCCACGCTACACTAGAGGTAAGGGGGGGGGGGGGATTGGGGGAGAAAGAGAATGCCAAGGGGGGGTGGGAGAGGGAGAATGACAAGGTTGAGAGGGGGAGAATAAAAAGAGTGGAAAGAGAATGACAAAGGAGAGGGGGGAGAGAATGACAAGGGGAGAAAGAGAATGACAAGAGGGAGAAAGGGAATGACAAGGGGGGGGGGGAGTGTGAAGAATGGCAAGAGGGGGGAGAGAATGATAAGTAAGGGGGGGGGAGAGAACTGGCGTTAGTTAAAGGGGTTCTGCAGTTTATTTAAACTGATGATCTATCCTCTGGATAGATCATCAGCATCTGATCTGCAGGGGTCCGACACCCGGGACCCCCGCCGATCAGCTGTTTGAGAAGGAGCGCCTCGGCCTTCTCGCTGTTTACCGCAGGCCCAGTGACGTCACGACTAGTATCACTGGCCTGGGCGGGGCTAAGCTCTGTTCACTTGAATGAAGCTTAGCCCCACCCAGGCCAATGATACTAATCGTGACGTCACTGCGAGAAGGCTGAGGCGCTACTGCCAGCGCAGCTGTCTTCTCAAACAGCTGATTGGCAGGGGTCCCAGGTGTCGGACCCCTGCGATCAGTTTAAATAAACTGCAGAACCCCTTTAATATGGCAGATCATGTGGGTGGGGCATTGTGATGTCACATGGGGGGGGGGGGCGGCAAACTTTTCTTTTGCCTAGGGCGGCAAAAATCCTTGCACCGGCCCTGCACCTACCCCTCGGCAAGGGAAATTGCCGCAAGGGGCTGCTCCGGGGAACAGTTGCGGGCCTGTTTGGTGTGGCCCGCCTTCTTCCTTTTGCCACCCCACTGCCTTTACCAGCCTGTTGTGGTGCTGCGGATCCCTCCTCCTCTCTACTGCTGTCCTGCTCTGCTTGCCACCTTCCCAGGTTGGGTGAGTGGTTTCATCGTCCTCCAGCCCCTCTTCCACTTCCTCACTCTGGTCATCCTCCTGACTTGTTGACCTAACAAGAACCTCACTTATTGACAACGGTGTCTCATCATGAACCTTTTGAGACACTAATTGCCGTTCCCCACCGTCATCTTCTTCTGACTGTTGATGCTCAAGAGTTTGGGAATCAGTGTACAAGATCTCCTCATGTCCCTCTTCAAGCGGGCTTGGCGAGAGGTCCAAATCAAGGAATGGCGATGAAAAGAGCTCCTCGGAATATTCGAGTGTGGCATCACTTGTTTTGCAAGTGACAGGGTAGTGCTTTACCGACTGGAAGCATTATCTGCTGGAATCCAACCGACCTGGTCGCACTGGTGTGACTTTGAGAGTGGTGTCCTATGCCGCCCTGCAAACTGGGACATGAGGACTGAGCCGAACCATGTGTCATCGGGTGCTATATGGCACCCGATGACACGTTCCGGCCAGCGAATCACTGTAATGCCAGTAACCAACATGGCTACAGCATTACAGTGAGTGCCAGTACTTTCCCACACGTTTATTGGCTGCGTAGCTGGCAACAAAAGTGCGTGGAGGAGACTCAAGCTTAGCTTAGCGCTAGAGCACACGCGGTGTTCGGCCGTATACCGCGATGCTTGAGTCAAAATGGTGTTCGCGCCAAGCATGCTCGCCCAACACTACTCATCACATATTGTACTTCATGACAGTGGTAAATTTGAGTCAAAATATTTCATTTTTATTTTTTTTAAAAATACCAAATTTACCAAAAATTTTGAAAAATTAGCAATTTTCTAAATTTCAATTTCTATGCTTTTAAAACAGATAGTGATACCTCCTAAAATAGTTATTACTTTTCATTTCCCATATGTCTACTTTATTTTTGGATCATTTTGTAAATTACATTTTCTTTTTTTGGGACGTTAGAAGGTTTAGAAGTTTAGATAATTTTAAGTAGCATTGTCACATTTGAAGACCCGCTGATGCACCCCTAGAGAAGAAACTCCAAAAAAGTGACCCCATTTTGGAAACTACGGGATAATGGCAGTTTTGTTGGTACTATTTTAGGGTACATATGATTTTTGGTTGCTCTATATTACACTTTTTGTCAGGCAAGGTGACCCAAAATGGGTGATTTGGCACTGTTTTTATTTTTTGTTTTTTTACAATGTTCATCTGACAGGTTAGATCATGTGCTTTTTTATAGAGCAGGTTGTTACGGATGCGACAATACCAAATATTTTTTGTTTAAGTTTTACGTAATAAAGTATTTTTTCTAAAAACCATAGTTTATTTTTTATTTTTTTGGCATTATTTTTGGGATGGTCTTGTGGAGGGGCTAATTTTCTTCGATATGAGATGACTGTTTAATTGGTACTATTTTGGGTGCATATGACTTTTTGATCACTTGGTATTACACTTTTTGTGATGTATGGTGACAAAAAATGGCTTTTTTAACTTTTTTTTTTACGGTGTTCATCTGAGGGTTGGGATCATGTGATATTTTTATACATCAGGTCGTCACGAACGTGGCGATACCTAATATGTATTTTTTTTTTGTTTTACACAATAAATGCATTTTTGATACAAAAAAGTCATGTTTTAGTGTCTCTATATTCTGAGAGCCATAGTTTTTTTTTATTTTTTGCCCGATTGTTTTATGTAGGCGCTCATTTTTTACGGGATGTGACCGTTTAATTGGTACTATTTTGGGGGGCATATGCCTTTTTGATCGCTTGTTGTTGCACTTTTTGTCATGTGAGGTGACAAAAAAATAGTTGTTTTTAGCACAGTTTTTGTTTTAGTTTTTCTACGGCGTTCAGTTGAGGGGGTGGATCATGTGATTTTTTTTTTTTTATAGAGCCGGTCGTTAGGGACGTAGCAATACCCAATATGTCTGTTTTTCTTATTTATTTTTTTTTTACAATTTTGTGTTTTATTTTATTTTAGGAAAGGTTTTTTTTTTTTTTTTTTTTTTTTTGTCCCACTCTGGGACATCATCTTCTGGGGTCTGATCAAACCGTTATCTCATGCCCAAAAAAATTAGCCCCTACATAAGACAGTCCAAAAAATATTGCCCAAAAAATAAACTATGGCTTTCAGAATATGGAGACACTAAAAAATCTGCTTTATTATGTAAAACTGAAACAAACAACCAAAAAAAGTTGTCATATTTGGTATTGTCTCTTCCGTAACAACCTGCTCTATAAAAATAGCACATGATCTAACCTGTGAGATGAACATTGTAAAAAACAGTGCCAAAACAGCTATTGTTTGTCATCTTGCCTCACAAAAAGTGTAATATAGAACAACCAAAAATCGAATGTACCCTAAAATAGTACCAACAAAACTGCCACCTTATGCCATAGTTTTCAAAGTGAGGTTACTTTTTGGAGTTTCTACTCTAGGGGTGCATCTTCAAATGTGACAATGCAACTTAAAATTATCCCAGTAAAATCTGCCCTCCAAAAACCATATGGCGTTCCTTTCCTTCTGCGCCCTGCCGTGTGCCCGTGCAGCAGTTTGCGACCACATATTGGTGTTTCTGTAAACTACAGAATTGGGGTAATAAATGTTGAGTTTTGTTTGGCTGTTAACCTTTGCTTTGTTAGCGGAACAAAAAAAATGGATTAAAATGGAAAATCTGCCAAAAAAGTGAAATTCAGAAATTTCATCTACATTTTTCTTTAATTCTTGTGGAACACCTAAAGGGTTACCAACGTTTGTAAAATCCGTTTTCAATACCTTGAGGGGTGTACTTTTTAATATGCATCCATTTATGTGTGGTTTCTATTAAGTAAGCCCCACAAAGTGACTTCAGACCTGAACTGGTCCTTAAAAATTGGGTTTTGGAAACTTTCTTAAAAATTTAGTAAAGATTTGCTTCTAAACTTCTAAGCCTTCTAACGTCCCAAAAAAAGAAAATGTAATGAAGTAGACATATAGGAAATGTAAAGTAATAACTATTTTAGGAGGTATCAATATCTGTTTTAAAAGCAGAGAAATTTAAATTTTTAAAATGGTGAATTTTTCCACATTTTGGGTAAATTTTGTATTTTTTTTATAATTAGAAAATAAATATTTTGATTTAAATCTACCACGGTCATGAAGTACAATATGTGACGAGAAAACAATTTCAGAATGGCTTAGATAAGTAAAAGCATTTTAAAGTTATCGCCACATAAAGTGGCATGTCAGATGTGCAAAAAAATGGCCTGGTCCTTAAGGTGAAAAATGGCAGGGTCCTGAAGGGGTTAATGACAGAGAAGACCAAGAGTTGCTCAACACATTATTATTTACATATAAAAGGAAAATAATAACAAGATAACCAAATAAAATTAAAGGAACTAATATAAGGGCAGGATTCCCCATTACCTCTTTGGAGGCTACGGAATTTCAATTAATGAAATTAAGCACTGAACTTATAGAGCATAAAATAAAATCCAGGAGGCACCACCGCAGAGAGGCTCTTGCAGCAAACAATACGTTCTGATTAGCAAGCACATCAAGTTGTTAGTGCCTTAAAAAAGTTGTCCGATTTGACCACGTTGCCACTCGGTAGATCTGTTCTACAGAGGCTGATCCCCTCTTGGGGGAAACGCCCACTGGAGGAGATATTTGTTTTGCTTGGTAGCAGAAGATAATGGCAAGCACATAGCAATAGAGGCTTTACTATCTGCAAGTCCTAAATTTTTGCCCTGGTATTGCAAAAGGAGATGGTATGACCTCCTGAAATGTTCTCTTTCTTTTAAATAAGCCAGGAGGCATGTACGCACATCCAGGTTAAGAAACTTCTGATCCTGCTCAGAAGAAGGAGACAAGCAAACAATGGAATTTTGTAATCGCGTTGGGCAGAAAAGCAGGAGAGTGTTTTAAGATGATTATGTCATCCATTATGGTAAGGAGGCTTGCAGGAGAAGGCTTGGATTTCCTCCACTCTCCTGGCTGTTGTGATGGCTAAAGGATGTCTTCTATGTCACCAGGTGATATGTCTAAAAAAGGAAATTCAGAAAGCTGTAGCTGAGATGAGATTGATTCAGATAACACGTCACAGTGTTATCCCTGTGACAAAAGCTATTGAAATCCATTGAAAAGTCAGTTAACCATTTCTTGCCATTTACTCAACTTTACTTAGCGTTACCCATCAAATTTAGCTCGGCTGCATCTGTATTTTTAAGTCCTGCCTTTAAAAAAAAAAATCTGCTATGCAGCAAGGTAGAGATCAGTCCATCAGAGAGACCATTCTGTTTTAACATGTTTTAAGTTGCAGTTGCGGAACACTGGGATGAAGTACAGGACCTTGATAGAGAAGCTTAGGACTTGTTGGCAGAGTCCAGATTTCCCCCAAAGCTATTCTTAGTAGAAGGGAAAACCAGGACCTCTTTGGCAAGTATGGCGCAATCATTATGACATAGGCTCTCTCCTTCAGAATTTTTATTAGAGCCTTGAAATTAAAGTAAATGGTGGAAAGGCTTAAAAAAGTCCCCTGGGCCAAGGCATGGGCTTCCCAACATCATCTGCTGATGTCGGTGGTGATGATGACACTATTTGATTTTCCTGACCCCCACCAAATCCCCTGAAGGTGCTTCTTGATCAGTCTTTTGATCCCTCATGCATACCGCCCTTTAAGAAGCATCATGAAATTTGCGGCTTATATTGAAAGGAAAGATAGCATTTCTTCCCTGGAGGTATCTGTGGCTAAATGATCTTCCAGTTGATTCAGCCATCGGGAAAGGGATCTAGCCTGCAAGTCGTTACTATGGCTGTTCTGAACATTGCCGTACTTGTCTCCCAGAAACGCTTTAGAAGTTCTTGGCATTTCTTATCTATGGAGTCTTTTAAGAGTCCCATATCTTCAAATGGAAGAGAAGGCTTTTTTGGGAAGCGTGCTACAGGGACATCAATTTTATTTAATTTTTTTCCCTATAGCTCTGCATCTTCATCAGCAGTTGGATATTTCCATGTAAATGCTTTAGAGACCC
The DNA here is from genome assembly GCA_033119425.1 of Bufotes viridis. Lineage (NCBI taxonomy): Eukaryota > Metazoa > Chordata > Amphibia > Anura > Bufonidae > Bufotes > Bufotes viridis. Next base: position 306,286,581 of record CM065592.1, read on the forward strand.
CTGGTCTTTTTTCCTGGATCTTTCTGCTCCTTATACATTTTTTTTTTTTATAAATTCCTTTGGATAGAAAAAAACTTTCTCCTTTTTTTCACCTATTGAGGTTCCTTAACATCTTCCATTTTCATAGTAGCTCTCACTGTTTTTAGAAGTAACTCGGTATTTCCTGGAAAACAATGGGGTAGACCCAAGTCATCATCAGATGAGTCCGAGTCACCATCAGAGAATAATTCACCTTCATCCATATCCGCCTGGAAACAAGAGGGTTCCAGAGTTTTTTAAGCAGAAGGCTGTGGAGAAGGCAAATGTATCCTTAAATCAATTGCTGAGTTTGCTTCTTCCTTGATTAGGGCTCTCATATTATCCATAAAAAAGGGGGACTCCTCTGCCACCAATTTCATATTACATTACATTTTCCTGCATAAGGCACATTATTGGGGAACTTTCACCACCAGAGGATTAAGCACTCTTGTCTAAAAAATAAACATAGTAAAACTGTTACCAGATAACCAAATCCCCAAAAGGGAATACCTGAACCAAGAAACACCCTGGTGGTGACCAAAAGGTATAGCATCAACCTACTATACTTTCCAAGGAAGGTGCAACATAATCAGCCAAAGAGCAAGAGGAGGAGGCTTACTAGGCTGAGAGCCTTGATGGGATCTGCAGACATCTTTAGAGTAGCAGACGGACAGCAAAGCAGAGGAAAGCACCCAGATTGCCCACACGCATGCTGGCCAACAAAGTTATAGTCTTAGTGCACCATCCACGCAACTTCCGGGATGTCCCTGCACTTGAAACATGAGGAGCATCACCAAAACTTGGGTGGGGGTGGGGGGATCTCCCTGCCCAGAGAAAATCCTGGTCCTCCATGGCTGCAAACTGCGCTCCCAATCTCCATGTTTCTGTGCTGACACAACCAACTCGGGGAAACCTTTACTAAAGGGCTTAAACCAAGAACGGAGAAGGGGATCTCTTGCCCCTCCCAGAACCTCCCTTCACTGGCCTGCCCTCCCACATGAAGTAGATAAAAAGGATACTGAGCACTATGGGAAATGCCAACCACATGCTCTCGGGACAAGACAGGAAACAAAAACTGAAGCGGGTCGGAGAAGGAACCCTGCAGTACTTTGGGGTAGGCAGGAAATGCAGTTCAATCTGTAGACATGTTACAAAGCAGGAGAAGCTGAGCTTCTGGGCTGCGGAGTGAAAGAGGGGTTTGTATTACTGATTGACAGGTATCTCTGTATGTTGTACGGAATCTTTTCCCACAAAACTATATATGAATCATCTCCGCAACCTAGCCCTTATTTTATACATATTGTATTACATTTTTTTCATTGCAGATTAAAGCACCTGAACATTTCAAATAACTTAATTTCATCAATAAAATTTCTTGCCCATCATGGTAAGTGATTTTCTTTACTTTATTGTGCTTTTAAACCCTTTGCGATATGTACAGTATATGTATGGCGGAAGTTGCATCTTCAAACGCCTCTTGAAACATGTTGCCCCCTCGCACATGCAGTGGGCATCATAACCGCTGGGTTTCTGCTGTTTCAAACAGGAGAACTGTGGCACATGTATGCAATCAGCCGTACTGTGACCACGGCATCTGAGCAGTCTGGAAGCGACAGCTAGAAAGTTGGCTTACATTTAGAAGCGGTGGTGGAGGCCTCTTCATAACTTCGGCGGATCCACTGCCAGCACAGGGCCTTATTAAGACTGGCGTTTTAGACATTTAATAAATGTGCCCTTATGTATCTGTTTTATTCTCTGATTATCATGCATATGCTTTAAGAACAACATAGTGTGCATCTTTCTTAATATTTGTTTTTTTTATTTCAGATTATTGCACTGAAAGTTTTACTTCTTTAAGTAGCTTGTCGGTTAATGGTAATAATATATCACAGGTGAGTTGTAAGGGGTGCTGGAGGAATTTTTCAGTCTTTGCATTCCCACATTCCATCCGGCCTTTCTGTGCATTAGGTACTGCAATTTGTGGATTCCGCAGATGGGTCCGTGATCCGTCTGCACCACAAAAAAAGTAGAACATGAGAACAGAGAAACCCTATTCTGTAGTGGTTCCGTGCCTCCGCTCCGCACCACACCTTCTGGATTGCGGACCCATTTAAGTAAATGGGTCCGCATCTGTGATGCGGGGGGGCACACGGCCGGTGCCGGCATATCGTGGACCCGCTATTTATGGGCCGCAATACGGGCATGGCCGTGCAATGGCTGTGTGCATGAGCCTTTGAAGGGGTTGTCCAGTATTTTTATGTTAATAGTCTATCCTCGGGATATGCCATCAATATCTGATTGTAATGGGAGCAATGCTGCAGTAACATGCTTCGTTCACCACACAATGGACAGTGCTGTGTAGTTCTTGAGCTACTCTTAAACAGCTGACTGGTGGTGGTGCAGGATATCTGACCATGCCAATCAGGTAATGATGGACTATCTTGAGGATAGGCCGTCAGTATAAAGGAAGTAGACAACCCCTTTAGGGTACTTTCACACTTTGCGTTGTTTGATTCCGGCAGGCAGTTCTGTTGCCTGAACTGCCTGCCTGATCAGGCAAACTGTATGCAAACGCATGTAATTTTTTCTGACTGATCAGGCATTTTTTAGACTGATCAGGTCTGAAAAATGCCTGATCAGTCGGAAAAATACATTCCAAAGCCGGATCCATTTTTCCAGTGTCATCCGGCAAAACTGAACAGTATTTATTTTTTTCCCATTTTTAAAGGTCTGTGCATGCGCAGACCGGAATGACAAATCCGTCATTGCGGTATTTTTAATGCCGGATCCGGCACTAATGCATTGCAATGGAAATTAATACAGGCATTCCGGCATGTGTTGCGAAATTTTGGACGGAGATAATACCGCAGCATGCTGCGGTTTTATCTCCGGCCAAAACACCGTTCTTTTCACACCTTGAGGGTACTTTCACACTAGCGTTCAGAATACATCAGGATGTCTTATCCTGATGCATCCTGAACGCTAGTGTGAAAGTACCCTCAAGGTGTGAAAAGCTCAATGAGACCAAAAGTGGTAATGAGGTGGGATTGGAAAAAAATGCAACTTCGTCATTGTTTTACATGTTTTGTTTGGAGCAGCTGATCAGCAGGGTGTTGGACCCCTTGGCAATCAGATATTGGCCTGTCCTGAGGATTGGCCATTAATATAAAAAATCTTGGGCAACCGCTTTAACTTTTTTTAATAACTATGTTGCTATTTAAGGCGTTTTAGTTTTTTTTTGTTGTTTTTTGATGGACAAATTGCAGATTTTTTTTTTGGGCCATCAATTGGGAGTACATAAAAGTTAGTAATTAGTATTATTATACCAATTCCATCTACATGTATGTGATAATGTGGTAATCGGGTCCCACCTATCCTTAGAACGGAGACCACAAAGTGATGGAGGGTGCATCATGCATGCGTTGCTGCCATTAATTTCTGTGCGTGTGCTGAAAATAGCCTAGCGCTGGCTCTGCTATTTCCTTAAGCCCCATAAAAGTGAACGCAGCAGTGCCTGCGCTTGTGCTTCCCATTCATTTAAATGGGAGCTCCAAAAATAGTTGAGCTTGACAAAATAAATGTGAAGCCCCAGTATTGGGTCTACAACACAATGAAAGCCAGATATCCCTCAAAGGAAGGAAAACTGGTGCAAAGGGGTGTCTCCATTACAGAGATCACCAAAGCCACCATATTAAGTGGCCCCTATGACAAGATCCCGCTTTTTTTCAAACTTTAAGTATGTGACGGGGAAAACCTAAGCCAGTTATCTATCCACAGACAGCTGTTTCGGAGTGTTGCCCCTCATCAGTGTGGAGTAGGATTCTGCTGTGTTGAGACTCTTAACTAAGGCTCCGCGGTAAGAATGAATGGAAGGCGGCTGTGAATGTATAGTGAGCCCTCTGTCACTTTTCTGGCTCTGTTCCAAGGATATCAGACATTGGGTGCATATCCTAGCAACAACCCCTTAAACCCTTTCTTTAAAGAGGACCTTTCACCTATTTAAAAACGAAAAACGAACTATATCTGTGGGCAGAGCAGCGCCCATGGGTCCCCCTGCACTTACTAGTATGTCTGGGCGCCGCAGGCACTATTTCCTCTGTGCTAATGTACACAGTGGGGAAAGGAGATTATGCAGCGAAGCGACAGCTGGGGCAAGGCCAGTGAAGTAGAGGCATGTGCAAGGCATGGCAGTTGTAGTTAGTAAACAGCCTCTCTAGTGACATCATGTGTATATCCACTGAATCTTGGAGCAACTTGGAGGGGAAAGAAGGATGCAGCAAAGAGACATTTTTATTCTAGTGATAGATGTTAAACCGTTTCCATGTACATTTATACTTTTTTTCCTGTGGACATTAAGGTACTGGCATTCCAGAAATGTATTTGTGTATTATTATTATTATTATAACAATTTAACAAAATGTAAAGAAAGATTAATAATGTAGTACTGTATGTCCTGTAATTTCTTTTACAGTGGTCTTTTATCAATGAGTTGAACAAACTCAGCAATTTACAGTCTTTAAATTGCCAGAATAACCCACTAATGGATTCTGACAAGAACCCTGAAACTATCCGACAACTTGTAATCGCAAAGATAGCAAGGCTAAACATTTTAAACAGGACTGAGGTAGGTGTTGATTTTTGCTGAGGCCTCATTATCCTTACAGAGTGTCACAAATCTGTTCTCAATGCTACTTTTTATAAACGAGTGCAGCTCTGTCACAGTCATTTCGATAGCAACCATCGATTGTATGGACTGGTATTCAGAACTAAAGCCTATAGACATGTCATTCATTCTGATAGAAAAAAATACAATAGACCTGCATTTATATATTTATAGTAAGCAGCATTTCCCTTATGTCAGAGCTTGAGAACAGATCTGTGACACACAATACATGAAAGGAAATCAGACACGTCATTTCAGACATACATGTGGATGGGCTTTGCTGTTCCAAGTGCCCAAGCTGGGCGGGCTTTGCTGTTCCAAGTGCCCAAGCTGGGCGGGCTTTGCTGTTCCAAGTGCCCAAGCTGGGCGGGCTTTGCTGTTCCAAGTGCCCAAGCTGGGCGGGCTTTGCTGTTCCAAGTGCCCAAGCTGGGCGGGCTTTGCTGTTCCAAGTGCCCAAGCTGGGCGGGCTTTGCTGTTCCAAGTGCCCAAGCTGGGCGGGCTTTGCTGTTCCAAGTGCCCAAGCTGGGCGGGCTTTGCTGTTCCAAGTGCCCAAGCTGGGCGGGCTTTGCTGTTTAAAGGGAACCTGTCATCAAAAAATACCATTTAAATGTATTAACAGTGCCCGCAAACTGTGTCCACATGGACCTTTTCCTCCTTATTTCAGTGCTAGCGTCATAGAGAAAATGCACTTTTATTCTGCCGCTGCCCCGTGCTTCAAGTCAGGATTGAAGTCATGGGGGCAGCGGCCTCGGCGTCTTTCACGGTCCTCTCCCCGCCCCCTGCCTCCTTGACTGACAGCCGTGATCGCATTGCCGGGACCGCGCTCTAAGGCCGCATGCGCAGTAAAGGGCGGCTGGAGCGCGGTCCCGGCTGCCGCACGTACTAAGCGCCGTCTTGCTTTCGCCGCACAGCGCATGCGCCTTGCCTCTGCGGCGTGCGTGCCGAAGATCACGTCGGCTGCGCATAGATGCCAGGCGCGGGCGCGTTTACTACAGGCTGTCGGGCGCATGCGCTGTGCGGCAAAAGCAAGACGGCGCTTAGTACGTGCGGCAGCCGGTACCGCACTCCAGCCGCCCTTTACTGCGCATGCGGCCTTAGAGCGCGGTCCCGGCAATGCGATCACGGCTGTCAGTCAAGGAGGCAGGGGGCGGGGAGAGGACCGTGAAAGACGCCGAGGCCGCTGCCCCCATGACTTCAAGCCTGACTTGAAGCACGGGGCAGCGGCAGAATAAAAGTGCATTTTCTCTATGACGCTAGCACTGAAATAAGGAGGAAAAGGTCCATGTGGACACAGTTTGCGGGCACTAGGAGGTACTGTTAATACATTTAAATGGTATTTTTTCCCTTCCCCCACGACAGCACCCAGAGAGATGGCTCCTCCTCCAAGGACAGGAAACCTGTAGCATAAAAAGGTGGAGCCCTCTCTCCTACCTCAGTGAGGTTTCCTGTCCCTGGAGTAGGAGACCTAGTAGCTTTTTCCTTTGCAGGGGACCCTTGGTTTGGAAATTCTAGGAGAGCCTAGAGAGCCAGGGGTTCTTTCCCAGCTCAGACCCATGCCGGGGGTACTTACAGGAGACGGGGATAGCAGGACCGTTTCCTGTTCGCAAGGCTGGCCTCGCGTGTCCCTCAGTGGAGGTGGACCGCGAGATGGAAGGAGATGCGGAGGCATTCGTCGGTCAGGAGCAACCCAGAGGGGTTTGTTTCCGGGGGCGCGCGCGTGGGCATCTGAAATAATAAGAAGAGGCCGACAGCAGGAAGCGCGCCGGGCCTGAACCTGTGACGCCCCGGAAGTGACGTCACTCAAGAGCCGGAAGCTCTGGTCACGTGATCGGAGCTTAAAGCCGGGACGCCAGAGCAGTAAGATCCTGTCTGGTGGGCATACTAGCTGGCGGTGCAATACTCGTGGAGCAGTCCCTGTGAGGTAGCAGCAGCAGGTTTCGGCAGAGGTTGGCCCAAGGAATATGTGGGACCCTCCGAGGAGGGATACTATTCCTTTTTTCTTTCAGGTTCTAAGCTCTATATGGGTGTATATGTATATCCTCAGGTTACAGCATGGAGGAGGATAAAAGACCTGAAGATGGAGAGGAGAAGCAGACTCCGGTATAAAAACCTCAGATGGGGTAAGCGGTGGTAACCAAATTTTTTCATACGTACTAATTTGAAGTTTGGTATATCTTTTGCTTTCTAGATCGCTAAAAAAGCGGTAGTCAAAAAGAAAAATAAGGAATGTGCGATCTGTAGATGTGCCCTTCCCTCTTCCTATTCAAAGAGATTGTGCCAGCAGTGCATAGAAAAGACGTTAGCCGAAGAATCCCCTAATTTCTTGAAAGATATTAGGACCCTAATCAGGACTGAAGTTAAGGACTCTTTAAAGTCAATTAAAAAGGGAAAAAAGTCGGCGGATTGTCATGAATCTGATTCATTTGAAGAGAGTGACCACTCGGAGGGAGAAATTGATTCTGAAGTCTCTTCTTTCTCGGATGAAGATTCGGACAGAAAGGTTTTGTTTTCCGCTGGAGACACAGACAAGCTTATTAAAACTATCAGAGCCACTTTAGAGTTAGAGGATGTTAAGGAGGACAAGTCTATGGCAGACGTAGTTTTTGGTGGTCTACGAAATAAGAAAAGGAGATGTTTTCCCTTACACAAAAATATTTCAGATTTAATTGAGAAAGAATGGGAAAAACCTGATAGAAAGCCCTTCATTACGAAAACCTTTAAGAGAAAATATCCTTTTGCGGAAGAGGCCTCTACTTCATGGGATAAAGCCCCTAGGTTGGACGTGGCCATATCTAAAATTTCTAAAAAATCCTCCCTGCCATTCGATGACATGGGGTATTTGAAGGATCCGTTAGACAAACGAATCGATACATGTTTGAAGTATACATGGGAAGCGTCATCGGCTTCCTTTAGGCCCAGCATAGCTGCCACAGTTACCGCCAGGTCGGTTTCAGTTTGGCTAGACAGGTTAGAGGGCCAACTTAGGGATAGGTCGTCCAGGGAGCAGATCCTGACTAGTTTGCCCACGTTGAGAAAAGCTATTGATTTCCTGTCCGATGCCTCTGTTCAGGCTGTTAGATTGGTGGCTAGGTCAGCATCTCTTTCTAACTCGGCCAGGAGGGCTTTGTGGTTAAAAAATTGGAGGGGTGGTGACATGGCTTCTAAAGTTAGACTCTGTAGTATCCCCTGTCAAGGCCAATTTCTCTTTGGTCCTGAGCTGGATTCCCTTTTAGAAAAGGCGGCAGATAGGAAAAAGAAGCTCCCTCAGGAGGTTCCTTTTTCACAGTTCAAAGGCTATAGAAAATCCTTTCGTAACCCCTCCAGGTTCCAGAATAGAAAACAGGGAGAAAGGGAACAGTTCTCCAGGTCTAGAGGGGCAGCTAACAGGGGGTTTATGTTCAGAAGCTCCGCTCCCCAGAAGGACAAACCATCTAAACAATGACGCCAGGCTTCAAGTAGGCGGCAGACTCCGGTTTTTTCTTGGCGCCTGGCAGCGGGTAGCAGGAAGATGGGTCACCGACATCATTGCAAACGGGTTAAAGCTAGAGTTCAAGGGCTGTTACCCTCAGAGGTTTTTTGTCACCAGGCCGTCCAAGAATCTAAAAACAGAAGTGGACTCGCTCATAGACAAGGAGGTGTTGATTCCGGTTCCCATGGGAGAGCAAGGAATAGGCTTCTATTCAAGCCTTTTTCTGGTAAAGAAACCAGATGGGTCCTTTCGCACCATTATCAATTTAAAAAATCTAAACAGATCTCTGGTAGCAAGAAAGTTCAAAATGGAAACAATAAAGTCAGCAATCAACCTAGTCTTTCCAGGATGCTTCATGTCCGTCATAGATCTGAAAGATGCTTATCTTCACGTGCCAGTACATCAGTTTTTCCAGAGATTCCTTCGGGTAGCGGTGCAGTGGGGCAGAGAAACGAGACATTTCCAGTTCCAGGCTATGCCCTTCGGGCTCTCGATGGCTCCAAGAATTTTCACCAAAATTCTGGCGGAGGTGGCCTCGTTTGTCCGCAGTCAGAACATTGTTTTTCTACCCTACCTGGACGATTTTCTTATAATTGCCGAATCTCGGGAAAAATGCCGGACTGCAGTTGCTCGGGTGATTCAGATCCTGGAAGACCTGGGTTGGATTATAAATATGAAAAAGTCGAGACTATCGCCCAGTACCTGTCAGAGGTTTCTGGGACTAGAACTAAATTCCTTGTGCCAAAGAACTTTTTTCCCAGTAGAAAAGTTACAAAAGATCCAGCTGGAGATTCTGACAGTTCAGAAGTCCCCCGTTCTATCCATCAGGAAAGCTATGTCTCTTTTAGGGAGCCTAATAGCATGCATTCCAGCGGTGCAATGGGCTCAGTATCATGCCAGAAATCTTCAGTGGGAGATTCTGGAGGTGACAAGCTCGGGGGAGAGGTCCCTAGACTCAAAAATGACACTATCTGGAAGAGTTCGGAGGTCCCTGGATTGGTGGCTGAGAATAGAAAATTTGAATCAGGGCATCCAGTGGAGTTATCCGGAACCAATTGTTATCACTACGGATGCCAGTCCTTGGGGCTGGGGGGCACATTATGCAGATCATGTACTACAGGGGAGCTGTTCTCAGGCACAAAGAGCGTTCTCGTCCAACAGGAAGGAACTGAGGGCGGTTCTGCTGGCCTTAAGGGCAGCCCAGCAAGACATTCAGCACAGACATGTCAGAATAATGACAGACAACAGGACAGTGGTTGCATATTTAAATCATCAGGGAGGCACGAGATCCCGCTCTCTGATGAAGGACACAGAACGGATCCTTTCAGAGATAGAAGATCAGACCATCCACATTTCTGCTCTGCATATAAGGGGAAGAGAGAATACGCAAGCGGATTTCTTGAGTCGTCACTGGCTAAAAGAAGGAGAATGGACCCTGAATACACGAATATTCTCAAAGATAGTAGATCTTTGGGGGAAGCCGGATATAGATCTATTCGCAACCAGGATGAACAGACAGGTGCAAACTTTTTGCTCCCTCAATCCAGACGAATCCCCGTTTGGGGTGGACTCCTTGCTCCTGCATTGGAATTTTCAGCTGAGTTATGCATTTCCCCCGCTGCAACTTCTACCCAGAGTCCTCAGGAAAATAAGGGAAGACAGAGCGGATGCGATAGTAATCGCACCGTTCTGGCCAAAGAGAGCTTGGTTCTCGCTCCTCAGAAACATGTCAGTCTCAGATCCTTGGATCCTTCCGGATATCCCGGATCTCCTGTCACAGGGCCCAGTAAGGCACCCGCGGATAAAGACCTTGCATCTTACGGCCTGGAGATTGAGGGGACACACCTAATTAAAATGGGGTTCTCTGAGACCCTTATCACTACGCTACAGAAAAGTAGGAAGAAGACAACCAACGTAATTTATGCTAGGATTTGGAAAAAGTTCCTATCCTTTTCAGGCCTTAATAACCAGGTTTGGCCGGAGGAGGTTAGAGTTGGGCAGGTCCTAGAGTTTTTGCAGCAAGGTCTCTCTATGGGTTTGGCTAAATCTACCCTTAAAGTTAAGGTATCGGCCCTTTCAAGTTTTTTCTCGACAAACTTAGCCTGGGACCCCTGGGTGGTCAGGTTCTTTCATGCGGTGGATAGGATAGCTCCGATTAGGGGTCCAAACTTTCCGCCATGGGATTTGAATTTGGTACTTAAGGCCCTGACAATACATCCTTTTGAACCCATAGAAAGCTGTTCCATTAAGCTTCTCACCCTTAAACAGTTTTTTCTGATAGCTCTTACCTCCACCCGTAGGGTCAGTGAGATACAGGCCCTTTCTATTAATCCCCCCTTTATGTCGATCAGAGAGGATAGAGTGGTAATCAAACCTGACCCAAAGTTCGTTCCAAAAGTTCCATCTAGAACTAACCGTATGCAGGAGATAGTTCTCCCAGTATTTTTTCCAGATCCAGAGAATGAGGAGGAGGAGAAGTGGCATTGCCTGGATATCAGGAGATGTCTGATTCAATATCTGGGACAGACGAGGGACTGGAGAAAGTCCTCATCTTTATTTGTCTTACATGCTGGCAGTAGGAAAGGTAATGCAGCTTCTAAAGGTTCTATCGCTAGGTGGATTAGGGAATTAATCTCCTCAGCCTACACCTTCTCGGGATCCTCTCCTCCGGTTTCCATAAGAGCTCATTCTACCAGGGCAGTGTCGACCTCTTGGGCCGAGAGATCCTGTGTATCAATTGATCAGATTTGTAGGGCAGCCACCTGGTCTTCACCCTCAACCTTTTATAGGCACTATAGACTTCAGCTGGACTCTATTTCTGACCTTTTGTTTGGTAAAAAGGTGTTGGAAGTCGTTACCCACCCTAAGTAGTTCTCTGTAACAGCACCCACAACAGCACCCACTTATTCCCTCCCTTTCTTCTTATAAGGTGTTGGGGTCTCCGTGTGTTGCACGAGGTGTAAGCATATAAAAAAAAAAAAAAAAAAAAAAAAAATCATTTGATGAGTAAAAATTGGGGAGTCCCTCTCATGCTCTGTAAACTCACTGAGGTAGGAGAGAGGGCTCCACCTTTTTATGCTACAGGTTTCCTGTCCTTGGAGGAGGAGCCATCTCTCTGGGTGCTGTCGTGGGGTCTGGAAAAAACGCTTACCGGTGAGTGTAACCGTGGTTTTTGATGACAGGTTCCCTTTAACTGTACAAGCCCACCACTTTTCCCACCTTTCGTCTCCTCCTCTAACATCCCAAGGAACCCTTTTGAGCAGAATAAAAGTGCTTTTCCTGGACATGGACTAAAGATTCAAAGTACACACAGGTATATCTGGAATGAGTTTGCAATCTTCTTTGGGGCTATGCTTTTATATTGGATGAAATTGAATTCAAAATATCCTGTGCTCTCTTCAATAATCTTGTGCAGCGATTTATATTGATGTCCTATTGTTAGGATAGGTCATCAATATCAAATCAGTGGGGGTCTGACACCTGGCGCCCCCACCGATTAGCTGTTTAAAGAGGAGGTGGTGCTCCATGCGAGCGCTACTTCCTGTTCATTACACTGCACTTTGTCTTGGAAGTGCAGTGTAATGACGAGTACTCGCTACATTCACCACTCCACAGGAGACGATGTGTAATCTAAAGACCAAGAAGCAGCGCTCTCGTGGAGCACCTCCCACTTGTCAAACAGCTGATCGACGGGGTGATGGACCCCCGATCCGAGGATAGGTCATCAATATAAGTCACTGCACAATCCCTTTAATGAACATAGTCCTAGAGTACGACTGTTATGTGTCCTGTAAAATACTCTTGTGATATGTAACAGATTCTTCCACAAGAAAGAAAGGGAGCTGAACTTGACTACAGAAAAATGTTTGGGACTGAATGGCTAAAATCTGGTGGAAATCGGAACGCTGACCTTAATAACCCATCCATGGAGTTTCTGACAGAACATCCTCGATACAATGAACTTATAGAAAGTAAGAAATGCTTTTGTTGTATTCAAGTATTTGTAAATAAAGGAAATTAATTACCCCGTTAATTTTGTAGGCTACTTTCACATTAGCGTTTTTGCTGGATCCGGCAGGATTCAGAAAAAACACTTCCGTTACTGATAATACAACATCTGCATCCGTTATGAACGGATCCGGTTGTATTATCTGTAACATAGCCAAGACGGATCCGTCATGAACTCCATTGAAAGTCAATGGGGGACGGATCCGTTTTCTCTTGTGTCAGAGAAAACAGATTTCTCGGCATCCTAGGATAGAAAGCAAACCGCAGCATGATGCTGTTTGCTCACCGCTATGAGAACGGAATGGAATGCATTTCGGAGAATTCCGTTCTGTTCAGTTACGTTTTGTCCACATTGACATGGAATGGGAACAAAACGGAAGCATTTTTTTCCAGTATTGAGACCCTATGAGGGATCTCAATACTGGAAAATAGAAACACCAGCATAAAAGTAGCCGTAAACGTTTAGACCTAGATCAAAATTTCACCCTTTGGAATGCTCCAGAATTTTGTTGGTCATAGTTGATAAATGTGGATTGTGCTATTTCTCCATTATTTCTCCTGGCAATGGGTAAATAAATTGACAAACTAGTGTTACAATCTCTCTCACACTTGCCACATCCAATATGGTGTCATAAGGCCATGTTGTCACCACTGAGTCAACCGTTTCAGAATGAGTAGTTGCACATCCCACTGAAATAGTTAATGGCAATACCAAGTTGTCCATTTAGGTTTCACACGAGCGAGTACACTGCGTTGAGCTAGCAGCGTGTCTTTGCAAGAGCTCCCATCCCCTACCTACATAGCACTGATAGGATCGCATAGCATTATATTTATTTATGATGCTATGTAACCCTTAGAGTTCTGAAATGTATTGTATAATACAGGCATAATGTTGTCAGTGTTATTCAGTACATTCCAGAACTCTAAGGGCCGTTGCAGACGAGCGGATGCACTCCGTGTTATCCACAGCGAGAATGAGACCCAAGCTGCGCGCGGTGGACATCAGAGGCACGAAGCAGTAACATGATAGATACTGCTCCGTGCCTCTCTGTGACCCTTTCACTACAGAATCACTGTGAGATAAAGTTGTCACAGTGATTTTGTAGTGAAAGGGTCACAGAGAGGCACGGAGCAGTATCTATCATGTTACTGCTTCGTGCCTCTGATGTCCACCGCGCAGCTTGGCTCTCATTCTCGCTGCGGATAACACGGAGTGCATCCGCTCGTCTGCAAGGGCCCTAAGGGTTACCTAGCATCATAATAAATCAATATAATGCATTATCAGAATAGAGGCGTTTTTGTTGATCCATGACGGATCCAGCAAAAATGCTGGTGTGAATGTAGCCTATATCATAAATTTCCAGAAGAGGGACATCACAGTGCAGAGTTCTAAGAAGAGATGCTCCACAATTGTTATTTTATAGGGAATACTAAAACTATCAGGAGAGCTTGATGGGTTAGTTATGAGAAAGATGCTTTAGTGTCTAACTTCTCCTCTCATTGAAATCAGTGTAATAAAGTAGTTAGATTAGTTCCCTCATATATATTATGTTTGTTTTGCCTGTTTAGGCACAGCAATTCGTTTTGTTTTGTTGATGCTTCCTAAAGGTATGGCCAGAGTTTTCTGGAAAAGGTCTTGAGACAGATCTAACTGCAGGATTTATTGTGCCAAAGTAGTAAAATGTTAAAAAACAAACAAAAAAACCCACTATTTTTATTTGATATAACCATATTCTTACTGGCCCGTAGAATATGACTTGATATTTTTATTGCACTGTAAACAGCAGGGAAAAGTGATGCCAAAAAAGGAAAGCAGAATTGCTGCTTTTTTTGCATTTGCCCCATCCCAAAATTAATAAAAGCTAATCAATAAATGAATGGTATGTAGATAAAAACAACAACTAATGATAGGGGTAATTCTGACCATCTTACCAGATCTGAAAAAAATCTTTTGGACATTTGCTTTTATAGAATATGGGGCACCAGATGATGCAGAAATCAAGCAACCAGAGCCTTTTGCCTTGAAAAATCAACTGCTTAGTAAGTTTAGAAGACAATTTGTAACATGACATCATATATTGTAGTATTGTTTTAATCTTTTATTTTTTTATTTTTATTGTTTTAATTTGTGTTGCTGTAATTTACCTATACAAAACATTGACAATTATCTAATTTCTGCTGCTTTCTGTGTGCAGTTTCATCAAATGCTGGCCAATGCAAATCCATAGAAACCAGTCTCATGTAATACATGAGTGGAATTTTTATACAAACTACACCCACATTTGGATGAGTAGTCATTAACTCCTTTAAGGGGTTGTGCAATTGTTTTGGAGTTTATCTTGCCAACCTCAGCCTACGTTACCTGTTGAAAAAAAATCATACTCGCCAATTTTCATTTCTGGCTCCATTCAGAGGTTTTCCAGTGCTCATCCTGTAAACTTCTGGATGGATGGGGTCACATGCACTGCCCCGGTGAGGTCTCCCCAAGCAGCAAATGACGCTTTATTGCATGTCATTGGGAGGGAACGCATCACGTGGTGCCCATGGACAAACACTTAAAATGCCACAGTATATAATGGATTTAACCCATTCCCGTCCGCCCAATGTAAATTTACGTCGGCGGTCGGGCATTTAAAAAACAGCAGGCACCCAGGATTAATGTATATGATCAACGATAATGTTGATCGCATACATTTAACCCCCACATATGCTGTGGTCTAATGTGACCACGGCATCTGGGAAGTAAAAGACCGGGAGCGCAGGCTTCTGACCGTGCTCCAGCTCCCTCCGGTAAGGATCGGGGGAGCTGGATGAAGTGTGCAGCAGCCTCTATACTCAAGATTGGTACAGGGCTGACCCACACTAGTTCCTGTGGAGAGCTTCCCTGTGGCAGGGCTCCGTAGGAACTTAAGGGGTCATTTGTTAAGACCAGCGTTTTAGATGCTGGCGGTGGATGTGCCGAAGTTTTGTAGAGGCGTCGGCCTCTACATAACTTAGATCAGGCGTCTTCAAACTGCGGCCCTCCAGCTGTTGCAAAACTACAACTCCCAGCATGCCCGAACAGCCTACAGGTGTCAGCCTACAGCAGGGCATTGTGGGAGTTGTAGTTTTACAACAGCTGGAGGGCCTTAGTTTGAGGATTCCTGACTTAGATGTATCCACCACCTGTCTAAATCGACGCCAGATCCCTTGCTGCCGTAGATTTAGACCATTTTCTAAACCTGCCGCAAATAAACTTTGTGTCACAATCTGCAACAGATATAGTGGTGTATATCAGTTAGTAAATTATTTCCTTAGTGAAATTCTAATAGACTCCAATGCTAATTGAATCCCTAGCGAATGTGCATGTGTTCTGAGTGGGGAGTATGCTTCTGTTAAAGGGGCTGTCCACAATCAAATTGATATTTAAACAACCCCTTCCCCGCCAAACCTGTGAAGGGAACAATTCACTACTGAGGTCAGTTTTTGGCTGTAGTGGTGCGCACGACCCTGTCCGTATGAGAGTCTATGAGAAAAGCAATCTAATAAATGCTTGCTATAGTTCCCTAGGGGAACTAAGTGTAAAAAAAAAAAAGAAAAACACTGGAGTTTGTGTGTTCTCCCCGTGTTTACGTGGGTTTCCATTGGAGACAGAGGCATGCTACTGTCTGTAAAGCGCTGCGGAATATGTCAGCGCTATATAAATGAGTATAATAAATAAGGGGTTAATCATTGATCATGACATCATAAGAGATTTGTCAAATTCCACATCTGCTTGGGCAACATACAACCTAAATGATCTGAATGTTGGAAGTTCATGCAGATAGTATGAGAATCTATTAGAAAACTTTTAGTCAAAACAAGGGTTCAGCTTTCTTTTAGATAGCTATACGTAATAAACTATTAACTCAATGTGAATGTATGGAATAAGTTGACTTAAGCTGGTTGGTATTAATTAGTGATGACTGAAGCGAGCTTTAGATCCTAGATCCAAAGTCACTTCACTCAAAACCTTGATTCAATTCCGTACAGAGATCGATCTCCATACAGCATTAAAATGTACGGCCTCCAATGAGGCGAAGTCAGTTATTCCCGAAGTCTCGCGAGACTTCGTAATTAACTTAAGTATTTGATTTTTAAACTGAAACATTTTAAAACTTAGATCTGAATTCGTCTTTAGTTTGGATTGGTACCTTGGAACTGAAGTCAAGTTTGGATCCAAGTTTGAAAATGGTTTTTCAGTTTAAAAATCAAATACTGAAGTTATTTACCGAAGTCTCGCAAGACTTTGGGAATAACTGACTTCGCCTCATCGGAGGCTGTACAGAGATGGATCTCCATACAGGATCAACCCCTTCAGTTCCGAGCAACTTTTCACCTTAAATCCCAGGCTGATTTTTGCAAATCTGACGTGTCACTATATGTGGTAAGAACTTTCGAACCCTTTTACTTATCCAAGCCATTCTGAGATTTTTTTTCTCGTAACACATTGTACTTCATGAAAGTCACAAATTTGAGTCAATATATTTCACCTTTATTTATGAAAAAATCCCAAATCTACCAAAAATTATAAAAAATTCACAATTTCTCTGCTTTTAAACAGAAAGTGATACCTTATAAATTTTTTTTACTTAATATTCCCCATATGTCTACTTTATGTTGGCATCATTTTGTATATGTCATTTTATTTTTTTAGGACGGTAGAAGGCTTAGAAGTTTAGAAGCAATTTTTAAAATTTTCAACAAAATTTCCCCAAAAATTTTTTGGAGCACCAATTCAGTTATAAAGTGATTTTGAGGGGTTTACGTAATGGAAACCACCCATAAATGACCCCATTTTAGAAACTACACCCCTCAAATTTTTCAAAACTGATGTTACAAACTTTGTTAACCCTTGAGGTGTTCTACAAGAATTAAAGGAACATGGAGGTGAAATTTCAAAATTTCACTTTTTGGGTAGATTTTTTATGTTAATCAATTTGTTTCTTGCAACACAGATAGGGTTCACAACAAAATAAACCTCAAAATATATTACTCTGATTTTGCAGTTTACAGAAATACCCCATATGTGGCGGTAAACTGCTCTATGGGCACATGGCAGTGGTCAGAAGGAAAGGAGCGCCATATGGGTTTTGGAGGCAGATTTCGCTAGAATGGTTTTTAGGCACCTTTTTGTATTTGAAGAGACTCTGACGTATCCCTATAGTGGAAACCCTCAAAAAGTGGCCCCATTTTTGAAACTGCACCCTTTAAAGAATATATTAAGGGGGGTACTGAGCACTTTGACCCCCTAAGGGTTTTACGGAATTTGGAAACACTTGGCTGTAAAAATGAAGTTTTGTTTCTTCCTATAAAATGTTGCTTTAGCCCCCAATTTTTCATTTTCACAAGGGGGAACAGGAGAAAAAGCACACTATAATTTGTTACTCATTTTCTCCTGAATACGGCAAAACCCCATATGTGGTGGTGAACTGCTGTGGGGGCACATGGCAGGAGTCAGAAATGAAAGAGCGCCATATGGCTTTTGCAGCGCAGATTTTGATGGATAGGTTTATGGGTGCCATTTGTTTTTATTTTTTAAGTGATTGTCTTCTGTGAGGGCTTATTTTTTGTGGGATGAGGTGACTGATTGGTACAGTGTTGGGGTACTTAAGACTTTTTGATCACTTGGTAAACTTTTTGTGAGGCAAGGTGAAAAAAAAATGGCTGTCTTGGCAAGGCCTTGGATTGACAGCGGGCTAGCCCGAAGCTGTGTTCATCTGTGTGCATACGTGCACTGAGTGTGCACGCTGGGAACCAGAGCGTAGCAGCTCGCTGATCTACACCAGGACGGAGGGGAGATTGGCAGTGATGGGTGGGACTACTGGGTCAGAGTAGAAGCTCGTTAAGGGCATAGGATGTAGAATGAGATAGGGGCAGCTAAAGGATGAAGTATTATGAATGGAACTACAGTATGGGGACAGGGAATCATAGAGAATGATTGATTTCTGTTGATGGATGTTGAAAAAGGATGGGACCAGTGGAATAAATTAAGTCTAATGAAGTATAAAAATAAATATAACCTGATGGGGAGGGTGTGAGGATGCCAGATAGGTGGGGCAATGTAGAAATTGGTACGGTTATGGCAAAAAAAAGAAAAGAAAAAGTGTATGAATGGTGGAGGGATAGAGCATTGTGATCCAGAATAAAAGTAATTACCTAGCAGAAGCATACAAAATCTTAAACGATGAAGAGTATTACCAAATCTTGACAGAAAATCCACTAAAAGAGGACACCAAAAAACTGATACACTTGTTAGAAGCAGCCGAAAACCAGCAAATGCTGTCTAAAAAAGAAAAAGTACATCATTATGGATCATCTGAATCTAGCGCTTTTTTATAACCTACCTAAGGTACATAAATCCATCACTAATCCACCAGGGAGACCAATCATTTCCGGGATATCTTCCTTGACCTGTAATTTGTCCCATTATATAGATATTATATTACAGAAGTATGTAATTGAGCTACCCTCATATCTAAAGGATTCAGCAAGTCTAATTTTCCTTCTCAAGGAAGTCAAATGCGAAGAACCCTATATCTGGGCAACATTAGATGTCTCAGCATTATATTCCAACATTCCACATACAGCCGGAATAAATGCCATACAGCACTACCTACGGAGAGATGGGACCCTGCCTGCCTTACAAAGTCAGTTAATACACAATAAGCTTCATTTTAAACTATAAAACTTTTACTTTTGAAAACAAAATATGCAAACAAACAAAAGGGACCGCTATGGGCACGCATTTTGCACCAAGCTTCTCAAATTTATACATGGGATTATTTGAGGAACAATTAATTTACAACGAACACCCTTGTCGCAATAAATTGATATTCTACAGGCGGTATATTGATGACCTGGTAATAACCTGGAACGGAAGCTTGGAAGATGCTAATAGCTTTACATTCCATTTTAATAATATCACCTTCAATCTCACATTTACGGCCAATTACTCTAAAGCAACCATGGAATACTCAGATTTGGTCCTTTGCTCAAATGGAAAATCCATAGAGACCAAAACATTCTATAAGAAAGTAGATGGCAACAGCTACTTGGATTACCAAAGTGACCATCACAAAATATGGAAAAATAATTAGGGCTGCAACGATTAATAGACGTTATCGATAATATTCGATAACAGGATTCGTTGTCGATGAATCCAGTTATCGAATAATCGGCCGATTTGTTGCAGTCGGCAGTGTTTAGAACTTACTAGTACACTTCGTAGCAGGCAGCAGCAGCGTAACTCACTACGTCACGTGCCTGCTCCTCCCACTTTATGAATGAAGGCGGCGCAAGCACATGGTGTAGTGAGGTGCCCTCACAGATGCCCCCATAACAGTGCCATCCACAGATGCCCCCATAACAGTGCCATCCACAGATGCCCCCATAACAGTGCCATCCACAGATGCCCCCATAACAGTGCCATCCACAGATGCCCCCATAACAGTGCCATCCACAGAGGCCCCCATAACAGTACCATCCACAGATGCCCCCATAACAGTGTTATCCACAGATGCCCCCATAACAGTGCCATCCAGAGATGCCCCCCCTCCTTAACAGTGCCATCCACAGATGCCCTCCCCCCCCTTAATAGGGCCATCAAACAGATGCCCCCCCTAAACCGTGATAATTAGCTTCAATGCCTGCACTTGTCAAGGGGTTGTTCAGGTCCAGTGTGCGTGCTTTCTTTGAAACTGCGGTCATGTGGAGCTTCCAAGCCACCGTAAAGGACCAGCTTCACAGCAGATGGCGTGATATCCTATCAGAAAAGGTTCTAAATCCTGTCATTATTTCCACTGCGCTGGACCCAAGATTTAGGAAGTTGAAGTTTCTGACACCTGAACAAATTCTAAATGTGCAGGCAAAAGTGCAGACAGAGCTGCTTGCTCTAAGAAGAATCGAAATCCTGGAGGTGCAGCAGGAAACTACCACGTCTACTTCTACAGCTGATGCTGAGCCAGGACCTTCAACATCAAGAACATCATCAATACTGGAGACTCTCCTTGAGTCTGGTTGCACCAGTGAAGAGGACACAGAGGGAGAACACATGGAGGAGGATATTAACAGAGTCATCAGAAATGAAGTACAGTCCTATTTTGCTGAGAAGCCTCTCCACAAGGATGGCAACCCTTTGAGCCGGTGGATGTCTAACAAAGACCGCTATCCTACATTGGTTAAACTTGCAAGATCATTCTTGTCTATCCCAAGTACATCCACACCGTCAGAAACGCCTCTTCTCAACAACAAGCAACATAGCGTGTAAGAAGAGAGCTAGCCTCAGCCTTGACCATGTGGACATGTTGTCTTTTTTACATTGTAATGCAAAATTTTTATAATTATGTAACTCCTAAAATTTTTTAATATGGCCTTTGAACATAGTTTTTCAAGTAAAATCATATAAACCCCTTTTTTTTTGTCATTCTGTTTTTTCCCGATTAATCGATGAAATTATCGACAACTAAGCGACTATTCAAATAATCGTTAGCTGCAGCCCTAAAAATAATATTCCATTTAGCCAATTCAAGCAAATCCGTAGAAATTGCACGAACAATGTGGATTTTAAATATACCAGAGTCAGATCATCAAAAAGAGATTTCAAAACAAAGGATACCCCAGTAAGGACATAGCAGCGGCCTACCAACGTGCAAAGGAACACACTCGGGAAGAATGCCTTTCTTCACAAAAAATTGAACAAGTTGATCCGAAAGCCTACAAAAATTTCGAATCCACTTTAATTACCACATATAGTATCAACCATAATATCCTGAGGAACATCCTCGACAAACATTGGCCCATTTCACATGCAGATCCCAAATTACGTTTAGGAGAGCCCAAACCCTCAAGAATTGTATTGCTCCCAGCCGGTTACAGGATTGTAAAAAGAACGCCACATCCTACCACCTTATTTCCACAATTTCTTGGGAGCTATAGATGTGGACATCGTCGGTGCAAGTGTTGCCTCAATATCTCTTCCCAGGTCACCAAATTTTCAAGTAATATTACTGGAGAACAGTTTGATATCAAACATTTCCTAAATTGTTCTTCAACTTATGCTATTTACCTGTTGGAATGTACATGTGGACTACAGAACATTGGTCACACCACCCTAACTCTGAGGGAAAGAATCAATAAACACTGCTGGAACATAACGAATGGCTTCACTAAACACGGAGTATTCAGACATTTCCCTCAGACTCACAATAAGGACCCCATAAACCTTTTCATTTGCTCAAAATATACACCATGATTCGTATAAATCCCTTTCCCAATTTTTCCTCTTGTTACCTAGCTCCTATATATACAATTCCCTATCCCTCCACCATTCATACACTTTTTCTTTTCCTTTTTTTGCCATAACCATCCCAATTTCTACATCCCCCCCCCCCCCACCTATCTGGCATCCTCGCATCCTCTATATTTATTTTTATACTTCATTAGACTTCATTTATTCCACTTGTCCCATCCTTTTTCAACATCCATCAACAGAAATCCTTCATTCTTTATGACACCCTGTCCCCATAGTTCCATTCATAATACCAGTTTCCCCTCTGACCCAGTAGTCCTACCCATCACTGCCAATCTCCCCTCCAATCTGGTGTAGATCAGCGAGCTGCTGCGTTCCTGGTTCCCAGCGCACGCATGCAGCACCGATGAACACAGCTTCGGGCTAGCCGTCTGTCAATCCAAGTTATAAGTTATCCATTATCATTATTATTAAATGTATCATTCAAACCACTTACATCATCCATTTTCTTCTTTCCACATCACAATGGTCCCATTTTAGACATACCCACAGTTCACTTTGTATTTTGTCCCCCCCTTACTTACCTGGTTTTGTCATTTTATTCACCTCCAATGAAATGTAATTCAAATGATGTGTCATCTACCATTTTATTACGTGCGATTTAAACCATGCATCATATTATAGATTATTTAATATAATTGCACATTATGAATTCCACATTATAAATCCTATAGGAGCGTTATGAACTATATTTCTGACAATGTGCTCTTTTTTTATATACGGTATATATATTTATATATATATATATATATATATATATATATATATATATATATAATCTTTTTATGTTTTCTATTGTACGTTGATCTACAAATTGTACTTTTAGTAGTTTTTTATCTACCTAACAGATGTTCTAACCATTTATTTTCTCTTGTACATTGAATATATTTTTATACGATTACTATATCTATACCTTTATATGTTTCTTACCCATTCATCTCTTATCATTATATGCTATCTCTTATCAATATTATGTTTTTTAGACTTGAGAAAGGAGTACATTCACGTTGTCACTTATTATTAATAAAAAAATTCTACATACATCCATTGAGGTCGTGTCTTTGCGCCTAGAGGTATCACATTTGTGTACTGTTCCAGTACATTTCCCCCTATTTTAGTTTGAGGTACATAAGACTTTTTGATCGCTTGGTATTACACTTTTTGTGATGTAAGGTGACAAAAATGCCTTTTTTGTCAGTGTTTTTTTATTTTTTATTTTTTTTTACGTTGTTCACCTGAGGGGTTAGGTCATGTGATATTTTTACAGAGCAGGCCATTACGGACGTGGCAATACCTAATATGTATACTTTATTTAAGTTTTACACAATAATATCATTTTTGAAAGAATCATGTTTTAGTGTCGCTTTAGTCTGAGAGCCATATTTTTTTTTTTTTTTATGCGATTGTCTTCGGTAGGGTACCATTTTTGCGGGATGAGATGACTGTTTGGCACTATTTTGAGTTACATATGACTTTTTGATAGCTTGCTATTACACTTTTTGTACTTTTTGTAAAAAAAAATTTAGCACAGTTTTTATTTTATTTTTTTGACTGTGTTCACCTGAGGGGTTAGGTCATGTGATATTTTCATAGAGCCGGTCGCTACGGTCGCAGCGATACCTAATATGTCTAGTACTTTTTTTTACTTTTTTGGGGGAAAAGGACGCTTTTTTTTTTTTTTTTACTTCAAACTTTCAATTTATTTTGTAAGACTTTATTTTTTTATCTTCTTTTTCCACTTTATTTTTTGTCCCACTCTGGGACTTCAACTTTTGGGGGTCTGATCCCCTTTACAATGCATTACAATACTTCTGTGTAATACACTTACAGCTTCCTGCCTGTGAGATCTCCCAATGGTTTTCTCCCAGTCAAGGGAATTAAATACATGAAAAGGCATCAACACTAGGGCTGAGGCACATTGCCCATGTTTTTGCCTTTTTTGACTTCCACTTCAAAACAGGTGTAATTCCCCTGGTATATGGTTATCCCTCCCCCAGATTCAGGGGTTTCTCTTAAGATTGGCAACTTCTCTTCCCAAACTTTGCATTCAGTCATGTCAGCAGTCTGATTCACATACATGCTTGTAAAGCATAAATATTGACTCGGATTTAACCACATCAGCCCCCCTAGCTTAAACACCCTTAATGACCAGACCACTTTTACAATTCTGCACTACACTACTTTCACCGTTTATTGCTCCGTCATACAACTTACCACCCAAATGAATTTTACCTCCTTTTCTTCTCACTAATAGAGCTTTCATTTGGTTATATTTCATTGTTGTTGACAGTTTTACTTTTTTTTGCTATTAATCAAAATTTAACGACATTTTTGCAAAAAAAATGACATTTTTCGCTTTCTGTTGTAAATTTTTTTTTTAAAAAAAACTACATTTCATAAATTTTTCTCTAAATTTATTGTTCTACATGTCTTTGATAAAAAAAAAATCCAATAAGTGTATATTTATTGGTTTGGGTAAAAGTTGTAGCGTTTACAAACTATGGTGCAAAAAAGTGAATTTCCGCATTTTGAAGAAGCTCTGACTTTCTGAGCACCTGTCATGTTTCTTGAGGTGCTAGAATGCCAGGATAGTATAAATACCCCCCAAATGACACCATTTTAGAAAGAAGACACCCCAAAGTATTCGCGGAGGGGCATGGTGAGTTCATGTATCATTTCATTTTTTTTCACAAGTTAGCGGAATATGACACTTTCTGGCAAAAAAAAAAAAAAATCTCCCACGGACTCACTATGCCCCTCAGTGAATACCTTGGGGTGTCTACTTTCCGAAATAGGGTCATTCCGAAATTGTGGGTTTTGTTTACTGTTCTGGCATTTTGGGCGGGGCTAAATTGTGAGCAGCCCTGTAAAGCCTAAAGGTACTCGTTGGACTTTACGCCCCTTTACGCACCTAGGCTGCAAAAAAGTGGCACACGTGGTGTACTCAGAAGAAGTAGGGCAATGTGTTTTAGGGTGTCATTTTACATATACCCATGTTGGGTGAGAGAAATATCTCTGTAAGCTGAATACTTTGTATAAAAAAAATTAAGAAGTTGTCATTTTCAGAGATATTACTCACACCCAGCATGGGTATATGTAAAAATACACCCCAAAACACATTGCCCTACTTCTCCTGAGTACGGCGATGCCACATGAGTAACACTTTTTTGCAGCCTGGGTGCGCAAAAGGGCCCTAATTCCAATGAGTACCTTTAGGATTTCACAGGGCATTTTTACGCATTTGGATTCCAAACGACTTCTGACGCATTAGGGGCCCCTAAAATGCCAGGACAGTATAAATACCCCACAAGTGACCCCATTTTAGAAAGAAGACATCCCAAGGTATTCCGTGAGGGGTATGGTGAGTTCATGTAAAATTTTATTTTTTGTCACAAGTTAGTGGAATACGAGACTTTGTAAGAAAAACAAAAAAAATCAATTTCCGCTAACTTGTGCCAAAAAAATAAAATAAAATCTTCTATGAACTCACCATGCCCCTCACGGAATACCTTGGGGTGTCTTTTTTTCTAAAATAGGGTCACATGTGGGGTGTTTGTACTGCCCTGGCATTTGAGGGTCTCCGCAATCATTACCTGCATGGCCAGCATTAGGAGTTTCTGCTATTCTCCTTATATTGAGCATACTGGTAATGAGATTTTTTCTTTTTCCGTTCAGCCTCTGGGCTGAAAAAAAAAGAAATGAACGGCACAGATTTCTTCATTCGCATCAATCAATGTGGATGAAAAAATCTCTGCCAAAAAATATGCAAAAAAAAAAAAAAAGAGAGGAGAAAGAACACAGGAGTGCTTGCGAAGTAAGGCCCCATTCACACGTCCGTTCAGTGTGAATGGGGCCGGCGGTGATGCGGAGAGCACACTATGTGCTCTCCACATCATTATTTGCGGAGCCGCGGCCGCGAACTTCCGGGTTTCGGCCCTGAATCATCCGGCCACAGCTCTGGAAAAGATAGAGCATGTCCTATTCTTGTCCGCAATTGCGGACAAGAAAAGGCATTTTCTATATAGTTCTGGCAATGTGCGGAGCCGCAAAATGCGGAAAGCATATTGCCGGTGTCCGTGCTTTGCGGATCCGCAGATACATACGGACATATGGACGTCTGAATGAGCCTCACGGGGGTGATCAGGGGGGTGACATGGGGTGATCAGGGGTTAATCAGTGACGGGGGGGGTCTGTGTGGTCATTGGTGCACTTACATATGCTTCCTCTGGTGGTCCCAAGCAAAAGGGACCCCCAGAGGAGCAGGTAGCAGGCATATCGGACGCTGTTAACAAAACAGCGTCTGATACAGCCTGCGCTGGCAGGCTGTAGTTAAAGTTCCTCCCGACTTGATACTGTGAGCACACGCTTTTTGGGCGATTGTCTTAGGTAGGGGTTCATTTTTTGCAGGATCAGATGACTGTTTTATTGGTACCATTTTGGGGTACATAAGACTTTTTGATCGCTTAGCATTCCACTTTCTGTAATGTAAGGTGACAAAAATGGCTTTTTTTTGTTTTTGTTTTTTACTGCGGTCACCTGAGGGGTTAGGTCATGTTACAGACGTGGCAATACCTAATATGTATACTTATTTTTTTTTATTTATTTACGTTTTGCACAATAATATCATTATGGAATATTTTTTGTGCGATTGTCTTAGGTAGGGTATCATTTTTGCAGGATGAGATGACTGTTTGATTGGCACTATTTTGGGGTGCATATGACTTTTTGATTGCTTGCTATTACACTTTTTGTGATGTAAGGTGACAAAAGATGGCTTTTCTTTCACATTTTTTTATTTTTATTTTTTCATTTTTACGGGGTTCACCTAAGGGGTTGTCATGTGGTATTTTTTTTAGAGCAGGTTGTTACGGACATGGCGATACTTAATATGTCAACTTTTTGTGGGAGAAGGTGATGGTTAGGTTGGTACTATTTTGGGGGGCATACGCCATTTTGATCGCTTGGTGTTGCACTTTGTAAGGTTACAAAAAAATGTTTTATAGCACAGTTTTTATTTAATTTTTTTCACGGTGTTCACCTTAGGGGTTAGGTCACGTGATATTTTCATAGATCCGGTCGTTATGGATGCGGCGATACTTAATATGTCTACTTTTCTTTTTTTCCCTATTTTTTACAATTTCTTTTTTTTACTTTATTCTGGGAAAAGGACGCTTGTTTTTTTTTTTTTTTACGTGAAACTTTTTTTTTTTTTTTTTTTTGTAAGACTTTATTTTTTGAACTTATTCTTTTTTCCACTTTATTTTTTTGTCCCACTCTGGGACTTCAACTTTTGGGGGTCTGATCACCTTTACAATGCATTACAATACTTCTGCATCTCCTGCACCCGCCGTATCAGAGCGCAGTAGTTGTACGGCGTTGGGATTTCAGACCCGGATATCAGCGCCGTACATGTATGGCACTGGTATCCTATGGGTTAATCCGGAGTTTTAACCTGAAGCCCGATTCGCTTATCCCTACTGTAGTTTTAACCTTTAGACTAATGTCTGCCAAACACAAAAATTTCTTTAAGGCTGGCTGACTGTAAATTTTACAAACGGTTGTGTAGCTATAGGGGAAGCAGAGATAGCGGCTGTTTTGGTGCCTGAACTCTGACATTATGTATGGTGACAGTATATACAGTGACATGACATACAGTATATACATTTAGGGAACGGTTGTAGTGGCTGTCAGGCCCGATCTGAGAGAGCGACCTTGACTAGCCACGGGAGGAGGGGTTCAAGAAGAAGTTGCCGGGAGGGGGGCCCTGTTCATAAATTTGCTGTGGGGCCCAGTCATTTCTAGTTAGGGTACTTTCACACTAGCGTTTTGGCTTTCCTTTTGTGAGATCCGTCATGGGCTTTCACAAGCGGTCCAAAACTGATCAGTTTTGCCCTAATGCATTCTGAATGGAAAAGGATCCACTCAGAATGCATCAGTTTGCCTCCGTTCAGTCACCATTCTGCTCTGGAGGCGACACCAAAACGCTGCCTGCAGCGTTTTCCGTCCGCCTGACGAAGCGAAGCCAAAAGGATCCATCCTGGCACACAATGTAAGTCAATGGGGACGGATCTGTTTCCTCTGACACAATCTGGCAAAATAGAAAACGGATTCGTCCCCCATTAACTTTCAATGGAGTTCATGACGGATCAGTCATGGCTATAGAAGACATAATACAACCGGATCCGTTCATGACGGATGCATACGGTTGTATTATTGTAACAGAAGCGTTTTTGCAGATCCATGACTGATCCGCAAAAAACTCTAGTGTGAAAGTAGCCTTATCCTACTATTTATAATGTAGTATATGCCCAGGCCTTTTGTTCTTTTGGAGATAAACCTGTGGTCAGAGGTGTTTAACCTGTTCCCGACCGCCGAACGCACGGATGCGTCCAGGCGGCGGCAGGTTTATTACTCCTGGACGCATCCGTGCGTCATCTCGCGAGAGCCGAGATCTGCTGTGAACGCGCGCAATCGTTCACGGCAGAGCGCGGCTCTGTAGTTGTAGGCTGTAAATGTAGAATAAATTAGATCAAAGTGGTATATCAGACGCTGTGTTGTTAACAGCGTCTGATATACCTAATACCTGGTCCTCTGGTGGTCGCAAAACACGGACACCGGCAATGTGCTTTCCGCATTTTGCAGATCCGCACATTGCCAGAACTATATAGAAAATGCTTTTTCTTGTACGCAATTGCGGACAAGAAAAGGACATGTTCTATATTTTTGCGGAACGGAAGTGCAGACCCGTAAGTGCGGATCCGCAATTCCGGATCCGAGCGGGACAAAGTCTGTCCCCATAGAAATGAATGGGTCCGCAATTCCGTTCCGCAAACAGAATTTCGGACGTGTGAATGGGGCATAAGGGTCCCTTATCATCGCCAGTTAGTTAGCTACTTGTTAGGTAGCTAGCGCCCAGCCCACCGCACCGCAGTCACTGATTTTGGCCGAGATTTTTTCATCCACATTGATTGATGCGAATGAAAAAATCTGTGCCGTTCATTTTTTTTCTTTTTTCAGCCCAGAGGCCGAACGGAAAAAAAAAATCTCATTACCCGTATGCTCAATATACGGAGAATCGCAGAAACTCCTAATGCTGGCCATACGTGTAATGATTGCGGAGACCCTCAGATGCCAGAGCAGTACAAAAACCTCACATGTGACCCCATTTTAGAAAGAAGACACCCCAAGGTATTCGCTGAGGGGTATGGTGAGTTCATGCAAAATTTTATTTTTTTTGTCACAAGTTAGTGGAATATGAGACTTTGTAAAAAGAAAAAAAGAAAAAAATCAATTTCCGCTAACTTGTGCCAAATTTTTTATTTTTTCTGTGAACTCGTCATGCCCCTCACGGAATACCTTGGGGTGTCTTCTTTCCACAATGGGGTCACTTGTGGGGTATTTATACTGCCCTGGCATTTTAGGGGTCTTAAAGCGTGAGAATCCAAATGCGTAAAAATGCCCTGTGAAATCCTAAAGGTACTCATTGGAATTTGGGCCCCTTTGCGCATCTTGGCTGCAAAAAAGTGTCACACATGTGGTATCGCCGTACTCAGGAGAAGTAGGGCAATGTGTTTTGGGGTGTATTTTTACATGTACCCATACTGGGTGAGAGAAATATCTCTGTAAATGACAACTTTTTAATTTTTTTTTATACAAAGTTGTCAATTTACAGCGATATTTTTCACACAAAGTATGGGTATATGTAAAAATACACCCCAAAACACATTGCCCTACTTGTCCTGAGTACGGCAATACCACATGAGTGACCCTTTTTTGCAGCCTGGGTGCGCAAAGGGGCCCAAATTCCGAGTACCTTTAGCTTTTACATGGCTGCTCACAGTTTAGCCCCGCCCAAAATGCCAGAACAGTACAAACACCCCACAAATGACCCCATTTTGGAAAGAAGACACCCCAAGGTATTCACTGAGGGGCATAGTGAGTCCGTGAAAAATTTAACTTTTTGTCAAAAGTTAGCAGAAAGGGAGACTTTATGAGAAAAAACTATAAAAAATCAATTTCCGCTAACTTGTGCCAAAAACAAAATCGTCTATGAACTCGCCATGCCCCTCATGGAATACCTTGGGGTGTCTTCTTTCCAAAATGGGGTCACATGTGGGGTATTTATACTGCCCTGGCATTTTAGGGGCCCTAAGGCGTGAGAAGAAAAATGCGTAAAAATGCCATCCTAAAAGGTACTCATTGGTTTTAGGGCCCCTTTGCGCATCTTGGCTGCAAAAAAGTGGCACACATGTGGTATCGCCGTACTCAGGAGAAGTAGGGCAATGTGTTTTGGGGTGTATTTTTATATATACCCATGCTAGGTGAGAGAAATATCTCTGTAAATTGACAACTTTGAATAAAAAAATTTGTTGTCGTTTACAGCGATATTTCTCACACACAGTATGGGTATATATAAAAATACACCCCAAAACACATTGCCCTACTTCTACTGAGTACGGCGATACCACATGAGTGACACTTTTTTGCAGCCAAGATGCGCAAAGGTGCCCTAAAACCAATGAGTACCTTTAGGATTTCATAGGGCATTTTTACGCATTTGGATTCTCACGCTTTAGGGCCCCTAAAATGCCAGGTCAGTATAAATACCCCACATGTGACCCCATTTTGGAAAGAAGACACCCCAAGGTATTCCGTGAGGGGCATGGCGAGTTCACAGAATTTTTATTTTTTTAGCACAAGTTAGCGGAAATTGATATTTTTTTTTTTTTTTTTTTTTTTTTACAAAGTCTCTTATTTCACTAACTTGTGACAAAAAATAAAATTTTACATGAACTCACTAGGGCTGCACGATATTGGAATTCTGGGCGATTGCGATTTGGGCCCAAATAATTGCGATAACAACTTGCGATACGATATTTAAAGGGAAATGTACTAGCAAAGCCTATTTTCATGGATTTTAAAGGAAAAAATGCACAAAAATTACTGATAATGCTGTAATGTAGTTATGCTTAACTGAAGAACTGAAATGCACAGTGTTTTTCCAAATAAAACATGTTTTATTAAATTAAATAAATAACATATTTGCATTACTGATTGCATTACTGAAAGTGCAAAACTTGCCATTTTCTCACTGTTATTTAATTTTCTTTATATATTTATAATAATATGAAATAAATTAGTAGAACATAACGTGTTCAACATTTTCAAAACACTGACCAAACAGGGACTTTAAGAACACCAAAAGTCAGCTCAGCAGCAGCAATACAAGATTATCTTAAATAAAATGGTATGTAAAACCTTTCTAAAAGTTATGTGCCCCCCAGTGCCTAGGCTAGTTTACAAAGCCACTATGTACCTCCTCCTTGGCTCCTTCACTCCCTGCTGGTCCTGCCTCAACATATTCCCAAGCCCTGTCGGAGTCTGCAAGCACTTTGGCTTCTCCTGATTTCAGATGGTAGCATCAGCAGCTGACACAGGTCACAGTGCCAGTCTGCCAATCTCTGGCCACACTGTGGTGTCACATGCAAGCAAGCAGCACAGTCAGTGGTTGGCAGTGGCACTTGGCAGAGTGGCATTGTGAGCTAGGTCAGCTGCAGCTGCTACAATCTGCAACCCAGAGAAGCCAAGTAAGTGGACTGGCAACAGATGGCACACCCTAATACCGGAGCTTGAGAGAGGGAGGCATGCATGAATGAGCTTTGTTTTAGTACAACAACCAAGGCACAAGCCCAGGGAGTTGGGGACCCAATTTTTATTTTTTTTTCTATTTTATTTTTGTGCCCATGCCCAGTGCCCACTTCCTAGGCTAGTAGGCTCAGGCTGGTATTGAAAAATAGCCTAAACAGTACCTCCTTCACTCCCTGCTGGGCCTTGATAAATGGAATCCTGTCGGAGTCTGCAAGCACTTTGGCTTCTCCTGATTGCAGATGGTAGCATCAGCAGCTGACACAGGTCATAGTGCCAGTCTGCCAATCTCTGGCCACACTGTGGTGTCACATGCAAGCAAGCAGCACAGTCAGTGGTTGGCAGTGGCACTTGGCAGAGTGGCATTGTGAGCTAGGTCAGCTGCAGCTGCTACAATCTGCAACCCAGAGAAGCCAAGTAAGTGGACTGGCAACAGATGGCACACCGACACCCTAATACCAGAGCCTGAGAGAGGAGGTATGGAGTTGGACATTAGGCATTAGACAGACAAGTATAAGCTTTGTTTTAGTAAAAGCCGGCAAGGCAGTAAGGCACAAGCCCCAGGGACTACCAGTCATTTTTTGAATCTATCTTTGATTTTTCACATTTCAAAAATAGAAACTTGCATCAAATAGTGGATTTACTGGATTACAAAGCAATGCATTTTGCCAATGCCATCATGCCATTAATGATTGTTTTTAAAAATCTCTGATATTACTACTGTAATTGCTGTTCCACCAAAAAGCATATGTTTCATTTGTATTCTGTCTGTATATGCTTTTTTGTGGGACAGTTATATCAGAGAATTTGATAACAAATTCAATCAATCATTAAAGAGGACCTTGCTTTCACTACCCTATAAAATCTGAATGTAGACCGACGCCCTGGGATCTAGTTATTATCCCTGGTCTGGGAGTTCCACTCCGTCCTCCCGGTATGGACTCCAGTCCATTCTCTTCCGATTTTAGGCTCACAATTGTGAGGACTGAGAGTCTGCCTTTGTTCTCCCAGGCAGAGTGGGAGAAGGAGACACCCGGGAGAACATGGGCAGACTTCTCCTAGTTGAGCATAACATCGGAAGAGAATGGACTCTGGAGTCTGTACCAGGAGAACGGAGTGCACAGGGATGATAAAAGATCCAAGGGCGCCGCTCTCCTTGTCTGTGTATATTTTAGATTTCTTACGGTAATGAAAGGTCCTCCTCTTTAATGCTTGACTTGTGTTGTGTAATACTCTACTTGATGCAATTTAGTTTCTTCTTCCTATGTTTTAAAATGTGGAAAAAAAAGTATTATTTAATTATACCCAGGTGGGCGATAGGCGAGACCAGCAAAGCTGGCGAGAGTACCAACGACGTCCCATGCAGTGCACATCTAAAAAGGCAAGTAGGCCAACAAAAACCTTATTAAAACGACAGTAACTTGTAAGAGTGTTACAAAAACATAAAAGTGCCATAAAAGGAAAACTAATTATAAAAGTGCCCAGTTGCCACTGCCAGCATATGCAATGGTGGTGTGCGGTGGGTGCGCCAAGATCACAAAGGCCACATGCCCCCAAGAGGGGGACAGGTGACAATATGATTTCCTGCCTGCAGACAGCGCACACGCCACACACCCTGCCGGACATCTGTCATCCTAACAAGAAGAGACTGAGAGAATCCCTTCCTGCCAGGGACAAAGGAAAACCCGGCCTTACTTAATGAAGCAGATTTTGGTCCTGGGACCTGGACGATCCTGCACCACCCCGAAACAATTATTGTACTCTCTGGGCCTAAAGACTTTCCAAATTCACATTTCCCAACTTCTCCAAGCTAAGTTTTTTTAGTACTTCCTTCCTTAATCCTATTTTGAAACATTTGCTGAGAGGTTCTTTGACAAAAACACCAGCATATCCACCTTGTCTGGTTTCAGACAGGACCGATGATTAGATACAATATTACCACTGCTGCTAAAAGCCCTCTCTGACGCAGAGCTTGTTGCTTGGATACACAGATATTTTTGTGCCAATTTGCTTAGCCTAGGGAAGTTGATCTTATGAAACTTCCACCATTTCAAAGGATCTTCTCCATGATCTATAACTGGCATATAAATGTAAATGTTGAGTTCTGCAGCCACAGCTTCTCTAAACTGTTCTATGGGATCAAATGCAGTGTTGCCTGACAGTGGTGCAGCTGCAGCTGCACGTGTAGATTCCTTGAAAAAACTTGCAAGACTTTTCCTCTTGGTTTTCGCAGCAGGTGGGTTTTCTGCATGACTATCCCCTCCATCACTGCTGTGTTTTGGGGTTCAGGCTGATGCTGCTGAAGTTCCTGAAATAAATGACACATACTGTTTTAGAAATATGTTACATGAAATTCTAACCAGTTAAACAGACCAGTTTTACTCACCAACAACTCGGCAATGACTCGATCTTTTATCCTCTGGGTCTCATCAGCAGACAGGTACTGTGTTCTGAACCGTGGGTCCATAAAAGATGCCATGTTTAACAGGTCTTGGGCTACTTCATATTTCTCATTAAGGTACTGTAGAATTCTTGATTTAAGTGACTTGGTTAGGTCAGTGTCCTCTTCTTCTTCAGCCAACACAGAAGTGTTCAGGAGATGGAGAGCAGGCTTGACACAGGAAATGCTTACATAACTTTCACCTGATAGGGCATCTGTGAAATCTTGGAGTGGACTTAGGGCCTTGTTAACAGATTCCAAAACCTCCAGATCCTGCCATGAGGGCAGTAGGTGTCTCACTTTACGCTCTGTGGAGAGAATCTTGGACAGAGCACTTTGCTGCTCTATGACTCGTGCTATCATTTTCTGAGTTGAACCCCATCTTGTTGAGCAGTCGGTCACCATAGCATGTTCTGGAAGGTCAAGTTCTCTTTGTGCCTCCCTCAAGGCCACCCTCTTCTTCCAGCTGTGGGAGAAGTGGCCCACCAACTTCCGGCATATCCCAAGAGCCCTGCTGATACATTGTGCATGCGCACTGTTCTTCATGGCATTTCCTGTGAAAGATAATAAGATAAGACAAACAACTAAAGCAAGTAATCCCTAATTTAGGACTAGGACTCGGAGGAATTAGGAAATGACAGCACTTAACCATAGAGTTTGTGTGTAGTTTAGGGACCATATATCTAATTTTAACAATGTTAATAGATGCCGGACAGGTACACCCAATGAGACAATTGCTCAGTGTAGAACTAGAAGACACGACAAAAAAATTACCTATGGCCAGATGAAGTCTATGCCCAAAGCATTGAAATCTTGTCCACTGATTAAGCTCCGCAGCTTTTACTATATTTGTTCCATTGTCTGTTGTGATAGCGACCTGATGATCTTCACAGAGGTTCCATGCAGCCAATGCCTCCTTCAAGCCCAAGGCTAGGTTCTCTCCTGTGTGGTCATCAGGAAAATAGGATGTTTGCAGGCAACGGCTTTTCAGTTGAAACTCCTCATTGACAAAGTGCACAGTTAGACTAATATATGGTTCTGTTGTTCTGCTTGACCACAAGTCTGTAGTGGTGGAAAAGAATTTCACCCCAGCCATTTCCTGTTGAACAACATCACGGCATTTGGTGTAAAGCTCAGGGATAGCTATTTGAGAGAAGTAGTTTCGTGAGGGCAGCTGATACCTCTTGTCCAGAGTGTGGATCAGTTTCTGAAATCCCGCTTTGCTAACTGTGTATATGGGCATCATGTCTCTTGACAAGCATTGGGTTATGGCGTCAGTGATTTCTTTATGTCGCTGTGAAGATTTGGCATATGGTGTGATGCTCGCAAACACATCTGTAATTATGCTCTGGCTTGTTCGGCTTGCTTGTTCTTTGTTTGGTTGAGCGGCAGCCGTTGTCTCTTTACTCTGGGCTTTCAGTGTCATGCATTCTTTATACTTCTCTCCATGCTGTTTTAGGTGCTGGTATAAATTTGTTGTGTTGCCACGTGACGTAGCTACTCTGGCATTGCAAGTTTTGCAGAGTACCTCTTTTGCTCAGTATCTGTTCTCGCAAAGCCAAAATAGCGCCATATAACAGAGGTAGCATGTTTTTGGGGACTAAATTGGATACTTGAGTGTCAGTGTCTGTCTCGCTGCTGCCAACTGCATCCATCTTCCCCTGGTCTTCACTTTGCAGCACAAGTGGACTGAAAGGAAAGTTAGATGAACTATTATCCTAGCCAATGCCATTCTAAAGTCCTGTTAATGGGAAACTGTCACCAGGATTTTTGTATAGGAGCTCAGGACATGGGCTGCTAGCACATCCGCAGTCCCCAGTCCCCATAGCTCTATGTGCTTTTATTGCGTCACAAAGGATCACAGAGATATGCAGAATTGCAAATGAATGAAACAGATATGACTCCAGTGTGCGGGGATGAGTCATATTTTCTTTATCTGCGAGTGCGGACACAGGAGTTGTTCAATTTGCAATTTTGCATATCTCTGAAATCCTTTTGTGACGCAATAAAAGCGCACAAAGCTATGGGGACTGGAACTACTACTGCCGATGTGCTAGCAGCCCATCTCCTCAGCTCTATTATACATTACACAAACTCCTGGTGACAGGTTCCCAACTTCACATTAATAAGAAGAATGAGACAGAGTAGTACCGAGTCTGACAGGCCTGTTGAGAGCGGAAGATCAGCTAGAATAAGACATTCTGAATTGGGCAGTTTTGGCACAAAATACCTGTTTCCTAATCCTTGCCAAATGTAGTTGAATAAATCTGTGGTTGTACTTTGCGCGTCTTCCACGGTTCTCTTCCTTTTTTTTCGCCACCTATAAAATGAATAAATAAAATAATGTAAAATTTTTATTTTAAGGCTAAAGGCTCAAAGCCAAGCAATATTGGGTTAAGAGAAGAAAATTTATTATGGCATTACCTTACCTTTTTGTTTTCCAAATATAGGGGAACCACAATGATAATTCTGCCGTTGTACTGCCTGAGTGTTTTGCCTTGTCCAGTTTGATAACTTGTTTTGCCAGCACTGACAGTGACACACTGGTCACCAGGAAATAGTAAACTGTTGTCGCAACCAAATGTAAGGAATGGATTGGGAACCACGGATCTGAGGTTGTTGGAGCGTGGCTTGGCTCTTCCGTTTTTCTTACTATTGTTTTGCCAGTGACACCTAGTTGACAGACAAGACAGTAAAAAAATTGTCTAAGCAATACAGGAGTAAGAAAAACCTAGTCCTTGGAACCACTACCTACCTTTAGTTGTTGGACAAATGTGAGGAAGGAATTTAAGTTGGAATGGGAACCACGCGTCGTAGACAAATCTGAGGTTGGAGCGTGGCTTGGCTCTTCCGTTTTTTTGTTACAGTGCTGCCGCTGAAAAAAAAAGGGAAAACTGTCAGTTGTCAAGTTGTTGTTATTTGAGGCAGTGCCAGCCAGGTAACAGGATGAGAAGAATCTAGCAGTCTCTCAACCCTCCCGCCACCCTAGTCTGAGTTTCCCATCCCCCAGCACTGGAGTGGACAGCCAGTTCCCCCAGTAGTTCACGAATCCCCTTTCCCTGTGCCACCACACCTTCATATTGCATGCAGCCAGTTCCGGGCTGGCGCACCCATATTCCAGCAAGAAGTGAGTCCACTCCTCTATGTGCCAGCACTGCCAGCAATATGCCAGGCAGTTAGATTAACCCCCTCCCCTTATATGCCAGCCACAGCCAGGTAGATTAACCCCCTCCCCTCATATGCCAGCCACAGCCAGGCAGGTAGATTAACCCCCTCCCCCTCATATGCCAGCCACAGCCAGGTAGATTAACCCCCTCCTCCCTCATATGCCAGCCACAGCCAGGTAGATTAACCCCCTCCTCCCTCATATGCCAGCCACAGCCAGATTAACCCCCTCCTCCCTCATATGCCAGCCACAGCCAGGTAGATTAACCCCCTGGGCCCCTCCTCATATGCCAGCTAGAGCCAGGTACATAAACCCCCCACTCCCTGCCAGAGCCAGGTAGGTTCCCCGGTCCACCACCTCATATGCCAGCCAGTGCCTGCCCTCCCTCCTTTGCCATCCGGGTCCCCACATTTCATGGACATTCCCCTTCAACTTGGCATGACATGTCATGAACAGAACATTTATAGAAGAGAAGTGATGTACCGTGTGGGAGACGTGCTGCTGCTTCGTGCGGTGCGCATCCAATGGTAATGGCCGGGCTTCTCCTCAGTCCTCTGTCCTTCCTCCTCGTGACTCTGTTCGGCAGGGTGGGGCTTTCCTCCCAGGGCTACGTGCGCAAGACTATGTTAGCTGCCGCCGCCAATCACATTAGGGGAGCGCAGTCAGGTGGACTGTTTCTCCAATCATGAACCGCCGCTAGTTCGCGCCACTGGAGCCCGAGGTGACGTCACAGGCAATCAGGCATCCATGCCGACACCTGAGGAGCCGCTGACGCCGCCAATTCCGCCGCCACATGAGCCCTGTCAATGTCACACCAGCCTACCACCAGGTAAATAATCGCACCATTTTTCTGAGTTTGATATCGTCATATCGCAAAAATCATTTATCGCGATTCGATTATAATTTCGATATATCGTGCAGCCCTAGAACTCACCATACCCCTCACAGAATACTTTGGGGTGTCTTCTTTCTAAAATGGGGTCACATGTGGGGTATTTATACTGTCCTGGCATTTTAGGGGCCCCTAAAGCGTGAGAAGAAGTCTGGAATCCAAATGCGTAAAAATGCCCTGTGAAATCCTAAAGGTACTCATTGGTTTTAGGGCCCCTTTGCGCATCATGGCTGCAAAAAAGTGTCACACATGTGGTATTGCCGTACTCAGGAGAAGTAAGGCAATAAGTTTTGGGGTGTATTTTTATATATACCCATACTTTGTGTGAGAAATATCGCTGTAAACGACAACTTTTAAAAAAAATTTATACAAAGTTGTCAGTTTACAGAGATATTTCTCTCACTCAACATGGGTATATGTAAAAATACACCCCAAAACACATTGCCCTACTTCTTCTGAGTACGGCGATACCACATGAGTGACACTTTTTGCAGCCTGAGTGCGCAAGGGGACCTAAATTCCAACGAGTACCTTTAGCTTTTACAGGGCTGCTCACAATTTAGCCCCGCCCAAAATGCCAGAACAGTAAACACGCCCCACAAATGACCCCATTTCGAAAGTAGACACCCCAAGGTATTCACTGAGGGGCATAGTAAGTCCGTGGGAGATTTTTTTTTTTTTGCCAGAAGTTAGCAGAAATGGAAACTTTATTATTTTTATTTTTTCCTCAGAAAGTGTCATTTTCCGCTAACTTGTGAAAAAAATGAAATGATACATGAACTCACCATGCCCCTCCGCGAATACTTTGGGGTGTCTTCTTTCTAAAATGGTGTCATTTGGGGGTATTTATACTATCCTGGCATTCTAGCACCTGAAGAAACATGACAGGTGCTCAGAAAGTCAGAGCTGCTTCAAAATGCCGAAATTCACTTTTTGCACCATAGTTTGTAAACGCTATAACTTTTACCCAAACCAATAAATATACACTTATTGGACTTTTTTATCAAAGACATGTAGAACAATAAATTTAGAGAAAATGTATATAGAAATGTAGTTTTTTTTGAAAAATTTTACAACAGAAAGTGAAAAATGTCATTTTTTTGCAAAAATGTCGTTAAATTTTTATTAATAGCAAAAAAAGTAAAAATGTCAGCAACAATGAAATACCACCAAATGAAAGCTCTATTAGTGAGAAGAAAAGGAGGCAAAATTCATTTGGGTGGTAAGTTGCATGACGGAGCAATAAACAGTGAAAGTAGTGTAGTGCGGAATTGTAAAAAGTGGCCTGGTCATTAAGGGTGTTTAAGCTAGGGGGGCTGAAGTGGTTAAAAGGGTTGTTCACAATCGATCAAATTCCGCTCCTTCTCTAGACATACTAAGTAAGCATACTTACTTGCCCTCCGTTACTAGACTCTCTCCAGTGCTCTTTTTACTGCACAGCGGTTCTCACATGTAAACTTCCAGTACGGACAGCATCGTGCGTACCACTGCACCGAAAAGCTGACCTCAGTGGTGAATTGTTCCCTTCACAGGTTTGGCGGGGAATGGGTTGAGTTTAAATATCAATTTGATTGTGGACAGCCCCTTTAACAGAAGCATATTAATTTTGTGTGTAAGTTATTAATTTTGTTTCCTCCTTTTTATAGCTTTAACTATTATGTGCCCTGACAAACCAGATCAAAAGCCAATAAAAAAGAAATTACCTGGTAAGTAGAAAATGTATGCATACTTCAGTAAGGTTGATTTATTTTCACTCCTCACTTTTCTTTTCTTGGCCACACATGTTCTCTACAGCGATACTCGTGACTGTTTCGAGCCATCCAAAAGTGTTGCCAAATTTTATGAGAACCTCTCTTGATCATGTCCAACTGAGATAAAAATACAGCTTGTTTAAGAATTAATACAGTATATCAGACATATCTGGAAAAGTTACACATGAAGAGGATGCATGCCATGTTGGGTTAATTTTTTAGATGGAGTTTAGTGCACCCACGTACATGGTTAAATAGGCAGTTTCTATGATTAACAGCTGTGAAGTTACAAGCCAAGCTCCAGAAGTGATGGGAATGTGTAAATACTAGTTGGTGGATTCTGTAGGATAGGTTACATGCTTGTCAGAATGCGCACGTTTTGAGTGGTTATATTTGACAGTGTAGTGTTAATGAACTTTCTACACCCAAATTTCAAATCTGGTTTGGGGTGGACCAGATTCTCAAAACTTGAGCAATACCAAACGAAATCCAAAATCCATCTTTTGTTCAGCTCCCTCCACTATCATGAGAATGAGGCCTCATGCACATGGCCGTTTAGTGCATTGGAGACCGCAAGAAAAACATGTTCTATTTTTTGCGGTGCGGGGGTACGGACAGAAACGCCACGGAAGCACTCTGTAGTGCTTTCGTGATGTTTCATGCCTCCATTCCGCACTGCAGCTACGGAATGCGGGCCCATTCAAGTGAATGGGTTCACATCCGTGATGCGGGGAGCACACGGCCTGTGCCCGCATATTGCAGATCCGCTGCTTGTGGGCCGCAATATGGCCACGGCCGGGCAATTTTTTTTATGGACACTGGAAAATAGTCCCCTATTTTTATGGACGCGCAAGGAATTTCTGTACAGTTGGCAACCCTGGTTTCGTCATGTACAAACGACCTAAATTACAAAAAATAATCATTCTGACACCTTCTATAGCCATATATTTTCTGAAAGTAGACAATCCACAAGTTTTCAAAATGACTTTAGCACTTTATCCACAGATACGTGCAATTTTGCATCAAGTTTAATTTTTTTCTTTAATTGTAAAGAAGTTGATATTAGTAGGTAAAAGTGTGACCTAAACATAACGTTATATGCACCACAGTGCAAAATAAAATTCACAATGTGCACAATTTATACATACAGCTAGGCATAAATTTACATGCACATAGCTTCATAACTGTAACTGCATCGCTGCTCCTGTTTACCTCAGTGGGAGCAGCGCTATAGTAACCATCTACTGCACTGGATGGAGCCGTGTAGTAACGGCTCCACACTGCACCTGCCCTAAACTCCCAACAAACAAGTGCAGATAGCAGGTGCTGTGTATTGGAATGGAGGTGATTTGCCTGGTCACATGACCTTTCATCAGCGACCATCTTATAGAGAGGACCTCTCTGTGGACAGCACAAAAGACTTTGTAAACAAGGGAGTATACCTTATAAAATAAAGAAAATTGTGCAGAGTTTAAACAAAGTCTATATTAATAAGTGCCATATAATCATCTCACAAACACATTGCAGAAATGCAAAAATTGCGGAAATGCAGTTCTTACCAACTTTGCATGCAAAGATTGGTAATTATATAGGAAGTAATATAGGTGCTTTTTTTGCTCCTGTATTATGGGCACAACACCTGAACCTCTTGCAGTTCATCAGAAAATTAGTCAGAGCGCTGTGGTTCTGATGCGCTATGGGAGGTTTGGGTGTTGCATCCATAATAAGGGCACAAAAATGTCACCTGTATTACACCTGGCTGAAGAGGGGCCATGCTGTATTTTTGTTGTAAAACTAACTGAAAGAGGTCATTTATGGCAATAGTCAGTGAGTAAAAATGTCTTTTATGACTGGCTGAAATGTCTTCAATCTGTCAGAAATATATTAAATATTATTTTCTAGTAGTAATCTTTACCTATTACAGTAGCTTACAATTAATATTTCTAGACACGCAAATCTGCCTAATTTGCTCTAAGGATCGGGTATGGACAGGATAGGGACAATGTAGGGATCTGTGTCTCTCCTCTTCTCCTTGAAGACTGTTAGCATTCCCCCCTCACCCCTCTCTTCTCTACTCCACACTGCCCCAGAGCACAGCCGGCTGAAGGGGGACTGCTTCATCCTTGGATTTCTCATCAGCTTGAAATATTGGCCAGGGCTGGTTTCAAGCTGCATACAACCAGATATACAGACCTTACAAATTGAGTCAGGAGTGATAATTGCAGAGATATGCAGCACTCACTCCCAACACAGTTCTAAAGCATATTATTTGGGCTGTATTGCTGCCATAACCAGTCCTGCAATCCCTTTCTTTTTTAAAGCCTAGAATGTCAGGTTGTTGTTTTTTTGTTGTTTTTTTAATCAGATACTTTTTTTTTATTGAACATTTTTCATACGAAATACAAATATCGTGGATCCCGTAATAATCCCGACAAGAAAAAGAAAAGTACCTTTGGTGTATCAGTATCCCCTTAACTCACCCATCCCACCCCCATAACAGAGAGAGATAGCTGATATGGACGTACGCTCACATCCCATCAGGAATGGAACTCATCTCTTAAAAGTATACACAAATGTGTCCAGGACATTCCATAACGAACTAAGTTACTCTACCCATAAAATATATACCCCTCTCAAGTCGAAGTCAATTATTTACTCTGCAAATAAACTCAGAAGTGGTAGGCGAATTCAGTTGGATCCAATGTCACCCAATCAATTTCTGGGCCTGAAATAAAAGACGCTGTATGCTCAGATTTATGTTGGGGTCCCGAATACATGAGCCCGCAATAAGCAAGATGCAAATTTTAGGTTCAAAGGGAATATGTATCTGTTAGGTATCCCAAATAATATTTAGAGCCCCTTTCCAAAATCCAGATAAACGTGGACATTCCCATGTCATATGCAGAATGGAGGCAAGGCCAAACCCACATCGTGGACAGGAAAGGACAGCTCTAACTATTATACTATAT
This sequence comes from Bufotes viridis, assembly GCA_033119425.1. Classification (NCBI taxonomy): domain Eukaryota; kingdom Metazoa; phylum Chordata; class Amphibia; order Anura; family Bufonidae; genus Bufotes; species Bufotes viridis. Next base: position 306,328,930 of record CM065592.1, read on the forward strand.
AGGAATAGCGGTGTTGTATATACTAAATGAATGACTAGCAATTGTGACGTGTGTTGTGCTTCACAAACCGACAATTGTCGTGTTAGAGCCAACAATTGATTCCATTGATCCAGCAAAGTGGGACATACATCCACCTCCTACTTCTGCTTAACAGGAAGTACCTCACCAACCCCCCCCCCCCCCCTTTCCCCATTCCCTTGTCATATGTAGAATGGAGGCAGGGCCCAACCCACATTGCGGAAAGGTGCCACACTCTACAGAGCAAATCATTTGTAGGTAATCTGGAGATGGAGGCATTTAAGCTACTTGTCTCCAATAGGGCAATAGAAACCTTTTGTCCTAGGATATGAGCTACTAGTTTCGCTGAGGAGTTCACACAAGGAAACTGACCCCACCCCTTTAAATATTGTATTTGAGAAGCAATAAAATATAACCTGGGGTTTAGGGATGGAAAGCCCACCCGAATCCTTCCCTTTCTGCAGAGTCTCCAATTTTTTTCTAGCCGTTTGCATCCTCCAAATCATACTTTTAAATAAGCCCTGAATCTGAGAAAAGATTCTCTGGGGAATCAACATCGGGGAGCGGTGTAGGATGTACATGAGTTTCCACATAAGGATCATCTTGAGAAGATTACTTCTCTCCACTTCAGTCATTGGCAGTTTACACCAAGTATTGATTTTGTCTACAATACTAATTAGAAGTAGGTCTATAATATCCCTAATATAATTACCTAGATCAGAGGATATATTGATACCTAAGTATTTAAACCAATATGCTACCTGTAGCTGTGTGTTGAACAGTGAAAAAAGGGGGGATCCAATGGAGAGAGGATTAATTTATTCCAATTAATAGTGAGGCCCAACCTCGTGCCAAAATCCATTATAAGAGACATAAGCGAGTTAATGGACTTTTCAAGGTCCCCAGCATAGATGAGCATGTCGTCCACATACAGAGACATATGTTCTTCGCTTGTCCCTGCAGGAAATCCCAAAAGATATGGAGACGAGCCGATAAAACATTCTAGTGGTTCAATAGCAATGGCCAAAAGGAGAGAGCAAACAGGGCAACCCTGACAAGTACCTCTCCCCATCACAAATCCTTCCAAAGTACTAGCATTAGCCCAGATTCTAGCAATGGGAAGTTGGTATAATAATTGCACCTATAAGATAAAAACATTTCCAAAACCCATGTCTCTTAACACAACCCACAAATAGCCCCATTCAACGCTGTCGAAGGTCTTGGCCGCATCCAATGAAAGGATTGCCCAACACCCAGTAATAGAGTCCAGTAGCACGCCCCCTCTTTAAAGCCGCAGTGCACACTGTCAACAGTTTGGGTAATAAATTATCTGTGGGCATTCTATCCACACCGGGGACTAGGGCTGCACGATATGGGAATTTTGTGCGATTGCGATTAGGGCTAAAAATTGAGATAACGATATGCATGCGATATTTTAAGGGAATTGTGCTAGAGGTCTATCTGCTTGGATTTTCAAGGTAAAAGCACACACAGATGACTGATAATGTGAAATGTAGTTATGCTGAACTCAAGAACTGAAATGCACAGTGTTTTTCAAAATTAAATACATATTTGCATTACTGCAAAAGCACAAAATACTAAACTTGCCATTTTCTTAATAGCGCTGCACAGAACAGATAAATAAAATAGATATAAGAACATGTGTTCATTAAAATAACGACTTTCCACCAGCCCCTCCCTGCACTGTAACTGATGTATCGCCGGCCGCGCTGTGCAGCATAGCAGCCGGAGATACAGTGTCACGTAGAAAGTCAACCATCGCTTTATAAGACGCACTGCCATTCCCCCCCCCCCCCCTACTTTTAGAGGGGGGGGGGGGAGTGTGTCTTATAAAGCGAAAAATATAGTAATATAATTGCAGCATTTTTGGGTCAGCAAATTGCGATTGCGATATGGCGATTAATTGCGATTGCTTTCGCGATATATTGTGCAGGCCTACCGGGGACCTTTTTATTTGGGAGCGATTTGCACGCAGACTCGAGTTCCTTTAATTGCAAGGTTTGCTCCAAGTACTATGAGTGCTTTGCAGAGTGCTAGGCATAGATATCCCAGAAACATAGGCCTCAATATTATCATATCCTTCTGTCAGTTTAGATCTTTATAAATTTTTGTAATAAGAATGAAACACAGTAAGGATATCTGACTCCACCGTGAATAAAGGTTCCTCTCCATTCCTAATATTTAAATCTAACAGACCATCTTGTGCCTGTGCTATTGCTAAAAGATAGTCGGAATTTTCCCCTGCCTCAAAATAGTTTTGTTTGAGAAAAAAGTCTATAATCGGCTGTATGCATCAAGGGCTCTTTCAAAGCTGCCTGCACAGTCATCCAGGTAGCTTCATTCTCAGACAAGCGTTAGTATACATAGTTTCCGCTTTTCTAACCGACTGCTGAAGAGAGTTCAAAAATTCTCTAGACTTTATTTTACAATGACTGACCCTCTGAATATATAGCCCACAAACAAATGCCTTTCATGCATCCCACACATCAGTGTCAACCCCACATTAGTGGAAAAAAACTCTGCAAGGGTCCCAGTTATACCCTCACCGCTAACTACCATTTGTAGCCAAAAAGGGTTAGGTTTCCAGGACCCAACCCCAGAGGGCCGACATCCCACTTTGAAAATGACATGCAGCTTGGAGTGGTCTGACAGACTCCTGGGAAAATATGTAATGTCCACAATATAAGGCAAAAGGAGCCTATTGGTAAATTTATCCTGGAGAGGAAGTGATGTGTATTTGAAAAGCAGGAAAAATTACGTTTCGTACCCCCCATATATCACATAGACCTAACTCACATATGAACTTGGCAAATAGGGTTTTCCTAGATGCGCATGGTGTATCGTCCGTATGTAATTTACCAAGCTACGGAGAAAGATAAGCTTTAAAATCCCCTAGCAGCAAAATCGGCAGGAAGGGGATGCCTTAATAAATAACATAACCTCCTTCAGAATGGAGGAGGTATATAGTAGGAGCAGTGTAGACAGACGAATGGAATAAATCTATGGTTGAGAACACTGACTCCACATGAGTGTGTAAAAAAAATAATAATATGCATGCGCTACCCAAGATTTACGTAGGGGATGAGTATTAGTGCTAATGAAATGTGTTTCAGAGAGACATATGTGGCTGAAACCCTCAGACATTCCAGGCAAGAATTGTAATTTATCAGCTATAATCTAGGAAAATCAAAACAATTATAGAATAGAAAATAAAAGCTCAGCCATATCTGATTCTCCATATCAGCCGTCTCTCCGCTAAACCCCAAAATTCCCCAAAAACAGGAACATACAATGCGAATATCCACCAAGAAAGATTCCTGAAAAGAAATTCAGGGACAGACACATTTCCTGAAGTAACAGAGAGCAAGTGTAGTCAATATGTAATAAGGCAATACACCGGTATATATACCATACATCAGGGCTTGACAAATTTCCTTGGAATCTAGGAGCCAGCTAAAAAAGTTAGGAGCCAGGCGGAGCCGTGTCATAAAGCTCCCAATAGATGCCCCCATAGTGCTCCCCCCCCCCACTTCTCCATATAGACCCCCAATATTGCATGCCAGTACATAGGGCCCCCAGTAGATGCCCCCATAGTGTTCCTTCCCCTGTTCTCCATAGTGCCCCCCATAATGTGCGAGTATATAGGGCCCCCCATAATGCTTCCCCTCTTCAATAGGTTATATGACACGTCAGACGCTCCCAGCGTCTAAGTGATCGCCCCTGGCGGCCGCCATGACATGTGGAAACCCTTACAAGGATTACAGGGTCCGGAGGGGAGGGCAGAGGGGTCCAGAGGGGAGGGCAGAGGGGTCCGGAGGGCACAAACACAGGGGGGGCACCATGACATTTTACTGAGCACTACAACCCCCAGCTGGCGCTCAGTCCCCGCATCACTACAACGCCCAGCTCTTCCCCCCCCCCCCTTGTCATTCACTTTCCCCCCTTGTCATTCACTTTCCCCCCTTGTCGTTCACTTCCCCCCCCTTGTCATTCACTTTCCCCCCTTGTCATTCACTTTCCCCCCTTGTCATTCACTTTTCCCCCTTGTCATTCACTTTCCCCCTTGTCATTCACTTTCCCCCTTGTCATTCACTTTCCCCCTTGTCATTCACTTTCCCCCTTGTCATTCACTTTCCCCCCTTGTCATTCACTTTCCCCCTTGTCATTCACTTTCCCCCTTGTCATTCACTTTCCCCCTTGTCATTCACTTTCCCCCTTGTCATTCACTTTCCCCCTTGTCATTCACTTCCCCCTTGTCATTCACTTTCCCCCTTGTCATTCACTTTCCCCTTGTCATTCACTTTCCCCCTTTGTCATTCACTTTCTCCCCTTTTGTCATTCACTTTCTCCCCCTTGTCATTCACTTTCTCCCTCTTGTCATTCACTTTCCCCCCTTGTCATTCACTTTCCCCCCTTGTCATTCACTTTCTCCCCCTTGTCATTCACTTTCTCCCCCCTTGTCATTCACTTTCTCCCCCTTGTCATTCACTTCCCGCCTTGTCATTCACTTTCCCCCTTGTCATTCACTTTCCCCCTTGTCATTCACTTTCCCCTTGTCATTCACTTTATTCCCCCCTCACTTGTCATTCACTTCCCCCTTGTCATTTTCTCCCCTCCCTCCCGCCTGTAATGTAGCGTGGCCGAGCTTTGTATGGTCCCACGGGTACAGGAGCTTTAGTTTCCTGTACCCGGGCGGACTGACAGGAAGTGCACACTGTGTGCGCACTTCATGTCAGTCCGGCCGGGTACAGGAGACAGATGCGCCTGTACCGCGGACCATACAGGGCTCGGCCACGCTACAATGAGGGAGTGACAGGAGGGAGTGCTGAGCGTTTCCCTCCTGTCAGTCCCTCTCTTCATGCTGCGCCCGGGCAGTGCTGCAGCCGCCTGAGGCTCTATATAGAGCGCTCGGGCGGCTGCAGCATGAAGGGGTCCGGCGCTCCTAGTCCGCGTATAGGATGTGCCTGCCCTGCGCCCTGGCACCTGAGAGAACGGGCTGACAAATACCCAGGCGCCAGGACCAAATTACATACATACATACAACTACATACAGTGTATGCAACCAATATGTCATAGTCCCTAGTGTATGCATCCAATATGTCATAGTCCCTGTAAGAAAACAAAATAGGACCTTGTGACGCTTTGCGATCCACAGCGATACTAGGAAATCGCAAATGCGCCATATTTCACAATCCCAGAGACACCAGAGCCTTAACTAAAAATCTTCTCTTTTCACTAAAGGAGTAATTCACAGAGCAGAGGTGCCATTATCACCTCCTTGTGACAAACCTTTCCTGCCCCATGCCAAGTTGAGTAGCCATCAATCTAGTTCTCTAGTGACAGAAGCTCATAAACCTGGTCTTTCTCCAGCCGTAGTGTCTCCCATACCAGCAGGGTCCTCACCCCTTCAGTCCTGCCAGTGCGCTTCAAAGAGAGCAGGACAGATTCTTATCAGGCAGCTGTTTGAGACACAAGAAGAGGTCACGAAGCAGCCTCCTCTAATACATAGCTCTCATATTTGCATCCATATTTCCTCATATTTCCTGGGTTCGGAACCAATGCACTGAACCATCTCTTCAGGGATTATTCCGGCCCCAATAATACACCTTTCAGGGAATCGGCCAGTCAATCGGAGATTCTCTCTCTCAGATATCAAAGCTCTCGGAATCCAAATGGTAATTCTATCCTGTTTGGTATCAGAGGATTTGTAAAATTGTGCTGATCATCAACATGGCCTCTATGTCCTAATTTGACCCACGGATACGGAGAAACTGGCATAGCAAAGATTCAGCCAGATTTTCTCTGTCCAGGGCAGGAACTGCCCCTCTTCCAATTACCCAAGGCCAGACTTGTGCGGGTCACAACCCCTCCCCACTACAGAGGGGGTAAAACCCTGCGACACATCCAGCCCTGGGTCCTTCTTCTTCTTCTGACGTCGAACAACATCCCGACTGCCCGCTGGACACGGGCACACCACCATATTGGATTATACCTTACAGAGACTTTGCCTTTTACTGGACTTTACTACGGTAATTCAGAACTTACAGACATTTTATTCCCTTCCATCTCTTCTATTTCTATCCAAACCAATCTGTTCAACTGACAGGTATATTTATCTGTCGGTTTTAATGTATATATTTTTTGTGTATAGTTTAGAATAAAAACTAACGATTTCATCGTTCCAGTTTTGCCCTTGTTACTTGATCATCTGATCTATGCTAAGAACTCTGTCCTCAGGAGACATACTACCAAATTGTTTTATTTTTATAAATTGTTAATCTACTAGCTAGGTTACAAATAACCGTTCTTCTATTTAGGAATAGCTAGCCGGGGTCTCTTCGCTCCGGTTCAATACGAAGAGTGGTGGCAGCAAATTAAATCAATTTCCAGTGTAAAATTGATAATTTTATTTTTACCGATTGTATCATTTCTGGGCCCACCAACCAATCTTAAACGTCTACTGTGCTCACATTGGATTCGCCTCCAGAAGTCTCTAGTGGAGACCTGTTTGGCAACTGTGGCATAGTACGACGGGATTGGCGGGTGGTTGTCACAGACCTCGCTCCTGGTCCTAAATACAAAATTTTGAGAAAGCAGCCGTATAAATAATATAATACTTATCAAACGATCTAGCTGTTCTCCTTCGGTTATCCAATGAGCCCAGAACCAGACAGGAAGTGCTATGAGCTCATCCAGTGGCTGCCATTTAACAGAGGAAGTTGACCTCTGTCTATTGTGCAGTATCTACAGCTGTCTCAAACAGATGGACTTCTCCATAGACCACCTCACTCAGCTTATAGAGATATAGCATATCAGCTTATAGGGATATAGCACTTGGAAGTCCCGTGAGAGGTGTTTTACTTCCTGAAATTAAGCATTCTTGTGTTCCACCTTCAGACTTTATTTCCATTAATAATTAGGTCAGGGGGATCTCTCGCTCTCTTTAGGATACTATCTCTATCTCTGAAGTGTATCAAAACTGGTCGAGGGGGGCCTGCGGAGTAGTGAGCAAAATGGCACCCTGTGCGCCCTTTCAATAGGAAAGACGTGAGAGAGAGTCCTTTACAAATTTATCGATTAAATAATAATAACGTTCTGACAAGTCAACCGTCAGCAAGTGAGATAATAAGGGATAGTATAATTAAAGCGAATCACCGAATAGTTGTATCACCATAAAATATAACTTTTAATTAGATTGTTAAAAAGGTTTCAGAATCAAGGAATCTCTTATCCGAGTAGGGGGAGTGGCAATTGGACCAGCGAGCCAGAAAATTCTGTCCCTGGTCTGTCCGCTATGCACTATAAGCCCTGCCTACAAAACGGAATAGCCGCCCCGATAGGGGCGATCCCGTGTCAGGAACCTCCTAGAATCCCTAATGAGGCCCTGCCACAGGATAGTACCCACCACCTATGTGAAGTGTGTTGGTCAAAACGTCCGTCAGTAGTCAAAAAGATACACTCTAAACTGGGGAATCACACAGAGTGCGAGGCACAAATCAGATATATAGTTCCTCTCACTCCTAGCGACTCTCCCAGCTATCCAAATTACTGTTCAGACATGATATATATATAAAGATGTAGAGTAGTCCCAAATAGGTATACAAGTTCCCTTTTGGGATGCACGTGACCTACGTAAAAACAATTCCTGATATAGGTTAATCTGTTTGTACATAGGTGAACGCATCTGTTAGAAGATGTCCAGGAAATGTTTTTACAAAGGCTCCTGCTCTGCTAACTCCATGGATACTGCACAAAGGCAGGAATTGCAGAAAGTACAGGAACTTTACACTGCATAAATTATTGTATTGTCCGTTTCAGATTATAATTATTACAGTTTTTAGAAATGTGATTTGCATTTTATTGGGGCAGTGAATGTACAGTTAACTTTATGAATTCACATAGATTTGATCATACTAGTAATAATAACAGAAACCTAATTTCTGGAAATAATGGTGGAAAAGGGCTAACCTTATAATGTGCTTTTTACCTCCCCCCCCCCCTTTGAAGATTCTATGACTGTCCAAAAGGTAAAGGGCTTACTTTATCGTTTACTCAAGGTGCCGAGTTCAGAACTGAAATTGTCATATGAAAGCTCCAAAGTAAGTGACTTACAGGTTGGTTACATCTATGTATCTGTGTTGACTCTTCCATTATTCTGTTCTGTTGGAAGAACAGAAAAATAGAAAAGAATCATTTAAATGATTCCTTTTTTGTCATCTTTTCTGTCTTTTAAAGGGGCTATCCCGTGTCAGACATTACACCCAATAACTGATAGGTGCAGGTCTCACCTCTGGTACTTGCACCTATACTTAAAACAGATCTAGCAAAGCCCTGGAGGGTGCACCACGCATGTGTGGCCGCTGTCCATTCATTCCTACAGGAGCGCTGAAAATAGTCGAGCGGCACGTTCAGCTATTTTTGGAAGTCCCATTGAAATAAATGGGAGATGCATCGCACAAGAGTTGCCACTGTTTCATTTACTTCTATAGGGCTAAAGCAAATGGCCAAGCCATTGCTCTGCTATTTTCGGCCCTCTCATAAGAACTAATGGAGGGCGTTTGTGCAGGCACTGTGTGCCCTCCAAGACTTTTCTTGCTCCATTCTAAGTATAGGTGCGGTTTCCAGAGGTGGGACCCGCACCTGTCAGACATTGGAGTCATATCCTAGCTATGTCTGAGATACACTTTAAGCTCTTGTGTTACATAATAAGTTAGGATGTATGGACTAGTGAAGTCTTTTAACCCCTAATGCATGATTGCAATGGAAAATTCAGTTTCTTACTTTTGATTTCACATTGTACATCTGCATAATGCTTCCTCTTTAAGATGCCTTTAAAGAGGTATTCCGGTTATAACAAGTTATCCCCTACAGACAGGATAGGGGACAACTATTAGATCGGTGGGGGTCGTAACGCAGGGACCCCAACCGATCACAAGAACAGGGGCTCTGTACTATCTCGGCTATCTCTGTCCCCCCTTAGAAATTAATGGAGCAGTGACGCACATTTCCAACCAGCTGCTCTGTCCATTTCAGGGGGGCTCTACAGTTACGGGGCTCCTGTTCTCGTGATCGGTGAGGGTGAGGAATAATTTGTTATAACCGGAATATCCCTTTATCAGGAAAAAGACCTCCATAATCAAGTAGTATAAATTTTGTTTTATTATGACAACATATGTTTACGCATCTTCAGTAATTGATATTTATTGTATCAACAGATGGAAGGCAGAGAAATTCAACTAGAGAATGACCTAAAGCCACTACAATATTATTCTATGGAAAATGGAGATTGTGTCTTGGTCAGATGGTAAAAGAAGGATGGAATATTTGATTCTAAACATTGAAACCTCTGGCATTGCAAAATCTTTTCTAAAAGGGTTATGATGCTCTAGCAACCTACAGATTTCACCCAAACACCTTTGTATGTACATAATGAGCTGCAGTGTAAAAAAATTTTCTCTGCATGTGTAATGGAATGGCAGTATTTGTGATGTTTTAAAGTAAACTTCCATGTAAACACTTTTGGCACTAATATTTGCATGTTTTATGATCTTCTTTTATTTAGTCATATTTATTATTTTGGATTTCATAAGACTGGATTTACATGTTGCAGTTTTTGTCATGGTAAAACTGGCATGCCTTTTTACCACATATGGGGTTCATACAGGTGAAATACAATAAATGTTTCACCAGTAAAAACGGCATGGGCAGTAACCACATCTCAAAACCGCGGCAATTACAGTAAAAATGCAATGCCTGACAAGAAAACGCACTGTGTAAACCCAGCATTATTGTTGGGGAGAAGGAGTAATTTTTTGTCTGTAATTGCATTAACCACTAGCCATGACAGGATCTGGAAATACGACAAGAGACACGCTGTCTTTTTTGTAAAGTTCCAGTTCTGGACCTTGCTGCCATAAGATCATTCACATCCAAAAAGAAATGAGAAACAGACTTTTTGCTGCAAATACTTTTTTTTTTTTTTTAAAGGAATGTTTATTCAAAGAAACAGGGTATGAAAAACATACAGTATACAGGACATGCACAAAGCATAGTCATCACAAATATAGAATTACAGATAGTATGATATTTGGCCATCAAATGTATAAGCACTATTTCTTGAATCTGTTTCTCAGCCCTTACATAAATAAATTAACTAAACATTGCGTGCATGGGAATCAAAGTAATGTCACGTGTAGGAGGTTACTTTCTTATGGTCTACATCAGACATATAGGAAGAATTTCCTAGCAACAATGGAAACAAAATAACAGGAAATTGGGGGGGAGGGTTTGGAGTGAAGCACGACTGTCTAAGAGAAAAGAAGGCAGGGAGCCGGGGTCCCAAGCCAGTGGGAGAGATCCTTGAGATTCTAAACCAAGGTCTCCAGACCTTGTCATCTTCATCAGGGCAAGTACCAGATTCAGCTCTCTAAGCCAGGCAGTTTTGTAGGTCTCTTCGGATGGTTCCAGTTATACAGGATCATTTTATTAGCGTAATAGTTTAAATAAAGTGCGCAAAGCCACAGTAAGGGTACCTTCACACTAGCGTTAAAGTTTTACAGTATTGAGTTCCGTCACGAAAATACCGGGGGAAAAAAAACATCAGTTTGTCCTAATGCATTCTGAATGGAAAGCAATCTATTCAGTATGCATCAGGATGTCTTCCGTTCCGTCCCTTTTATAGTATTTGGCTGGAGAAAATACTGCAGCATGCTGCAGTTTTTCTCCGGCCAAAGTTTCCAGAACACTTGCCGGATCCAGCATTATTTTCCATTGAAAAAGGGATCCGGTTTTCCGGTCTGCGCAGACCTTTAAAAATGTGAAAAAGATAAATACCGGATCTGTTTTTCCGGATACACCGGAGAGACGGTTCCGATATTTCAATGCATTTGTTAGACGGATCTGGAAACAAATGATATCCGTTTACATGCGGATTTCCGGATCCGGCAGGCAGTTCCGGCAATCTTCCGGATTCTTCTAACTCTAATGTGAAAGTACCATAAGGCCCCATTCACACGTCCGCAATGTTCGTCCGCACCCTTTCCGCAAATCTGCGGAACGGGTGTGGACCCATTAATTTTGAATGGGGACGTGATGGATGCGGAGAGCCGGCGGTTCCGAAATAATATAGAGCATATCCTATTTTTGCCCGCAATTGCGGAAAAGTATAGGCATCTCTATGGGGCTGGCGGCAAGGTGTGTTGCGGATCCGCAACACACTACGGACGTGTGAATGGGGCCTAAGATGAAGGTCATCAATTAGCCCTAACAGGGAAACTTTAAGATGTAATATATTTTGCATGCTCAGATAAGTCTCCATGAAAACTTCTCTCCAATACGCCTGCAAGACTCTACATTCCCAGAACTTGTGCAACATTGTGCTATCCGTCATGTGGCACCCAGGGCACTCAGCTGAGGACGACGCAGCCATAACAAAGTCTGTGAGGGGTATAGTAGATCCTGTTTGTGAATTTAATTTATTTTTTTTATACTCTTTTTCTTAAACAATAACACATATGGTACAGCAGTACAGTCTCAATACAGTAGAATGGAGTACATGTTAAGATCTCAAAATGAGTAATTGCATGGCAGAAAACAGTCATCATACATATCTGGATATGGCAGAAGTTATTACATTGATATCTGAGTTAGAGGTGAAGCACACCACGCCCACCATACTTAACTGAATTTCTGTGGGCATCGTCTATTCTTGTACACTATATTCTCAAAGGGTATAACTTGATTCACCAGAGATTTCCATTGGCTAAGGGTAGGGGGATAGTCCCCCATCCATCTTAAAGCTACTGCTTTCCTGGCTAAAAATAATAATCCTACAGAAAAATGTGTGTGTGAGGCTGGTCTTCCACCGCCAAGAGACCCAATTAAACAGATCTCAGGGCTAGGTATCGACCTGGAGATCACCTGAGATAAGAGATTGGTGACACTTTGTCAAAAGGACAGTAAATAAGAACATGCCCAGATCATATGCCAGAAATCCGCGTGTGTGTTTGAGCATCTATGACATCCACTATGTGGTAATCTATCCATCTTGTGTAACCTTGTGGAGGAGCTGTATCAACCTGCCATTAGTGGAAGGTGACTCTAAAGTCCTGCCAATCTTCAGATGTCAAGGAAGAGATAAATTCTCTCTATTTAGACTCAATTCAAGTGGCGCCGAGGCAATACGACAGCCCAATAGATGTGCATACAAAGCAGAAATAATGCCCCTCAGTCGCTGCATGGATCAGTGTGTGATCCAAAATAGCTCTACCAAGCCTGGGAAACTGAACCTGAAACGCGTGGTGAACCTGTAGAGATATATAAAAATGTACACGATGTACCCCATACTTTTCTTGTAACTGTACAAATGAAAATAAAGTACCATGTTCATAAAGATCAGATACCATATTCCTTCCACATTTTTCTGCCCTTCCAGACTCAACAGATAGGAAAACATCGGGTTATTTCTGATAAAGATGTAGCCATCATTCTTTGAATCAGCTAAGAAAGCTCCCAAATACTCCAGCTCTCAGACAACACCTTATCTTCTCGAGAGCACGAAGGTTCCATCCCACCGAAAAGAACACGCCTCCTTGCTACGTCATATATGCTTTTCTGCTGTTAGTGAAGATTCCATTACAATATGGCGCTTACAGCTAAATATTTACATAGTTCATATACTAGAGTTAGTAAAACAATGCGCAGATGCCAAGTGTTATCTCTTTTCATGTTTTCATATTCTAGCCAATGTCAATGCCTCAGGGGGAATGCCGCTCTGATGTCTTTATAAATTGCTGTACTTCCTGTAATAAATGAGAATTTACTTTGACCCCATTGTGTGTCACTGTTATTTTCTTCCGTGCACGAAAAACCCTTGGGTTACTATTAATTTGGAGCAGAAGAGCAAACATGATCAGCCCTGATTGAGGACATCTTTCACAGTTGGTGCCCAACGTGGGGCTCAGGAGAAGTAGCGTAACTAGCCAAAGTTTGGGGTTGCTAGAGCACGTGGACTGCAGCCTCAGACAAGGTGAGAAAACATTGGTCATCTCACCTGACTCTTACTGTACTCCACTGTGCTGTGGTAATCTGTTCTGCTGTTGATGTTACACGTACGTAGTAGAAACTTGTGTTGACATAAAATCCTGGGTTCCTAGAATACTTAGAGGCAGGGTGCGGAGCCGCATTAGGGGCTACTAAATTATACGTCGTGTCCAGACAGATGGAGTAGCCCCAGGGTGCTCCGTGACGGAACTTTATTTAGGGGTTACTGATTTATCGGTCTTAGTGACGGAGGGTGTGGTCACGGGAGGACTATAAATTATCTGCCTGGAGTGGCTAAGTGTTAATCCTGGACTGGTGGACCAGACGTGGTAGCCAGGGAAGAAACAGTTGAAAACCTGCACGGGGGTAAGCTCTGCTTGAGACTGTGAAGGAGAAGGTGCCTGCTTCTGTCTTGGTTGTAAGTGAATAAATTCATGGGACACTCACACACTCTGCCTGAGAGTGAATATACAGCTCATCAGCTGGTGACCCGGGAAGAGGGTAGCAAGTATGTGAAGCATTGTGGAAAGTTGAGTGACGATGCAGTGCAGCGCTAAGGAAGCATTGTGTCTTGTGTGTCTGTGTGACCTGCACTATGGGAGGTACCGTGTCTCTGTTGCCTGGTGGATGTGTCCTCTAACTTCAGGGAGTGTAAGGTGTTTGGGTTAAATGTAAATGCAAGAATTACTGTGGCAGAACCCGTAGAAACTCTGTTTGCTGACATAGAGAACAGAGGGAGAAAAAGAGGGCTGCTTGCAGCTGCGGGGGAGTGACGTCACGACATTGGAATGTGTGATTGCGAGAACACTGTGTGCAATACTAAGAGATATTGAATATAATCAAAAGAAAATGTGCGTGAGGTACTGAGTGTGCATGTATGGAGCTCCAGAAAATGTTATTTGTATACTAAGTTCAAAGACTTGTGTGTATTAATGCATGGGAGATGTTTCTTTGTGTCTGAATCTGACTTTGTGTGTTGCCAACTAGAAAACTGACTAGTAGAGGAAAGTCACATAACCAAGTTTACTGTGAGCAACGTCAGTTCTATGAAGTAAGGGTTAAGTCGAGAATAAAAGAAATCAGCACATAGCGCTCCAGCAGACTCATCCCCCACCATATCACCAGCTCCCTCCAGTCCAGAGGGGTGGACCGGTTAAGTATGTCAGTGCCAAAACCATGCCCAAGACCCACCTCCTTGTATCCGTTTATCACATAAGATGGCACTCCCTATGTCTCAACTTCCACTCTGGCAGCCATCTTAACTAATCCAATTTTTAGCCTGGCAGCCATCTTAACTCCTCTATCTTCTGGCCTGGCGGCCATTTTAACTGAGGGAATTTCCCTGCCCAGCGGCCATCTTAGTTACTGGTATTTTTCCTAATACGACTACGAGCATGAAACAATACACATAGATCCAAGTAGCACCACAAGGGGTATTCACTCGAGTCAGTAAGTGAGGGATACACATATACCTATGATTAGTTATGACCGGTAGTATTGTTTAATTGTTTTATTCAGATGAAATGCCTTAACGTCTATGTTTCTATTTTTCAAGTAAAGTCAACTGAAGTCCCCCCTCCTGCCCATTTGCTAGAATCGCAAAAGCAGGGGATTGTGATGGAGATGGTCTCAGCCGAATAAACTGTAGCTTTAAGCCTGGACAGTTTCTGTCCTTTCTGTCTTTCATATGATGTTGCTGAAGAATGCTAACCTTGAGATAAGATACTAAAGAATGTAGACAGGCAGTAGAAAATATCAGCAAGCCAATGAAAGGTGTAGACATGGCCCCCCCCCCCCCATCTCCGATAGTAAACTGAATGCAGAGTAGTGAGAAAAAGAATGTAGGGAAGATATAGGGTGGCTGAAAGATAACAAGCTCACAGAATAGGCAGAAGTTTTGCTGTGAATAGTGAGGAAAGTGTATAGAAGGAGGAGGTGTAGAAAGACAGAGAAAGCGGGAAGTATTGTTATGAATGTTATCTTGATAATGTTAAACCACCTCCTCAACAGAGAAAAGGAAAAAGTAAGTCTGCCACCCTAAAATGGTCCTGGGAGATGGACCTGCAGAGTCTGCGGGACCCAGAACCCAGATGGGAGAGATAGTTGTGCTGTGTGTGGCATTTTTCGTCCACACCACAGGAGAGGATTGTATTCTGTGTTGCCTGGATCACTGTCTGTTCCCATAGACACCCATGTTTTTGTCATTAGGATGACATAGGTGAGGGGGGGAAAGTTAGACCGGGATTAGGAAACAGGCAATCCATTACCTCCAGTTTGGCTGTGCCTTTAAACATTTAGCAGATTCCAGTCTGGCCCCAATGACATCCCTTACTCTGGGTGATAAAGAAGTAGTCCCGTTTTTGATTGATACTGGAGCTGCCAAGACAATTGTGCTCTGCAAATATGGCCTCCCTTGCTTAATCTCTAAGAACACCAGTCCTTGGGTAGAAGTGGATGGGAAAGCAGTACACTCCCCTTTCAACAGAACACATATGTGTTAGATTTGTCCTTACCCAAGAAGTGCTTGCCCAATTGCTGGTCAGTGATAACGTCCCCTGTTGCCTTCTAGGTGCATTCTTTCTTACAAATGTACGTGCCAGCATCTCATACCAGGAGGATGGCGCTGTGAAGCTCATAGGTGCCCTCAATGACCAGTAACTTTGTTTGTTGACCGTTAGTGATAAAGGTCCATGTTTGTGTCAGTACTCCCAGAAGATAAGAAGGACGCCCTGCTTGCGGGACCCACGGTTGTTGGCAAGCTCCCAGTTCCTCCTGTGGAAGTGGAGATTAATTCTAGCGCCCCACTTCCCTGGGAGATGCAGTATCTCTTGAGTATGGCACAGTCAGATGCCATATCTCAAACAGTCCGAGACTTTTTGAAAAAGGGGTTATCAAGGAGATTGTATCCCCTTCTAACACTCTTTTTGTACCCTGTGAAAAAGGAAAGTGAGAAGCGCAAACCCATCCAGTACCAGATGGTACATGACCTGCGTGCTGTCAATGAAGCCACAGTTTTTAACACCCCCATTGTGCCCAATCCACACATCTTGTTGGCTAAGGCTCCCGTTACCTCTACCTACTCCACTGTGATTAATTTGGCAAATGTTTTCTTTTCAGCACGACTACATCCAGATGGTTGGTATCTGTTTGCCTTCTCACATGTGGGTAAACAGTATACTTTGGGAGGCCCTGCCACAGGGAGCCTAGAACTCATCCAGTATGTATATTGCAGCCATGTCACACCTGTCATTTTTTAGCTGATCATGGCTGCAAGTGAAAGAAAAAAGATAAAAAACTTCAGTTTTGTTGCATTACTGTTGCCTATCTGGGGTGAAACATCTCATCCCTGAATGTAAGAAGGCTGTGGAAAACATTTAACACATCCTGACACTGGTGAGCTAATTGGTTCTAACATTGCTCAGCTCAGGAATTCAGTCCAAATTTCTCAGACACGCAAGAAAGAGACAACGACTAGTACACAAATGTTTGTTTCTCAACAGTATATATGTGTAATTAACAGTTAATAACTGATCCCAATCATGTTTATTGTGTCGATTTTTTTTAACCTACTACTAACACATAGGATCATGTCATGGATTTTCATTCTAGATTGTATTTCCTTTCTTGGCTTATCACAATTGACACTGTTACAGACTATCATGACGTATCACAAACTTATTTCCTGAAGCTTATAGAGCAAGTGTTTTATGTACTATCATGCATTTATCGTGTTGACTATTTGTCCTAATTACTAATGTATGGGACGATTCTAGATTATGTTATCTTTATAGAATTGTTTCTCTGTCACAGAATTCCAGCTATTGTAATTTTTTCCACCAATCTATTCATCAAAACATTGTGCCTATCAGGGATATTATTGTGTTGATGTATGATCATCCACTTTATTTGATTAATGTAATGTGTTCTCATTGACAAAGGGTATTCATATGACGCCTAAAATGTCCAAAGATGTAATATTTTGGATCCAGCCACCCTGTTGCCTCTGGAGCAGAGGGAAGAATTAGGGCACTTAACCACATCAGCCCCCCTAGCTTAAACACCCTTAATGACCAGGCCACTTTTTACAATTCCGCACTACACTACTTTCACCGTTTATTGCTCCATCATGCAACTTACCACCCAAATGAATTTTACCTCCTTTTCTTCTCACTAATAGAGCTTTCATTTGGTGGTATTTCATTGCTGCTGACATTTTTACTTTTTTTGCTATTAATCAAAAATGACCGAAATTTTTGCAAAAAAATGACATTTTTCACTTTCTGTTGTAAATTTTTTTAAAAAAAACTACATTTCTATATAAATTTTTCTCTAAATTTATTGTTCTACATGTCTTTGATTAAAAAAAAGTCCAATAAGTGTATATTTATTGGTTTGGGTAAAAGTTATAGCGTTTACAAACTATGGTGCAAAAAAGTGAATTTCGGCATTTTGAAGCAGCTCTGACTTTCTGAGCACCTGTCATGTTTCTTCAGGTGCTAGAATGTCAGGATAGTATAAATACCCCCCAAATCACACCATTTTAGAAAGAAGACACCCCAAAGTATTCGCGGAGGGGCTTGGCGAGTTCATGTATCATTTCATTTTTTTTCACAAGTTAGCGGAAAATGACACTTTCTAAAAAAAAAAAAAAAGTTTCAATTTCTGATAACTTCTGGCAAAAAAAAAAAATCTCAGACGGACTCACTATGCCCCTCAGTGAATACCTTGGGGTGTCTACTTTCCGAAATGGGGTCATTTGTGGTGTGTGTTTACTGTTCTGGCATTTTGGGCGGGGCTAAATTGTGAGCCGCCATGTAAAACCTAAAGGTACTCGTTGGAATTTGGGCCTTTGCGACCCAGGCTGCAAGAGTGGCACACATGGTATCGCCGTACTCAGGAGAAGTAGGGCAATGTGTTTTGGGGTGTATTTTTACATATACCCATGTTGGGTGAGAGAAATATCTCTGTAAATTGTCAACTTTGTATAAAACAATTTAAAAGTTGTTGTTTACAAAGATATTTTTCACACAAAGTATGGGTATATATAAAAATACACCCCAAAACACATTGCCCTACTTCTCCTGAGTACGGCGATACCACATGTGTGCCACTTTTTTGCAGCCTGGGTGCGCAAAGGGGCCCTAAAACCAATGAGTACCTTTTAGGATTTCACAGGGCATTTTTATGCATTTGGATTCCAGACTTCTTCTCACGCTTTAGGGGCCCCTAAAATGCCAGGTGAGTATAAATACCCCACATGTGACCCCATTTTGGAAAGAAGACACCCAAGGTATTCTGTGAGGGGTATGGTGAGTTCATGTAAAATTTTATTTTTTGTCACAAGTTAGTGGAATATGAGACTTTGTAAAAAAAAAAAAAAACAATTTCCGCTGACTTGTGCCAAAAAATAAAAATTCTGTGGACTCACCATGCCCCTCACGGAATACCTTGGGGTGTCTTCTTTCCAAAATGGTGGTATTTATACTCACCTGGCATTCTAGGGGCCCCTAAAGTGTGAGAATCCAAATGCATAAAAATGGCCTCTGAAATCCTAAAGGTACTCATTGGTTTTAGGGCCCCTTTGCGCACCCAGGCTGCAAAAAAGTGTCACTCATGTGGTATCGCCGTACTCAGGAGAAGTAGGGCAATGTGGTTTGGGGTGTATTTTTACATATACCCATGCTGCCTGTGAGAAATATCGCTGTAAACGACTACTTTTTAAATTTTTTTATTCAAAGTTGTCAATTTACAGAGATATTTCTCTCACCCAGTATGGGTATATGTAAAAATACACCCCAAAACACATTGCCCTACTTCTCCTGAGTACAGCGATACCACATGTGTGACACTTTTTTTGCAGCCAAGATGCGCAAAGGGGCCCAAATTCCAATGAGTACCTTTTAGGAGGGCATTTTTACGCATTTGGATTCTCACGCTTTAGGACTCCTAAATGCCAGGGCAGATAAATACCCACATGTGACCCCATTGTGGAAAGAAGACACCCCAGGTATTCCGTGAGGGGCATGGCGAGTTCACAGAAAAAAATTTGGCACAAGTTAGCGGAAATTGTTTTTTTTTTTTTTTTTTTTACAGTCTCATATTCCACTAACTTGTGACAAAAATAAAATTTTACATGAACTCACCATACCCCTCACGGAATACCTTGGAGTGTCTTCTTCTAAAATGGGGTCATATGTGGGGTTTTGTACTGCCCTGGCATTTGAGGGTCTCCGCAATCATTACACGTATGGCCAGCATTAGGAGTTTCTGCGATTCTCCGTATATTGAGCATACGGGTAATGAGATTTTTTTTCCGTTCAGCCTCTGCGCTGAAAAAAAAAAAATGAACGGCACAGATTTTTTCATTCGCATCGGTCAATGTGGATGAAAAAATCTCTGCCAAAATCAGTGACTGCGGTGGGCTGGGCGCTAGCTACCTAACAAGTAGCTAGCTAACTGGCGGTAAAAGGGGACCCTTATGCCCCATTCACACGTCCGAAATTCTGTTTGCGGAACGGAATTGCGGACCCATTCATTTCTATGGGAACAGATTTTGTCCCGCTCGGATCCGGAATTACGGATCCGCGCTTCCGGGTCTGCACTTCCGTTCTGCAAAAATATAGAACATGTCCTATTCTTGTCCGCAATTGCGGACAAGAAAAAGCATTTTCTATATAGTTCTGGCAATGTGCGGATCTGCAAAATGCGGAAAGCACATTGCCGGTGTCCGTGTTTTGAGGATCTGCGGATCGGATCCGTGAATCCACGGATCCGTGAATCCACGGATCCGCAAAACACATATGGACGTCTGAATGGAGCCTTACAAGGGGTGTGATCAATGACAGGGGGGTGATCAAGGGGTTAATAGGTGAGGGGGGGGGGGGTTAGTGTAGTGTTTGGTGCAACTTTACAGTGTTACCTGGTCCTCTGGTGGTCGATCCCAGCAAATGGGACCACCAGAGGACCAGGTAGCAGCTATAGTCTGATATAGCTGTTTGATGCGATTTTATTCGCATCTACAGCCTGCCAGCGATGGATCATCGCTGGCAGGCTGTAGCCGAACTGCCGTGCCGCGCTTCTCTGTGAGCGCGCACGCGCAGGAAATCTCGGCTCTCACGAGATGACGCGCCGACGCGTCAACTCAGAGCTACAGGACCGCCCGCAGGACGCATCCCTGCGTTAGGCGGTCCTGTAGTAGTTAAACTTTTCTTCCAGATCCAGAGGAAGAGGCTCATGACTGTTTGCAAATATTGTTACAAGGGACAGCGGGGTTTGTTAAATCAGCTATTAGATAATCCAGATCACGTGCTCTTTGTGGATGGATCAAAGTATGGCCAGGATGGCAGGTACTGGACAGGTTGGGCAGTGGTGATTAAACATGACAATTGAAAAGAAAAAAAAAATGCTTAGTCCACACCACCACACGTCTGTTCATGAAGAGGAGCTAAAGACTCTGAAGAGGGCGTGCAGATATGCAGATGGGAAAACAGCCAACATTTGCACTGATTCCAGGTATGCCTTTTGGGATGACCCATGACTATGGGCTCATTTGGAAATCTAGAGACTCCCTGACCGCTTTAGGTAAACCCATAAAAAATGGGTAAACAGTGAAGTCTCTAATAGAAGCCCTCATGTCGCTAACTTGAGTGGTGATAAAAAATAAATAAATAAGAGAGCCACTGTAACACCGACTCAGAGGAGGCAAAGGGTAAAGCCATGGCAGACCAGGCGGCAAAAATGGCTGCCAAATTGCCTAGACAGACCCCTGCCTTAAGTGGCAACAGCTCAGGTCCCTGAAATAACTCCTCCTGTCACACTGGAAGCTCTTAAGACCTTACAGAACCAGGTGGGGAAGGAGAAAAGGGACTGGTGGATGGAAAAGGGGGGACTACAAATGAGGAAGGCATAATACAGTTCCAAGGGAAACTCTGCCTTCCCGGGTTCCTCTACCTCACGATGGCACAGGTAACCCATGGAGTGATGCACCAGTCAGAAACTGCTGTGTGTGATTCAGTACATAGCGCATAGTTACGCCCCAGGGTTCAGCACTGTAGCAGTTTTATATACTCAAGGATGTATGATTTGTACTCAAAACAAAGTCAACAAGGTGTTTAAGGTATCCCAGAAAAACACGTCTTGCCCTTAGTATCTGTTTCAACACTTGTAGACTACCTTCAACTACCCAAGGTGGGCATGTATGAGTATGTATTGATGTGTGATGACTTGTTTTCAGGATGGCCAAAAGCATACCTAAAGAAGCAAAGACGATTATGGCCGAAGTTGTATGCAGGTATGAGGTACCTGAGACCATTGAAAGTGACAAAAGAGTTCACTTGACAGGTGAAGTGATGCAGGAGATGATGAAGGTTTTGGGTGTAGAACAGGCCTTACATGCTTTGTACCATCCACAAAGCAGCAGTAGGGTAGGAAACAAAAAACTGAACGGGACACTAAAGTTAAAGATTCAAAACGCCATGTCAGAGACTGATAAGCCATATACATGGTAGCACTCTTTTCAGTAAGATATAGCCCTAACTATAAGACAGGCCTTAGTCCCTATAAGGTACTTAGTGGGTCAGGCCCTAGGACAGGATTGTATTTCCCACAGCAGCTTCAAACGCAACATGGTTGTCTGACAGAATATGTGATCAGTTTGCACAAGCATTTGAGTAAAATACATTCTCGAGTTTTTGCTTCACTTACAGATCTTGATAAAGTACCAGGAAACCACACACTTGTGTCTGGAGATTGGGTGGTGGTAAAAGGACACATTAGGAAATTCCTCAAACCTTTTAATGGTCCATTCCAAGTGTTGTTGACTGCAAACATATCAGAAAAGCCTAATTGGATCTACGCCAGTCACTGCAAGAAAATGTTGAGTCTGGAGACTTAAAAGGATGGTGTTTCTTGTTCCCCCTTGTGTGACTGCTGATCCTGACTCAAAGAATATGGATCCTAAATGAGATTGTAAAAATACGTTTCTGGACTGTGAAAAAGTTGTGCAAAAGGAAGAACAAAGTTAATACAGTCCGATACTTTTAGTTCAGTGATCCATTGATCATATTGGCCAAAGATTCTCAGTATTAATAGTTCTTATGTTCACAATAATCTGGCCAGGTCATGAATGCCCTAAAAAGTGCTTACTGCCTATTCCTGAATTTCTTTTTAATTCTGCTGTTGACATTAATTGTTTCTTGTGTCATCCCCTGCATTAGGAGGTTTTTGTTCAAAGTCGTAGCTACCCCGGAGATGATCATGAGAGAATTTCATGAGGATGGGAGACAAAGTCCATCTAGTTCTGTTGTTCCCCCCCCCCCTCCCCCTTGCTTACAACGCCACCTGGAGATCATCGACCGTAGGGACAGACATCTGACTTCCCCTTGCCAAGTCCAGTGTCGTGGGAGGCTATACACTAGGATAGGTCGTCATGGAAGCTGGTGAAGAGGATTCAGAGCACTGGGACAGATGTGTTAGGCTTTATTAGGGAAATAATGAGGTCCAAGGGGGACTGATAAAGATGTGGCCATCGTTCTTTGAATCAGCTAAGAAAGCTCCCATATACTTCAGCTCTCAGACAAAACTTTATCTTCTCCAGAGCACGAAGGTTCCATCCCACCGAAAAGAACATACCGCCTTGCTACATCATATATGCTTTTCTGCTGTTAGTGAAGACTCCATTACAATATTGTGCTTACAGCTAGATATTTACATAGTTCATATACCAGAGTTGGTAAAACAATACACAATGCGCAGATGCCAAGTGTTATCTCTTTTCAAGTTTTCATATTCTAGCCAATGTAACAATGCCTCAGGGGGAATGCCCCTCTGATGTCTTTATAAATTGTTGTACTTACTGTAATAAATGAGAATTTACTTTGAACCCATTGTGTGTGTCACTGTTATTTTCTTCCGTGCACGTAAAACCCTTGGGTTACTATTAATTTGGCACAGAAAAGCAAACATGATCAGCCCTGATTGAGAGCATCTTTCACATTCCACAGGAGGATTGCATCTGGACTAACATTGAAGCTATGCAGCTTCGCCGCCACCCAGACTTGATGAGCCAGACGATGTATGGGGAGTGCTTATCTAGTAATCATCATGTGAGGATTCCAAGGTAGACCAGTGGGTAGTTAGGTGTAGATAACACTTTAATACTTAGCGTAAGGCTAGGGCTACACAACAACGTGTCACGCGACATTGATGTCGCACCAATGTCGTGCGAAAATTTTTATAATGATAGCGATATAATGATATGGTGTCGCACTGCGACTGCGACACTACAGTAGCAAAAAAAACATCCAAGATGGATTTTTTGCGACTGTCGCAGTCGCAGCATGCCGCGGTACGACACCATAGACTATCATTATAAAAATTGTCGTGCGACATCAATATCGCAGTGTAGTTGTGCCCTATGTCTCACATGACACGTCGTTGTGTAGCCCTAACCTTAGGCATCACAGCTTCAGTCACCTATGGCGATAGGAATCGCAATTGACCAGCCAGGAAATATAGAATGAATTCAGGCAAATCGATTACTCCCTGGTTCTTGGGTCTCTGCAGAGTAGAGAAGGCCAATTTATGCCTGGCAACTCCCCACACAAACGTGACCATCAAAAAATGTAAGCATCAAAAAACTCAACTGGTATGGGAATGCAAACATGTTCCAGCAGGTATAACGCCTTACAGAGCAAGATCATCTTTATGATATTAAGTTGCCCATCACAGAGAGTGGGAGAGATTTCCATGTTCTAAACCGGTCCATAAAGTAGAGGGAAGATATTTTAAGAGTAGGAGAGTTGAGGGTGTCTGACGATGACAATACCCAGGTATTTGAAATTGTCCACTACTGGGAGGTTATGGTGTAACAGCCATAAGGGCCGATTTGGACCAGTTAATATGGAGACCTGAAAAGTGACCAAATCCATCTATCAGACTCACTCAATGAAATTCCCTGCATTATAATATCTTGGCGCAGTTTTACAGCAATGGGTTCTATGATCACTGCAAACAAGTGGACACCCCTGCTGAGTTCTTCTGCTTAGATCAGGCATGCCCAAACTGCGGCCCTCCGGCTGTTGCAAAACTACAACTCCCAGCATGCCTGGATAGCCTACAGCTATTAGGGCATGCTGGGAGTTGTAGTTTTGCAACAGCTGGAGGGCCGCAGTTTGGACATGCCTGGCTTAGATCAATGGATGCCGAGTGTGAGCCATAGACTATAACCCTGGCCTTGGGACAACTATAAAGGATAGAGACCCATCTGACCAATGAAGGCCTGAACCGAAAGTGCCTTTGAACTTCCAAAAGATAGGGTCAATCTACAGAGTCAAACACTTTTGCTGTGTCTAATAAAGCAAGTGCCCACTGCTTCCCCTCACCCACTCCCATCTGAGCTATCGCCTGCTTCCGACTGATGTTACTGGATGTTGAACGTCCAGGTATGAAGCTCGACTAATCGTCATGGACAATGTTGGTGAACAGCCTTATAAGAATCTTATAAACCAAATTTAACAAGAGTATGGGGTGATAAGATCCACATTCCTTAGGGTCCTTTTCAGGTTTCAAAAGTACAACGATTGAAGCGTCATATAAGGATTCTGGCAACTGACCACCCCTCTGGGCTGCTGCATACATACATGACAGCTGAGGACTAGGGATGTGCAGCATAGGCAATATTCGTTTTCGCGATATTTCATGAATTTTTGGCCTAATAGATTTCGAGAATTCGTGATCTCCAGTCATTATTTTCTTGATTACAAAAATCGGCAATGTAATATGCGTGTATTGTGCGCGCAATACAGGCGTGGCTCACGTTTGCTACCTTTTTCAAGCTACTAGAAGTTTCCTGAGACTGGAGAAAATGGTTGGCAGCAACTTTCGTGATTTTGAGGAAGAACTCCTGATCACTGTAAGTAATTTTACATTAGAGCACTGTTTTTAATTCCATTTTGCATGCATGGCAGAACAATAGCTTTTTATACGAAAGACAAAGACACTAATCCCTATCACAGCACAGTAATTACTATCAAACTACCTAACACCCTGCACTGGAACCTATCAGCTAAACTATATAACTATCTAACCTACACTGATTATCTCCCACTAACTATCTGTATTATATATATGAGCTAACTATCTAATGTAATTGAATAAGGATCCAGATGACTTAGCAAAGCATGGAGCACAGCAATGACACTGCTCGCATTCTCTCTCTCTCTCTCTCTCTCTCTCTCTCTATCTATCTCTCTCAGAACTGCAAAAAAAAAAAACAGCAGAAAATGGCTGCTGGGGAGTTTCCCATATAGTAAGGGGTAGGCAACTTTCCTATTGGTTGCTAGGGATGTTGCGAAGCTCAGACAAAGATATTGCAGCCTTCTCATTGGCCCACAAGCAAGAAGCAGTGAGGATACTGATGAAAAAAATTCTACAGTCGTAGCCAAAAGTTTTGAGAATTACATAAATATTGGAAATTGGAAAAGTTGCTTCTTTAGTTTTTATAATAGCAATTTGCATATACTCCAGAATGTTATGAAGAGGGATCAGATCAATTGCATAGTCCTTCTTTGCCATGAAAATTAACTTAATACCAAAAAAAACTTTCCACTGCATTTCATTGCTGTCATTAAAGGACCTGCTGAGATCATTTCAGTAATCGTCTTGTTAACTCAGGTGAGAATGTTGACGAGCACAAGGCTGGAGATTATTATGTCTGGCTGATTGGATTAAAATGGCAGACTTGACATTTTAAAAGGAGGGTGATGCTTGAAATCATTGTTCTTCCATTGTTAACCATGGTCACCTGCAAAGATATGCGTGCAGCCATCATTGCGTTGGATAAAAATGGCTTCACAGGCAAGGATATTGTGGCTACTAAGATTGCACCTCAATCAACAATTTATAGGATCATCAAGAACGTCAAGGAAAGAGGTTCAATTCTTGTTAAGAAGGCTTCAGGGCGTCAAAGAAAGTCCAGCAAGCGCAAGGATCATCTCCTAAAGAGGATTCAGCTGCGGGATCAGAGTGCCACCAATGCAGAGCTTGCTCAGGAATGTCAGCAGGCAGGTGTGAGCGCATCTGCATGCACAGTGAGGCGAAGACTTTTGGAATATGGCCTGGTGTCAAGAAGGGCAGCAAAGAAGCCACTTCTCTCCAAAAACAACATCAGAGACAGATTAATCTTCTGCAGAAAGTATAGTGAATGGACTGCTGAGGACTGGGGCAAAGTCATATTCTCCGATGAAGCCTCTTTCCGATTGTTTGCGGCATCTGGAAAAAGGCTTGTCCGGAGAATAAAAGGTGAGCGCTACCATCAGTCCTGTGTCATGCCAACAGTAAAGCATCCTGAGACCATTCATGTGTGGGGTTGCTTCTCATCCAAGGGAGTGGGCTCACTCACAATTTTGCCCAAAAACACAGCCATGAATAAAGATTGGTATCATAACACCCTCCAACAGCAACTTCTTCCAACAATCCAACAACAGTTTGGTGAAGAACAATGCATTTTCCAGCACGATGGAGCACCGTGCCATAAGGCAAAAGTGATAACTAAGTGGCTCGGGGACCAAAACGTTGACATTTTGAGTCCATGGCCTGGAAACTCCCCAGATCTTAATCCCATTGTGAACTTGTGGTCAATCCTCAAGAGGCGGGTGGACAAACAAAAACCCACTAATTCTGACAAACTCCAAGAAGTGATTATGAAATAATGGGTTGCTATCAGTCAGGAATTGGCCCAGAAGTTGATTGAGAGCATGCCCAGTCGAATTGCAGAGGTCCTGAAAAAGAAGGGCCAACACTGCAAATACTGACTCTTTGCATAAATGTCATGTAATTGTTGATAAAAGCCTTTGAAACGTATGAAGTGCGTGTAATTATATTTCACTACATCACAGAAACAACTGAAACAAAGATCTAAAAGCAGTTTAGCAGCAAACTTTGTGAAAACAAATATTTGTGTCATTCTCAAAACTTCTGGCCACGACTGTAGAATATTCGAGATGACGAAGATATAGCACTATATTCTAGATCTTCGAGAATTCTCGAAGTGCCGATATTCGCGATAAAAATTTGCGATTAGAATATTCAAGATCAACACTGCTGAGGATCAGAACCTCAAAATACTTGGCATACACCTCCACAAGAAATGCCGTCCGGTCCTGGGGACTTCCCTCTCGTCAGCCCTTTAATAGCCCCGGTCACTTCATCTAGAGCAGGGGTCATCAACCTTCGGAACTCCAGCTGTTGTGAAACTTCAATTCCCAGCAAGCTCCATTCACTTCTATGGGAGTTCTGAGAAGAGCAAAGCAAGTATGCAGGCTGGGAGTTGTAGTTTCAAAACAGCTGGAGTGCTGGAGGTTGCCTATCCCTGGTCTAGAGTGAGATCCTTTTGTAAGGAGAGGCTGTCCTCTGCACTAAGTTGTGGAAGGGTAATCTCTTGCAGGTATGCATGTAGGTCAGTCGGGCTGTATTGCACTGCCGACCTGTAAAGGTCGCCATAAAGCCCACCCAATCTGAGATAGGTTTATATCCCATAACCACCACGTTAAACTCTCAACGAGGGAGAAAATAAAACCACCTTACACAAATTGGAAGAGGGCTAGGTAAGAATATATACACCCTCCACATCAAAAAGGAGGAAGCAATAGCAGTAGCTCCCCTACTTATTAGTGGTGGCACCCCAGCACATTGTTACCATGAAAACATAATTAATAAAGGACTGAAAGGAATGCTCAGCGGCCCCCAGGAAAGCAGCTGACACTGCTAGGATCCAACCAAGAATAATAGCCAGGGGAAGAAACCTAAGGAACACAGAGCAAAGCATATATAAGTAGCTAGGTTGCCTGGACATCAAATGATAAAGTGTGCTCCAGTCAAGAAATGACATCTTGAGTTTTTTCAAAGAAATGCGACTGATTGTCCATAAATAATTCATGCTATACCCTGCTAGACATTGGGTTCTCAAGACCAGCGGGTGTGAACCCATTGTCCCACGTGTCCTACCTTCTCTAAGGGCGTTGTCTAAGTGATCCCCTTGATCTTCACAGTACCCCTGATGTTGGGGATAGACTTTCCTGAGGGGAACACCGGGTCGCTACCTCTTCAGGAGGATTGGCACACGAGGCAGCTGGTCCAGACGGACCAGGAGGTACCTGGTCAAGGTACCAGAGGTACAGATGTAGTCAGCAGGCCGAGTCGTAACCAGGAGCAACAATGCAGGACCAAAGAATGAGGCAGAGGCAAAGTCAAACAAGCAATAGGTCAGGGCAGGCGGCACAGGTACAGGTCAGGCAATCCGGGTCGGCAACAGGAGAGTCAAGGCAAGCAGGTAGGTATCAAACAGGTAGCGGAGTCCAGAAACACAAGCACGATTCAGGTACACATGCAGAGATAACATCAACCTTAGCAGGACACAAGGACTTTGATGCTGAGGCATCTGGGAAGTGGGCTGAGCCATTTATATATGTGCAGGAGGGCTAGGATTGGTCAGCGAAGTCACATGGTCAAATCCATAAAGCACAGAAAGTGACCTGCCCCAGCCCCTAAGAAAGTGCTGTAGGGAACAAGCAGCAAGCATACTGTGGCCAGGGCTCAAAGGAAACTGTGGAGCGGATCCCAGAACAGTACCTACACAGACAGAGCTCAGGACTGCAGCGGTGAATGGGAAAGCACTGGCAGCAGATCACCACTGAACATGGCACCTGGGATTGCGGCGCACAGGAGCCGCTGTTACAGTTGCTTGGCTCTCAAAATCCATTTGGCTGCAGCAAACTTCTGACGATTCTTCTGAACATCTATCAAAGGCTATGTACACCTTCGGAGGCAATTTTTGTTTATGATGGCTTTTTACTCATTTTTTGGCTAAAAATTATATTTTTGATTGGCCTTTATTAAAAATATTGAGCTGTTCTGTCACAAAGGGTAAACAGTTTTTCTAACTATGTGACTGGTACTTTGACTTTGTGCAGGTCATCTAATAAACCGTATTTCTAAAAAACTAAGGTCATAAACACTTAAGCTGGGTTTACACAGAGCGATGCAGCGGCCAATTGACGGGAAGGAAGCGTTCCTTTCCGAAAGTCGGCTGCTCGCTCAATGAAAGACACTGCGCATTTACATGCAGCGATCTGCGTCACTGTATGAGGACATGGGATTGCTATAGGGACCCCTGGTCCTTATGCAGAATCATGGCTTCTGAGCAGCAGATCGCTGTTTAGACCACATAATTCGTGCTTTGCATGTAGACGCCTGGTCATGCAGGTTGTGCTCAGGTTTAGAACATTTATGCCTTGCTTCAGGCTCTGATAGCACAACGTGCAAACCATTTGTGTCTTGTCATCAGGACATCGTCTGACGAACAGCCACACCAATAAACTCCTTGGAGCTGGCTTTGGTGTGCTAGGTCCCTAGGTGCGGTAGGCAGTAGCAGGCGTACTGTCTAGGGGATGGCCGCTCCGCTTTTGCACCCTGCTCCCTCTTTTGCTGTGCTGTTGCCTCTGTGCGACCACCTCCTCTTACTCAGAACTACACACGTCACTAAAATGAACCTGAGTCCAGTCGGGGTCTAGGACCTCATCGTCCAACACATCATCTTTCACCCATTCTTGACCCCTGCCCTCCTTGTCGGTCTCCACACTGCAGAAAGCCGCAGAAGTTGGCACCTATGTTTCGTCTTAATCAAAGACGTGCTGCAGTGGTATTCCCATGTTCTCATCCTGCAACATAAGTGGTTGGGCATCAGTGCATTCAATGTCTTCCACTTCTGGGGCAGGGCTATGTGGATGGGACGGGAAAGCACTGCCAGCAGAGTCATCAAAAAGCATTAAGAGTCTGCTGCATGACTTGGAGCTCAGGCTGGGGTGATGTGAAAGACTGATGGGCATGGGCTGCAGGTGCCAACTCTGAGCTTTCTGCAGAGAACTCGGTGGGAGATACTGTGAAAGAACTGGCGCCACTGTCAGCCACCCAATCTACTATCGCCTGTACTTGTTCTGGCCTCACCATCCGCAGAGCGGCATTCGGGCCTACCAAATAACTGTCGCCTACTCGCACCTGAGGAAGGTGTTTCACTTGGACCTGTAGCTGGCACAGAATGGCCACGTCCTCTCCCAGCAACAGGAGCTCCAGCAACACAACCACGACCATGTCCACGTCCCTTATTTGATGTTCTCCTCATTATTTGCATTCACCCACTAAACTTACAGATGGTTTATCTCAGGTGTCAATTTAACTGCCAAAAGTCAACAATTAAGTTCACTAACAGTAAGGCAGTGCCCGTGTCATAAACAGAATACATTTCTTTAGGTCACACAACAGTGTAACGGAGCAATTCAATACAATTACTTCACTATCAACGAAAATTAGATTTTTCAAACCAACAGTGTAACAGCAGAGGTTAACAGTTTAATTTGACTGTCAGAAATGCAGCGTACACCGCAAATGTGCTATCTACCACAAAACTGGTGTTTTTGCAACCAACTATGTAAATGCGGAGTTCCACAGGTCACTTAAAATGACTGAAATACAGGGTAGGCCTCAGATCTGCTATGTAGCACAAAACCAGTGTTTATTATGGTTTATTTAACTACAGGAATGCAGTATGTCACCCCAAAAATTATAAAACATTTTTTTCAGCGTTGTATGCAAACGTGCTCTGTGGCACAACAGCACGGGTTTATTAACCCAACTACAGAAATGGAGCTTTTCACCGAAAAATTTTAAAACCGTTTTTTCAGCGTTGTATGCAAACGTGCTCTGTGGTTTATTACCCAACTACAGAAATGCAGTTTTTCACCGCAAAATTTTAAAACTGTTTTTTTAAGCGTTATAGGCAAACGTGCTCTGTGGCACAACAGTACGGGTTTATTAACCCAACTACAGAAATGCAGTTTTTGACTGCAAAATTTTAAAACAGTTTTTTCAGCGTTGAATGCAAACGTGCTCTGTGGCACAACAGTACGGGTTTATTAACCCAACTACAGAAATGCAGTATGTCACCCAAAAATGATAAAACAGGTTTGTCAGCATTGTATGCACACATGCTCTGTGGTACAACAGTACGGGTTTATTACAGGAACTACAGAAATGCAGTTTTTCACTGCAAAATTTTAAAATAGGTTTTTCAGCGGTGCATGCAAACGTGCTCTGTGGTACGACAGTACAGGTTTATTCCACCAACTACAGAAATGCCCTATGTCACCGCAAAATTTAAAAATAGGTTTTTCAGCGGTGTATGCAAATGTGCACTGTGGTACAGGAACTACAGAAATGCACTATGTCACAGCAAAATTTTAAAATAGGTTTTTCAGCGGTGTATGCAAACGTGCTCTGTGGTATGACAGTACGGGTTTATTCCACCAACTACAGAAATGCACTATGTCACCCCAAAATTAAAAATAGGTAATGTAGGGGGACTTGACCTGCCAGAAAAAAGGAATTTTTCCTTCACTGAGATACCAAAAAATAATTAGACTGATGTCCCAGGCAGGCTGGCACACATGCAGGTCACAAGCAGTTCCAAGGACACTGCAGTTGCTAAAATGGCTGCCGACCCCCACCTCAGTAACAAATGGATTAAAAATTATTTTACAGTATCTCTGGGCTCAGGGCTGGGTACAAATATGTAGCATAGCACCCTCAATAATTGCTGCAGTTTGAAGAGTTAACACCACCAAGTTTAACAGATTTCTTTCCTAATCTCTCCCTGAGAGCACCAGCAGCAGCCTGTCCCTACACTAAGGCCTCTTTCACATTTGCTTTGTGAGGATCCAGGTCCGGAAATGCCCGCCGGATCCGTCACAACACAAGACAACTGAAATCATATTGAACACTGATCAGTCTTCAATATGCTTTCAGGTAACCATGGCAGCCAGGATACTACTAAAGACCCGGCTGCCATGGAAAAGAAGCGGGGAGCCCGGGGGAGAAGCTACATATATTCCGTGCGGCGGCTGGGGCGCTCCTCGATGATGTCATCGGGTCCCTGCGTCGCATGGATCACATAGCTATGCTATATGAGCAATAAGCCGTACGATCCATACGGCGCATTGCTCACATAGCATAGCTACAGTATGTGAACCATGCAACGCAGGGACCGGGTGACGTCATCGGGGAGCGTCCCTGCCGCTGTAGGGAAGGTAAATAGCTTCTGCCCCAGCTCCCTGCTGCTTTTTCATGGCAGCCGGGACTTTAGTAGCGTCCTGGCTGCCATGGTTACCATTCATTAACCACTTGAAGACCACAGGTTTATACCCCCCTAGTGACCAGGCCCTTTTTTACAAATCCGCACTACACTACTTTCACCGTTTATTGCTCCGTCATACAAACCACCCAAATGAATTTTACCTCCTTTTCTTCTCACTAATAGAGCTTTCATTTGGTGGTATTTCATTGTTGCTGACATTTTTACTTTTTTTGCTATTAATAAAAATTTAACGACATTTTTGCAAAAAAATGACATTTTTCACTTTCTGTTGTAAAATTTAAAAAAAAAAACTACATTTCTATATAAATTTTTCTCTAAATGTATTGTTCTACATGTCTTTGATAAAAAAGTCCAATAAGTGTATATTTATTGGTTTGGGTAAAAGTTATAGCGTTTACAAACTATGGTGCAAAAAGTGAATTTGGGCATTTTGAAGCAGCTCTGACTTTCTGAGCACCTGTCATGTTTCTTCAGGTGCTAGAATGTCAGGATAGTATAAATACCCCCAAATCACACCATTTTAGAAAGAAGACACCCCAAAGTATTCGCGGAGGGGCATGGTGAGTTCATGTATCATTTCATTTTTTTCACAAGTTAGCGGAAAATGACACTTTCTGAGGAAAAAAATAATAATAAAGTTTCCATTTCTGCTAACTTCTGGCAAAAAAAAAAAAAAAATCTCATACGGGCTCATTATGCCCCTCAGTGAATACCTTGGGGTGTCTACTTTCCGAAATGGGGTCATTTGTGGGGTGTTTGTACTGTTCTGGCATTTTGGGCGGAGCTAAATTGTGAGCAGCCATGTAAAAGCAAAGATACTCATTGGTTTAGGGCCCTTTGCGCACCAGTCTGCAAAAAGTGGCACTCATGTGGTATCGCCGTACTCAGAAGAAGTAGGGCAATGTGTTTTGGGGTGTATTTTTACATATACCCATGTTGAGTGAGAGAAATATCTCTGTAAATTGACAACTTTGTATAAAAATTTTTAAAAATTGTCGTTTACAGAGATATTTCTCACACACAGCATGGGTATATGTAAAAATACACCCAAAACACATTGCCCTACTTCTCCTGAGTACGGCGATACCACATGTGTGACACTTTTGCAGCCAGATGCAAAGGGCCCTAAAACCAATGAGTACCTTTAGGATTTCACAGGGCATTTTTACGCATTTGGATTCTCTCACGCTTTAGGGCCCCTAAAATGCCAGGGCAGTATAAATACCCCACATGTGACCCCATTTTGGAAGAAGACACCCCAAGGTATTCCGTGAGGGGCATGGCGAGTTCACAGAAAATTATTTTTGGCACAAGTTAGCGGAAATTGATATATTTTATATATTTATTTGGTTTTACAAAGTCTCATATTCCACTAACTTGTGACAAAAATAAAATTTTACATGAACTCACCATACCCCTCACGGAATACCTTGGGGTGTCTTCTTTCTAAAATGGGGTCACATGTGGGGTATTTATACTGCCCTGGCATTTTAGGGGTCTCCATAATCATTACACGTATGGCCAGCATTAGGAGTTTCTGCGATTCTCCTTATATTGAGCATACGGGTAATGAGATTTTTTTCCGTTCAGCCGCTGCGCTGAAAAAAAAAAAAAATGAACGGCACAGATTTCTTCATTCGCATCGATCAATGTGGATGAAAAAATCTCTGCCAAAATCAGTGACTGCGGTGCGGTGGGCTGGGCGCTAGCTAACTAACAAGTAGCTAACTAACTGGCGGTGATAACGGGACCCTTATGCCCCATTCACACGTCCGAAATTCTGTTTGCGGAGCGGAATTGCGGACCCATTCATTTCTATGGGGACAGACTTTGTCCCGCTCGGATCGAATTACGGATCCGCGCTTCGAGTCTGCACTTCCGTTCAGCAAAAATATAGAACATGTCCTATTCTTGTCCGCAATTGCGGACAAGAAAAGCATTTTCTATATAGTTCTGTCTTGGATCTGCAAAATGCGGAAGCGCATTGCCGGTGTCCGTATTTTGCGGATCCGCAGATCCATGGATCCGCAGATCCATGGATCCATAAAACACATACGGACGTCTGAATGAGCCTGTAGGGGGTGATTAGTGACAGGGGGGTGACAGGGGGTGATCAGGGGGTGACATGGGTGATCAGGGGTTAATCAGTGATGGGGGTGGGGGGGTGTGTGTAGTGATTGGTGCACTTTTCCTATGTTTCCTCTGGTGGTCCCAAACAAAGGGACCACCAGACGAGCAGACAGCAGGCATATCAGGCGCTGTTTAAAAAACAGCGTCTGATATGCGATTTAAATGCGTTTTTCCGCATCTACAGCCTGCCAGCGCATGATCAGCGCTGGCAGGCTGTAGTTTCAGTTGTCCGGCTCCGATCACATGAACGCGCGCGCACGACGCGCGCGCGTTCATGTGAAATCTCAGGTCTCACGAGATGACGCCGATAGGCGTGACTAAGACCTGAGAGAGCCGCTGCGCTGACGCCCATCGGCGTTAGCGTGGCGGCAAGAGGTTAAAGCTAAACGTCGGATCCGGCGATGCACCGAAATGACGTTTAGCTTAAAGTCGGATCCGGATTAATGCTGTGGATTTTGCTACGGCCAAAAAACGTGTCAGTACTGAACTGAAGACATCATGATGCATCCTGAACGGATTTCTCTCCATTCAAAATGCATTGGGATAATCCTGATCAGTATCTTTCCATCCTAGAGCCCCAAAGACGGAACTTGCCTTTATGAATAAAGGTGGCGGAGCAGGCGCATGACATGGTGAGTTACGCTGCCAGTGCCCGCCCGCCGGCCCAGCCTCCTGCTTCTTGCCTCTTGCCTGGGACATTAGTAGAGTTGTAAGTAAAGTGTATATAGAAGATTTATTAAACCAATACATGTGCCCACAGTTAGTATTCCAGCATTTAGCGGGCCCGGTGTAGCAGAATAGAGTGACTGCACCGGGCCCGCTGTAATGCATAGCAAGATGCCGGCTTCTCCTCCCTGCTCCCTGCCTGCTGATTATACCCGCCGACCGCGCTTTTGGGGGGGTCATTTAGTGAATGACACTGTTCTTGAGATCTGTGGAAGACACTGTTATGGAGATCTATGGATGACACATAGCATAAAATGCTATTCATGTGTCATCCATAGATCCCCCCATAGCAGTGTCATCCACAGATCTCCAGAACAGTGTCATCCACAGATCTCCAGAACAGTGTCATCCACAGATGCCCCCACTACAGTGCCATCCACCAACCCCCATAACCGGGCCATCCACCAACCCCTATAACTGTGCCATCCACATATCCCCCATAACTGTGACATCCACAGATCCCCCATAACTGTGCCATCCACAGATCCCCCATAAAAGTGTCATCCACAAATCCCCCATAACACCATTAGTTCAAAACCCACCAAAAGGCACACCTTTTTGTTCAAAATATTTTTTCTCTTATTTTCCTCCTCAAAAACCTAGGTGCGTCTTATGGGCCGGTGCGTCTTATTGGGCGAAAAATACGGTAAATGGCGGGTTTTCCAGTTGGCCATACAGCTGGTGCACACAAAATGTCAATGTTGTTTATCAAGGCATATGTAGTGCTGCATAACTACATACGCACCTATGAGGCCACACCTGATGAAGACCCATAAGTCTACAGTCCGCCATCAGGAGGAGACACATTACTACTACGACTATCTGGATCTGCTGGACTGAGAGTGAGGGAGTTATTTTAAGATTATTTTACGTCCCCTATCGGTTTGTTACCTTTTTACCAGTAGTTCTATACTAATGGACGTTTGTGTTTGCTATTTTTTTGCCAGAACCGGGACGGTTTTTGTTTAGTTCGTTTTTTCATTTTTTAGTTAGGGACTCGCAAGATAATGAGGACTCTTGACGTGGGTTGCGAGCTTACATATTTTGCGTACAGATAGTGTAATCCACACGGTATGTGAAATAGATAAATGAGGTATTAGTACATATCAGTTACACTTTGTTTACAAACATTTCTCATGGAAAATTGGGCCTAATTTTAATTATTTTCGGAATATGAGTATATGTCTAATACAGAATAAAATACATGTGTAATATTGGTTATATGGTGTAGTAGGATTAAATATTTGTAGGTCTAACATGTTATGTAGATATGTGTAATAAAGCATACTTTGATAAAATCTGTTGTACCTACATTTTGATGTATGACCTCAAATCCAAAAAAGGAATGACTGTGTCAGTGATTGTGGCCAACATTTTCTATTAATATTTGTAAGCTGTGGTTACTGATGTTTAATAAAAAGCATAAATCTATATTGTGTTATGTGTATGTGTATGTGCCATAAACACAAATCTGCCACATTATAAACTTGAAAACAAATTGTGTTTTATTGCACACAATGTCCCAAAATAAACTCTGTTATTTTAAATAAAAATTCTTGTAATAAAATAAAAATTATACATTAACATAACGCCTTGATGGCGAGGAGGGTCTCTGATAAGAAGGGGCTGAGAAGGAGGGCCAGAGTATTGGGAGGGCCCAGCTTGACTGGTTGATGGGCCCTGGGAAGGGAGCCCAGAATATTGGGCCTGGGAAGGGGGGGGGCCCAAGGTATTGGGATGGGCCAGGTTGACTGGCCGAGGGTCCCGGATGCCCATAGCTGCCTTCCCCCTGAAACAGGGGCACTTATGGTGCCATTGGTGGCCCATAATAATCCCTTGGGGGGGAAATTGTTGGGGGCCCTGTGATGGCTGGGGTGGTGGGGAACAAACATGTGGCCATGGAGGCACAGAAGTTCAAGCTCCTCGTAGATTTCGGTGGGGTCATGTGGTGGAGTTGATACCCCCAGAACGATCCCGAGAGCAGATCTCGTTCACAATAATCGCTTTGGAGGTAGCTGGCGCATATAATGGGCCAGACTACGGGCAAACAGGTCATGATGATCCTCCTGCCGGGCTCTAGATAAATAATCTAGAACTTGAACGTTTATGTTCGAATCGGCAGGAGGATTTGCCCGTGGTCTGGACCTGCTGGGTAGAGGGGGTGGGGGGGTGGGGGGGGGTGAATCAGGGCCCGATACTGCAGGAGGCCCGGATGGTACTGGTCGGGGACTCTCCCGCTGGGCCAATGTCGTCTCCTACTCACATGCAATGTCGTCTCCTCCTCGCCTTCCTCCTCTAGGTTGTCGTCCGTTCTACAAAATTAATACAAAATAAATACATGAGGATATGAAGACTATGTTGGTTTATAAATAATCATTGAACATATTCCTGTCATGAGCTAACTACATTTGTCACATAGTACTAACTGGCACAAAAAATATAATACATATGTGGTAATTGTGGTAGTACAGATGTAGCAGGGTTAACACACACACTCTTAAATTGAATGTCTATACTCATTGTCTTATCTTTAACCAAAAGGACTAGAAAAGCTAATGCATAATGCTTTTTTTCACATTTAGTTGACATCACATGTCCCATAAAGCATGTGGTTTAACCGTGCTACATCAGTAACCTAGGTGTCCATACCATAAATCTAACTCCACTGTTTATTTAATTATCCTACTTTTGCAAAAGAAAGGACAAAAGTGAATGGTTGCTATCGGCAACTATGACATTTCACATTGATCAATTCAAACCATTCACAGTACATAAGAATTCGACATACAGTGTGTTTAGCTTCACATGTAGTGGTCAGTGTGTAGAATGGACTTACGGACGAAGCTCCATGACGTCGCACAGGAACATCAGCTGCTCCCGGAATATGTATGGTCTTTTCTTGGGCGGACCAGCCCCGCTCCACCCATGCTGCTTCATCTCTTTGCGGAACTGGTCACGGCAGCTCCGCCAACGATTATTGACCTCTTCAACTGGTAATACAAAGACAAGAAAGGAACACGGATCAATTTCTAAAGTTATAGGGACACTAACATATAACAAGTCCTATATACTAGGGACACTAACGTATAACATGTCCTATATACTAGGGACACTAACGTATAACAAGTCCTATATACTAGGGACACTAACTTATAACAAGTCCTATATACTAGGGAGGACAGCCAGGCTCAAACATGTATACATTGTTTACTTACTTAAATTCTTCCGACTTTGCCAGATCCTGGGTTACCTCCACCCAGGCAGGGTCCTTTTTATAACGGTCCTGGTACTCCCCAGACCGAAGATCCCAGAGGCAGGGCCTGTCCTGCACCAGAACAATGAGCTTCTCCACGTCCATGGTGTGGCGTGGTGTTTTGAGCATGGTGGAAAATTTGGGCTCCGCAAGGGCCAACTTCTCCCTCATGTGCTGGCTCAAACCAGACGCAGCCAGATGCACAGAAACGCCTAATTCCTGTATTAGATCCCATGAGTGTTGCTAAGTTACTTGCGTGAAAAACGCAACGCAGTGTATCCGGATGCATTGCGTTTTTTACGCAGTCCCATTCACTTCTATGGGGCCTGCGTTGCGTAAAAAAATGCAGAATATAGCCCCTGTTATGCGTGAAAAAAATCGCTCATGTACAAAGCCCTATTGAAATGAATGGGTCAGGATTCAGTGCAGGTGCAATGCGTTCATGTCACGCATTGCACCCACACGGAAAACTCGCTTGTGTGAAAGTGGCCTAAGAGCAGCAGAGAGATGTGCGTCGCTACGTGACTCCAGCTTAAATAGAGACTGGGTCACATGCTGCACTTAGCCAATCACAGCCATGACAATAGTAGGCATGGCTGTGATGGCTTCTTAGGGCAAAGTAGTGAAACAC
This sequence comes from Bufotes viridis, assembly GCA_033119425.1. Lineage (NCBI taxonomy): Eukaryota > Metazoa > Chordata > Amphibia > Anura > Bufonidae > Bufotes > Bufotes viridis. The sequence goes on from CM065592.1 coordinate 306,367,954, forward strand.
TTGTTGATTGGCTGCCCTGCAGCCTTTCAAAAAGCAGGAAGAAATCGCCAAACAACTAATCCGTACCTGAACTTTTACGGAAATGTTCGGGTGCGAAAAACCGCACCCGAACAGTTCGGGTTCGCTCAACCCTAGTAACGACAGTTTGCAGGAATGGTCGTTCCTGATAATCTGCCCAATAATTGGTGCATTTAAATTCACCTTCATTTAAGCCACATTCTAATCAGTAAGATAAGAACTGAGCTATAATGAATGTTTATCATGTCAGAAAGCAGAGATAAGGAGCCACTCAGCTACCCAACTGATGGAAAGGAGAGAAAATCCACAGGCTGCTATTAGAGCATACCAGCTATGTACAGAAAAAGGGCTCCCCATTTTTTATAAAGACCAATTGAAAGAAATATTTGTAGCCCAAAATGAGTACAATGCAATAATAAATAAATTGCCCCCAAAGGTGTACACAGCCTTTAAGTATTTGTATTTTTACTTTTTTCAAATTGTAATTACTAATAACTTACAGAAGTTATCTGGGAATTTGATATTGATGGCCTGTCCTCAAGATAGGTCATCAATATCAAATCGGCAAGGGTCCAACTACTAGGACTCCCACCGATTAGCTGCGGCACTCCATGAGGGTTTAGGCCTTTTCCTAGGCCAGTGACGTCATCATATATCAGTCATGTGTCGTGGGCACAGCTCAATCCCATTTAAGTAAATAGGGCTGAAGTGCCACATACTACTTTTTACAATTACAAAAAAGACCTCTCAGCACATGCCTGACGTTTTCATCAGAAGTGAATTATTTTATTTGGTCATTTGAAGATGTCTTTTTGCATGTGCTGTGAATTAAAACTTAGCTTTTATTTTATATCTCATTAAATGGAATACTAATACAAAATATATTTTACAAAAACACTGTGAGACTTGTTTAAAATTTCTCAGTAGATAATAGGCAGATACCCTCGATATATTTTTTATATCTTGAGTACATGTGGGGTTGCTGTTTATGTCCTTCACAGCAACAGTTAACTATTCTCAACACTGTAGCAAATGACAGTCTGTGCTACAGTACCCAGAAAGATTATCAAAACTAAGGCATTTAGTTTGGAAAAACCAACTGCGCGATGATCTGATAACCATGTTTAAATATATTAGGGGTCATACAAAGATCTCTCCCATCATCTATTTATCCCCAGGACTGTGGCGAGGGTACATCCTTTGTGTCTGGAGGAAAGAAGGTTTCTACACAAACATTGTTCTGTTTCAGTATCTTGCATTGTGTATTGGTATGCTCCTCTTTCCCCCCCCCCCCCTCTGTTTCAGCTTCTAGTTGGTTCAGTCTAGCCAAAAGAATGGTCTTAGTACTCTCCTTCCCCCGCTAAGAAAAGAATATTCTCCTCCTCCAAGTAATAGCCATCATCATTTGTCTCCTGTTATGCTAAAGTGGAGGCTAATATCTTATACTGCCCAGTACTGCATTCACTAGGATCGCAGAAGCTTCTAGCAATTTCAGTTTCATACAGGCTAGGAACTGTATTCAGCCTGTTTTCTGAGGTAAATATTGTCTGCCTGCTGTAAGCTATTAAATGACTGAACCACCATTAGAGGTCGCTGTTATGTTACAGATGGAAATGCAGGACACAGCTAGAAGGATTTCTAAGCCCTCATTAAAAATGAAAGAGGCCCTTCTAACCAACAAAATGGAGGTGCAATAATCTGTCTAGTTTGTGGGGAAAGACTGAACAATGTATGGATGCAGCACATGGATCAGGCTATAACGAAGATCAAAGAAACAATTGGAGCACACTCAAAAAATGTAGAGAAAATATACTTTATTCCAAAATACAATTGTAACAATATACTAAAAAATTACATTAAAAAGACAAGGGGGACAGAGGAAAAGGACACCACCCTGCCGGGGCCCTCAATTTCATTTCAGTACATAAATATGTATCAATACCCCATCCAAATATAAACCCTATAAGGGTATACAGCAAATATGCGGATCCCAAAGAATATATATACCGTGCAACACAGTGGCGTTGCTAGGGCTGGTGTCACCCGGTGCGGTAGAAAATGGTGTCACCCCCCCCCCGCTAGCAGACAGATCGCCGACGCCCCCCATACAAAACTACACGCCCCCCATACAAAACTACACGCCCCCCCCATACAAAACTACACGCCCCCCCCATACAAAACTACACGCTCCCCCCCAATACAAAACTACACGTTCCCCCCAATACAAAACTATAAGGTACCCCCCCCTGCATACAAAACTACACGGCACCCCCTTCCCTACATACAAAACTACACGGCACCCTCCTCCCCTCGCTTGCAATATTACACGGCACCCCCTGCATGCAATATTGCACAGCACCCCTGCATACAATATTGCACAGCACCCCCCTGCATACAATATTGCACAGCAACCCCTGCATACAATATTGCACAGCACCCCCCTGCATACAATATTGCACAGCACCCCCCTGCATACAATATTACACGGCACCCCCCTGCATACAATATTACACGGCACCCCCCTGCATACAATATTACATGGCACCCCCCTGCATACAATATTACACGGCACTCCCTGCATGCAATATTGCACGACAACCCCTGCATGCAATATTGCACGGCACCCCCCTGCATGCAATATTGCACGGCACCCCCCTGCATGCAATATTGCACGACAAACCCCTGCATGCAATATTGCACGGCACCCCCCTGCATGCAATATTGCACGGCACCCCCCTGCATATAAAACTACCCTGCATCCCTCCCCCTGCATCCCAAACTACACGGCAACCCCCCGCCCTGCCTGCACACAAAACTACACTGTATCCCTCCCCTGCATACAAAACGACACGGCACCCCCGCATACAAAACGACACGGCAGCCCCCGCATACAAAACTGCATTTTTACACCCCCCGCATGCAATATTACACGGCCCCTTCTGCAGACAATAATACATCCCCCTGCAAAATATTACAATGCCCCCTACAAATATTACACAGCACGACCCCCACCCGTATACAATATTAAAGGCATCCCCACCTCTGCATACAGTCTCACACAGAATCCTTCACCATACAGTTCTCGAGCCCCCTCCCTCAGCACGTCCACAGCACACACATCTACCCCTCCAGCACTGACATTCACTCACTCTCTCCCCCCTCTATGAGTTAAGAGCAGCCATCTGTGACCTGCTCTGCAGACAGCCCGAGCTCGCCTCTGAGCTCTCTGGATTCCGACCCTGACTGCCGCTGCGCTGCCAATTCAGAGTCACGTGACAAGAGAATGTCACGTGACCCAGTGACGTCAGGAGGTCCGTCAGTGCAGCGCCGGGGGTGAGGGGCCCGGGGATGCTACTGGTGTTGGGTGGGGGGTCCGGGTGTCACCCCATCAGACTGGTGTCACCCGGTGCGGCCCGCACCCCCCGCACTCCCCTCGCAACGCCACTGGTGCAACACAATGGATGCACTATAGAGGGTGGGGTATATAATACATAAAATATCAAAACAATAGTTTATACACATCAAGACGGAATACCCAAACACTATGATGTTGAATACAAAACCACATCGCACTCTGCTAAAAATCTAGCATTAGTATCATTGTTATGTAAAAATGTCAGTAAAGTATCCCACAGAAAACCAACCGAGACTGCAAATAACAGTCACCTGGTTCTGTGGTATGCAAAGTACAAGAGCAGGTGCATAAAAAGCTATACAAAAGCTTACCGCCTGGTGTGTGAATCAGTGGGGCACAGGCAGGGATGGCGCCGACCCCGACGCGCGTTCGGCGTACCTTGGTCACCCCACTGATTCACACACCAGGCGGTAAGCTTTTGTATAGCTTTTTATGCACCTGCTCTTGTACTTTGCATACCACAGAACCAGGTGACTGTTATTTGCAGTCTCGGTTGGTTTTTTGTGGGATACTTTACTGACATTTTTACATAACAATGATACTAATGCTAGATTTTTAGCAGAGTGCGATGTGGTTTTGTATTCAACATCATAGTGTTTGGGTATTCCGTCTCGATGTGTATAAACTATTGTTTTGATATTTTATGTATTATATACCCCACCCTCTATAGTGCATCCATTGTGTTGCACGGTATATATATTCTTTGGGATCCACATATTTGCTGTATACCCTTATAGGGTTTATATTTGGATGGGGTATTGATACATATTTATGTACTGAAATGAAATTGAGGGCCCCGGCAGCGTGGTGTCCTTTTCCTCTGTCCCCCTTGTCTTTTTAATGTAATTTTTTAGTATATTGTTACAATTGTATTTTGGAATAAAGTATATTTTCTCTACATTTTTTGAGTGTGCTCCAATTGTTTCTTTGTAGTTTCTCCTTTGGTTAGGGAGTATACACTCTTTATGACTTAGTCTTATAGGCCCTAAAATTGAGTCATTATGACACATTATTACTTTTGATTATGAAGGGCTTTTTGCACATTGGTCATTTGTTTATAACGAAGATCAATTAAAGGCCATGTGTACAAAATTGAATAAGACCTATGATAGTTATAATAGACTGTCTGAAAAATATTATTCTCTGTTATCAAGTCTCAAATCAGAGGAATTCATCCTAGAATTAAAGACCTACACTGCACTTTATGATAAAATATATAGCAGATTCATGGCAGTCAAGTCAATGCTAGAGTACAAGATATCACAACAATATAAAACTGCATCCCGCCATTCTAACTTTTTAAGGCACTCCAAGGCTTCATCCCGTTCCTCGAAGTATATTGCTCAGTACTCATCGCTAAGGTCTCGCTCACAGCACTCTTTGCTGAGTACCTCATTGGTGTTGGCATGCGCAAAAGTGGAAGCAGCGAAGGTACAAGCTCACTGCATTAGAAAGGAAGCAGCCATTAAGGCATAAGTCCAATCTCAAGCTAATCAAGCAGCTATACAGGCTCAGGCACAAGCTATACAAGCCTAATCTTAAGCTAATCAAGCAGCTATACAGGCTCAGGCGCAAGCTATACAAGCCCAATCTCAAGCTAATCAAGCAGCTATACAGGTGCAAGCAACCAAAACCAAGGCCGAAGCTAAGTTGAAGGTCCTTCAAAATAAAAGGGAAGAAGCAGTAGCCATGGCTGAACTTAGAGTTCTTGAAGAAGCTGCTGAAGAAGAAGAAGCTTATCATCCTATGTCCAAGATATCTAATGACTCAGAAGGCCATTCCCTGCAATTCATCCTAGACCAAAGCAAAGTCAATGAATTTGCACCAGAAGATTTGGGCTCTACACGCCAGCCTGCTGAACTCATGCGAGTAGAAAAAGAGGCAGCTAAACTATATAGTTGACCCTAGTGCAGTGGACATTTCTCTTTCTTTCAAACCTCTGGCACCTTACACAGTATTTCAGGCGCCATTAGAGACCAAGCCGCTTCAAGCTCATCAAATCACATTAAAACCTCCTGAGACTAGTTACATAGCAACCAAGACGCTGGCGCCAACATTGCCAGATGTGAAGCCTTCATTTACGCTCAACCCAGCTGCCACTCTATTCCAGCTTCCAACCCCCAAATGTATCAGATGGTGCCAACAACCACAGAGAGGGAGAAGTTCCCATCGCCATGATGCAGGAAAGAAATGACGCATCAGAAATCGCTAAGTACCTCACCCTCAGGGACCTCATCAGTACTAGCCTTACGAACTTTGATGATCGTCCAGAGAACTATAGAAGTTGAAAGGCCACCTTCAAGACAACAGTTCAAACCCTTGGTGTACCGCCTATGCAAGAACTTGATTTACTAATTAGATGGCTAGATCCATGGTCGTCAAACTGTGTAAAGAGACTCAAAATGCCAGAAGCCTGACTAACAAGACTGGTGAACTGGAATTAGTGATGTGTGAGGAGGACTATGACATAGTGGGAATAACTGAGACATGGCTGGATGATAGCTATGACTGGGCAGTTAATATAAAAGGTTACAATCTGTTTAGAAAGGATCGTCAAAACCGGAGAGGTGGAGGGGTATGCCCTCTGCCCCTGTGAAGTCGTGTCTAAATCCCGAAAATCGAGAATACATCTCTGAGGGACATGAACATGTGGAGTGACTGTGGGTAGAAATACATGGAGCAAAAAAACTATAATAAAATACTAATAGGAGTGTATTATAAACCACCTAATATACCAGAGTCCACAGAAAATCTATTACTAAACTAGATAGACGAGGCGGCAAATCATAATGAAGTCGTTATTATGGGGACTTCAACTACCCAGATATAGACTGGGAAACTGAAAGCTGTACATCCCAAAAAGGAAACAGGTTCTTGGCAATAGCCAAAGACAATTTCCTTTCCCAACTGGTTCAGGACCCCACTAGAGGGACGGCCATACTGGACTTAGTATTAACCAATAGATCTGATAGAACAACAGATGTGCAGGTTAGGGGACACCTGGGAAATAGTGACCATAAAGTTATAACCTTCCAATTATCCTTCAAACGAGAGTTTCTAAAGGGAGGAACAAAAATACCAAACTTCAGAAAAGCAAAATTTAGCCAATTAAGCGAGGCCATAGGCCTAACTAACTGGGACAAAGTCCTCAAAAATAAAAATACAACCATAAAATGGGAGATTTTTAAAAGCATTGTAACATCTAATTGTGAGAGGTACATACCTTATAGGAATAAAAGGCTAAGGAACAATAAGAAACCAATGTGGATAAATGGAACCGTAAAGAAAGCAAAAAATGACAAAAGGAAAGCATATAAATCACTAAAACAGGAGGGGAGTCAGGAAGCACTGATAAACTTTAAGGAAAAAAATAGAATATGTAAAAAACTAATAAAATTTGCCAAACTAGAGACCGAGAGATTAATTGCCAAAGAGAGTAAAACTAACCCTAAAATGTTCTTCAATTATATAAATAGTAAAACATATAAATGTGAAGGAGTCGGCCCCTCTAGCAATGAGGGGGGTGCTACAGAGAGCGACGAGGATAAAGCAAAACTATTAAATATTTTTTCCTTCACTATATTCACTGAGGAAAATAAACTGTCAGATGAAATGCAGAATGTAAAAGTAAATTCCCTATTAAAAGTGCCCTGTCTGACCCAGGAAGAAGTACAACAGCGACTTAAAAAGATTAAAATAGACAAATCGGCAGGACCGGATGGCATACACGCCCGTATCCTAAGGGAATTAAGTGATTTCATGGCCAGACCTTTATTTCTGATATTTACGGACTCTATACTGACAGGGAATGTTCCACAGGATTGGCGCATAGCAAATGTGGTGCCAATATTCAAAAAGGGTCCAAAAACAGAGCCTGGAAATTATAGGCCGGTAAGTTTAACATCTATTGTTGGTAAACTGTTTGAAGGGTTTCTAAGAAATGCTATTTTGGAGTATCTCAATGAAAATAAGCAAATAACACCATATCAGCATGGCTTCATGAGGGATCGGTCATGCCAAACGAATTTAATCAGCTTTTATGAGGAGGTAAGTTCCAGACTTGACAGCAGCGAATCAACGGATGTCGTATATCTGGACTTCTCCAAAGCATTTGACACCGTACCTCATAAAAGGTTAGTATATAAAACGAGGATGCTCGGACTGGGAGAAAATGTCTGTATGTGGGTAAGTAACTGGCTGAGTGACAGAAAACAGAGGGTGGTTATTAACGGTAGATACTCAAATTGGGTCACTGTAACTAGTGGGGTACCTCAGGGGTCAGTATTGGGCCCTATTCTCTTCAATATATTTATTAATGATCTTGTAGAAGGCCTGCACAGTAAAATATCTATTTTTGCAGATGACACTAAACTGTGTAAAGTAATTAACACTGAAGAGGACAGTTTTCTGCTACAGAGGGATCTGGATAGATTGGAGGCTTGGGCAGAAAAATGGAAGATGAGGTTTAACACTGACAAATGTAAAGTTATGAACATGGGAAGGAATACTGCAAGTCACCCGTACATACTAAATGGTAAAACACTCGGTAACACTGACATGGAAAAGGATCTAGGAATTTTAATAAACAGCAAATTAAGCTGCAAAAACCAGTGTCAGGCAGCTACTGCCAAGACCAATAAGATAATGGGTTGCATCAAAAGGGGCATAGATGCCTGTGATGAGAACATAGTCATACCACTTTACAAATCACTAGTCAGACCACACATGGAGTACAGTGTACAGTTCTGGGCTCCTGTGAACAAGACAGACATAGCAGAGCTGGAGAGGGTTCAGAGGAAGGCAACTAAAGTAATAACTGGAAGGAGATCTAATAACTATGTATAAATATATCAGGGGTCAGTACAGAGATCTGTCCCATCATCTATTTATCCCCAGGACTCTGACTGTGACGAGGGGACATCCTCTGCGTCTGGAGGAAGGAAGGTTTTTACACAAACATAGAAAAGGATTCTTCACTGTAAGAGCAGTGAGACTATGGAACTCTCTGCCTGAGGAGGTGGTGATGGTGAGTACAATAAAGGAATTCAAGAGGGGACTGGATTTATTTCTGGAGTGTAGTAATATTACAAGCTACAGCTACTAGAGAGTCGTTGATCCAGGGAGTTATTCTGATTGCCTGATTGGAGTCGGAAAGGAATTTTTTTCCCGTTAAGTGGGGAAAATTGGCTTCTGCCTCACAGGGGTTTTTAGCCTTCCTCTGGATCAACTTGTAGGAAACAGGCCGAACTGAATGGACAAATGTCTTTTTTCGGTCTTATATACTATGTTACTATGTTAAAACCGTTCATATCTACGAACCAGTCAAAGGCCTTCGTCTTGCATGGGAAAGATTAGAGCAGACATGCGGCGGCTCGAAAGTAGTTGAACGTGCCTTATTTAAACGACCATACGACTTTCCTGAATTATCCAATACAGACCGCCGAAGGTTCCAGGAATTAAGCGACCTTCTTCTTGAGTTTGAGATCGTCAAGGGAGACCCGCAGCTACCAGGTCTCAGCTTTCTTGATACCTCCCATGGTGTGGGCCTGATCATGGAGAAATTACCCCTCAATATTCAAGACCAATGTGCAACAACAGGTTCAAAATACAAGGAGCAACATCGTGTTCCCTTTCCACCATTTTCATTCTTCTGTAAGTTCATCAAGGACTTGGCTAGAGCTAAAAACAATCCGAGCTTCAACACCTTGGGAACCAACATCTTTGGCTCTACTAAACAGAGACACGAGACTTTCAGTCCCAGACAGGGCGGCCCTAAAGGTGTAATTTCGGTAAAAAAGACAGGGGTTGTGCCCACTACTAACAATGGAAATGAAAGCCCTAAGGAACCCGATCATCATTGCCCTATCCATGATAAACCACATCCTTTAAGGAAATGCCGTGTCTTCATAGCAAAGCCCTTTGAGGACTGTAAGGAGTTCCTAAGGAGTCATGATATCTGCTTCAGATGCTGTGCTTCCACTGAGCATTTCGCCAGAGACTGTAAGGTTTCAGTCAAATGTTCTGATTGTAATTGTGATGTACATGTGTCCGCTGTTGTCCGCCAATCAGGCGGAACCTAGAACTAGTTAGCTGGCACAAGCCCCATTCCGATCAAGGCGGGTAGAGTGCCGACTGACCAACCACAACCGTCACACCCACATGCACCAAGGTATGTGGAGAAGGACTTGTGTGCGGTAAGTCTTGTTCTAAGATTTGCCTTGTGGATGTGTTTCCTACTGCACAACCAGAGAAGACCATAAGAAGTGTATGCTATTCTAGATGACCAAAGTAATCGTTCTCTAGCTAGCCCTAAGTTATTTGATCTGTTCAGAATAGAGGGAGAAACTACACCCTACACCCTAGGAACATGCTCAGGAAGAAGAGCTAATGGTTTCACCATGAAGCCCATCAAAGGAGATAAGAAACTCTCTCTTCCAAACCTTATTAAGTGTGACAAATTGACGGACACAAGGGATGAGATTCCCACACCTGAAGCCACACAGCATCACCCTCATTTTAGGAACATAGCCAGAGAGATTCCTCCCCTTGATAACCATGCCGAGATCTTACTCTTGCTAGGTAGAGATATTCTTGAGGCTCATAAGGTCCTTGAACTTCACAATGGCCCTTTCAACGCTCCATATGCCCAGAAACTTACAGTGGGTTGGATCATTGTGGGGGATGTATTTCTGGACAGAACCCGCAGACCCTGCTAAGTACACTCCTTCAGAACTGACGTATTAATAGGGGGAAGAACTTCTTACTTCAGGCATTGGCCTAACCACTACTATGTGCCTCTTGAACCTCTTGTTCCTTGCCCAAATATTCTAAAAACATCAGAAAGCAGCTTAAATCCCAAGGAGTCACCCGCAGAAGAATGTTCCTGGACAGAAGGGCAGCTTGTAGAAAGGCCTTCAGGATCTCAATTGGAGCCCTCTTCAAGCCCTTCCCAGCTTTGCAGTCCACACACAGTTTATCATAATGAATCCTATATCATCACTGACAACAAGCCTTCTGATTCATGTAGTTCTGATGAGATACCACAGAAATGTGAGCCTTCCAGTCAACTGTTTGACAATAAGTTTAATTCTGTAAAAGAAGTATCTTCTGAACGTTCTATAAAGGAGGTTCCTTCAAAAGAGGAAGAGTTCATTTCAGATACTTTGCAAGAACCTTCAGTTCCATCTGCAGTTGTTGATTGCACCCAAGAGGATCACAGTTCTTCCCAGTCTTCAACGGATGAGCACCTTCATATTGCTCAGCCTTTTCTGGAAACCACAGGGAAAAGTTTAACGCCAAAGTCCATGACAAATACTGCATGTCAACAACCCAAGTCCGTACGTACAAAAACAGATCCCATTTCAGAATTGAAAAGCAGACATGTGCATTTTCGTTCACGATTCATAGACAGAAAGCAATCTACATCTAAATCAGCCTCACAAGATAAGCACTCTCGCTCTAAATTGGTGACACAGACAGAGAAGTCACATTCTAAATCTTTGTCAAGATCAAGGAGAACCAAGTCTCGCTCAGCTTCTAATGAAAGCGACAGACAATCTCCTGTAGTAAAAAAGAAGAAATACACATCTGGAGTGCATAAAAGATCACTCAAGAATAAACCAGAAAATATTGGAAATATTCCTGTGCCATCTGGCGTTTTCAAAGAGCACAACCTTTATAAGTTTCGGTGGAAGCAGGTACAACATCTCGCCAGTCAGTTCTTGAAAAGGTGGAGAAGAAAGTACCTCTGCCTCTTGCAAGAACGCAGAAGGTGTAAAGAACCAAGGCCTAATTTAAAGGAAGGAGATTTTGTTCTGTTAAGAGACAAACAAGTTAATCGTCTCGACTGGCCTACTGGATTTATTACTAAAGTCGTTTCCAGTTCTGATGGAAAGAACTTCCATGTCGAGATTCCTTCTACCAAATATACTCATCATCTTCTAAGACTGTTTCCAGTACCAGCTCTATGGCCTAAACTGAAGACATATTCTTTTTTGGTTTGAATAAATGTTCATTGCATGTTTCCTTTTCAGGTTTACGGACATTATTCATCTGTTTATTCATCAGGTTTATGGACACTATTAATTGTTATTTTTTACAATTCCATTGTATGCATATATATACAGTATATATATATATATACATATATAGTGGTATCTACCGATACCAGACGAGGAATGTTCTGTTTCAGTATCTTGCATTGTGTATTGGTATGCTCCTCTCTTCTCCTCCCTCCTCTGTTTCAGCTTCTAATTGGTTCAGTCTAGCCACTTCCTGTTTTCCCAGTCATGCATTGCTGTTAGTGTGTGCTCTAATTCTGAGGAGAATCTGAGGAGAATCTCATCTTCTTTTCAAGGAGAATATTGTTGGCATAATTCTTTAATCATCTGGATTCCCTGCACATCTTGTAATACAATCTCCGGATTAAAGACTACTTGATTAACTCCTGGGTGTCTAATGCGTAAACTGTAAGTGGAGAATGTCTTATTCAACAAGTAACCTCACAGATGCGTGATTGTATAAAGCTGACATTTCGAAATGTCACAAACATAGAAGAGGATTCTTTACAGTAAGAGCAGTGAGACTATGGAACTCTCTGCCTGAGGAGGTAGTGATGGTGAGTTCACTAAAAGAGTTAAATAGGGGTCTGGATGGATTTCTGGAGTGTAATAATATTACAGGCTATAGCTACTAGAGATGGGTTGTTGATGAAAGGAGTTATTCTGATTGCCTGATTGGAGTCAGGAAGGATTTTGTTACCCTAAAATTAGCTTCTACCTCAAAGTTGTTTTTTTTTACCTCCTCTGGATCAACTTACAGGATAACAGGATGAACTGGATGAAAGGTGTATTTTCTCAGACTTACAAACTATGTTAATAGAGATACTAAAGATCACTAGTTTGGCTAAAAAAATGTGAGCAAGTGCACATGGAAGTTTATATGGCTGACACTATAGGGCAGGGATCAGCAACCTCTGGCACTCCAACTGTTCGGAAACTACAACTCCCAGAATCCTCCTTTCACTTCTATGGGAGTTACAAGAACTGCCAAGTAAGGGCTCATGCACACGACAGGTTTTTTTTCCGGTCCGCAAAATGGGGATCCGGTGTTCCGTTAAAAAAAAAAAGTGTGATTTAAATATCCACACCCAGGATACAGGTATATATGCTGGTCAACTGAGTTTTGTTTGGTGGCCATTTACTGTAGTCTTTACAGGGTACAGAGGTTCGTTTGGTTGTTTGGCTTTACTGTTCTTGGCTTTTCCCTTGTTGCGTCTTAGTTTCACCATGGAGGATGACTCTGAGGAAGAAGTTGTACTGCACTGACTAGTTTCTTGGCGATGGGGACAGCGCTCCCTTTTGTTGGACGAGGAACCGAGTAGAAGGCGGCGATTGTGGGTCCATCCGATTGTTTCCTAACGCTTCCAGAAAGGAAACTTTCATACCCTCTACCAAGATCTTTGGCAGCATCCTGAGAAGTTTTGGGCGTTCTGTCGGATGTCAGTGTCTACATTTGATTGCTTGCTGTTGTCTGTACGTACTGTTCTTACCTTCATGGACACCAATATGAGGCGCAGCATTTCTCCTGAGGAAAGGCTCATTGTCACGTTGAGGTAAGCTATATCTTATTAATAGGTCAAACATTAATGTGCACGGGCACGGCTTCTGTCATCTGTAACATGTTTCTGGAAATGGCTGGTGTTAGACGTGCTAAGTTTTGTAGAAGTTACCTTTCTTTGTCCATAATATGTTTGGGCCATTGTCAAATATATTTTTGGTGTTAAATCCCTGGCACATAACATGGCAAGATTAAAGGTAGTCATGTATTTTAAACTGGTTTACTATTTGTGTTTGTTTAGCTAGTCATCATCATGCAGAGTGTTCACATCATCCTTTAAGGCCTCTTTCACAGGAGCGTGCCATTCTATTTTGCCTGCGATTGTGTTCAGTTGTTCAGTTTTTTCCGCGCTGGTGCAATGCGTTTTGATGCGTTTTTCGCCCGTGTGATAAAAAACTGAAGGTTTAAAAACAACATCTCCTAGCAACCATCAGTGAAAAATGCAACGCACCTGCACTTGCTTGCGGATGCAATGCGTTTTTCACGCAGCCCCATTCACTTCTATGGGGCTAGGGCTGCGTGAAAAATGCAGAATACAGAACATGCTGCGATTTTAACACAACGCACAAGTGATACGTGAAAAAAACGCTCATGTACACAGACCCATTGAAATGAACGGGTCAGGATTTAGTGCGGGTGCAATGCGTTTACATCACGCATTGCACCCGCGCGGAAAACTCGCCCGTGTGAAAGGGGCCTAAGTCGCTCATACATTCTGCATGGAAATGGCATAAACACAGTTGGTGTAACATAGCTTGTGTGAATAATGCCCATACCCCAATTTCTGAAAGTGTTTTGTTCATACACAAAAATTCACATTAGAAATTTTATTTATAGTGAATAGACATAGATAGTTTTTATGTCTCATTTAAAACATTAGACAAATCATGTATTGTATGTTCCATTTTTTAACTGCTTACTGATATGTTCTTTTTTTGTATTTCCACAGATTCCTTGCAACTGGGAACTCTTTTGCATCCATGCATTTTGAGTTTCTTTCGGAACGCACAAAAATTTCTCGGATTGTGCATCACACTTGCCATGTCATCTGGCATCAACTTCGAGAGACCGTGATGCCTCAGCCCAAGGTGGACGATTGAGTTCGGATTGCTGAGGGCTTCAATCTTTCTGCGCAGTTCCCCAACTACATTGGGGCAATGGATGGCAAGCACATCCGTGTGAAGAAGCCTCCTCACTCAGGGTCCTGATTCTTCAATTATAAGCAATATTTTTCGGTAGTGCTTATGGCTGTTGCTGACAGTAACTACAGTTTATAATGGTTGATATTGGGGCCTATGGAAGCACATCAGATACTCGCATCTTTAGTGCTTCTAGAATGGGTGAGCAGCTTCGTGCCAACCAGTTTGCCCTGCCCGAGTCCAGAAGACTGCCCGGATCTGCTGGTCCGCCGGCTCCATTTGTCATCGTGGCGGATGAAGGGTTTGCATTGACTCATCATGTTATGCGGCCCTTCCCAAAGCGTGGTTTGGATGTCAGCTACCGGTTGACACGTGCCCATCGGTATGTTGAGTGCGCTTTCGGGATACTCTCTAGCAAGTGGAGGGTGTTTTTGTCATCCAGACAGATGGATCCGGAGAATGTTACCCTGGTGATTCAAGCTTGTCTTGTTCTACACAACTTTACCAGGATTCACGAGGCTTCCTCTTCTGTTGACATAGAAGATTTTCCTACCTCACCAGGTTTGGGTTTGGATAGGACCCTGCATAGACGACCTGGGACTGCAGGCATTGCCTCTATGCAGACTACTTTTTCAGCCCAGTGCTCGATATTTTTTTTTTTCTAGATAGCTTGTGTAATTTATGTCGTAGTTGAGTGTTGGGACTTGCAAGAGAATGAGGACCTTTGACGTGGGCTTGCGGGCTATGGTTTTTTGGAACAAAAACATAATCAAGGTAATTTTAAATAATAATGATGTTTGTGGTTTTTTTTTTTGTTTATAAAGATCATTATTCCATTTGCTATATGTTTCAAAAAACCTTAAATACCTCAAATTTTTTATTTTTTTGTTTTTAACAGAGAAAAAAAAAGTTTGGTTACTAGAAGTATTGTGTATGTCTATATAATGTTCAAATTTGGTGAAATGTGATATATTGGATCTCAAGCTATAATCTAAAACAATAAAAATATCACATTCTACATATATTCCTGTAACATTATATTGTTAGTTTTAAAAATAACACTCAATTCCAAGTGGGGGTAGGAAAATGTACATACCCAAGTGGTTGGCTGCGCAACCACTTAGGTATTAATATTTTACTCAGCCCATTAGTTAGTGTGTTGTTACATTTGAGGATTTTAGTGTCGGTCAATATTATGTTAGATTTATCCTAGGACAAACAGATGTTTTGACTACCCCCAATTCCTTTGGCCTATATATTCTGTATTGCTACTTCACCATCAAAAGGTTGAGTTGTTTGTTGAGCCCCTTCCCATAGTTATTATGTTTGATTCGAGCCACTATCAATGGACTTCAATGAAAAAGTGACGACACATAGCATTTGTTAATAGTCAAATTTACTTAACTCCTTAAGGCCTGGAAATTATAGGCCGGTAAGTTTAACATCTGTTGTTGGTAAACTGTTTGAAGGGTTTCTAAGAGATGCTATCTTCGAGTATCTCAATGAAAATAAGCAAATAACGCCATATCAGCATGGCTTCATGAGGGATCGGTCATGTCAAACGAATTTAATCAGTTTCTAAGAGGAGGTAAGTTCTAGACTTGACAGCGGCGAATCAATGGATGTCGTATATCTGGACGTCTTAAAAGCATTTGACACTGTTCCTCATAAAAGGATGGTATATAAAATGAGGATGCTTGGACTGGAAGAAAATGTCTGTAAGTGGGTAAGTAACTGGCTGAGTGACAGAAAACAGAGGGTGGTTATTAATGGTACACACTCAGATTGGGTCACTGTCACTAGTGGGGTACCTCAGGGGTCAGTATTGGGCCCTATTCTCTTCAATATATTTATTAATGATCTTGTAGAAGGCTTGCACAGTAAAATATCAATTTTGCAGATGACCCTAAACTGTGTAAAGTAATTAAAACTGAAGAGGACAGTTTTCTCCTACAGAGGGATCTGGATAGTTTGGAGGCTTGGGCAGAGAAATGGCAGATGAGGTTTAACAATGACAAATGTAAAGTTATGAACATGGGAAGGAATACTGCAAGTCACCCATACATACTAAATGGTAAAACACTCGGTAACACTGACATGGAAAAGGATCTAGGAATTTTAATAAACAGCAAACTAAGCTGTAAAAACCAGTGTCAGGCAGCTACTGCCAAGGTCAATAAGATATTGTGTTGCATCAAAAGGGTCATAGATGCCCATGATGAGAACATAGTCCTACCACTTTACAAATCTCTAGTCATACCACACATGGAGTACTGTGTACAGTTCTGGGCTCCTGTGAACAAGGCAGACATAGCAGAGCTGGAGAGGGTTTAGGGGAGGGCAACTAAAGTAATAACTGGAATGGGGCAACTACAGTACCCTGAAAGGTTATCAAAATTAGGGTTATTCACCGTAGGAAAAAGACGACTGAGGGGAGATCTAATATCTATGTATAAATATATCGGGGGCCAGTACAGAGATCTGTCCCATCATCTATTTATCCCCAGGACTCTGACTGTGACGAGGGGACATCCTCTGCGTCTGGAGGAAGGAAGGTTTGTACACAAACATAGAAAAGGATTCTTCACTGTAAGAGCAGTGAGACTATGGAACTCTCTGCCTGAGGAGGTGGTGATGGTTAGTACAATAAATGAATTCAAGAGGGGCCTGGATGTATTTCTGGAGTGTAATAATCGGGAAGGAATTTTTTCCCCTTAAGTGGGGAAAATTGGCTTCTGCCTCACAGGTTTTTTTTTGCCTTCCTCTCCATCAACTTGTAGGAAACAGGCCGAACTGGATGGACAAATGCCTTTTGTCGGTCTTATATACTATGTTACTATGTTACTAAGGATACGGCCATATTTCACCTTAAGGACCAGGCTATTTTTTGAAACTCTGACCAGTGTCACTTTATGTGGTGATAACTTTAAAACGCTTTTACTTATCCAGGCCATTCTGAGATTGTTTTCTCATCACATATTGTTATCCACAGTTCACTTTTATTTATAAAAAAAATACCAAATTTACAAAAAATTTGGAAAAATTAGCAAATTTCCAAGTTTCAATTTCTCTACTTCTATAATACATAGTAATACTAGTTATTAATTTACATTCCCCATATGTCTACATCATGTATGGATCATTCTGGTAATGCCATTTTATTTTTTGAGGACGTTACAAGGCTTAAAAGTTTAGAAGCAAATCTTGAAATTTTTCAGAAAGTTTCCAAAACCCACTTTTTAACGACCAGTTCAGGTCTAAAGTCACGTTGTGAGGCTTACATAATAAAAACAACCGAGAAATCACGCCTTTCTAAAACTACACCCCTCAAGGTATTCAAAACAGATTTTTACAAACATTGTTAACCCTTTAGGTGTTCCCCAAAAGTTAATAGAAAATGGAGATAAAATTTCAGAATTTCGATTTTCTGGCAAATTTTCCATTTTAATCCATTTTTCCAGTAACAAAGCAAGGGTTAACAAACTATCCTAACAAAACTCAATATTTATTGCCCTGATTTTGTAGTTTGCAGAAACACCCGATATGTGGTCGTAAACTGCTGTATGGCCAAATGGCAGGGCACAGAAGGAAGGGAATGCCATATGGTTTTTGGAAGGCAGATTTTGCTGGACTTTTTTTTTTTTACATCATGTCCCATTTGAAGCCCCCCTGATGCACCCCTACAGTATGTCAGGCATTTTCATAGGTATATATATTGATACCTGGTCATATTATATTCAAAATGCATGCTCATTGTCTTTAAGAGACAGGCTGAAGTTGAACCAAAGTTTTCATACACGGCTGGAACAGGCCAAGATTTGAAGTCACACAGAATTCAGTCTGTGAAAAAGTTTACTGAATACTGAATACAAAGAACATTGTATTTTAAAAGTTATTGCCACAGATGTGGTCTTATCTGTTGGGAGTACACTGGATTCTCCAGACATGTCTTAGAGAACAAGGCCCATTCATATCATTATGGTCCATAGATCAACAGTGTGAGAAACATTCAGAGAGACGCCTAAAGGTCTGTCTTTAGTTGTTTCAAAGTTGTCTTAACTAATCCTCATCTCTAATTTACGACGATGAGGGTCAAATGTATATGATGCAAAAATACCCTAGTTAACTCTTTATAGAATGGTGCTAATAGCTTGCACAACAGTGCTATCCGGAGACAGATGGATACACCATCCTCCATAGTTGCATTATGGGTAAACATGATCTCATAGGATCTTATTACATATGTTTACACCCCCTCAATTGATTGGAGAATACTAATCCAGGGGGTGGTAATGTTAGATTACAAGGGAGATAATTACCCTAGATAGATGAGCATCAAGGGAGGCAAGAAAGAGGAGCAAAGAACAAGCAACAAGCAAAGAACAAGAACATTCCAGGATTCAGCAGAACGCTCAAGAGAGAGGGGTCTATCAATATGAAAGTCATGGTGAGACATGCGATGATGGACCACCCAGCTTTCCTAGGAGCAGAAGTGTGATTCCTGCTAGGACTTGGTAAGAGACATGAAGAATGATATTTCATTTTATTAAGACTAATTGGATAATGTGGGTGAAGTCATACCATCTAGATTGGCGAATACATAAACACATTAATTAATTGATCATCTCCATATTGAGATGTAGTCTTAGGATATTGTGAGGCTTCATTCTACCTGCAGAAGAATCAAGACTCATAATCTAGCAAAGTATTAAATGATTGTATATATATACACACTATATAAATATATTGATAGTAGCATTCTTCGCCAAGCTAGATGATAAATTCCCACTGGAAGATTTGTTCCAAGTTCTTCCAATTTCTTGTTGTCTTAATAGTCTTACCAAGTCATAGATGTGAAAATAGTCCAGGATAGGGCGGAAGGATACAGTTATCTCTTCTAAGTTATATCCTTGGATGGATTTGCCCATTCCTGAAGTCATGTGAGGTGTAGTTGGTTAGAGGAGGGCAGAATGTAGTTAGCATTCGATATTGGTGTCTAGGATTAGACATGCCCATCCTGATATCATGAGGTTTCCTCTGAACAGAAGTGATGTATATACTGTAATTTAACTTCTCGTTTTGATATCCTAACCAAATAGCTTTGTTATAATGTGACAAGCTGCTCTTACCCACATGTGTTTATTTACTTATTGTGAAGCTTCTAGTGCCTGATATCAATGCCATATATATTAATTGGCATATATCATTTTCTATTTACTTATGATAAGCTTGTAATGCTTCATATATCATTGCCATATATATTCATTGGCATATATCATTGTGTTTGTTTATTTATGTTTAGAACCTTGTAACCAATAAATCTACATGTTTTTATAATACCTGCGTATTATTATATAATGTCAAAACTACATCCTTAGCATTAATGTCACTCACATGAAAAGAACTTATTATCTGAGGAAATAGTCGGCCTCAGATGTGAATTGTATCAATTAGGTTATCTACAATTCACCAGGTCATAATTTCGAGAAGTTATGAAAAATGTATGATTAATTATTTTTATGACCATAATTAATAATTCTTAATTGAATTATTATAAACCCGACAAGTAGAAACTCCAAAAAGTGACCCTATTTTTGAAACTACGGGATAAGGTGGCAGTTTTGTTGGTACTATTTTAGGCTAAATATGATTTTTGGTTGCTCTATACTACACTTTTTTTGAGGAAAGGTAAAAAAATTTAAATTCTGAAATTTTATCTCCATTTGCCAATAACTCTTGTGGAACACCTAATGAGTTAACAAAGTTTGTAAAATCAGTTTTGAATACCATGAGGGGTGAAGTTTCTTAGATGGAGTCACTTTTTTGGAGTTTCTACTATAGGGGTACATCAGGGAGGCTTCAAATGGGACATGGTGTCAAAAAAACAGTTTTGGGGGGTTTTGTTTCAGTTTTACATAATAAAGCATTTAAAAATGTCTTATTTAGGGGCTCATTTTTTGAGGGATGAGATGTCGGTTTGATTGGCACTATCTTGGGGTGCATATGACATTTTGGTTGCTTGCTATTACACTTTTGTGATGTAAGGTGACAAAAATGGATTTTGACACCGTATTTATATTATGTTTTTTTGCTGTGTTCACCTGAGGGGTTAGTTATTTTTATAGAGCAGGTTGTTATGGACGAGGCAATACCTAATATATATACTTTTTATTAATTTATTTAAGTTTTACACAATAATATTATTTTTGAAACAAAAAAATCATGTTTTAATGTCTCCATAGTCTGAGAGACATATTTCTTAATTTTTTGGGTCGATTGTCCTATGTAGGGTATCATTTTTTGTGGGATGAGATGGCGGTTTGATTGACACTATTTTTGGGTGCATATAACTTTATGATCACTTGCTATTACACTTTTTGTGATGTGAGGTGACAAAACTTTTTTGACACTGTTTTATGTAAGTTTTTTTTACGGTATTTACCTGAGGGGTTAGGTCATGTGATATTTTTATAGAGCAGGTTCTTACGGATGCGGCAATAATATGTATATTTTTTTATTCATTTTACTTTAACACAATAACAGCATTTTAGAAAACAATAAATCATGCTTTAGTCTCCATAGTCTGAGAGACAGAATTTTTTAATTTCTTTGGGCGATTCTCCTATGTAGGGGTTCACTTTTTGTGGGATGAGATTGGTTGATTGCTACTATTTTGGGAGGCATACGCCTTTTTGATCCCTTGGTATTACACTTTTTGTGATGTAAGGTGACAAAAATGGCTTTTTTTAAACCATTTTTTCTTTTTTTTATGGTGTTCATCTGAGGGGTTAGTTCATGTGATATTTCATATAGAGCAGGTTCTTACGGACGCAGCGATACTTAATATGTATATATATTTATTTTACTTTTAACACAATAACAGCGTTTTAGGGGGAAGAAAACATGTTTTAGTGTCTCCATAGTCTGAGAGCCATATTTTTTTTATTGTTTGGGCGATTGTCTCATGTAGGGGCTCATTTTTTGCAGGATGAGATGGCGGTTTGATTGGTACCAATTGGGCATATATACGACTTTATTAATCACTTTTATTATCTTTTTTGGGAAGTAAGGTGGACAAAATTTCTATTTCATCATAGTTTTTATTTTTTTTATTATTATGGTTTTCACCGTCTGTGGAAAGTAACATGACTGTTTCATAGATTAGGTCGTTAAGGACGCGGTGATATAAAAAATGTGTAGTGTATTTTATTTTTAAAATTTTTATTGAGTGATAAATGTGGGGTTTTTTTGTTTTGTTTTTGACTTTTTTTTTAACCCAGACCCACTTGGTTCTTGAAGATCCAGTGGGTCTGATGCCTATATAATACAATACAGTACACTATATAGTGTACTGTACTGTATTTTCACTTTTGCACAGTCCAGTCTGATCAGACTTCTGCCTTTAGCAGAAGTCTGATCAGACTTACCATTACCATGGCAAGCAGGACGCCTGTGAAGCTGTCCAGTTTATTAGTACAGATAAAAAAGATAAAAAGCAGAGTGTGTCAATTGAGCAAGAACTACCTAGGTCAAGAGGCCTGGTGCGGACTGGCAGAATCGGCACAAAGCGGGCGCCAAAGGAGGATGGAACGGTTTGGAGGTGAAGAGGTATGGTGGGGAGGTGGATCGGTGGAAGGCAGCCAGATAGTCGGTTGTGGATGTGAGGAAAAATCCTCACAATCAACTGTAGCAAAGACAAGGAAAAGGAAAAAATAACCGACTTCACCGGCGGTGTGTGGCGCCAACCCAAGGGAGTCAATAAATGGTTAAAGGTAAGGTACAAGACCAGTATGCATATAGCACATCTAAAGCTTGAATGTAAAGGGGTCACTAGGACCGAGATTTAAGTAGAGACACCAAATGCAGCAGGAGAAGAAAAGGTTACTTACTTCACAGGGAGAGGTCCCAAGAGATAAGCTCAAGACACTCAGGGGACTTCTCTCCCTCGCCTGGAGCACTCGTAGTGTGTTAGGAGGTATTCAGCAGACGGACACCGCGGTCTTCAAGAAACTTCCTTTATTCATTAGTCGATACATACAGGCAGGGTGGAAGAAGGCTCAACGCGTTTCGGGGTTAATTAACCCCCTTCATCAGGAGCATACACTATCAAAAATGAGACCGGTATTTAAAGAAAAAATCCGGCGCCAAGAAGAAGGGGAAGTGAGGTAACTTCCGGTATGCGTCTCACGGTGGAACGCAACCGGAAGCGCTCATTCAGGACAAGTAGCGGTTATTTCATAGAACACTGAGTTACATTTCTCAATGAAGGGAGCGATCTACATTCAAAACAAAATAACAGTAATTGTCGCTAAAACCTGATTGATTTTTAATTAAAAAATGATCTGTCCCAGAGGGAGAAAGACGAGGGGATGACGTCATTTCCGGGGGACATTATATCGAGTGAATGCGGAGCAATAGTACAGGAAATAAATATAAATATAAAACATATAAAGAATATACAGACCAACCCCAAACTGAAAATCTTATTCTTGATCTTATATGGGACTAACAAAGAAAAAAGATGGGTAGTAGGACGATGTTGCGTCTCAAGTGGAGCAGCACAGATGGAGCGCAGGGTTTCCTCCTAGTGATCATGTGATAGTCATGTGACTTATTGTGTGTTTCACTATCTTGTTCATCTCATACTTAGAATTATAAATGGGGAGGTATTAAATAAGGACTATCGCATCATCAAATAATGATCTCGGTATATAAATACATAGATAAATGAGAGCAAATGCATATAAATAAGCAATATATATAAAAGGTTATAAAGGACATATGTATATAATAGTCAAACTATATAAAAGTATATAGGGGAATGGTGTATATAAAAAAAATAGATATTATGATATAAAAAGATATATAGAAAATATATATATATGTATATGATGGTCAAAATGTATATGAGTATAATATCATTAAAAAAGTACAATTGAAACTGGGTATAGTATATATACATATAAGGACCACATATACTATACATATATAGATATATAAATTGCATATATATATACCTAGGAACATACGCATAAAAAAACACACATATAAATATATCTAGATCCGAAGTACAATAAATATATAAATATATAATTTAGCATAAAAAGTAGATAAGAAAGTAGATAAAAGGTACAACATTCAATATGTCTATAGGTACCAAAAGAACGGGATCCATGTAATTAATAATTAAGGGACATTGGGAGTCTCAAAAATATGTGTGTATATTGTATATAACAAAATGAGACCAAGAGTGTAGCCAATTTATTCATATTGAAAAGAAAGTCGTTACGGAGTATGCTAATAGTTGACATATTCAAGGGCCTCATTCAGGCCAAAGGGAGATAATGTATTGCATCTGTAAATCCAGAACATTTCTTTTCGCGCTAATTGCTGGTAAGATTGTGGGACCCATTCTAATGGTGCAGTTTTTAGTAGAGTAGGGTTACCATTGTGATGCTCAACAAAGTGTTTCGATACACTGTGTGTCATAACCTTTCTGCTGATGTTCGAGCGATGCTCATTCATCCGCTCCCTTAGCGTCTGGGTAGTCCTTCCTACATATTGTAGGTTACAGGGACAGGTGAGCAGATAAATAATGTTCCTGGAACCACAGTTTATAAAATGCTTAAGGGGGATATTTTCGTTAGAGTTGGATATGTGGATGGATATGATATTATCATCTATCATGTTACAGCATTTACATTTCCTCGCTCTACATCTAAAAACCCCGATCTTCGCTGTTGTTATATTCTTTGTAACGGTATTGATTTTGGGGCAGGATGGAGCTAAAATATTTTTCAGAGTTTGCGCTCTTCTGAAAGTAAGGCCTGGAGTACTGGGTAAAATGTGTTTCAGAATTGGGTCTTTTAATAGAAGGTTCCAATGTTTTTTGATAATCTGTCTGATTTTATTACTTCTAACATTATATCGCGTGATCATATTAAACTGAGAATTATTGGGAGCGTCTCTTTCAATTTTCGATGTAAGAGCATCTTTCTGGGAAAGCTCAATGGTTCTTTTTCTGGAGTCTTTTATCAAGGATTTCGGATATCCTTTTTCTCGGAATCTATGACAAAGAGTGCTCAATTGATTCAGGAAAATAGTATTATTAGAGCAATTTCTTCTAACTCTTTTCATTTGGGAGAAAGGGATGTTTCTCTTCCATTTAGGGATATGACAACTGTTAAAATTCAGGTAACTATTGGCGTCGACTTTTTTAAAATGGGTCTTTGTAGTAATTTTGTTCTCTTCTATTTTTAAATGGATATCTAAAAAGACCGCCTCTCTCTGGTTGTGTTCTGCACAAAAAGATAGGCCCCATGTGTTAGAATTCAGGTTTTCAATTAAGAGAAGTAAACTCTGTACATCCCCATCCCAAATAAAAATAATATCGTCAATGTATCTTCGGTAAAATTTGATATTGGTGTGTGTTAAGAAACCGTATTGTTCTTCAAAGAGGCCCATAAAAAGGTTGGCATAGGACGGGGCAAATTTCGTGCCCATTGCCGTACCCTTTTTTTGTAAATAAAAAACCTCATTAAAAGTAAAAAAATTATGATTTAATATAAAATCAATGGCCATTAATAAAAACTCTTTTTGTGTCTCTGGCATTAAGATGTCCTTATCCAAAAAGTGTCTGATTGCGTTTAATCCAAGATCATGCCGGATATTACTATAAAGTGATGTAACATCCAATGTTACGAGAATAAAGGAATTTTTCCAATCAAGCATGTCTAAGAGATTTATCAAGTGAGTGGTATCTTTTAAATATGACGGTAATTCTAGAACGTATTTTTGGAGGAAATGATCTACGTATGCTGAAAGGTTGGTGGTTAGTGAATCGATACCGGAAATAATTGGTCTGTCTGGGGGATTGGTGAGAGATTTATGGATTTTGGGTAAAAAATAAAATTTTACAGTTGTATGGTGAAGTGGGCATAGCAACTGTTTTTCTTTTTTGTTTAGGATGGCTGAAGAAAAGGCGTTGTCTATTAAGTCTACCAATAATTTTCTGAAGGGGACAGATGGATCTACGTCCAGAACGCTATAATATTCTTGGTCGGAAAGGATTCTTTCCGCTTCCTTCAGGTAGTGTTTCGTATCCAGAAGGACTATACCACCCCCCTTATCAGCATTTTTAATAATTAAGTTTTTATTTTTCTTTAGATTAATGAGGGCTTTACGTTCTTTGGCACTTAGATTCGAAATAGTGTTTTTATTTGTGGTGGGAAGCGCTTTGAAGTCTTCAAGTACTAGATTGTAGAAGCTCTCTAAATGAGGGCCTCTACTTTCAATCGGATAAAAACAAGACTTGGGTCTAAAAGAGGTGGAGATGGGGGCTGGTGAATCTACTCCTTCAGGACTAGCAGATGGTGATGATAATTTACTATCTTGATCTATTAGTGTAGATGGGTTTTGGGTAATTTCTTTTATAAAAAAGTGTCTCTTTAGTGTTAGCTTTCTGATGTATTGATTCAGATCTATAAATAATTCAAAAGGGTCAGGAGTATTTGAAGGGCAAAACGAGAGGCCTTTTTTCAGGAGTTCAAGTTCATCTGTAGTTAAATTATGACTGGATAGATTAAAAATGCCCATTTTCATTTCGAGTTTGGAAATCTCTTCTTTTGTGGTTTCATCTTGATGGGTAGTGGATCCCTGTCCCAGTCTCATTATTTTAGAGGTTTGAGTTTTTTCTTTGCGGGGGTGTCTGGATTTTCCCCCTCTGGTCCCTCTACGTCGTTTTTTGTTCTTTTTCTTGGTTGTGATAATGGGGTAAAGAATTGGGTAATTTTGCTGTTCTTTGGGGGTTTTTGACTCTGGGTCTCGACTGTGATAAGATAGGGGCTGAGGTGTTGTAGACTGGTGAGAACCTGTCTGGTTGGTGGGGTTCTCACCAGTCTACAACACCTCAGCCCCTATCTTATCACAGTCGAGACCTAGAGTCAAAAACCCCAAAGAACAGCAAAATTACCCAATTCTTCACCCCATTATCACAACCAAGAAAAAGACAAAAACGACGTAGAGGACCAGAGGGGAAAATCCAGACACCCCGCAAAGAAAAAACTCAAACCTCTAAAATAATGGGACTGGGACAGGGATCCACTACCCATCAAGATGAAACCACAAAAGAAGAGATTTCCAAACTAATCTATCCAGTCATAATTTAACTACAGATGAACTTGAACTCCTGAAAAAAGGCCTCTCTTTTTGCCCTTCAAATACTCTGACCCTTTTGAATTATTTATAGATCTGAATCAATACATCAGAAAGCTAACACTAAAGAGACACTTTTTAATAAAAGAAATTACCCAAAACCCATCTACACTAATAGATCAAGATAGTAAATTATCATCACCATCTACTAGTCCTGAAGGAGTAGATTCACCAGCCCCCATCTCCACCTCTTTTAGACCCAAGTCTTGTTTTTATCCAATTGAAAGTTGAGGCCCTCATTTAGAGAGCTTCTACAATCTAGTACTTGAAGACTTCAAAGCGCTTCCCACCACAAATAAAAACACTATTTCGAATCTAAGTGCCAAAGAACGTAAAGCCCTCATTAATCTAAAGAAAAATAAAAACTTAATTATTAAAAATGCTGATAAGGGGGGTGGTATAGTCCTTCTGGATACGGAACACTACCTGAAGGAAGCGGAAAGAATCCTTTCCGACCAAGAATATTATAGAGTTCTGGACGTAGATCCATCTGTCCCCTTCAGAAAATTATTGGTAGACTTAATAGACAACGCCTTTTCTTCAGCCATCCTAAACAAAAAAGAAAACAGTTTCTATGCCCACTTCACCATACAACTGCAAAATTTTATTTTTACCCAAAATCCATAAATCTCTCACCAATCCCCAGGCAGACCAATTATTTCGGTATCGATTCACTAACCACCAACCTTTCAGCATACGTAGATCATTTCCTCCAAAAATACGTTCTAGAATTACCGTCATATTTAAAAGATACCACTCACTTGATAAATCTCTTAGACATGCTTGATTGGAAAAATTCCTTTATTCTCGTAACATTGGATGTTACATCACTTTATAGTAATATCCGGCATGATCTTGGATTAAACGCAATCAGACACTTTTTGGATAAGGACATCTTAATGCCAGAGACACAAAAAGAGTTTTTATTAATGGCCATTGATTTTATATTAAATCATAATTTTTACTTTTAATGAGGTTTTTATTTACAAAAAAGAGTACGGCAATGGGCACGAAATTTGCCCCGTCCTATGCCAACCTTTTTATGGGCCTCTTTGAAGAACAATACGGTTTCTTAACACACACCAATATCAAATTTTACCGAAGATACATTGACGATATTATTTTTATTTGGGATGGGGATGTACAGAGTTTACTTCTCTTAATTGAAAACCTGAATTCTAACACATGGGGCCTATCTTTTTGTGCAGAACACAACCAGAGAGAGGCGGTCTTTTTAGATATCCATTTAAAAATAGAAGAGAACAAAATTACTACAAAGACCCATTTTAAAAAAGTCGACGCCAATAGTTACCTGAATTTTAACAGTTGTCATTTCCCTAAATGGAAGAGAAACATCCCTTTCTCCCAAATGAAAAGAGTTAGAAGAAATTGCTCTAATAATACTATTTTCCTGAATCAATTGAGCACTCTTTGTCATAGATTCCGAGAAAAAGGATATCCGAAATCCTTGATAAAAGACTCCAGAAAAAGAACCATTGAGCTTTCCCAGAAAGATGCTCTTACATCGAAAATTGAAAGAGACGCTCCCAATAATTCTCAGTTTAATATGATCACGCATTATAATGTTAGAAGTAATAAAATCAGACAGATTATCAAAAAACATTGGAACCTTCTATTAAAAGACCCAATTCTGAAACACATTTTACCCAGTACTCCAGGCCTTACTTTCAGAAGAGCGCAAACTCTGAAAAATATGTTAGCTCCATCCTGCCCCAAAATCAATACCGTTACAAAGAATATAACAACAGCGAAGATCGGGGTTTTTAGATGTAGAGCGAGGAAATGTAAATGCTGTAACATGATAGATGATAATATCACATCCATCCACATATCCAACTCTAACGAAAATATCCCCCTTAAGCATTTTATAAACTGTGGTTCCAGGAACATTATTTATCTGCTCACCTGTCCCTGTAACCTACAATATGTAGGAAGGACTACCCAGACGCTAAGGGAGCGGATGAATGAGCATCGCTCGAACATCAGCAGAAAGGTTATGACACACAGTGTATCGAAACACTTTGTTGAGCATCACAATGGTAACCCTACTCTACTAAAAACTGCACCATTAGAATGGGTCCCACAATCTTACCAGCAATTAGCGCGAAAAGAAATGTTCTGGATTTACAGATGCAGTACATTATCTCCCTTTGGCCTGAATGAGGCCCTTGAATATGTCAACTATTAGCATACTCCGTAACGACTTTCTTTTCAATATGAATAAATTGGCTACACTCTTGGTCTCATTTTGTTATATACAATATACACACTTATTTTCGAGACTCCCAATGTCCCTTAATTATTAATTACATGGATCCCGTTCTATTGGTACCTATAGACATATTGAATGTTGTACCTTTTATCTACTTTCTTATCTACTTTTTATGCTAAATTATATATTTATATATTTATTGTACTTCGGATCTAGATATATTTATATGTGTGTTTTTTATGCGTATGTTCCTAGGTATATATATATATGCAATTTATATATCTATATATGTATAGTATATGTGGTCCTTATATGTATATATACTATACCCAGTTTCAATTGTACTTTTTTAATGATATTATACTCATATACATTTTGACCATCATATACATATATATATATTTTCTATATATCTTTTTATATCATAATATCTATGTTTTTTTATATACACCATTCCCCTATATACTTTTATATAGTTTGACTATTATATACATATGTCCTTTATAACCTTTTATATATATTGCTTATTTATATGCATTTGCTCTCATTTATCTATGTATTTATATACCGAGATCATTATTTGATGATGCGATAGTCCTTATTTAATACCTCCCCATTTATAATTCTAAGTATGAGATGAACAAGATAGTGAAACACACAATAAGTCACATGACTATCACATGATCACTAGGAGGAAACCCTGCGCTCCATCTGTGCGTTCCACTTGAGACGCAACATCGTCCTACTACCCATCTTTTTTCTTTGTTAGTCCCATATAAGATCAAGAATAAGATTTTCAGTTTGGGGTTGGTCTGTATATTCTTTATATGTTTTATATTTATATTTATTTCCTGTACTATTGCTCCGCATTCACTCGATATAATGTCCCCCGGAAATGACGTCATCCCCTCGTCTTTCTCCCTCTGGGACAGATCGTTTTTTAATTAAAAATCATTCAGGTTTTAGCGACAATTACTGTTATTTTGTTTTGAATGTAGATCGCTCCCTTCATTGAGAAATGTAACTCAGTGTTCTATGAAATAACCGCTACTTGTCCTGAATGAGCGCTTCCGGTTGCGTTCCACCGTGAGACGCATACCGGAAGTTACCTCACTTCCCCTTCTTCTTGGCGCCGGATTTTTTCTTTAAATACTGGTCTCATTTTTGATAGTGTATGCTCCTGATGAAGGGGGTTAATTAACCCCGAAACGCGTTGAGCCTTCTTCCACCCTGCCTGTATGTATCGACTAATGAATAAAGGAAGTTTCTTGAAGACCGCGGTGTCCGTCTGCTGAATACCTCCTAACACACTACGAGTGCTCCAGGCGAGGGAGAGAAGTCCCCTGAGTGTCTTGAGCTTATCTCTTGGGACCTCTCCCTGTGAAGTAAGTCATCTTTTCTTCTCCTGCTGCATTTGGTGTCTCTACTTAAATCTCGGTCCTAGTGGCCCCTTTACATTCAAGCTTTAGATGTGCTATATGCATACTGGTCTTGTACCTTACCTTTAACCATTTATTGACTCCCTTGGGTTGGCGCCACACACCGCCGGTAAAGTCGGTTATTTTTTCCTTTTCCTTGTCTAAGCTGTCCAGTTGCCATGGTAACCATCACCCGCTGCTACAACAGTGCAGCAGTTGATGGGGAGGGACGGGAGCCCCCTCCCTCTGTGATCCCGTCAAAAATCAGGGGCTGCAATGGCACAGCAGCCCCCGATGGGAGAGGGAGCTCCCTCCCTGTTAACCCCTTGCATACAGAGGTCCCTGTGTCAGATGTCAGCCGTTTCAAGCAGAGTGTCAGCAATGTGCCCGCCGGACCATCTAAAAGAGGGCTGCAGGGGGTGTTTACAAATTAAAAAAATGCCATTTTTAAGTTTCTGATCAGAAACTTCAGAAAGGTCAATTTAGACCTGTGGTTTGAAACGATTGCTGATACGG
This sequence comes from Bufotes viridis, assembly GCA_033119425.1. Classification (NCBI taxonomy): domain Eukaryota; kingdom Metazoa; phylum Chordata; class Amphibia; order Anura; family Bufonidae; genus Bufotes; species Bufotes viridis. The sequence continues at coordinate 306,398,524 of CM065592.1, forward strand.
AGGGGTCACAGGACCCCCATCAGCATTGTGCCAAGGTACCTGCTGAATGATTTCAGCAGGTACCTTGTTCCAATCACCGCCCGCCAGGCAGCGGTGATCGAAAATACACCGGATGCACCGGTACGTCCTTAAGTATCAGGACATCAGGGCGTATCGGCATGTCCTGTATCCGTAACAGGTTAAACCCAGGCCCCCCCCCCCAAAAAAAAGGCACACAATTGCGCCAAATATAAAGGAAACATAAAGAACAAAAAATAAAACAACAATAGTACACAAATATTTACAAATCAAATAATTTCCTGCTGAAGGGCACAGGAGTAAATGAGGTTGCAGGCCTAACCTGGCCAGGTTGTAGAATAAGTGGTAGCGTGAGTAGAATGGGAAGGGGGTTGGTTGGGGTCTTGTACCACTCGATAAGCTGGCACAGGGCAAGGTGGGCCATGGGGTTGTGGTTGTGTGTAGCTGGGGGCATGCTGCGAGGGTGCAGCCATTAGTTGGCAGCGTAGTGTATTTATTTGGCTAAGAATGTCTCCCTGGTATGGGGATGCAAATATGTCAAAGACCATCGCCAGTGCTGGTACACACGAGCTATACTTTGGATTATGCTGGATGAACACTCCTCAGTAACGGCGCCAGCTCCCTCAGCGTAGCTTCCTCTTAGCCCTCACTCTTCCTCTGGGCAAGGAACTCAATGACTCGGGCGTCTATCATCTCCCGAGTCTGTTGAGCAGAGGAAGAGTGGGGCACATTTCTGCGACGCCTAGGCTGAGGCTGTTGGGACCTTTCTGGGCTTCCCTGGGAAATGGATGGGCACCTCAACTGACTGTTGTTTAGACTCCTCTGCCGGAGTTGGAGCCGGACTACTTTCTGGTGAGAATACCGCAGGAGTCTCACTTCCACCAAAATCCGACTCCACTGGTTCATCAAGACTGTCCACAGTACTGTATAGAAAAAAAAAAAATGAAAACATATATTACATCATTTGACTACAACATTTCAGTAGTACGTAATGATTTTAACATAATAAAAGCTGTGTGTGTACTATATACGGTGAGCCTGCATAGATCATTGTTTTCTAATGTGGTATTGCCACCTTCGATGTTATTTTATAACACAAATCACAACACTATTCAGGCCCTAAAAAAAGCAAAGGGCTTGGCCCAGCATTTTCATATTTCAGGCCGATCCATAGGATAGGTAGACATGATCAGATTGGCGGTGGACCAACACCTGGCAAACATGACAATCAGCTGTATGAGGAGACAATGCGTGCAGTGCGCAGGTGCCATCTCCCTTCTGTATTTCTGCACTGATTGCTGATATCTATGTTATTTGATCCAGAAAAAAGTGTCACACAGAAAGAGAGAGGGGAGACGGCATGTGCGCTGGGCACGTGTTGTCTCATCATACAGCTGATCAGCGGTAATGCCAGGTGTTTTTTACCCGAAAAAAACATACTGATCACCTACACAGTGGATAGGTCATCAATAGTAAAACGCCACACAACCACTTTAAGTATTTCCTACTAGTGTTAACCTACATTATGAACTATTGAGACCCTGCAAATAAGGTATTTTTTGTATCACAAACATACTTACGGCCTCTAATCCATTACCGGGTCTTGGTCTGTTTCACTGTAAAGAAATAAAACAATAAAAATCATATAAATAGGACAAAGAAATATTAAATAATAACAGGACTAATAGCAAAGCAAACATCTGACCAAAATCAAGTGGCCAACTAAGATAAATATCCGATAATGCACGATTAGACATCACATGGTACAGTAGTGCAGGTGTGGGTATACAAATATACAATACGTTCAGGAAGCCGGAGATTAGCCATGCAATACATTTGTACAATAATACTTTTTCTAATATGGGATAGTGACAACTATTGTATGCTCAATTACAAAGGGGACACGTGTGACCAAATAAAACGTGCACATGCATGTTATCCATTAATACTGTTTGCTGTAGCAAAGGTAGGGACAGGCATTTTAAATACACAAATGATGGAGTATGGTAGAAATTGCACAATTCTTACAAAAACCATATATAGGCCAATACAAAATTAAGCAGGCCAACAAAATATACAGTATATTATGACATCATGGAATTAATAGCTACTTCATTAGTGACAACACAGGCCCAGGACAGTATAACGACTGGCATTCCCATACAGAAGTCTTGATCTCTCCACCCTGGAGTAAGAAATTTATTAAGAGGCGTATGTCTGTTAATAAATTAGGAGCATCTCTGGCACTCTGTGCACCAGAAATTCAAATCTATGCCAGCCAGAGACTGGCGTAAACTTGAGCTACAGTTGTGTTCAAAATTATTCAACCCCCACTGAAATTGAGTGTTTTGGCCAGTTTGACATTGATTTTGATTATTTCAGTCATCTTGTTTACAATTAAATCAAAGAGGTACTTGTAAGTCAGACAAATATAACATAACATTTATAATGAAATAACCACAAATGTCTTTTCTGTGCTCACATCATTATCAGTTTTATTCAACCCCCAAGTGACATTCAATCTTAGTACTTAGTACAACATCCTTTTCCAGTTATAACAGCTTTTAAACGTGAAGCATAGCTTGACACAAGTGTCTTGCAGCGATCTACGGGTATCTTTGCCTATTCTTCATGGGCAAAAGCCTCCAGTTCAGTCACATTCTTAGGCTTGCGCGTTGCAACTGCTTTCTTTAAGTCCCACCAGAGGTTCTCAATCGGATTTAAGTCTGGTGACTGCGATGGCCACTTCAAAATGTTCCAGCCTTTAATCTGTAACCATGCTCTAGTAGACTTGGAGGTATGCTAGGGATCATTGTCCTGTTGAAAGGTCCAACGTCTCCCAAGCTTTAGGTTTGTGACGGACTGCATCACATTTTCATCCAATATCTCCTGGTACTGAAGAGAATTCATGGTACCTTGCAAATGCTGAAGCTTCCCTGTACCTGTAGAAGCAAAACAGCCCCAAAGCATGATTGACCCCCCACCATGCTTCACAGTAGGCAAGGTGTTCTTTTCTTCATAGGCCTTGTTCTTCCTCCTCCAAACATAGCGTTGATCCATGGGCCCAAACAGTTCTAATTTTGTTTCATCAGTCCACAGAACACTATCCCAAAACTTTTGTGGTTTGTCCACATGACTTTTGGCATACTGCAGTCGACTCTTCTTATTCTTTGGAGACAGCAAGGGAGTGCGCCTGGGAGTTCTGGCATGGAGGCCTTCATTACGCAGTGTGCGCCTTATTGTCTGAGCTGAAATTTCAGTACCCGCATCTGACAAATCTTTTTTCAGTTCCTCAGCAGTCACACGGGGACTTTTCTCCACTTTGCGCTTCAGGTAGCGCACAGCAGTCAAAGTCAGCATTTTCTTTCTGCCACGACCAGGTAGCGTTTCAACAGTGCCCTTTGCCTTGAATTTGCGAATGATGCTTCCTATGGTGTCTCTTGGTATGTTTAACATCTTTGCAATCTTCTTATAGCCATTGCCCTTCCTGTGAAGAGAAATCACCTCTTCTCTTGTCTTCCTGGACCATTCTCTTGACTTCACCATGTTTGTAAACACACCAATGAATGTCTAGAAGGAGCTGAGTATCACAGTCATTTTAAATCTGCCTAATTGGTGCTTATTATGCTTGATTGCTGCTCCTTGACATCCACAGGTGTTTTCAATACCTGATCGAAAACACTTGAATGAACCTCTGTTCTTAAGAGTGGTAGTCTTTAAGGAGTTGAATAATTGTGTCAATGAAGAAATCACAAAAAAAACATTTACTACTGTATTACAAAAACAATTGATGTCATTTTAGTTGCATTTGGTTCTTTAAAAAGTCCTTGTAAGAGTTCATTCTGAACACAATTACAAATGTACACTAAATTCCCTAAAACCCTTTACAGCATTGGGGGTTGAATAATTTTGAACACAACTGTATAACCTAAACCAGTTTCTGGCACAAGTTTTACGGTGGCCAGGGTAGGTTCCACCCCTCCTGCTAAGTGTCACTTTTCGTGACACTTTAGAAAGTTTTAGAACTTTGCTACTTTTTAATGCAACAATAGTGGCGTAAACTAGAGATGAGCGAATCACTTTGTAAGAAACCAGGTTTGTTACAAACTTCACAAAATTTTGCCGGATGAAGCCAAAGTTTTTCAGATTTTCTTTGGACAAATCCAATAAAATGGCATGCAGCACCATTTTACTGCGCATGTCAGTGGGAAAAAGCACAAGGGAGGAAGAAGAAGGATGCTCACGTGACCCTGAGAGGACATGTTGGGCGGACTTGTCCTTATTGAGTTATAGGCCAACAGACAGCCTGGATGAACCAATCAGTGCTGCAGGAGGCAGGGAGGTGGCCTTGCAGAATGTCATTCTGTGTTGGGCTGTGAATGAGGGGAGGATGGGTGTGGCAGTGTTTTAAAATGTTTGAGAATGAATATGCTTACGCAGGCTAAGTGAATAAATATATTTACTAAGTGAGATTAACCCCTTAATGACCCTTGCCAAACATGTACGTCACAGCTGGACGTGACTTAACGACCAGCGACATACATATACGGCACAAGGTCCACAGGGTGCTGGGAAGGAATCGCAGGGGAATCGGGCACCATGGCTACTCTTACTGGCAGCCATCCATGCCAGGTAAGGGCAGCATGCTGCAGCATTGCCCCCCTTCAGCTCCAAGTACTGCAATTGGCCGGTCAATGAAGACCGGCGAAGTGCCGGAGGCAGTATGGATTGGATACTTTGAGGCCTTGGGGCCTTAATATTGAGTATAAGACGGGACATATATTGAGATAAGGGTTTGCGCTTGCTTTTCTTGTGGGTTCGGTCTCAGATGAAACTGTGATGTGGGTTGATATTTTTGACAGGATATGTGTATATTTTTTTTTACTTGTTTGTAAAATATTTTTTCCTTTTTTTATCCCAGATAGGCGTGTTTGATTTTTTGGAAGAAAAGGACATGACACGATGAGCTGGAAATACGGCGACCCCACTATTTATTCTCTACATGAAGCATGCTCCTAGAATGTGCTTATAAAATGTATATATCTCTCTATTTGGCAGTATGTATGTTTTTGTTTGCATGCAATAAGAGGAGAACCCTCTAGGACCTAAAGAGTATAGCAGGAATGATGGAGTAGTGGGCAGTGTTATACATGGCTCTCGCTCTGCCTGTCTCTGCACTGACAAGCCGGCACTTGCCTATGGTGGTTGACTGGCATGTACAGTTACCTGGTGCAAAGGACCCGTTGTTTTGAAGTGCATGTATGATTGCTTAATCAGTATGTGAATGGTTCACTGCAGATGCAAGATCATTGTGCAAGCACGGTGTTTCTTGCTGGCAGTGACCATTTTAAAGATGGCTGCCTGAGAAGTCAGTTTTTCTGTGTGCACACTTAGTTGGTCATATGATGATTATGACGTGCGTTGTATATACACACCTCGGAGCATGCGCAGTTTGTGGAGTGATACGCTAATGTCGCCATAAATGGGGATCGCAGTATGTTAGACCAGTGAGTGTTTGTACCTAGATTCCTTATATATAACACGCTTCATCTGCACATAAGCACCTTGTTCTCACATCAGCACTTTATATAACAATGTATTTCTATAATAAGGTACACAGTATGTTTGAATGCATTTGCACTTTATTCAGACTATGTAATGCACATAATAATGATGTGATTTGTTGCTTTTCACTTTGTTTATTACACACATGTGATATCCATTGTTGTGATCATGTGACATCATGATGTACAGTTGTGTTCAAAATTATTCAACCCCCAATGCTGTAAAGGGTTTTAGGGAATTTAGTGTACATTTGTAATTGTGTTCAGAATAAAATCTTACAAGAACTTTTTAAAGAACCAAATGCAACTAAAATTACATCAATTGTTTTTGTAATACAGTCTTAAATGTTTTTTTTGTGATTTCTTCATTGACACAATTATTCAACCCCTTAAAGACTACCACTCTTAAGAACAGAGGTTCATTCAAGTGTTTTCAATGAGGTATTGAAAACACCTGTGGATGTCAAGGAGCAGCAATCAAGCATAATAAGCACCAATTAGGCAGATTTAAAATGACTGTGATACTCAGCTCCTTCTAGACATTTACTGGTGTGTTTACAAACATGGTGAAGTCAAGAGAATGGTCCAGGAAGACAAGAGAAGAGGTGATTTCTCTTCACAGGAAGGGCAATGGCTATAAGAAGATTGCAAAGATGTTAAACATACCAAGAGACACCATAGGAAGCATCATTCGCAAATTCAAGGCAAAGGGCACTGTTGAAACGCTACCTGGTCGTGGCAGAAAGAAGATGCTGACTTTGACTGCTGTGCGCTACCTGAAGCGCAAAGTGGAGAAAAGTCCCCGTGTAACTGCTGAGGAACTGAAAAAAGATTTGTCAGATGCGGGTACTGAAATTTCAGCTCAGACAATAAGGCGCACACTGCGTAATGAAGGCCTCCATGCCAGAACTCCCAGGCGCACCCCCTTGCTGTCTCCAAAGAATAAGAAGAGTCGACTGCAGTATACCAAAAGTCTTGTTGACAAGCCACGAAAGTTTTGGGATAGTGTTCTGTGGACTGATGAAACAAAATTAGAACTGTTTGGGCCCATGGATCAACGCTATGTTTGGAGGAGGAAGAACAAGGCCTATGAAGAAAAGAACACCTTGCCTACTGTGAAGCATGGTGGGGGGTCAATCATGCTTTGGGGCTGTTTTGCTTCTACATGTACAGAGAAGCTTCAGCGTGTGCAAGGTACCATGAATTCTCTTCAGTACCAGGAGATATTGGATGAAAATGTGATGCAGTCCGTCACAAACCTGAGGCTTGGGAGACGTTGGACCTTTCAACAGGACAATGATCCCAAGCATACCTCCAAGTCCACTTAAGCATAGTTGCAGATTAACCACTACAGGACCGCCTAGTTCTACAGGTCCTGTAGTTCTGAGTTGACGCGTCGGCGCTTCATCTCGCAAGATTTCCTGTGAACGCGCACGCGATTGCGCGCGCGTTCACAGTGCCGCGCGTCTCACAACTTTTACTGCAGCCTGCCAGCGATGATCAATCGCTGGCAGGCTGTAGATGCGAAATAAATCGCATCAAACAAGTATATCAGACGCTGTTTTGTTAACAGCGTCTGATATACCTGGTCCTCTGGTGGTCCCATTTGCTGGGATCGACCACCAGAGGACCAGGTAACTATGTAAAGTTGCACCAAACACTACACTAACCCCCCCCCCCTCACTTATTAACCCCTTGTTAACCCCTTGATCACCCCATCTAGATTCCCTGATCACCCCCCTGTCATTGATCACACCCCTTGTAAGGCTCCATTCAGACGTCCATATGTGTTTTGCGGATCCGTGGATCCACGGATCCGCGGATCTGATCCACGATCCGCGGATCTGATCCACGGATCCGCGGATCCGCTGATCCTCAAAACACGGACATCGGCAATGTGCTTTCCGCATTTTGCAGATCCGCACATTGCCAGAACTATATAGAAAATGCCTTTTCTTGTCCGCAATTGCGGACAAGAATAGGACATGTTCTATATTTTTGCGGAACGGAAGTGCAGACCCGGAAGCGCGGATCCGTAATTCCGGATCCGAGCGGGACAAAGTCTGTCCCCATAAAAATGAATGGGTCCGCAATTCCATTCCGCAAACAGAATTGCGGACGTGTGAATGGGGCATAAGGGTCCCTTGTCACCGCCAGTTAGTTAGCTACTTGTTAGGTAGCTAGCGCCCAGCCCACCGCACCTCAGTCACTGATTTTGGCAGAGATTTTTTCATCCACATTGATCGATGCAAATGAAAAAATCTGTGCGTTCATTTTTTTTTTTTTTCAGCCCAGAGGCTGAACGGAAATCTCATTACCCGTATGCTCAATATAAGGAGAATCACAGAAACTCCTAATGCTGGTCATACGTGTAATGATTGCAGAGACCCTCAAATGCCAGGGCAGTACAAACTCCTCACATGTAAACCTATTTTAGAAAGAAGACACCCCAAGGTATTCCATGAGGGGTAGGGCGAGTTCATGTAAAATTTTATTTTTTGTCACAAGTTAGTGGAATATGAGACTTTGTAAAAAAAAAAAAATATATATCAATTTCCGCTAACTTGTGCCAAAAAATTTTTTTCTGTGAACTCGCCATGCCCCTCATGGAATACCTTGGGGTGTCTTCTTTCCAATGGGGTCACATGTGGGGTATTTATACTGCCCTGGCATTTTAGGGGTCCTAAAGCGTGAGAATCCAAATGCGTAAAAATGCCCTGTGAAATCCTAAAGGTACTCATTGGAATTTGGGCCCCTTTGCGCATCTTGGCTGCAAAAAAGTGGCACACATGAGGTATCGCCGTACTCAGGAGAAGTAGTGCAATGAGTTTTGGGGTGTATTTTTATATGTACCCATACTTTGTGTGAGAAATATCGCTGTAAACGACAACTTTTTAAATTTTATTATACAAAGTTGTCAATTTATAGAGATATTTCTCTCACCCAACATGGGTATATGTAAAAATACACCCCAAATCACATTGCCCTACTTCTCCTGAGTACGGCGATACCACATGTGTGCCACTTTTTTGCAGCCTGTGGTATCTCCGTACTCAGGAGAAGTAGGGCAATGTGTTTTGGGGAGTATTTTTATATATACCCATACTTTGTGTGAGAAATATCTCTGTGAACGACAACTTTTTAAAAAATTTTATACAAAGTTGACAAGTTACAGAGATATTTCTCTCACCCAACATGGGTATATGTAAAAATACACCCCAAAACACATTGCCCTACTTCCCCTGAGTACGGCGATACCACATGAGTAACACTTTTTTGTAGCCTGGGTGCGCAAAGGGGCCCAAATTCCAACGAGTACCTTTAGGTTTTACATGGCTGCTCACAATTTAGCCCCGACCAAAATGCCAGAACAGTAAACACACCCCACAAATGACCCCATTTCCGAAAGTAGACACCCCAAGGTATTCACTGAGGGGCATAGTGAGTCCGTCTGAGATTTTTATTTTTTTTTGCCAGAAGTTAGCAGAAATGGAAACTTTTATTATTTTGGAAACTATTATTATTATTTTTTCCTCAGAAAGTGTCATTTTCCGCTAACTTGTGAAAAAAAATGAAATGATACATGAACTCACCATGCCCCTCCGCGAATACTTTGGGGTGTCTTCTTTCTAAAATGGTATCATTTGGGGGGTACTTATACTATCCTGGCATTCTAGCACCTGAAGAAACATGACAGGTGCTCAGAAAGTCAGAGCTGCTTCAAAATACGGAAATTCACTTTTTTGCACCATAGTTTGTAAACGCTATAACTTTTACCCAAACAAATAAATATACACTTATTGGATTTTTTTTTATCAAAGACACGTAGAACAATAAATTTTGCGGAAAATTTATATAGAAATCTAGTTTAAAAAAAAAAAATTTACAACAGAAAGTGAAAAATGTCATTTTTTTTGCAAAAATGTCGTTAAATTTTTATTAATAGCAAAAAAAGTAAAAATGTCAGCAACAATGAAATACTACCAAATGAAAGCTCTATTAGTGAGAAGAAAAGGAGGTAAAATTCATTTTGGGTGGTAAGTTGCATGACAGAGCAATAAACGGTGAAAGTAGTGTAGTGCAGAATTGTAAAAAGTGGCCTGGTCATTAAGGGTGTTTAAGCTAGGGGGGCTGAGGTGGTTAAAGGCTGGAACATTTTGAAGTGGCCATCGCAGTCACCAGACTTAAATCCGATTGAGAACCTCTGGTGGGACTTAAAGAAAGCAGTTGCAGCGCGCAAGCCTAAGAATGTGACTGAACTGGAGGCTTTTGCCCATGAAGAATAGGCAAAGATACCCGCAGATCGAAGCTATGCTTCACGTTTAAAAGCTGTTATAACTGGAAAAGGATGTTGTACTAAGTACTAAGATTGAATGTCACTTGGGGGTTGAATAAAACTGATAATGATGTGAGCACAGAAAAGACATTTGTGGTTATTTCATTATAAATGTTATGTTATATTTGTCTGACTTACAAGTGCCTCTTTGATTTAATTGTAAACAAGATGACTGAAATGATCAAAATCAATGTCAAACTGGCCAAAACACTCAATTTCAGTGGGGGTTGAATAATTTTGAACACAACTGTAATTGCACTTTGGCTATATAATGTTTGTTTGAGTTCTGTTCACATTGCTTGAGAAAGGCTTAGGGATTGAGCCGAAACGTTGCTGCACCATTGGTGAAAAAAATCCACGGTTCTCACTTTTAATTTCGGAGTGCTGCTCTTTTTTCTTGAGTGTATATAAATATATATATATATATATATATATATATATATATATATTATATACATTTCAGTTAGTGTCAGTTTAGAGTTTTGCAAGTATGCATCATCTGCATGCCTGCATTTTTCAGAGCACTGTTGTGAATTTTTATACTACAGTTTTTGCACGCACGCACGATCTGTGATTTTTTTTTGAAGAAAATACTTTTTTTTACTAATTTTTTTTCTCTTTTTTTCTTCTAAATTTAATTTCAAATTTATTACAAGCCCCTTCACGTGTGAAAGCACAACATACACAGCCCTCACACTAAATAAAGGTTTACACATTTCACACATCACACCCCAATAAAATAAAAATGGTCCGTCCATCCCAACGAGTGTACTCAGCTGAGGAGGCATACGCCATGCTTGCCTCCGATACTGAGTCTGCCAGCGAGGGAGAAGAGGATGCCACTTTCCTCTACCCCCCCCCCCCCCCATCATCATCCTCTGATGATGGACCCTCTAGAAAGCCCCCCAGGGTAGCAGCGATGTTTCAGAAAACACCATAAATGTGCTTGTAGCCTGCCGGATGGGCATACAGCAGGCAAACAGCAAAATATGGATTTTGCTGGCAGGCCTGAATTGGCAGACATGGATTTTAGGTGCCATGTGGCATTGAAAAGATTCCTGAGGTCCCCATAAAATTAAAAACCCCTAGAAGTGACCCCATTTTGGAAAGAGCACCCCCGTACGAACATTTTAAGTGGTGGAAAGGGTACTTTTGACGTAACAGGTGTTTCACAGAAATTAATATGTAGTGGTTGGTGAAAGGTGGATCTGTAAGCTATGCGGACTAAATCAGAGATAAAAGGTTGTAAAACTACAGGGTACATCATGGATGACATTTAATTAATACTCCATGAATGAGTGGTAGATTTCAAAACATTCCTGCATGCACAGGGCAGGTTTCGTAGTGGTAAATAGTGTATTTCTTTATCCCCCTTTTGTAACACACCCTGCATCTTTTTTTGGGTGCTTCCCTTCCTTGCTGTCTGGGGGACTTGACATAGAAAATGTTGCCCTGGTACAACACGCACGTGCACCATGACTTCCAGAGGTACTGGGACCCTTCCTGGCCTGGCTTTGAAAAATTAGGGCCTTGATAACCGCCTCTTGGAACTGAAGGAAAGTTTCTGTGTGGCCTGCAGATTGAAATAGCACATACGCATTGCACATGCACTGTAGGGCTTCAGAAGTTGATCTGAAAGATCCACCCCTCCCATTTGCTGTTTGACTGCTGTGCGCCCATACAGCAGGCTACAAGCACATTTATGGTGTTTCCTGAATGGGGAGAAAATTGGGAGCACATACTGGGGTGCATTTTCTCCTGTAACCCCTTTGAAAGTGAAAAATTGGGGTCTGCTTTTTCCAAAATGAGGGTCACTTCTTGGGGTTCTTAATTCTGCCAATTCAGGTCAGCAAAATCCATATTTTGCTGTTTGATTCTGCTGTGTACCCATACATCATTTTTTTGAGCACATATGGGATGTTGCAGTAATTGTGAGGAAATGGGGAACAAAATGAGGGGTGCATTTTGTCTTGTTACCCTTTGGAAAGTGAAAAATGTGGGTGTAAAGCAACTTTTTTTGTGAAAAAAATGAAATTTTTCATTTTCACTGCCTAGTGTTCCTAATTCTAGGAAATACCTTTGAGGTCAAAGTGCTCACTACACACCTTGAAAGATTCCTTGAGGGGTGTAGTCTCCAAAATGGGGTCACGTTTTGGGGGTTTCCACTCAGGGTGTCTTCATATGTGACATAGCTCCCAAGTACCATTCCAGCTAAATCTGCTCTCCAAAAGCCATATGGTGCTCCGTCCAGTCTGAAGCCTGCTGTGCGCCCATACATCAGTTTTTGAGCACATATGGGGCGTTTCTGTAAACTCCAGATTCAGGGTAATAGATTTTGAGTTTAGTTTGGTTGTTAACCCTTGATGTGTTGCAGAAAAAATAGATTAAAATTCAAAATCTGCTAAAAGAAGTGAAATTTTGACATTTCATTCCCATTTTCCTTTAATTCTCGTGGAGCACCTCAAGGGTTAACAAAGTTTGTAAAATCAGTTTTGAATAGCTTGAGAAGTGTAGTTTCTAAAATGGGGTGATTTATGGGTGGCTTCTAATATGTAAGCCCCATAAAGTGACTACATATCTGAACTGTTCCTTAAAAAATTGGGTTTTGGAAATTTTCTTAAAAATTTTAAGATTTGCTTCTAAACTTATAAACCTTCTAACGTCCCAAAAAAATAAAATGTAATTTTCAAAATGATCCAAACATGAAGTAGATATATAGGGAATGCAAAGTAATAACTATTTTTGGAGGTATTACTATCTATTATAAAAGTATAGAAATTAAAAATTTTCAAAATTTTTTGTAAATTTGGTATTTTGTTTATAAATAAAAATGAAATATTTTGCCTCAAATTTACCACTGTCATGAAGTACAGTATGTGATGAGAAAACAATCTCAGACTGGCTTGGATAAGTAAGAGCGTTTTAAAGTTATCACCACATAAAGTGACACAACAGATTTTCTAAAAATGGCCTTGTCCTTAACTCCATCGGCGTGCGCAGCCTATTGCATTAGGGTGTGCTCTCGAATGCATAAGCGTGCTTGCGTGTGTGTGTATAAATATATTATATATATATTATACATGCGCAAACACAAAACTAAGGGGTATCAGTGTACATTATACCAGGGTAATATAACTTATATTACCCCTGTATAATGTCTGATATCAATCCGTAGTCCTATTACCCCTGTATAATAATGTACCCTGATACCCCTCAGTTATATTAAGCTCTGTATAATGTACCCTTATACCCCTCATTTATATTAGATGACTGAGGGGTATCAGGATACATTATACAGGGGACAACTGAGGAGGGGTAGCACTATAGCAGAGACAATACCTTATTTTTTGCGGCTTGATTAGGGTGTGCCCAGGCACACCTGGCACACCCCCTGCGCACACCTATGCTTAACTCCTTAAGGACACATGACGTATGGGTACGTCATGTGTCCAGTCCCTGAAGATGGCGCCCGCTCCTGCTTGCTGCGGGCACCATCGCTGCGGGGGTCCGGCTGATTCCTGTAGCTGACCCCCGCAGCTGATGATCGCGGTCGGCAGCGCTGCCGATCGTGATCATTTAACCCCGCAGATGCCGTGATCAATCCTGATCACGGCATCTGCTGCAGCTAAACCAGTAAAACTTTCGGCAGCGCTCCGGCTCCCCCTAGTGGTGATCGGGAGAATCGGAGCGCTGTAAGGGATAGCCTTAAGCCTTTCATTCAGCTTAAGGCTATCACTTACTATTTCCTATGGAGCCCTTGTTAGCAATAGGGCTTCATAGGAAAGTAGTAAAATGCTCATAAACTCCAAGACAAGTGTTTTGGAGTTTATGATAGAAGGAATCAGGTAACTGATTTATATAGGTCCCTATGGGACCTATATAAAAGTGTAAAAAAAAAAATAAAAAAAAAAAAATAAAAATAATAAAAAAAAAATTTAAATAACCCCCCTTTCCCCAAAATTAAAATAAAATAATAAAAAAATAAAAAAATACACATCATGGGTGTCGCAATGTGTGAAAACGCCCATAGTATAAAAATATAAAAATATATTTCCCATACGGTAAACAGAAAAACGGAAAAAAGCGCCCAAATGGCCGATTTGCCGTTTTTGGACGCTTCATTTCCTCAAAAAAAATTAAATAAAAAGTGATCAAAAAGTCCTACACACCCCATAATGGTATCACCTAAAAGTTAAGATCGCCCCGCAAAAAATAAGCCCCCTATACAATGCCATACACTTATTTACAAATACGTTATAGCGGTCAAAACATGGCGACAAAAAAATAATTTTTCCCACTTTTGAATTTTTTTCACTATCAAAAGCATAAGAAAAGCTATACATATTGGGTATCGCAGTTCTGTACTGACCTGTAGAATAAAACTAAATGGTCAGTTTTATCGCAAATCAAACGTCGTAATTTAGAAACCCGTAAAACTGTGGTGAAATTGCTTTTTTTTTGCAATTTCACCCCATTTGGAATTTTTTTCCCGCTTTCCACTACACCGTATGCATTATTAAATGATGTCATTGGAAAGTACAACTTGTCCCGCAAAAAATAAGCCCTCATATGGCCATGTGAACGGAAAAATAAAAAAGTTATGGCTCTTGGAAGGCATACAGCGCAAAACGAAAACGCAAAAATGAAAAAACCCTGTGTCCTTAAGGGGTTAAGGTTAAAAATGGCAGGGTCCTGAAGGGGTTAAATATAAGGTAATACAAACCAATCACATACAGAAAAAAAAATAATCACATGGCCTGCTTGATAGATTATGAGAGGGGACATTCCAGTCACCATGTCTTAGCACAGGGCCGAAAACCCATGGTGATACAAAAAAGAAAATAGTATTTCATTCAGATCTTAACTGAATGATTTCTTCAAATGAGAGTCTTTTACCTATCTGTGTGCAGCCAAGTTTATACCCTTTCAGCCCCTCCCCCAAAAAATGTCCAGTGTGCAGCACGCATGTCTATCATTACACAGTTTTTACAAACGTTAACATAAAAGGGAACAGAATTAAAGGGGAAAGAACCAATCAGTTCTTAATTAAAATACCCTTACAACAGTTGCATTGTTTGACAGACAACCATCTTAAAGAGGACCTTTCACCTATTTAAAAACTAAAAACTAACTATATCTGTGGGCAGAGCGGCTATGGCTATGAGCTGTGCGCTGTGATTGGCCAGCTCTGCAGCAAGGGACACGCCTGATACAAAGTCCCCGCCCCATACAACAGAGGGAGCTCGGACACCGGAGCCTATACCGGGCGAACGGTGCGGCGCCCAGACATACTAGTAAGTGCAGGGGGACCCCTGGGCGCCGCTCTGCCCACAGATATAGTTCGTTTTTAGTTTTTAAATAGGTGAAAGGTCCTCTTTAAGCACAGTGTAGAGTCACAATCAAGCTTCTAATGTCAGGGAAAGTGAATGGAAAGGCTAGAAAGAAGAAGAATTGTGTAGAATAGTGTAAAGGGGGAATATTAATTACCAATATTTATGCAAATATCAATAATTAATATTCATAAATAAGCGGAAGCATCTACTGATAACTCCATCTATTTATACCTTAAGGTACAGTCACTATCGCCTAACACTAGTCACTGGCTATCTGCGGCGCCTTACTGAGCTAGCTACCGCTAGTAAAACACTACACAGTAGGTACAAATAACACACGATTTTTATTAATACCTAGTGTACATTAATAATGACGCATACAATACAGTACATACACAGCACTAAAATTATAGTACTAACTACATTACACAATCCCAAATTCCACCCACAACACTAGCTAATACAAGTTACACATACACACGCACACTCAATATAGCAGCCCACCCAGCCTGGCTCTGGTCTATCCCTAGGGGGCACAGAAGGAGCAATAAGGGGGTTCGTACTGCTGACCAATGTTGAGCAGTAGTGCGGACAGACAGCAGGAGGGGTTGCCAGCAGGGTTGGCTGTACTGGCTGCAGAACCAGAGGTGTCCTGGTAGTGGGGGGTAGTGATTTGCTGCTGGCTTAGGCCAGCAGTAAAGGAGCAGGGGATTATATGGGCAGGTAGGGGTTAATGGGGGTCAAGGCAGGGTATCAGGGGTTCAGGAAGGGGTTAATGCAGGGGTATTGTTGGTGGGATAGTGGGGTATTTAGGGGTAGCAGAGGTTAATGTATAGTGGGGTATTTTGGGGCATCAGGTGTTAATGGGGTATTTAGGGGCAGCAGGGGTTAATGTATTGGGGTATTTAGGGGAAGCAGGGGTTAATATATAGGGGGGGTATTTTGGGGCAGCAGGGGTTCGTTGGTGGTATAAGGGGTTGATACTTATGCCCTCCAGGTTCTTACAGGTACCGATCTTCTGGTGTTAGTCACCCCTAATGAGTTTGGAGTGACCACACCCTCACTATCTCTCGATATTGCGGCCGATCTTCAGGCGTAGTCCACCCCCAAGGAATCTGGGGCGGGTTCACCCTCACCTCAGTCTCTGACTGCGCCAACTTTCTTCAAGCACGACTTTCGTCCGACATCTTTTGTTCCATCTTGATTAAAGGATGGTTGCAGTTCTCCCATGGACAGATTAATAGGTCTTTACAAGGCAGGTCAGATTTTTCATTAAGCGAGGTGATGTCATGGTATCTAAATTCTTACTGCGGGAACATCTCCGCCACACTACACATCCAGCCCCTCCCTTATGAACCTCACCGTTCCAGGGTTGAAAATGGCAAATGGCAAACAGAGGAGGCCTGTCCCTATCGTGCCCTAATCTTATCCCCATTCACACAAAATACATCCTATTATACAGTTCCCCTCCCCCAACCCACCTAAACCCAAGAACATCTATATAAAAAAAAGAATATTACACAATACTATGAGGTCTCAGGAAGGCATAGGACGTACCTCCCAAAATCTCATATGAAAGTTCAGTTCAATTTATGGGTCTCAGGACAATATGGGCCATCCTGAATCCCTCCACACAAATTGTCCTGTCCTTTGGGTCTTTTTAGGCTTCAGGACTTTAGTGACATTAAGTCCTGAGCCTCCGGGGGTTGAGGTCGTGAAGTGCCGTCTGGTTCTGGTTTAGCTGGTCCGCTAGCCTCTTGACCCTCCGATACATCCACCATAGTCCGAGATACATGAGTCCCACCAGAACCATAAGCACTATCACCGGGTGTATTAATAAATTGAAAAATGAAGTTGCTTTAGTACTGTATCCAAAAAAACTCTACCACCATGATATTTTTGAGTCCTTGTCCAATGCTGTGGCAACCGCGGTTATTTTCACCCTCTCATGTGTAAGCTGGATGGTGACCTGCTTCTCCGTCTCCCGAAGATGCTGTATAATTTCTTCCTCTTGGCTGAAGTCCAGCACGAGATGTTTAAGTTCTTTCCCGAAGCCAAGAGGAATCTTTTGTAGTCTCACAGGAACGTCGGGGCGGATGTCGAGTCTTTTCTCCGGGGTAATCGGGGTTCTTCCCCGCTGCTCTGCGACGTCCAGACCTAGAACGGGACTAAGGGTACAGTACGCTCCGGGGAGGAGTTCTCCTCGTTCGGTGCAATTTAGTCCATAGATTGCATACGATCTATTACTTCCTTGGTACCAACACCAATACCCCTGTCCCAAGTATTTTAAAGAGGATGAGATTATTGGGTTGGCCTTCATCTCACAGGTCCCCTCGGTGTTCCAACACTGGTGCCTGAGCACCCAATCCCGACTACCCTGACAGAGGATGGCATCCTCTCTCAACCAACATTCCTCAGTATCAAACAAAGAAGGAAGGCCTTCTTCATAGGTTAGAACGCTTGAGGGGAGCTGAGGATGAAGTACCGTCCGATTGTTGATCACCGTACCTAGATTGATAGCACTGTATCCCTGTCTGAGGCGACCAGACACAGGGGCCAAGGACGAAGCGTTGCAGGTTAAATTTTGACATCCATGCCACTGAACCAGCCACCAGTTGGTATGATTGATGGCAAAAGGAGAGATCAGTGGACTTATCCACTGACGGAGGTTGAATGGGAAGTGGCCGCTATGTAACGCTGAAACAATATGTTTAAGGTTATATGAGAGTTCGCTTTGGACCTGCGTACACGCCAGAGCAAGCTGAGCCCGATCCTGCTCCTCCAAGAGACCCACCACTAACCTCCTAAACTTCTCACGTAGAGCAGAAGATAGAGAGGTAGTGGCATCCATGTGCGAATGTTGTAAACCCTCTAGGACGTGGTTTACATCAAGCTGGGTCTTGAATCGTTCCCCGGCGTGTCGTGCAACCTCCCCAAGCTTACTTCTCAGGACTTCCATATCCATAGTGTTCAGGGCGCCCACTCCCAAAGCACCTCCACCAAGTCCCATAGCCACTAGATCTCTCCTCCCCCTGTTCTTCCTATGTCGGGAGTCATCTTTAATTATCTCTTGCCCCGCCTCTACCCAGCGCCTTACCATGTCGATTTGGTTCCTAACCAACTCCTCACACCTGTGATCCCAATGGTCAACTCGGAAGTCATCTACGGAAATTCTCCAGGTGAACAGGATGAATTTGGCATCCGTGATGATCTTCCAGGGGGATGACAGTTGAGGAGCTATAGGATCTGCCAATAGATGGATAGGGGCGGCGCAAGAGTCCGAATGCGGTTTTACCGGTTGGAGACCCTCTGTATCGTAGGGGACCCTCACCACTGTTACACAGATCTGCCCCCTTCCTTTGAACTGATACTACTGTTCGTTATTTCCAGCCTGTAACACCAGCTTCCCTACGGGTTTGGATTGGGACAGATAGACCCACTGAGTAAAGGTCCAACACCCCTCATCTACTGCCTCGCAAAAAGGCCACTTAAATGAACCATCAACAGTTGTGTTCAAAATTATTCAACCCCCAATGCTGTAAAGGGTTTTAGGGAATTTAGTGTACATTTGTAATTGTGTTCAGAATAAAATCTTACAAGAACTTTTTAAAGAACCAAATGCAACTAAAATTACATCAATTGTTTTTGTAATACAGTCTTAAATGTTTTTTTTGTGATTTCTTCATTGACACAATTATTCAACCCCTTAAAGACTACCACTCTTAAGAACAGAGGTTCATTCAAGTGTTTTCGATCAGGTATTGAAAACACCTGTGGATGTCAAGGAGCAGCAATCAAGCATAATAAGCACCAAGTAGGCAGATTTAAAATGACTGTGATACTCAGCTCCTTCTAGACATTTACTGGTGTGTTTACAAACATGGTGAAGTCAAGAGAATGGTCCAGGAAGACAAGAGAAGAGGTGATTTCTCTTCACAGGAAGGGCAATGGGCTATAAGAAGATTGCAAAGATGTTAAACATACCAAGAGACACCATAGGAAGCATCATTCGCAAATTCAAGGCAAAGGGCACTGTTGAAACGCTACCTGGTCGTGGCAGAAAGAAGATGCTGACTTCGACTGCTGTGCGCTACCTGAAGCGCAAAGTGGAGAAAAGTCCCCTGTGACTGCTGAGGAACTGAAAAAGATTTGTCAGATGCGGGTACTGAAATTTCAGCTCAGACAATAAGGCGCACACTGCGTAATGAAGGCCTCCATGCCAGAACTCCCAGGCGCACCCCTTGCTGTCTCCAAAGAATAAGAAGAGTCGACTGCAGTATGCCAAAAGTCATGTGGACAAACCACAAAAGTTTTGGGATAGTGTTCTGTGGACTGATGAAACAAAATTAGAACTGTTTGGGCCCATGGATCAACGCTATGTTTGGAGGAGGAAGAACAAGGCCTATGAAGAAAAGAACATCTTACCTACTGTGAAGCATGGCTGGGGGTCAATCAAGCTTTCGGGCTGTTTTGCTTCTAAAGGCACAGGGAAGCTTCAGCGTGTGCCAGGTACCATGAATTCTCTTCAGTACCAGGAGATATTGGATGAAAATGTGATGCAGTCCGTCACAAACCTAAATCTTGGGAGACGTTGGACCTTTCAACAGGACAATGATCCCAAGCATACCTCCAAGTCTACTAGAGCATGGTTGCAGATTAAAGGCTGGAACATTTTGAAGTGGCCATCGCAGTCACCAGATTTAAATCCGATTGAGAACCTCTGGTGGGACTTAAAGAAAGCAGTTGCAGCACGCAAGCCTAAGAATGTGACTGAACTGGAGGCTTTTGCCCATGAAGAATAGGCAAAGATACCCGTAGATCGCTGCAAGACACTTGTGTCAAGCTATGCTTCACGTTTAAAAGCTGTTATAACTGGAAAAGGATGTTGTACTAAGTACTAAGATTGAATGTCACTTGGGGGTTGAATCAAACTGATAATGATGTGAGCACAGAAAAAGACATTTGTGGTTATTTCATTATAAATGTTATGTTATATTCGTCTGACTTACAAGTGCCTCTTTGATTTAATTGTAAACAAGATGACTGAAATGATCAAAATCAATGTAAAACTGGCCAAAACACTCAATTTCAGTGGGGGTTGAATAATTTTGAACACAACTGTATATTGATGTCAAAGTTAATATCCCTGCCCCTGGGGTCTTTCCAATCGGAAGACACATACCTACCCCGGTATTCTTCAGTCATAGGGGTACCGTCCATCCATACATCCACCCCGTTGCACACCAAATCCCAATTCCAGGAGTTAGTGTCCAACATCACCAACTGGGTTTCCTGCTCCCAGTGGGCATAGGTGGCAAAATAGTATCCTGTCACCTCATGAACACAGTTGTCTCTCATGATCGTGATCATTAAAGACCGTATGGATGGAGATCCCTTTAACTGAACATATCTAGGATCCTTGGCATCGGTCCGTACCTTTAAAACTGTGGCTCGATATAAACCTTCCAGTTTTACCGGACCACTCTGGTCGGTCCAAGTGGCCTGACCAGAGTCACTGCAGTTTAACTTTAAGTAATCTGTGGACACATGTCCTTGTACATAACTGGATTCCCTGGTGATAATCATCTGGGAATCCCTCAACATACAATAAGCCTTCAGGGCGCCTTTTACCGGAATGGGCCTATCAAAATACGTCCTAACCCTCAACCCGTCATGGCTATCCTTCCCTAGGAAGGTAGCTTTCAGGATGTACCAACCGCTGTACTCTGCCACAGTGACATCCACAGCAAACCCTCTTTGGTACACAACACTGTGGTAGTGTTGGCTCTTACTTGCTTGTAGGGGTGCAAATGTGGGTCCCTAGACACCCACCTTAGGGATTTGATAGGTGTAAGGTCTGAGTCCCGAAAATGCCTGTATTCCTTGAGACAGAGGTCGTGTAAGTCATGTTGTATGGCAGACACATTCTCCACCGGGGTATAATGCTGAATTACACTGTTGGCAAAACCTTCTCTCTGGAAACCATACAGATACCACCGACCTGGTATAAAGGTGAAGATCTTGTATGGTTTCAGGATCTTGCCACCCAAACATTCCACCATTAAAAGGCCGGGTCCATTAAGTGATATGTTGGACATACAAATGTTAGTCCCCAGGCCCTCCCCTGAAGAGGCTGAGCCCGCCATTAACATGCTTACCACCAGTGTCACAAGCTGGATACGTATCCTGTTCAGAGGACGCCAAGTTCTTCCCTGGCAATGTGGTTTCGTGGCGTGTCTCCCTCTTGTGGTCTGTAATTAGAAGGAGTGTGATAAGTGAAGTGGATCCACCACTGACCCACCAAGCCCTCTCCCCCCCCCTCACCCAACTCGGAATGACATGCGTTATTGAGTTGGGGAGGCTCGGGTGGCCTTGGCCTGGTCGATGTGAATCCACAAGACTTTCTGTCGTCTACGGGATTTCTTTTTGTTGGTGATAGGCCTTTGTACTTTCAGCATGGTGTCTACCATTACTTCAAGGACCTTGTAGGGTCCTTCCCAGTTTGCATCCCATGGACTAGCCCGACGGAAGACTTTCACCATCACCATTTCTCCTACAGCGGGCATTGGTGTTACCCCCTGTAGATACGGTTTGTGTAACCATATTGCTGCATGAGGCAGTAACTCCTTCAGGTTCTGCTGAACCTGTTGGAGAAACATGTCTCTGGCGATGGCGTTCTTTGTGGGCTCTGACACTTGGGGTTCGTTTGGCAGACATAGGGGCATTTTCCATCCGGTCATGAGTTCAAACGGGGAGATACCAGTATTGGAGGCCTCGGTGGCTCGTATACCCATTAGTACTGCTGGAAGAGAGGTTACCCACGAGGAACCTTTCTCCAGCAGTGATTTGGAAAGCCGGGTTTTGATGGTCCGGTTCATTCGCTCCAGAATGCCCGCTGACTGAGGGTGGTAAGGCACATGAAACCTCTGCTTTATGTCTAAGAGGCCACAAAGCGCTTTCATGACTTTACCTGTGAAATGGGTCCCTCTGTCAGATTCTATAACTCTGGGGATCCCCCATCGTGACAGAGCCTGTTCCCAGAGAACACAGGCCGTGGTGGTAGCTGTATTGTTGACTGTGGGGATGGCTTCTACCCATTTTGAGAAGATGTCCACTACCACCAGTGCGTAATGGCAGTTACGACTCCCGGTTGGCAAAGGTCCGATAAAATCAATTTGTATCGCGGACCATGGACCATCAGCAGGAGGAACTCGCTGCAACACCGGCTTCAGGGCTGACCTGAGCACACACCAGGGACTGTTGCGTAACCTCCTCTACTGTGTTGGACATTCCTGACCAGTATACTTTGTCTCTCAAGAGAGGCAAGAGCTTATTCCGGCCGAGGTGTCCGAACAGTTGGTGGTTCAACCGCGTCAGCTCACTTTGTAGATGTTGCGGAACCACCGGAAGAGGAAGCTGCTGAGTATCGGTATCGTAACACAGGATCCCTTGTTGTAAAGACCAGGGATGCTGGGGTGATTGGATGTGTGCCATTAGAAGAGGATCTTTAGCTTGTTCCTCTTCAAATGACACCGGGCCGTCACTCAGATGGGTACGGGCTACAATCCGGTACAATGGTAGCGGCTCAGTATCTGGATCCCGGATGGTACCAGACACTGCTGCTAGTTTAGCCAGCCCGTCTGCCTTGTTGTTACCAATTATCAAAGGTTCGTCCCCTTTTTGATGGGCCTGGATTTTGATAATGGCTGCTTCCGCCATGTGTGCCATGCCCCACTCCCACAGCTCCTTCAGGACCGACACATGAGCCAGAGGGTTGTTTTTGCTGTCCACAAATCCTCTCCTTTTCCATATGTCAAGATGCAGGGTGAGGGAGCGAACTACATATGAGCTGTTGCTATATATAGTCCGTTTCCCTGGGGGCTGAAGAAGCAGAGCTTCTTTGACAGCCTCCAGCTCTGCCCGCTGTGCCGACATGTGACCTGGTAACCTGACAAGACTCTGGGTACCAGCGGTTTCATCCATAACAGCAAAACCTGTGACATATTCCCCATCCAGATAGAATCGAGAGCCATCAACAAAGATGGCTCTGTCGTCCGGATGTCTGTCAGTCCTGAACATCCGTGGTCAGTCGTCCAGTTCTGGTTGGCCACAGTCATGTTCGGTTCCAGTCAGGTTTAGCCACTGGGACAGAACATACTTGGCCTTGTGGTCCACCTGCAGATTCCGGCCACTGAGATCCATGATCCATCTCCCGAATCTCTGTTGGGAGACTCCAGGGAGAGTATCAAGGAGCAAGAGGGCCAATGGAGAATGTGGAGTCTGCAAGGTGAGGGGCCGGAAGCCTACAATATGCTCAGTGGTCTTAACAGCATAGTGTATGGATGCCAGTTGCTTGGCACAATTATCGAAACACTCGTTCGACGGGCGAAAGTAACATAGTAACATAGATATATAGATGGAGGGGCACTCAAATATCTAGGCCAAATGTTCAGAAAATGGTGTTTAATTAATGTGCTCCATACTATAAAAACACGAACAAAAGGGCAAAAAAACTGCATGCAATAGACAAAGGTATTACACAGAGTGAAACGTATTATAATACGATAGATGTAACTGGACCGTCTAAATAAGTCCACATGCACCCCTGATGTATTGTCAGTCCACTTGATAGGTGCTATTAATGATGACAGATACACCGTCCTCTACTCCAGATCCTGCTGGAGATATTTGAACTGTAGGGTTACACTTGGTGTAAAGGTAATAGTTCCAATAAGTTGCATAAGTTATACAATCAAATTCAATGTTTGAACATACGGTACTTTACCGCTCCTTGAGACACCGCCGGCTGCTCGTGCGCTAGTGTGTTCGCTCTTCCAGGACCTTTCGCGGCGTCCCACATGGTCCTCCGCGTCATACACCGTGGAGTCCCACGTGACGCGTGCTTCAAATGCTGATTGGTTCAGCTTTACTTCAATAGAGCTGCTAGCACAGATACAGATAGAACAGCGCTTTCTCAGTATGCGGCTTGTGTGCGGTTTCGGACCTTCAACTTCAGCTCTCACTACTGTATATACCCAGGGTATATAGAAGCCAATTTTCCCCACTTAAGGGGAAAAAAATTCCTTCCCGACTCCAATCAGGCAATTAGAATAACTCCCTGGATCAACGACCCCTCTCTAGTAGCTGTAGCTTGTAATATTATTACACACCAGAAATAAATCCAGTCCCCTCTTGAATTCCTTTACTGTACTCACCATCACCATCTCCTCAGGCAGAGAGTTCCATAGTCTCACGGCTCTTACAGTGAAGAATCCTTTTCTATGTTTGTGTACAAACCTTCTTTCCTCCAGACGCAGAGGATGTCCCCTCATCACAGTCACAGTCCTGGGGATAAATAGATGATGGGACAGATCTCTGTACTGACCCCTGATATATTTATACATAGTTATTAGATCTCCCCTCAGTCGTCTTTTTTCTAAAGTCAATAACCCTCATTTTGATAACCTTTCAGGGTACTGTAGATCCCTCATTCCAGTTATTACTTTAGTTGCCCTCCTCTGAACCCTCTCCAGCTCTGCTATGTCTGCCTTGTTCACAGGAGCCCAGAACTGTACACTGTACTCCATGTGTGGTCTGACTAGTGATTTGTAAAGTGGTAGGACTATGTTCTCATCACGGGCATCTATGCACCTTTTGATGCAACCCATTATCTTATTGGTCTTGGCAGTAGCTGCCTGACACTGGTTTTTGCAGCTTAAATTGCTGTTTATTAAAATTCCTAGATCCTTTTCCATGTCAGTGTTACCGAGTGTTTTTACCATTTAATATGTACGGGTGACTTGCATTATTCCTTCCCATGTGCATAACTTTACATTTGTCAGTGTTAAACCTCATCTGCCATTTTTCTGCCCAAGCCTCCAATCTATCCAGATCCCTGTAGCAGAAAACTGTCCTTTTCAGTGTTATTTACTTTACACAGTTTAGTGTCATCTGCAAAAATAGATATTTTACTGTGCAGGCCTTCTACAAGATCATTAATAAATATATTGAAGAGAATAGGGCCCAATACTGACCCCTGAGGTACCCCACTAGTTACAGTGACCCAATCTGAGTATCTACCGTTAATAACCACCCTCTGTTTTCTGTCACTCAGCCAGTTACTTACCCACATACAGACATTTTCTCCCAGTCCAAGCATCCTCATTTTATATACTAACCTGGAGAAATAACCCAGCGGTCTGGTCTCGTACCCAACTTTCTGTAGAAGGACCGCTGAGATAGACTCCATCCCTGCCTGCGCCTGTATGGCCATTTCCCCATCTGGATGTGGGGTTGCTAACACAGGCACCGAGGAAAGGTCCCTTTTCAAGGTTGAAAAGGCCTCCTCCTGCGCATCAGACCAACCTTTGATTGAGGGTTCTTCTCCTCGAAGGAGCTCATAGAGAGGTTTTGCTTTGGCAGCGAAATCCTCTATGAATTCCCTCATGAAGTTGGCCACCCCCAGGAATTTTCTCAAATCCTGAAGAGTGCCAGGCCTGGGTAACTTCACCATGGCTTCCACCCGGGCCGTCATGATTCCTTTGGTTCCACAGGAAATTTGGACCCAAAGGAAAGTTACCTCCGCTTTGGCCAAATTTGCCTTATGGGGAGCTTAAGTCCTGACTTTCCCAGGAGTCCCAGCAGCTCTCTCAACAGAACCAGATGTTCCTCCATGGCTTCTGTATGCAAGAGCAAGTCATCCACGTATTGTAGAAGGCATTCCGGCCGTGAGAACATACTTAGTACGGCCCATATGCCTGATGAAAATACGTGGGGCTGCTGTGGAACCCCTGGGGCAGTACAGCAAACATGTACTGTTTGTCCCCTACCGTAAAGGCAAATTTGTACCGCCATGATTCTGTAAGTTCGATGGAGAAGAACCCGTTGGCAACGACGATGGTCGAAAATACGCGGCTTTTGCCGCTTATTCTAGCCATGATGTTGGGAGTTTGGGCCACCACTGGAGCGGACATCGGGGTGTATTTGTTAAGGACCCAGAGGTCTATGGTGAGCCTCCATGCATTAGTGTCCTTCTTCTTTACTGGCCAGAGGGCATTGTTGAATTTTGAATTGCCCTCTATGACCACACCCTTAGCCTTCAATTCCTGGACTGTGTCCATAATTGAGTGGGTGGCCTCTGGTGGAAATCGGTATTGGCGTTGAGGTGGAGGGTCAGGACCCTGTATGTCCACCTGAGCGCCAATCAGTCTGCCACAGTCGTTCTTACCCTGGGCCCACAGATCGGGGTACTCGTACACAATAGGCTCAAGGTCTGGATTGTGTACGACCTACGGCCACTTGTGTTCGAGCACGTCAGTACCATTCTCTACTGCTGGCAAAGGTGGACCCTTCCACACAATGCAATTTGCCAGATCCAGGATCCACCCATTTTGTGTCATTACATCGGTTCTGATAATGTTATCAGAACCGGGATAATACCACATGGGTATCCTGAGGGTAGTGCACCTGGAAATCTGGACAATTACCTCTTCAATTCTGTGGGCCCTCACCCCCTCTTGTTGGTGATCAAATCCGATCACCACACACTGAGTGTTGTTGGGGTGTAAATCATGTTTGACATTGGTTATGGAAATTTCCGCACCAGTGTCAAGCATGATTCTCGTTTCTTTATCTTTTATAGTGGCTTTTATATGGGTTCTCCCTGAAGAATCCAGTATGATAGGACATACTGGTGCCAATTCTTTAGGGACCCCTAACCCTCAGTCGATATCCACCAGACTCCCAGTAGGTACCTGTCTGGTACATACTGCCACTTGTGCGCTATTGTCCCGATCACTGGGTGTGGAATCTTTTGATTCCACACCCCCTGGGACATTCACAACAGCCAAGCATTTTAGTGACTTGGCGAATGTCTCAGATTCCTATCAACCTGTTCCCCCACTGACTTGGCAAAATTAGGTTTCATCCTAAAACCATTGTTATTGCCAGTCTTCTCTGAATTTGTCCAGTTAATCTTTAACCATTGTGGACAATTCCTTTTCATGTGTCCGTATTGTAAGCACAGGAAACAACAAATGTGTCCTGTCCTTTCCAATGGCGAGGCCGTGGGGCGAACAGTTGATGCAGACCTTAAGTGCTGTACCCGTATATCCAGTCTATAATGATCAATAATCATGGCCGCATCTGTAAGGGATGGCTCCCTAGCTGCACTCAGCCGGATTGCAGTATCAAAATATGGGAACTTTTCCACAAACATGCGCACCATGTCTTGTGGAATCCCAATACCCTGATCCTTAGTAACCCTCCTGTACATCGCTTCAAACCGACTACACAATGAAAAAGGTTCATCATGTATAGTAGGCTTGAACTTTGACAGGACCTCTAGGGTGATGTCCCAATGACCCGTGGCAGTCTTGTGAGTATGGAGAGGCATTCCTCCTTATCATGAAACTGGCCATTTGTGGGTTGCATCCTCCCCGTTACCTCATACCTTTGGTTAAGGTGTGTCGGCAACCACAATTTGAACAGCTCCATACGATATTCAGGAGCCACTGAATATTTATTACAGTGACCCTCGAAAATATCGCATGAAGTGAACGGATCTACATTGGGATCGTATTTTGGGATCTCCTTGCAGATCCGTAACAGGAAGTTTATCCTTTCTATACTGGAATGGTTAGGATAAGCCTCTTCCTGTCTCCGGACGTGTTGGCGGGTCGGACGTAGAATATGGCCATCCACTTTCCTCTCCCCAATTGTTGTCCTCTTCCTGGAAATGGCTGCTGCTCCTATTCTCCCCGGGTGTCGGGGTGAAACGTAGCGACCGTTCCACCTGTCCCCTAGTATCTACCACTGCGGATGTGTTATCCTCTGAAGACCTTGGTGCTTTCTCCCCCTGTGCCGTTCCCGAAATGCAAACCTGTTTCGTGGGCACCATACCGTTACTACTCGGCCTGGATAAATTGGAGATTGCCCGCTGCAAATCTGCAATGCTTTGCATCTTTGCAGCCAGGTCCTCCCTCATTTGAACAATCAGGGCATCCGTAGATGCCGCATTGTTCCTGTACTGATTATTCTCAGTGTACAGCCGGAGTAGCTCTCTGTCCATGTCGGAGCAGAAACCCTCCTTGTCCGAGAGTCTCGACTCTAACACGCAGATCTCTCTGCCCCTCTCGACTGTACACTGGGCTTCTTCTTGTAACTGAACCTCTAATGTGTGTATCCTCCTAATGTTGTCAACACAACAATTGCAGTGGAAGTTTGCCTTATCAGCAACTTCCTCTGACTTTCTTGTGCTGGCGAGTGTCTGTATGTGTTCCGCCTTCCAAATGGTATCCTCAAAGGTGAGAACCAATTTGGCTAACATTTGGAGGCGTTTGTTGGTCTTGTTGAAGACCCTCCTACTAATACAAATCCGTTCGTGAGCATAAGCTTGGTCCAGTAACGCGGACCACAGCAGCTCAGCGGATTTGTATGTAGCAGGAATAATGGGATTGAAAGTGCTGTTTTTGGCTAAGTGTTGGAGTGTGGAGAAGTTCATACTCACGTTTTTCTGAGCCTCCATCTTCTTGTTGGTGCTGTACTTTTCCGTCCCTTGCAGCTGCTTGAAAGAAGTCCTTTTCTTCCGGATCGCTTCTTCCCGTCCAGCCGGACTTGTATGCACCTCCAACGAAGATGGATCTCTTTCCGTGACGTATCCTTCTTCTCTCACTCCAACGATGGTGACCTTGCAAAGGAAATAGAAAAAATATTAATAATCAGAGAGATTACAGATTCTCTGCAAAGGATTTTGTGCTATTTCTGGTACTCTAAGGGAAGGATCGCTTCTCCTGTCCGAACTATCGGGTCCTAGACGCTCAGATACACTGCTGACCGCGTCTCTCCTGCCCGATAATTCACAGTATTGGCGACCCTTAGCTTTAAGACCAAAATCAAATGCAAAATCCATGCAGTGGGCCTGGCTCGCCAATGTAAAGGGGGAATAATAATTACCAATATTTATGCAAATATCAATAATTAATGTTCATAAATAAGCGGAAGCATCTACTGATAGCTCCACCTATTTATACCTTAAGGTACATTCACTATCGCCGAACACTAGTCACTGGCTATCTGCGGGCGCCTTATTGAACTAGCTACCGCTAGTAAAACACACTACACAGTAGGTACAAATAACACACGATATTTATAAATACCTACAGTCAGGGGCGTAGAGTGGGGGGGGGGGGGACCAGGGGGGCCATTGCCCCGGGCGCCAAATTGCAGGGGGGCGCGCTAGCTGCTTAAAGTTTCAGGCTGAGGCTCGCTCTCTTTCTCTGCCGCGCCCTGCACAGCAGCCAGAGAGCTGTTTGGTAGTGTGCCGCGCGCGCGTGTCCGCCCGCCCCCTGCTGATAGATACATATGGTCGGATACATACACAGCGCCCTGCCTGCAGTGCACTGCAGTTAGAATCAAATAGGCGGCTGAATCCCTCCAGCTCCGCCCGCTTTCACTACGGGAAAGTGCGGAGCGCGGGACTTGGGAGCAGAAGGAGTCAGGAGATTGCCAGGAGGCAGCGGTGACCATTTTCTTCAGAGAGATCTCAGAAAACTTGAGTGAGAGGAGAGAGTCAGACCTGTTTTCCAGTAGAGCAGAGGTAGAGATGCAGCCAGGCAGCTGCTGCTGCCCCTGAGACTAAGTTAGTGATTAAGTTGGGTCTGGTGAAGTGAACATGATGCCACCATGATGAACCTGAGTGTTAGGTGTGTGGGGGGATGGGGATGGTGGCTGGCTGGTGGGTTTACAGTGTGCACTGGACATGTAAGGGTAATAAATCAATGAGTGAAGTGCCAGAGCTCAGCCAGGCCAAGCAGGTGGCATGGCAGTCTGGCATTCATGGTTCTGATGTGGCAGGATAACCTTACCAGAGGCACTGAGACATTACTGCCTCTGTAATGCCATCTGCCCATCTCTACTGTACTGTACCAGGCCTACCCTGGGCCTGGCCTGGGCTGGTATATGGACAGCAGAGATGGGCAGATAGCATCCTAGAGGCAGTGCTGTCTTTGGTCATCCTTTCCCAGCACCCTGACTGCCACCTGCTTGGCTCTCATGGCACTTCACTGCATACCTGCTGTTCAGCTTCCTCTTCATCTCATCATGTCCAGACAAGCAGTGGCGTAACTACTGGGGAAGCAGGGGAAGCGGCTGCTTCGGGGCCCGGGCTGACAAGGGGCCCGGCTCCTGGCAGCGTTACACAGTCCAAGGAGTACATTATTTAATAAAGTTATTCAGGCCAGGCCGGCCCCTTCACATACAGTGCAGAGCGCTGGCCTGTCCATCATCTGGAAAAAACAGCCCCCTGTTGCCCTGCCCCCGGGCCCCTCCCCTTCAGTCCGACTCCTGACTTGAGCAGCAGGCGGGAGAATAAGAGCCTGACACTAACAGGCCAGAGAGAAGCAGCAAAGCAGAGCTCGCATTTCAGTGCTGGGCTTCAGGTATGTCTGTGATGTCCGCTCACTGCGCTGCCTGTGTTCATCCCCCGTGCCCCCCGTGCCCCCCTTACCTCCCCTTCCCCCCCCCCCTCTCATGCCTCAGCTTTGAAAGGCAATGACTGTGCCTGACTGCCTGCCTGTTTGCTTAAAGAAAAGTGTAAATTGCAGGTGAAAAATGACCTCACACCAAATCTACAGTGAAAGCGATACAAAAGAATATACCATGGTTACACTAGCTGCTGCTACTCTTCCAAGGTGTTCACTTTCCTCCTGTATTCCTTGTCCATAGGCATCCCCTTGTCTTCTCCTAAGGGGTATGGGCACTGGAGCAGTGCATCTTTATCCATGCTAGGCAGTCTAGGAGCTGCTGTTTTTCCCTGTGTCTCCATTCACCCATGGGGCATGCCCCTACACCTCGTCTGGCTCTTAAAGGGCCTGGGTTCCTGCACCTCAGTCTTCCCCAGCCAGTAGCTGTATTAGTCCCCCTCCCCTACTCATGGACCCACCAGCTGGCTCTCCCCAACAGGAGATGCCCAGGTTATACCAGCATTGTCCATATCACTATATACAAGAAGGTGTTATACGGTATAACATCTTCGTGTATATAGTGATATGGAGCATGCTGGTATAACCTGGGCATCTCCTGTATATAATTATATATGTACAGCTGGTATAAGTTATATATCTCCTTGTATATAGTGATATGGACCATGCCGGTATAACCTGGGTAACTTATACCAGCTGTACATATATACTTATATACAGGAGATACCTAGGTTATACCAGCTGTACATATATAATTATATGCAGGAGATACCCAGATTAGGCTTCTTTCACACTAGCGTTCAGTGTGGATCCGTCCAGACAGATCAGCACTGAAAATACAAACAAATGAATCCATTCAGAACGGATCCATTTGTATTGTATTTGTAAAAAAAAAACACTAAGTGCCAAACTGATCCGTTCTGACACCCATTGAAAATCAATAGGGAACGGATCCGTTTGCAAATGCACCATATTGTGTCAATGCAAACGGATCCGTCCCCATTGACTTAAATTGAAAGTCAGGAAGGATCCGTTTGGCTCCGCATCGCCAGACGCAAGCAGCGTTCTAGTGTCCGTCCCCAGAACGGAACGGAGACGATGCGGAGCACAATCCAATGCATTCTGAACGGATCCGCATCCATTCAGAATGCATTGGATGTGAACAGTTCCATTTTGGGAAGCGCTTGTGAGATCCGTCTGAATGGATCTCACAAGCGCAAATGTGAAAGTAGCCTAATACCAGTATGCTTCATATCAATATATACAAGAGTAAGTTATACGGTATAATATCTTCTGGTATATAGTGATATGGCACATGCTGGTATAACCTGGGCATCTCCTGTATATAATTACAAGTCGGTGCAGGCGGGATCCCAACATGAGGCGGCTTCCTGGATTGAGGAGCAGAGCATGATAGTGACGGGAGCCGGCGCTCACTACCACGTCCCCTTCCATACTATAGTTGTACGCAATGGGCGGGGATGGGGGGCCCACACAAAAATTTGCTGTGGGGCCCAGTCACTTCTAGTTACGCCCCTGCAGACAAGGATCTCTGCAGTCGCTGACCAAGTTTTAGGCTACTTTCACATTAGCGGCAGGGCAGTCCAGCAGGCTGTCCCGGCCTGTCGGATCCTGCCACTACTTTACATATGCCCCCGGACTGACGATCCATCCCCATTTACTATAATGTGGTGGAGTTCTGGCGGCCTCTTACTGTTAGGTGCCGTGCAGCCGGAACTCCGCCCCCGCCCCCATTAGTCAATGGTATTGGGTATGGAGTGGGAGTCCGGAGACACGCATTAACTAGCGGTGGGACTGATACATCAGGCTGTTCAACCGCCGGAACAGCCTGCTGGACTTCCCTGCCACTAATGAGAAAGTAGCCTTAGTCCCACTCTCCGTCCCCCTGAGGGTCAGTCTGAGCTGAGGCACAAATTTAACAAACTAAACAGGGCCTCGGCCTGCTACACCACTCAGACCAGTTAGGCAGTGAGGGCGCAGGAGATGTATTTAATGATTGTGCTGCCCAGAGAGGTAAATTTTGTGGGGAAAATGTGTCCCAGCCTCAGGAGTCATACTGCACCAGCCACCAGGATTAATAATGGAGGATTATTATTGTGAGGGTATAGGTGGAATATACATAGTAATATTCTTTCCCATAGGCTTATTGTGCAGCAGATTCCGCTTAGGCCCCCACAGTAATAACCCTTTGTATTAATCCATTGATAGTCCTCATTAGGCCCCAGCCAGGGCTCACTGAGAATATCAGAGGGCAATTTACTTGTATTACTTTCTGTAGTGTTGGTTAGGTTGAGGCCTGCATGGAGCCAAAATGGGAATTATCAATGGATTAATTAACCCCCTTTCACCCCTGACAGGGTCTGCTGACGTAATAGTGAAATATAGCCACATCAGCAACCCAATGGTCATTTAACCCTCAGATGCTGTGGTCAATATGGCATCTGAGTAGGTACACAGGTTTTGTTTTGCCACGTGAAAATATCCGAACAATTAAAGTTTTAAATAAAAAATGTATTTTCTGGTTGTTGCATGCTATAACGATAAAAAAAAAAAATTGTGATTCAACATATTTAGCCCTCCGAAAAAATTGTTAAAAAAATTATCGACCCAAATAAAAAAATTAAAAAAAACAGTGACCCCACAAAAAGAAAAAAAAAAACACGCGGCTCACACAAAACCAATAAAGGGGTCATCTCACTTTAGCAGGTGGCATGGGCTGTGGAAAACACGCTCTATGTGATAGATGGATCCTCTGGTCTGGACTACAGGCACATGGACATAAAGCTGTCAGTATGATTCTGTAGAATAAAGGTCAGGCAGAGGCACCCAGTGTTATCAATCATGATAATGCCATGCGTGCCTTTAGTCCAGATCAGAAGATCTCTCTATCAC
This sequence comes from Bufotes viridis, assembly GCA_033119425.1. Taxonomy (NCBI): domain Eukaryota; kingdom Metazoa; phylum Chordata; class Amphibia; order Anura; family Bufonidae; genus Bufotes; species Bufotes viridis. Next base: position 306,432,167 of record CM065592.1, read on the forward strand.
ATGGAGCGTGTTTCCCATAGCCTACACGCTCGTCTAAAACCAGCCTTATTGTCGCCATGTTGACCTCTTTTGATAGCTGGGTTCATTTTGCCATCACATTATAACCAGTGTCCATGGTTAGTACCACCCTGCAATCAGTCAGTGGTGGTTGTAATTGTATACCGAAGTGGAAAAGGTGCCCGCCTATGTGTGCACCCACAGTCCCAACTACCAGAAAAGTTTGCACTTTACGCTATAGTGTACAAGCATGACCACCATTGCTGGATTGCAGGGTGGTCATAGCCATGGATACAGGTTGTGTAGAATGTGATGGAACCCAAGCATCAAAGAAAGCAATATGCACAATTACAATACATTAGTAAGTGCCTTGTAGGAACGTCTTCCTCTACTCTGCATGATAAATGCTATTTGCGGTCGCGGATGTGAGACAACGCATAAGACAGGGCCTATTATAATTTTAGCATTTTAGATTTTTCCACCACAGTTTGAAGTTCACTGTGACACGGCATTCCGTCTAGGCTGCTATGGCCTACATGTAGTTGCAGCAGCCTGTGTATAAGCAGTTCCTACTGTTTGCTTGCTCCCCACCCTGTCTTGCTTCTGATACTGTCACGGTGTGGTCAATGTGACACGGGATTCTGCAGTGGACTCAGTGTATGCTGGTTGCAAGGGGCAGTTTCCAGTACTGCAGCCTGTGCTTTCACTTCAGTGTTCATGCAGGCTCCCCTCCCTGTTCTTATGGGGTTAATGGTCTTGGTCTGGGTGTGGTCCCTAGGTGCTCTTTATAGACCTTTGTGACGGGGTTTTGGGGGTGGTATGTCTCTAGCTATGCACCTCACCTGGGTGATGCCCTCTGCCCTGTTTGTGTGGCCACCTAGCCCCGGGGAGTAAGGCTATATGAATTTGTAAGATGCATTCCTGTGTCATTCCAGCTCTTGCCATTTGGAGCCCAAAGCGGTCAACTATAAGGAGAAACTCCTTACCCAGCTTAAAGTATACCATACCAGGAGAAACGAGGACCTTCTTAACATCATCACAGAAGCAACAAGGTAAGTGAATGCACGGATACCCATGCTTGGTGGATAGTGAGTGTGGCTGAATTTGTAAGATGCATTCCTGTGTCATTCCAGCTCTTGCCATTTGGAGACCAAAGCGGTCAACTATAAGGAGAAACTCCTTACGCAGCTTAAAGTATACCATACCAGGAGAAACGAGGGCCTTCTTAACATCATCACAAAGACACAAGGTAAGTGAATGCACGGATACCCATGCTTGGTGGATAGTGAGTGTGGCTGAATTTGTAAGATGCATTCCTGTGTCATTCCAGCTCTTGCCATTTGGAGACCAAAGCGGTCAACTATAAGGAGAAACTCCTTACCCAGCTTAAAGTATACCATACCAGGAGAAACAAGGACCTTCTTAACATCATCACAAAGAAACAAGGTAAGTGAATGCACGGATACCCATGCTTGGTGGATAGTGAGTGTGGCTGAACTTGTAAGATGCATTCCTGTGTCATTCCAGCTCTTGCCATTTGGAGACCAAAGCGGTCAACTATAAGGAGAAACTCCTTACCCAGCTTAAAGTATACCATACCAGGAGAAACGAGGACCTTCTTAACATCATCACAAAGAAACAAGGTAAGTGAATGCACGGATACACATGCTTGGTGGATAGTGAGTGTGGCTGAATTTGTAAGATGCATTCCTGTGTCATTCCAGCTCTTGCCATTTGGAGACCAACGTGGTCAACTATAAGGAGAAACTCCTTACCCAGCTTAAAGTATACCATACCAGGAGAAACGAGGGCCTTCTTAACATCATCACAAAGACACAAGGTAAGTGAATGCACGGATACCCATGCTTGGTGGATAGTGAGTGCGGCTGAATTTGTAAGATGCCTTCCTGTGTCATTCCAGCTCTTGCCATTTGGAGACCAACGCGGTCAACTATAAGGAGAAACTCCTTACGCAGCTTAAAGTATACCATACCAGGAGAAACGAGGACCTTCTTAACATCACCACAAAGAAACAAGGTAAGTGAATGCACGGATACAAATGTATGACCATGATATTGTCACGTGTATGCTGGCCCAATGAGTGACCGTGAATAAATATTTTAGTTAGAAATTTTTTTTTTTTGGGAGAAGACTACACCTTTGCTGTTAGCTATTATGCCAAACAAAAAATAATCAGGTGCACAAGGCAGAAAAAGGAGAAAGATAGAGCAGAAGCAGCAATATAAAATAGTTGGAAGCCTTGACAGGTTTCTTGTAAACACAGCTGTAAGTACATTAGGATCATCATCACCAGTAGCATCACAAGAGCCTCACGAACTGGAACAAGTTCCTGTGGACATTCCTTCTGTTACTTTAGAAACAGAACAGACAGTTTTGTGTGAAGATGCTCCTACTTCTGCTCAGCCAAATATTATACTAGAAAGAATTGACCTCAAAGCCTTCACTGATATTGGCTATTGGCCAGAAACTGTAGATGAAACTTTGAAAACTGAACTTGTCAAGAGAGGAACAGTGGAATTTCAGAATAAGGATGCGATTGTTTCCAAAAGATAGTGATGGCAGGTCATTTTCTAAGGACTGGTTCTACATGAATTTGGAGAATGGCGAGACTATGTTAAGGACATGGTTAGTGTTTTCACCTATGAAATGTGCTGCATATTGCTTTCCTTGTATGCTTTTCCAGAAGGCCAAAGGAAAAGTTCTTTTGGAAAGTCTAATGGATTTAAAGCATGGAGAAAACTAAACCCCAGGTTGCTAGAACATGAGCGTAGTTTTTACCACCTTCGTGCATTTACAATGTGGAAAGAATTTGAAATGCGGCTACAAAAACAAGAAACTATTGATGCTGCTGCCCAGCTTGCACAACAGAGGTCATTTGAAAAGTGGAGGGCAATCCTAGCCAGAATACTTGACTGTGTGCTATATCTAGCAAGGCAATCCTTACCCTTACGTGGTCACTCTGAAAATGTTAGAACTGATGATAACTGTGGAAACTTCCTAGAAACTTTCAAGCTACTAGCAAAATATGACCCAGTTGCCAATCAGCACCTTCACAAAGTTCAGCAGGCACATGGGTACTCTGTGTCCTACCTCTCTCCACAGAGCCAGAATGAGTTCATCAGCTTGCTTGGTGATCATGTTAGAACAGCCATCTTGCAAAGAATCACAAAGGCCAAGTATTTTGCTATCATGTTTGATAGCACTCCAGATATTTCTCACACTGACCAAATGTCACAAGTGATTCGATATGTTCACATTGAAGATACTGAAGTCAACGTTCTCGAATCATTCATTGATTTTATTCAGTTATCTGGGAAATCAGCAGATATTATTACAAAACAGATTTGTGACAAGTTACAGACAGATGGCCTTAAGCTGGAGCACTGCTATGGCCAAGGATACGACAACGCAGCAACTATGGCTGGACACATTAGTGGAGTACAGAAGCGCATTTTGGATATCAATCCCAAAGCAGTGTTTGTGCCATGTAACAATCACTCGCTCAATCTTGCCGGTGTGCATGCAGTTGGTGTTGGAACAAAGTCTACAACTTTCTTTAGCACTGTAGAAAAATTATATACTTTCTTCTCAAGCTCCACCCATAGATGGGATGTTCTTAAGGAACATGTACCAATTAACTTAAAGCGATCATGTGACACAAGATGGAGTTCAAAGCATGAAGCTGTATGTGTACTTGCTAAACACACTGATAAAATAATAGATGCTTTGGAAATGCTGCGAGACAGGCCAGGAGAAAACTTTGAAACCAAAGGGGATGCAGGAAGTCTATTAGTTTGCATTATGACTTATCCTTTTTTTCATTCTTGCATTTTTGGAGTCCAGTATTAAACGAAGTGAACGATGCTCAGCTCTACTTGCAGCAAAAGGACTTGCCCTTGATCAGTGTGTGCAAAAGCTGAAAGCACTGGTTTTATTTTGCCAGGAAAAACGAGACAGTGTAGTGTCAGAGGCAACTGAGAAAGCTCAGCAGATATGTCAAATGTACAACATTTCTACAGAGAGAAGAGTTGGAAGACGTAAAAAGATGCCTGGTGAGCTAAGTTGTGATGCTGGCTTGACCTTAATGCAAGAAACAAAAGAGAACAACTAGAAGCAATTGATCGTCTTGAGGCAGAAATCACAAAACGCTCAACACAGATGAATATTCTTCACCAGCAATTTGCTTTCCTGCAAATCCAGACTTTGCTAGATATTGCAAAAGATGATTTTATCATTGAACAAATTCAGCACACATGTGCTAAGTACACAGAGTTGAATGCTGCAGCTATGTTCAATGAAATAAGTCGCCTCGGAAGCACATTATCTTGTATAAGGAAGTCAACACCGATGAGCAGCCTGCTAGCTGGACCGCTTTAGATTTGCTTCGATGGGTGTACAAGTGGAAGCTGCAGGAGAGTTTGACTAACTTTGTTGTTGTGTTAAGAATATTTTTAACCATGACTGTTTCAACTGCCAGTTGTGAAAGAAGTTTCTCAAAACTGAAATTAATCAAAACATATCTAAGATCTACAATGAGCCAGGAAAGACTGACTAACCTAGCAATGCTTTCAATTGAGCGAGATTTCAAAGTAGAGTTTGAAACAGTGATTGAAAAATTTGCAAAAATCAAAAGCAGGCAATTTTAAATTGAGGTAAGTGGATTTACTTGGAGAATTGACTGAACATTAGCTATAATGTTGTCTACTAGATTTCAAGTATGCTTTTGTTTTTTGTAGGTTCTGGCCTGCTTCTTGTTTTACTACAAGTTACAACCCAAATCAACGGCAGTTAAGAGTTTATCTGTTTTCAGAATGTTGCACAGTAGAGCAGTGCCATGAGGTATATGGATTTACTTGGATTTAGAATTTACTGAACATTAGCTATAATGTTGTCTACTAGATTTCAAGTATGCTTTTGTTTTTTGTAGGTTCTGGCCTGCTTCTTGTTTTACTTCTTGTTTTACTACAACCCAAATCAGCGGTAGTTAAGAGTTTATCTGTTTTCAGAATGTTGCACAGTAGAACAGTGCCATGAGGTATATGGATTTACTTGTATTTAGGATTTACTTGTATTTAGAATTTACTGAACATTAGCTATAATGTTGTCTACTAGATTTCAAGTATGCTTTTGTTTTTTGTAGGTTCTGGCCTGCTTCTTGTTTTACTACAAACCAATTCAGATGAAGAAACTGGATATCAGGATATCAGTGTCCATTATGTATGGTATGTAAAGCCATATGGAACCCTGTATTTTATGAGATCCTGCAATGGATTGCGGTATATGTCTCTTTTATAGTATTAGTGGTAATATTGGTCTTGGTATGCTGTGGGGCGTCATTCTATAGAAAGGCGCATGCACAAAAGTTAGGGGGCGCCATACTAGGTTCGCCCCGGGTGCTGGCAACACACGCTACGCTACTGCCTACAGTACATTAATAATGACGTATACAAAACATACACAGCACTAAAAGTACAGTACTAACTACACTACACAATCCCAAATTACTCCCACAACACTAGCTAATACAAGTTACACATACACACACACACTCATTATAGCAGCCCACCCAGCCTGGCTCTGGTCTATCCCTAGGGGGCACAGAAGGAGCAGTAAGGGGGTTCGTACTGCTGACCAATGTTGAGCAGTAGTGCGGACAGACAGCAGGAGGGGTTGCCAGCAGGGTTGGCTGTACTGGCTGCAGAACAAGAGGGGTTCTGGTAGTGGGGGGTAGTGATTTGCTTCTGGCTTAGGGCAGCAGTAAGGGAGCAGGGGAGTATATGGGCAGGTAGGGGTTAATGGGGGGTCAAGGCAGGGTATCAGGGGTTCAGGTAGGGGTTAATGCAGGGGTATCGTTGGTGGGATAGTGGGGTATTTAGCAGCGCTGGAGATAATTAAAACAAAGACCTTGTCCAGTCATTCTGGTGCCATCAACCAGATTGCATCAGTGTGAATGCTTGGGGCACATTCACACCGATGCATCTGGTTACAGGGTCACTCCAGGGACATCATATATATATATATATATATATGTGGGACATATAAAGGGGCCAACAAGTGGCACATAAGGGGGCACATAAGGGGGCACATTCCCACAGGGGCAGCAATGAGCCCCTGGGGAATACTAAGGGCAGATGTGCGCAGATGCTGGGCACATCTGCGCACATCCTCCTATAATGTGCCTATTTATACATATATATACATATATATTACACATGCATGCTTACACATGCATATATAAATATATATATGTGCATATATTTCAACCCTTCCTTAACAAATAAAGAAAAGAAGGTAAAGCTTTCAGCCAGGGAGTAACAAATGAGGAGCTGAGGCTGGGTGTGCCTGGCAGTGCCTTCTAGCTGCAGTTACTGCCTTATAACACAGCTGCAGCAGAACTTCAATTTGGAGGCACATAAGACATTAGGCCCAAATCTGTTAGTGGCTCTGATACTGCATTATTGAGTATTATTGAGTCAATTGTCAGTAGAAGTGTCTTCGGTGTGCTTGTGAAAAGGGAAGGACATTTTATTTCCCCTCTCTATCTCTAATGGTACTTTCACACTTGCGGAAGAGGATTCCGGCAGGCAGTTTCGTCGCCCGCCGGATCTGTCTAACTGTATGACAACTGAAAGCATTTGTAGACGGATCTGGATGTGGAACTGTCTCACAAATGCATTGCAAGAACGGATCCGTCTCTCTGCTTGTCATGCGGATAGACGGATCCGTCTTGTATTATTTTTTCAGTTTTAAGGGTCTGCGCATGCGCATACCGGAAAGAAGGATACGTTCTTCAGGTATTTCTTATTGTCGGATCCGACACTAATACATTCCTATGGAAACTAATGCCAGATCCGGCATTCCTGTATGTGTTCCAGCATTGTAGACAGAGGTAAAACCGCAGCATGCTGCGGTATTTCCTCCGTCCAAAACAACTGACAGTGACTGAACTGATGACATCCTGATCTATCCTGAATGGATTTCTATCCATTCAGAATGCATTGGGATAAAACTGATCAGTTCTTTTCCGGTATTGAGCCCCGACAACAGAACTCAATGCCGGAAAAGTTTGCCGCAAGTGTGAAAGTAGACTTAGCTCCAGAAAACAACTTGCAAACTGTTCCATACTTTGTGTGACTGTGACATTAGGCCAACAAATTTCAGGTATACAGAAGGGTCTAAATAAAAGACCCAGGGCCAGGTCTTGTACTCCCAGAGCCAGAATGTAGGTAGTAGCACCACCAGCTATCCAGCAAGAAGTAGTAGTAGGCTGCAGTTGTCCCTGGCACAACATTACCATTGAGGAGAAAAAGGATAATATTGTGGATTGGATGGCTTACTCCTCCTCTCAGTCACAGCAGGATGACATGGAGGTGATTTTAGAGTCTGACAACATGCCATGGAGCCAGGGTTGCTCCTTCCCCTCCTCGTTGCAGCCCCAGAGAGGGCTTCAAAATGCAGAGAAGGGAATTGGGAAGGGCTACAAAGAGCCCACCATGATATGTCACACAGAAGGTGAGGGCTCTGATGATGATAATAGTATAGGGCTACTGTTCTCATCAAAGTAAAAGTGACAGGTCGACTTGCCCCTTTCCCCACCCATAACCCCGCCCACTCCACTCACAACCCCTCCCAGTCCCCCTCAAAGCGCCGCCTGTCACACGCCTCAAACCACGCCTAAATACCGCCCATTCAACACCCCTTATTCTGTTAGATCTGATATCATGTCAGTAATTCAATTAAGTTTTAATATCTTTAAAAATAAGATGATATTAAGCTTGTATTAACCTCTTACTAAGCCATTATAAATATTGACAGTGGCTAATTGATCCGCTTTTCTTCCTAAAGCTAAAGTAGCTTTGATGATGTCACCACAGGTCCTGGAAGGCAACTGGTGCAGTCCCTTTGTTAGATCCTGCAGGACCTGTGATGTTGGAAATTTGCTTTAATTATATACGATCGTGTTTAATAAAATCCAAGGCGTACGTGATTTAAGCAAAATATTTGATCACCGCATCTAACACAGATATGTAGCATTTATAAATATTAACAATAGCTAATTGTGGCACTCAACTTTCCCGGGGGCCGATAACACGTTGAAGCCATATTCGTCCTTATTTTTGCCCTCAGTGTCCATTTTGTGAAATACGGCGCCCACTTTGCGAAGCGCGTCAGGGTATGTTTGGACATGATGAATGCATGTTCGGACATGTCCTAAGACATTATTTAAAAATGGCGAAATCATTTTATCTTGTTAGGAAATTTGCTTCGTTACGAAATTATGTTTAATAAAAATCGAAGGTGTATGTGATTAAAGCAATATGTCTTTATTTACGACGCATCACGGTACATTTTTCAATAACACAGTAGGTTAGGCACGTTTATGCATAATTACAGCAACTTATACATAATTATTTCATGTGCTTTGTTATAAAAGTATGTACAACACAGTCATTTTTTTGAAAATCACTCGTAAATATTTTTAATACATTTTCAAAAGACATTCCTTTAGCGATACAATGTAAGATATAAATGCAGTAATGTCCACAGACCGAACTAACAGCGTCCTGTATTTGTCTGTTTTGATACCTTATAGTTTTAAAATTTTTAGATAACAATTTCATAAATTCACCAGGAAATATTTCATTCGCGGGCGATAATCCATAACTATCAAAAAAATAGATACGTCATTCGGGTATAATATAATTAAAATCCAGTGCATTCCCTGTTGATGCAAATTTACAATATAGGCCGCTGGCCGGTCGATGATTTTATTTCCCGGAAATACACCTTTAAATATGCGTCAGGCGTCAAAGTCGGCTTTGATAACGCAGGTAATTTCATGATTATTCATTTTATTGAAAATCATATAAAACATCACTTCTATTGTTTATTTCAATAATATATTCATTAATGGAATGCACAATAATGATAAAAGTGTTTAGCACCGGCTCAGCAAATCTAATTTCAGCTCTTAGATTTCCAGTTTTTACTAGAGAGAAATGTCCGCTAGGTTCTTGATCCGGCGATAAATCAAAAGCGAACCCGTTAAAAATTCAGACCGATCGACGGATAAAGCGTTGTCAGCCTTTTGCTTCCCCGAAATGTATACGAGTGACATATATTCACGAACAGCTGATTAGTCTTGAAAATTAGGCTGAAACGGTTTTGCGGGTATCTGTAGTCCGACCAAATATAAGGCGGCATAATTCACATTATAGTGATTGAAACACAAAGGATTTCTTTGGTAATTCCTGGAAAATGATTCATTGTCCACAAACGCTAGTATTGCTGTTTTTGGGATGTTTCCCAGAAAATGGTTCTCATGTTTAGATATGCAAAGTGCCTGTAGGAATGCTACACACTTTAAGCGACGTGCGATCGACAGAGTACTTTGCATTAGCGGCTAACAGAGCGCAACTGTGCCCGAGTCTCACAGCGGACGATACTTGAACTCTTTTGACAAACAAGACACGTGGTGTATTTGGACTTTAAAATGGGTCGCCTCGGCAGACATAAGACAGAAGGAGTCTTTGTTTCTGGTCAACTTTATCTTTAGATCTAACCTGTTCAATAATAACTTAGGTTGATTAAATATATCGGTGTAAACAGGTCCCATTATTCAACACTTTTAGAGCGAGTGGTATACTGAGCTCTCTTAGTGAAACCGACATCACGACCATCGAGAGCACTGTCATCATGATGACCCGGGGTATCTTTATAGAATAAGCCATCTCTAAATTGGGCTGCTAAAGTTTGTGAATTAGTGTATAATTTATTAGGGACTCTATATACACTCTATACGTATAAAGGTTGTCCGTTCTTAAAATCAATGTATCGCCGAGCGTTATGTCCAATTGATTAAAAAGACTAGCAATAGGGTAGTTAATAAGGGCGACGCAGGATCCGTCGGGTATGGGTGTATTATCCAGGCTAACGATTCTGCAAACGATGTGTAACAGCATGTTATTTAGGTCATAATAATATTCACCGCTGCCCGAGATGAAGAAATACAAAGAAGCGTTGTCGGCGATGGCCGCTATCGGTTGTACCTCTACATAAAGTGATTTTTCAATACTTGTTTGCGTAGGCAGTATTTGAAAGATATCCAACTCTGATTTTGCGTACTGTACATGTACAAAGGCCATAGAGCTTGATTAGAAGATGTCACTTGGTGAACAGCTTCTTTTTTTCTGGCGGCGACGTCTCTTAGTTGGCGCTACTTTATTCATAAAAGGGGGTAGGATGACGCAGTCATGGCCGCGTTTTATTGTCTGCGTTTTTCTCTGAATTTGAACAACACCAGAGCCCTACTGCCCTTGCGTAGGTCTATTTATTCGATCCATAACGGCGGTCAATGCTGTAGCGACAACATCTTTAGCGATATTCCTGGCAGCTGTTTTTACATGCGGTTTTACAAATTCCACACCTTTCTTGAATAGGGGAACAACTCGACGGAACAGACCCCGAAATAACCCAGCGAGCACAGAACCGTGCATGAATTCTGTGCCGTGAAAGCCGTCCAAACCATGACCGGCTTGCGCTATGTAATAATGTGTATACGCATCCGGGTCGCCGTACACTCTCTGGGACATTTTAATGCGTCGTCACAGCGCGAGGTCTAAAGTGTAATCGCACAATAGTTTTCCCGTATTTGAATTTAAGTGGTTTAGCTTGATCCGTGAGTATCGATATTGTAATGGTATCAAAGTGTTGTTTGCAGAAAGGTATATAGTCCGGCCTGTTATACTTTTGTGTGACTATTTAGCCATTTTTGCCACTTAGCTCCACAGTTCTGAAAAGCTGTACGTAACTATCGCCAACAAGTTGATGCTGACTGATATCGGTATAAACAAACATTGTATAAAATCCGGCTTTAATATCGGGTGAATTTTTCTCTTTATAGGTAAAGAATCGTACTCTTTTGCTAAAACTAAATCATCATCTGCTAAAACATCCACGAAATGTTCTGAAACAGGCAAGGAAAATTATGTGTTCCACGTCTACATTCTTGTTCAAGCGATCGCGCGAGTACCCCTGAAGCCCCAATATATTGTCTAACTTTTCACCAGTAGAGTTGAGCGAACACCTGGATGTTCGGGTTCGAGAAGTTCGGCCGAACTTCACGAAAATGTTCAGGTTCGGGATCCGAACTCGACCCCGAACCCGAACCCCATTGAAATCAATGGGGACCCGAACTTTTGGGCACTAAAAAGGCTGTAAAATAGTCCAGGAAAGGGCTAGAGGGCTGCAAAAAGCAGCAAAATGTAGGTAAATGCCCTGCAAACAAATGTGGATAGGGAAATGAATTAAAATAAAATAAAATAAATAAAAATTAACCAATATCAATTGGAGAGAGGTCCCATAGCAGAGAATCAGGTGTCATATCACCCACCACTGGAGAAGGCCACTTTCAGTTATTTAGGCCCCAGCACCCAGACAGAGGAGAGAGGTCCCACAGCAGAGAATCAGGCGTCATATCACCCACCACTGGAGAAGGCCACTTTAAGTTATTTTGGCCCCAGCACCCAGACAGAGGAGAGAGGTCCCACAGCAGAGAATCAGGCGTCATATCACCCACCACTGGAGAAGGCCACTTTCAGTTATTTAGGCCCCAGCACCCAGACAGAGGAGAGAGGTCCCACAGCAAGAAATAAGGCGTCATATCACCCACCACTGGAGAAGGCCACTTTCAGTTATTTAGGCCCCAGCACCCAGACAGAGGAGAGAGGTCCCACAGCAGAGAATCAGGCGTCAAATCACCCACCACTGGAGAAGGCCACTTTCAGTTATTTAGGCCCCAGCACCCAAACAGAGGAGAGAGGTCCCACAGCAGAGAATCAGGCGTCATATCACCCACCACTGGAGAAGGCCAATTTCAGTTATTTAGGCCCCAGCACCCAGACAGAGGAGAAAGGTCCCACAGCAGAGAATCAGGCGTCATATCACTGGAGAAGGCCACTTCCAGATATTTAGCCAACGGCACCCAGACAGAGGAGAGAGGTCGCATGGCAAAGGTTCAGGCTTCATGTCACCCACCATTGTAACAGGCCACTTTCAGTTATTTAGGCCCCCCGGCGCCCAGATTGAGGAGAGGTTCATTCAACTTTGGGTTGCACCGCAAGATCATGGTAAAGTTAAAAAAAATGAGGATTCAATAAAGAAGTGCCCCGGAGTACAAGAATACATGGTTGAGGGGGAGGCAGTTATAAATGTCTATTTTGCACAAGGGAGGGACAGGTCCTTTGGGATTCATGCCTGGTTCATTTTTATGAATGTCAGCTTGTCCACGTTGGCTGTGGACAGGCAGCTGCGTTTGTCAGTAATGATGCCCCCTGCCATGCTGAATACACTTTCAGACAAAACGCAGGCCGCCGGGCAGGCCAGCACCTCCAAGGCATAAAATGCTAACTCTGGCCACGTGGACAATTTGGAGACCCAGAAGTTGAATGGGGCCGAACCATCAGTCAGTACGTGGAGGGGTGAGCAGACGTACTGTTCAACCATGTTAGTGAAATGCTGCCTCCTGATAACACATTCCGTATCAGGTGGTGGTGCAGTTAGTTGTGGCGTGGAGACAAAACTTTTCCACATTTCTGCCATGCTAACCCTGCCCTCAGAGGAGCTGGCCGTGACACAGCTGCATTGGTGACCTCTTGCTCCTCCTCTGCCTTCGCCTTGGGCTTCCACCTGTTCCCCAGTGACATTTGGGAATGCTCTCAGGAGCGCGTCTACCAGCCTGCGCTTGTACTTGCGCATCTTCCTATCACTCTCCAGTGCAGGAAGTAAGGTGGGCACATTGTCTTTGTACCGGAGATCCAGCAGGGTGGAAACCGGTAGTCCGCACACGTTAAAATGTGGGCAACTCTGCTGTCGTTGCGCAGGCACTGCAGCATGTAGTCGCTCATGTGTGCCAGACTCCCCAGAGGTAAAGACAAGCTGTCCTCTGTGGGAGGCGTATCGTCATCGTCCTCCGTATCCCCCCAGCCTGTCGGGCATTTTCATGAGTGTATTGATACCTAATCATATTATATTCAAAATGCATGCTCATTGTCTTTAAGAGACAGGCTGAACCAAAGTTTTCATACACGGCTGGAACAGGCCAAGATTTGAAGTCACACAGAGTTCAGTATGTGAAAAAGTTTGCCGAATACTGAATACAAAGAACATTGTATTTTAAAAGAGTTATTGCCACAAATGTGGTCTTATCTATAAAGGAGTACACTGGATTCTCCAGACATGTCTTAGAGAACAAGGCCCATTCATACCATAATGGCCCATAGATCAATAGTGTCAGAGAGACTCCAAGTTGTCTATCTTTAGTTGATACAAAATGTCTACATTTATCCTCATCTCTGATTTACGACGATGAGGGTCAAATGTATATGATGCAAAAATACCCTAGTTAAGTCTTCATGGTATGGTGTTAATAGCTTGCACAACAGTGCCATCCGGAGACAGATATCGATATCGTTACACCATCCTCCATAGTTGCATTATGGGTAAACATGATCTCATAGGATCTTATTACATATGTTTACACCCCCTCAATTGATTGGAGAATACTAATCCAGGGGGCAGTGATGGTAAGATAAGGATTGAGATATTATGGTAGAGGTAGAATAGCATCAGGAGGGCATGAGAGAGAGAGGAGAAAAGAAACAAGCAAAGAACAAGCAACAAGCAAAGAACAAGAACATTCCAGGATTCAGCAGAACGCTCAAGAGAGAGGGGTCTATCAATATGAAAGTCATGGTGAGACATGCGATGATGGACCATCCAGCTTTCCTAGGAGCAGAAGTGAGATTCCTGCTAGGACTTGGTAAGAAACACAAAGAATGATGTTTCATTTTATTAAGACTATTTAGATAATGTGGGTAAAATCATAGCATCTATGTTGGCGAACATATTAATTTATTTATCATCTCTTTATATGAGATGTAGTCTTAGATATGGAATAATTGTGAGGCTTCATTCTACCTGCAGAAGAATCAAGTTTCATAATTTATCAGAGTATTAAATGATTGCATACATATATGCATAGATATAGATATATTGATAGTAGCATTCTTCGCCAAGCTAGATGATAAATTCCCACTGGAAGATTTGTTCCAAGTTCTTCCAATGTCTGTTGTCTTAATAGTCTTACCAGGTTATACAGATATGAAAGTAGTCCAGGATAGGGCGGAAGGATACAGTTATCTCTTCTAAGTTATATCCTTGGATGGATTTGCCCATTCCTGAAGTCATGTGAGGTGTAGTTGGTTAGAGGAGGGCAGAATGTAGTTAGCATTCGATATTGGTGTCTAGGATTAGACATGCCCATCCTGATATCATGAGGTTTCCTCTGAACAGAAGTGATGTATATACTGTAATTTAACTTCTTGTTTTGATATCCTAACCAAATAGCTTTGTTATAATGTGACAAGCTGCTCTTACCCACATGTGTTTATTTACTTATTGTGAAGCTTCTAGTGCCTGATATCAATGCCATATATATTAATTGGCATATATCATTGTTTATTTACTTATGATAAGCTTGTAATGCTTCATATATCATTGCCATATATATTCCTTGGCATATATAATCGTGTTTATATACCTATTTGTTTATAATCGTGTAACTAATAAAATCTGCATATTTTTATAATATCTGCGTATTATTTAATGTCAAAACTACATCTTTAGCATTAATGTCATCTCTCATGAAAAGAACTTATTATCTGAGGAAATAGTCGGCCTCAGATGTGAATTGTATCGATTGGGTTATCTACAATTCACCAGGTCATAATTTCGACAAGTTATGGAAAATTCTTGATTAATTTTTTTATGACCATAATTAATAATTCTTAATTGAATTATTATAAACCCGACAAGCCACGCACCAGTGATGGGCCTGAGCTGTGTCGGGTGCCACCCCGCTGTGAACCTGCTTCATCCTCATCCTCCTCGTCCTCCAGTAGTGGGCCCTGGCTGGCCACATTTGTACCTGGCCTCTGCTGTTGCAGAAAACCTCCCTCTGAGCCACTTCTGGAGTGGAGGACTCGAACCAGCGCAACAGGGCACACAGGTCTCGCATGGAGGCCCAATCATTGGTGGTGAAGTGGTGCTGTTCCGCAGTGCGACTGACGCATGCGTGCTGCAGCTGAAACTCCACTATGGCCTCCTGCTGCTCGCACAGTCTCTCCAGCATGTGCAAGGTGGAGTTCCACCTGGTGGGCACGTCGCATATGAGGCGGTGAGCGGAAAGGCCGAAGTTACGCTGTAGTGCACACAGGCAAGCAGCGGCAGGATGTGAACGTCGGAAGCGCGCACAGACGGCCCGCACTTTATGCAGCAGCTCTGACATGTCGGGGTAATTGTGAATTACCTTCTGCACCACCAAATTCAGCACATGCGCCAGGCAAGGGATGTGCGTCAAACCGGCTAGTCCCAGAGCTGCGACGAGATTTCGCCCATTATCGTACACCACCAGGCCGGGCTTGAGGCCCACCGGCAGAAAACACTCGTCGGTCTGTTGGTCAATACCCCGCCACAACTCCTGCGCGGTGGGGGGCCTGTCCCCCAAACATATGAGTTTCAGAATGGCCTGCTGACGTTTACCCCGGGCTGTGCTGAAGTTGGTGGTGAAGGTGTGTGGCTGACTGGATGAGCTGGTGGAAGCAGAGGAGGAGGAAGCCGAGTAGGAGGAGGAGGCTACAGGAGGCAAAGAATGATGCCCTGCGATCCTTGGCGGCGGAAGGACGTGCGCCACGGAACTCTCCGCCTGGGGATTTTATCGGATACTTGGTTGTGCAGAGAAGGTACGGCTGTCTTGGAGTAGTAGTGGCAGCTGGGAACAACATACTGTGGGACAGCCATGGACATCAGCTGTTTGAAGCTGTCTGTGTCCACCAGCCTGAATGACAGCATTTCAAAGGCCAGTAGTTTAGAAATGCTGGCATTAAGGCCCAGGGCTCGAGGGAGGCTAGGTGGGAATTTACGCTTTCTCTCCAAGGTTTGTGAGATGGAGAGCTGAACGCTGCCGTGTGACATGGTGGAGATGCTTGGTGACGCAGGTGGTGTCGGTGGCACATCCTCTGTTTGGTGGGCGGCAGGTGCCAACATTCCTCCCGAGGCGGAGGAAAAGGCCGAAGCAGCAGCAGAAGAGGGAGCAGGGGGAGCCTGAGCGAGTTCCTTGTTTTTAAGGTGTTTACTCCACTGCAGTTCATGCTTTGCATGTAGATGCCTGGTCATGCAGGTTGTGCTAAGGTTCAGAACGTTAATGCCTCGCTTCAGGATCTGATGGCACAGCGTGCAAACCACTCGGGTCTTGTCGTCAGCACATTGTTTAAAGAAGTGCCATGCCAGGGAACTCCTTCAAGCTGCCTTTGGGGTGCTCGGTCCCTGGTGGCGGTGGCCAGTAGCAGGCGAACTCTCTTGGCGGCGGCTGTTCTGCTTTTGCCCCCTGCTCCCTCTTTTGCTGCGCTGTTGGATTGGTCTCACCACTGCCTCTTCCTCTGAACTATGAAAGTCAGTGGCACGACCTTCATTCCATGTGGGGTCTAGGACCTCATCGTCCCCTGCATCGTCTTCCACACAGTCTTCCTCCCTGACCTCCTGTTCGGTCTGCACACTGTAAAAAGACGCAGCAGTTGGCATCTGTGTTTCGTCATCATCATCACAGATGTGCGGACTCCGATGAGGTGGTATTCCCATGTCCTCATCATCAGGAAACATAAGTGGTTGTGCATCAGTACATTCTATGTCTTCCACCACTGGGGAAGGGCTAAGTGGATTCCCTTGGGAAACCCTGCCAGCAGAGTCTTCAAACAGCATAAGAGACTGCTGCATAACTTGAGGCTCAGACAGTTTCCCTGATATGCATGGGGGTGATGTGACAGACTGATGGGCTTGGTTTTCAGGCACCACCTGTGCGCTTTCTGCAAAAGACTGGGTGGGAGATAATGTTGTGAACGTTCTGGATCCACTGTCGGCCACCCAATTGACTAGCGCCTTTACTTGCTCAGGCCTTACCATCCTTAGAACGGCATTGGGCTCCACCAAATATCGCTGTTAATTTTGGCAGGTACTGGAACCTGAGGTAGTTGGTTCACTAGGACGTGTGGCTGTGGCAGAATGGCCACGTCCTCTCCCAGCACCAGAGGGTCTACTAACACCACTGAAGGGTTAAATCAAGCAAGCCATATGCTATGTAGTGAGGAGTTTCATAACGAAATGCTATCTGATCTGTACCAAGGATATCAGTCAAGTATGTTTGCAATAGCCTATATAGGGAATCGTTTGTACTCAGCAACCTTGTTTATGTAACACACACCTGTTAATGATTGGTAGAATTAATGTATATAAGACTGAGGCTATACATTAAAAAAATTAGAGTTATTTTTACTGAGACTAGAATTGTGTGTCAGTGTCTCATTGAAATATACTCTCCGGACGTCCGAAGGGAAAGCAGGGTGCAGAAGAAAGATCCTTTCAGCTGGGGGCATCGTCCGGGATAGAACATACAGGAATTCGGTAAGTTTGGAAAATGCCTGCCTTTAGGATTGGGAGATTCCGATGCTTTCCGAAAATTCACTGTTGTTTCTATTTTGAATCCACTTCAGATACACTGAAAGGAATAGCATCTATCTTTAGGAAAGATAGAATAGTGGAATTTAATAGCGCAATCCTTTTGGTAAGGATTAATCTATCTTTGGCAAGATAGAGGTCGGCTTTAGGCAAGCTGGACTGTAAATAGAGTTTCTATCATTTGGCATGGTAGACGGCCTGCTTTTGGCAAGCAGGACTGTAAATAGAGGCTCCATTTTTTAGGTAAGATGGACAGTTGATCTTCAGGCAAGATAAACTGTAAATAGTCTCTAGCTCTATAAGATAAATTCTTTAGGGAAGAATTTAAAATAGGAATTCTTTTGGCAAGAATTCAAAATATTTTCTGCACCCTGGTCTCTCTTGTCACCACATGTCTACCACTTCTTATCTGTTGCTTTCTTGTGCTCTCTGTTATATTATGATGTTATAAAACATTAAGTAATTCTTGCTGACGGTAAGCAGCTTGTAAAATTTTCCCTCGTTGAAGGTAAGTGGCGCATAATATTGTGAAATCTGTACTAACTTTATTGTGTGTCCTGGAAAACCGTAAGACGCCCCACCACTCTGGCGAGGGGAAACCCGCTAACCCAGAACCAGGTGAACGCAAGTGACGGTTTTAGGGGATAATACTAATCGGCAGTTGAGAAGGAAGTTGAGCACAGACATAAGTCTTCCACCCAGTTGACAGGACTTGTCAAAGAGCCTTCACGGTTCAATAGTCAGTCCTGACAAAAGGTCTGCACTGCTTCCGTCTCAATTAATTTATAAAAAATGGGTGCAAAGCAAGGAAAAGTCTCTCCACCCCCTCCAAATGTGGGAGAAACATGCAAGGATTATGTAGCCCGGGTCTGTGGGACTAATCATTATTTAGTTACTCCTGGGTGGATAATATGGCAGGATGGACAGAGGGGATGAAGAGTATAGATCCGTTCCCTTGGGAAGGGGCCAATGACACCTTCCATATGGACATGGTAAAAGGGTTATGTTTGGGTGACATTGAAGCTTACCCATATTATAGTCCTGACCCTCAGTGGGACATGCAGTATATGAAGTTAGGAGGGGAAAATTGGCTTACTTATGCACCATATTGGTATGCCAGATCAAATAAAAAGGTGAAGAAACAGAAGGCAGAGAACCAGGAGGGATATAAAAAGAAACAATACCCCCTTTCCCCAGAAAAAGGAAAGGGGATTGAGCCTATGTTGATGGAATTCCTAGAGGCACGGGAAATTGAGGAAATTATTTCTCCCTATAATACACCTATCAACCTAGTGAGAAAGGCTGACAATACCTTTAGGTTTGTCCAGGATCTTAGAGCAGTAAATGCACAGATCATACCCATAGCCCCTGTGGTTCCAGACGTACCATCTCTGCTATCAGCCATTCCTGCCCATGCAGAGTTCTTCTCTGTTATTGATTTAAAGAATGCATTTTTTTTCTGTCCCAGTGGACAAGGAGACGCGACCACTCTTTGCTTCCACATGTAAATTTCGCCAATATACTTGGTGTAGAATGCCTCAGGGTTATGTAGACTCCCCAGTAGTCTACTCCATTGTCCTCCAAGCTACACTGCGCCCTTGGACTGCCCCTCATTGTTCTGTCCTTCTACAATATGTGGACGATCTCCTCATATGTAGTTCTACTCGGGAGGCCTGCCAGGCAGACTGTGTTAGTCTATTACTGTGGTTATGTGAATGTGGTCACAAAGTTTCTAGGAAAAAATTACAACGGTGTATGGACAGTGTTGAATACTTGGGCTTTGTTCTCAATAAAGGTGAGAGGAAAATCAGCCATGCCAGAATTACTGCCGTACTAGGTCTGCCCTGCGCACAAACCAAGAAAGACATGTTGACCTTTCTTGGCATTATTGGCTTCATAGCTGCAGATGGGAAGAAAATCTAACATTCCACCCTAGTACATAATCCTCTGGCCGCCATCCAATTATCACGCAAAGTTGCTATTATCCATTGCATGGCACATACTGGTCTCCAAACACACATGGCTAAAGGGAATGCCCTAGCTGATCAGGCAGCAAAAGAGTCTACCATTAGAAAGCCAGCGACTGTTCAAATGCCCTCCCTAGTTCCAGAAATTATCCTCGCTGACAATCTATTGCTCAGCCTCCAGGATTTGGCTATCAGTAGTGACAAGATGGAATGGCAGTCGGTAGGTGCAGTACAAGACCCTGATACGGGTCTTATCTTCAAAGAGGGGAAACATTGTATTCCAGTTGCAAGCGCCCCAACTTAATAGAAAAAGATCTAGAAGTAGTACAGGCAGAATATGTGAGGAAACTTGTTGAAACTTTAGATCAAATTGAACAAGATGTTGCTCATGCCTCTCCTTTCTCTCCACAGGAACCTACGCATTCTTTCCAACCAGGAGATGTGGTGATAGTCCAGCGCCTGGCAAAAGGACGAAAACAGATCGAGTTCTCGTTTGGACCACCCACCCGAGTGGTAGCAGTCACCAGAACAGCAATTCTCACAGAAGAGGCTCCAATCTGGATTCACGCTAGCAGGATAAAAAGGGTCCCAGAGGCTTCTTCTCCAGTGACGGACAAAGACAAAGAGGGTGAAGCAGGTGTGAAATCCCTGAAAAGTGCCTTGCCACGGGCTGAAGATGATGACCCCACAATATTCTGGGAGATTTGTTTGTCTGGTGATAATTATTAGTCTTCATGTTTTCTAGCCAGTCTGGCTTATTACTACATGTATTTATCACCCAGAGGAGAGGAGTTTCTTCTGTGGTGCACTAAATAATCGGACAGTACATAAAAGAGCTCAGGAGCAAGATCCCTTTGCTTCTGGCCCCTTTTATTCTGAACAGAACAGTATAATTAGGATGGCAAATGCCCTAAATGTTAGTTCATTGTGCCTTAAAGACTTACAGAGCCCACAGGATCTTGTACAAACAGTGTTATTGCTGTGCCTACACCTGATTAATCCCTCCTTGAAGTTTGGTCAATGGCTAACAATACATAATCTTTTATTCCCTTGTATGACCTCTGTGGGGAGGGCCAGAAATTAGGAGATAACCGGGATAATATTAGAATAATTACTATCAATGTGACAGCAGCAGAGACTTGTTTCACCTTTTCCCAGGATATGACTTTATATTGCGATGGTAGAAACATAAAAAGTGGATTACCTAAGAATAGTGTATATGATTACATTAACGACACCTGTAAAAAGGATAGTAGGCTTGCTGTAGATTATCTGTTACTTAAACATAATATAGGATGTCAAGATTTTAAAGGAATGTGTTGCTTTAATCTATCTGACCATTCCAGATCAATCCAGTCCCATATTCAAGGGTTACATGAAATCGCTAATAATATTAAGAAGGATGTTGATTCATCCTCCTGGTGGGACTGGTTATTGAGCTGGCTGCCGGACTTGAGTTGGTTAAGAATATTATTTATCAGTATTGTAATTAGAATTGCTTCCTTGATTATCATATGTTGTTGTATTCAATGTATTCCATCTCTCATTCAGATGTTTTGCGCAATTTGTCCAAAACCCACAGATCCTGGACAACCATATGCTACTTACCTCTCTTTGGGAGAAAGAAGATAAGTCATATTCATGACTTAACCCCTTAAGGACACGGCCCTATTTCACCTTAAGGACCAGGCCATTTTTTCAAAATCTGACCATTGTCACTTTATATGGTGATAACTTTAAAACGCTTTTTCTTATCCAGGCCATTCTGAGATTGTTTTTTCGTCACATATTGTACTTCATGACAGTGGTAAAATGAAGTCGAAAAATTTCATTTTTATTTATAAAAAAATACCAAATTTACCAAAAATTTTGAAAAATTTGCAATTTTCCAAGTTTCAATTACTCTACTTCTATAATACATAGTAATACTGCCAAAAAAAGTTATTGATTTACATTCCCCATATGTCTACTTCATGTATCGATCATTTTGGGAATGCCATTTTATTTTTTGGAGACGTTACAAGGCTTAGAAGTTTAGAAGCAAATCTTGAAATTTTTCAGAAATTTTCAAAAACCCACTTTATAGGGACCAGTTCAGGTCTAAAGTCACTTTGTGAGGCTTACATAATAGAAACCATCCAAAAATGACCCCATTCTAGAAACTACACCCCTCAAGGTATTCAAAACTGATTTTACAAACGTCATTAACCCTTTAGGTTTTCCACAAGAGTTAATGGCAAATGGAGATAAAATTTCAGAATTTCGATTTTTTGGAAAATTTTCCGTTTGAATCCATTTTTTCCAGTAACAAAGCAAGGGTTAACAGCCAAACAAAACTAAATTTGTATTGCCCCGATTCTGTAGTTTTCAGAAACACCCCATATGTGGGCGTAAACTGCTGTATGGCCAAACGGCAGGGCACAGAAGTAAGGGAACGCCATATGGTTTTTGGAAGGAGGATTTTGCTGGACTGGATTTTTGACACCATGTCCCATTTGAAGCCCCCAGATGCACCCCTAGAGTAGAATCTCCAAAAAAGTGACTCCATCTAAGAAACTACACCCCTCAAGGTATTCAAAACTGATTTTACAAACTTTGTTAACCCTTTAGGTGTTCCACAAGAGTTATTGGCAAATGGAGATGAAATTTCAGAATTTCTATTTTTTGTTACCTGCCTCAAAAAAAGTGTAATATAGTACCAACAAAACTGACACCTTATCCCGTAGTTTCCAAAATGGGGTCACTTTTTTGGAGTTTCTACTGTAGGGGTGCATCAGGGGGGCTTCAAATGGGACATAGTGTCAAAAAACCAGTCCAGCAAAATCTGCCTTCCAAAAACCATATGGCGTTCCCTTACTTCTGTGCCCTGCCGTTTGGCCATACAGTAGTTTACGACCACATATGGGGTGTTTCTGTAAACTACAGAATCAGGGCAATAAATATGGAGTTTTGTTTGGCTGTTAACCCTTGCTTTGTTACTGGAAAAATGGATTAAAATGGAAAATTTGCAAAAAAATAGCTGTTTTGGGACTGTTTTTATTTTTTGTTATTTACATAGTTGAACTGACAGGTTAGATTGTGTGCTATTTCTATAGAGCAGGTTGTTACGGACGCGACAATACCAAATATGACTACTTTTTGGAGTTTTTTGTTTCAGTTTTACATAATAAAGCATTTTTGAAAAAATTTTTTTTTTTAGTGTCTCCACATTCTGAAAGCCATAGTTTTATTTTATTTTTTTGGGTGACTGTCTTATGTAGGGGCTCATTTTTTGCGGGATGAGATGGCGGTTTGATTGGCACTATCTTGGGGTGCATATGACATTTTGGTCGCTTGCTATTACACTTTTTGTGATGTAAGGTGACAAAAATGGCTTTTGACACCGTTTTTTTTTTTTTTTTTTTGCTGTGTTCAGCTGAGGGGTTAGGTCATGTGTTATTTTTATAGATCAGGTTGTGACGGACGCGGCGATACATAATATGTATACTTTATTTATTTATATAAGTTTTACACAATAATATCATTTTTAAAACAAAAAAATCATGTTTTAGTGTCTCCATAGTTTGAGAGCCATATATATTTTTTTTTTGGGCGATTGTCCTATGTAGGGGCTTATTTTTTGCGGGATGAGATGGCGGTTCGAATGGTACTATCTTGGGGTGCATATGACTTTTTGATCGCTTACTATTACACTTTTTGTGATGTAAGGTGACAAAAAAATGGCTTGTTTGACAACGTTTATATTTTTATGTTTACGGCGTTCATCTGAGGGGTTAGGTCATGTTATATTTTTATAGAGCAGGTCCTTACGGACGCGGCGATACATAATATGTATACCTTTTTTATTTATTTTGGTTTTACACAATAATATCCTTTTTGAATGAAAAAAAACATGTTTTAGTATCTCCATAGTCTGAGAGCCATATATTTTTCAGTTTTTAGGCAATTGTCTCAGGTTGGGTATCATTTTTGCGGGATGAGGTGACGGTTAGATTGGCACTATTTGGGGGTCATATGACTTTTTGATCACTTGCTATTACACTTTTTGTGATGTAAGGTGGCAAAAAATGGCTTTTGACAAAGTTTTTATTAATTTTTTTACAGTGTTTACTTGAGGGGTTAGGTCATGTGATATTTTTATAGAGCAGATTCTTACGGATGTGGAGATACCCAATATGTCTACTTTTAAATTTTTTTTACATTTAACACTAAAAGTATTTTTGAAACAAAAAAATCATGTTTTAGTCTGAGAGGCATAGTTTTTTTATTTTTGGCCAATTGTTTTAGGTAGGGGCTCGTTTTTGCGGGATGAGATGGCGGTTTGATTGGTACTATTTTGGGAGGCAAACGCCTTTTTGATCGCTTTGTATTACACTTTTAGTGATGTAATGTGCCAAAAATGGCTTATTTACACCATTTTTGTTTTTGTTTTTTTATGGCGTTCACCTGAGGAGTTAAGTCATGTGATATTTTTATAGAGCAGGTTTTTACGGACGCGCGATACCTAATATGTGTAGTGTATTTTTTTTTTTTAATTTTTATTCAGTGATATGTGTTTTTTCATTTTTACTTTTTTTCACTTTTTTACATTTTTTTGACCCAGATCCACTTGGTTCTGAAAGATCCAGTGGATCTAGTGTCTAGTATAATACAGTACAGTACACTATATAGTGCACTGTACTGTATTTTGTACTTTAGAAAGTCTGAATAGACCTTTAGCAGGTCTATTCAGACTTTCAGCACCATGGAGAGCAGGACGCTTCTGAAAGCGTCCTGTCTCCATGGCAACCATCACCCGCTGCCATAACTGGGCAGGGGTGATGGATGAGGAGGAGTGGAGCATCCTCCTCTGCGATCCCCATCCTGTTGGGGGGCTGCAAGGCACAGCAGCCCCCGATGGGAGAGGAGGGAGCGCTCCTCCCTGTTAACCCTTCCATACCGCGGTCCGTGCGGACCGCGGTACGAAGGGTTAAACGGCTGGCATCTGCAGCACAGATGCCAGCCGTTTCTATCAGAGTGTCAGCAATGTGCTGGCACTCTGATAGAACCACTAGACACCAGGGATAGATTACAGAGGAGGCGGGCGGGGATCGCAATCGCGATCCCGCCCGCCTCCCGCCCACCTCCCGCAACCACCCCCTGCACCCCGCCGCCATAATATGATTGGGGGCTGCAGGGGGTTAAAATCAATACTATGGGGCAATTAACTCTCTGATCTCCGCGGTCACAGACCGCGGGATCAGAGATAGCACTAAGCGCTGCAAACCGCAGGTCTGAATTGACCTGCGGTTTGCAGCGATCGCTCATATGGGGGTCACAGGACCCCCCTGGGCATTGTAACAAGGTACCTGCTGAATGATTTCAGCAGGTACCTTGTTCCGATCACTGCCAGCTGAGCAGCAGTGATCGGAACAACTCATGACGTACCGGTACGTCATGTGTCCTTAAGGACTCGGGAAACATGCCGTACCGGTACGTCATGTGTCCTAAAGGGGTTAAGGGGTTAATAAAAAATGACCGAAATTTTTGCAAAAAAAATGACATTTCGCTTCCTGTTGTAAATTAAAAAAAAAAAAAATTCTATATAAATTTTTCACTAAATTTATTGTTCTACATGTCTTTGATAACAAAAATGCAATAAGTGTATATTTATTGGTTTGGGTGAAAGTTTAACCATAGCAAAGGCAGGTGCACTCTACGGCAATACTAAACCCTCACACTGATAAAATTGAGAGGTTAGTTCGACATATCCTACTAGGAGGACATGTCTTAAGCCCGAGGCCCTACCACTCAACCTACCTGTGCCGTATGGGCGATACCAGGAGCCGTTGGGCATTACAGGAGCGTAAGGCCTGACTCACAGACAGCTCATCAGTGACCTCCAGCATATAACCATGCTTGCAATGGGAGGTGGGAGGTGCCTGTGAGCCCCACCCGAGACCGGCTGATATGGCCCAGAGCCTTCCAGATGCACCTGAATGTAGCCTGTAGATGAAAAGCAGGCACATTTAAATCAGAATTTATACACCTCCAAACATATTATGGTTCAATAAGTTTTTATTTAAATTTTATATTTCCAACACTCATGAACAGCATGTAGAAAACGGGCGCAGCCGCAAACATGAGAATACAAGGAAAAACAGTCCGCATAAGTCCAGTAATCCATCGTCAGGGCACCTGCTCAGGTGCTGCCAACCTGACCATAATGTATTCCTCGTATAGAGCGACTAAGCACCCACAATATATCATGAACATAAATAATGTTAACAATGAGAAAAGGGGGAAAGGGGGGGAAAAAATCAATAGGGAGGAGGGGAAAAAGGAAGGGAGGGAGGGAGGGAAAGGGGGAGTATAGAAGGGGAATGCTTTAGAAGTATGGTGTACCAATAACTACAGACACATAAGATTGTGTTGCCATGATACAGATATCACAGTTCAGTTGCTGGTGTAACAAGTATGCAAATAACTACAATAGTAGAGAACACAAAGTGCACACATCACAATATACATACTGGCAGCGGCGTAGCGTATTGACTAGACAACCAGGGAACCCATCTGTTATGAGAAAATATCCGAGATTGGTATGACTGAGCAAAGACTAATTCACACTGCATGTGCATATTAACCGATTGGACTACGTCCTTGAGAGCCGGGTATTTCTGGAGTTTCCATTGCCTTGCTATAATATTGCGCGCTGCGCTAATGATATGTGCTACCACCCATCTCAGTGAAGGCGTCACCTCTATAAGTCCAATCCCTAATATAGCCAACTCTGGTGAAATCGTGAACTCCAAATCCATCACTGTAGAAATCATTTTTGTAATATCTGCCCAAAAACCAGTGACTAGTGGACATGCCCACCACATATGAAGTGGTGTCCCGACAACACCACACCCCTCCAGCACAATGGTGAGTAATCTGGGACCATATGAGCGAGCCTATTAGGTGTCAAATACCATCTCAGTTGGATACGCCGGGCTTGTTCTACATGGTTGATGCATTTGGTGCATTTAAAAGACCACTAACATCGCAGCCATCCATTGTTCCAGTGTGAACACTTTTTGAAGTTCCTGTTCCCACTTCAACATGAATGACTGTTTGACATCCGTCCTATATGGAAGAATACTCCCATACAGAGTGGATAATTTAGGCCTCAGACGGGTAGATCCTGAGATGAACATTTGATACAGGTGGTCAGAGGCAGGGGGAGTTGTGCTGTCGTAGCCAAGAAATGTCTCACCTGCAAAAACCTGTAAAACTCACCATGTGGGAGTAGATACACTTTATGTAGGTGGGAAAAATCAACAAAGATGGACTTATCGTACAGGAGTCGACTGATGTGATCCCCTTTGCTACCCAGAGCGACAGGTCCAAATTAGGGATATGATACTCTAAGGCTTCCAAAGGAATTTTGCTTCTAGGGACACGGAATAGGCCCAGGCCACCTGTTATATGCCGCCAAGCGAACAGCGAGGCTTCCATAGTGGGTAACGGCACTGAAAACTGCATCCTCTTTAAACTGAGTGCAGCCAGTAATGTCGACAAAGATTTACCTCTCACATACGCCCCTCAATTTGGAGCCATCGCTGAGGAGCAGACGGTCTCCACCACTCAAGTGTCTGTTCAGCTAAGTTTGCTAGATAGTATTTGTGGACCTCAGGCACCCCTAATCCGCCGAATCTTATTGGCGGGTGTAATGCAGCTTTAGGGATCCTTGGGAGCTTTTTCTGCCACACAAAGGACAAAATATCGCGCTGGAGCTGGGTCAGAGCCGTCCTAGGGAGTAATAACGGGAGGCATCGAAAGAAGTATAAAAGTTTTGGCAGGGACAACATTTTAAACGCGTGTATGCGAGCAATCCAAGACAGAGTAATCCCAGACAATTTCGCACAGTCCTCGCGTAAAATCTTTCTCAAATTAGCAAGATTAATGGAGACAGTGTCTGGAATACTGCGGGCGAGTTCTAACCCCAAGTATGTGATGGATCTATCAACCCACTGAAACGAATAAAGGTCCTGTAGTCTTTTCCTAACTGAGTCATCAACGAAAAAGTCAAGAACTTTTGTTTTATTGTCATTCAGTTTATAATATGAGCAATGGGAGAAGGAATCAAGGATCTCCATAACCGCCGGCAGAGAACGCATTGGATTTGTCAAAGAGAGGATAACATCATCTGCATATAATCCGATTACATGAGATGAATCCTGCACCTGCATTCCAAAGACCTCCGGACAAGATCGTATTTTAGTGGCCAGGGTTCCATGACCAAGGCAAAGATCAGAGGCGACAAAGGACACCCCTGACGAGTGCCATTGGTAATTTGGAATGAGGTAGAGAGAAAACCAGATGCCAGGACTCTAGCCGAGGGTTTGGAGTATAAGCCCATGATAGCCTTAAGAATATTACCTCTAAACCCAAATTTTTGTAAAGTATGATCCAGGAATCCCCAGTGCACCCTATCAAAGGCTTTTTCAGCATCTAAGGATATAAACACTGTGGGATTCCTGGATTTATTGGCGATTTGAATAAGGTTCAACATTCTCCTGGTGCCATCCCTACACTGCCTACCTTGTACAAAACCTACCTGATCAGGCCGCACCAAGCATGGGAGGAAGGCATTGATTCTAGACGCTAAGATTTTAGCATACAGCTTCAGGTCTGCATTGAGAAGAGAGATAGGGCGGAAATTGGCAGGCTGATCCGGGGTTTTCCCTGAGTTTCGGTAGTGCGACAATTGTCGCAGCCAACATTTCAGGAGGGATGACACCAGAAGAGAAGAAACCATTGAAGACCTCAGTCAAACGGGGAACAAGTTGATCTTGAAAAGCTTTGTAATATTCAACTATAAAACCGTCGGGCCCTGGGGCCTTACCTGACGGTGTGGCCTTAATTGCCTTTCTAACTTCATCCATTGATATCGGAAAGTTTAAGGAATCTCTCTGCTCATTCGTCAGAGAAGGCAGGGTTAATCGGTCCAGAAAGACCTTAATAGACGATTCAGTGGGTTGAGGACAGTTAGAATCCTCCCTGAGATTATACAACTTGCCATAATAACAAGCTAAAGTGTCAGAAATACCCTGCGGATGTGTCACCGTATCCCCATCATAATGTAGCTTCTCTAATCTCGTGGCCACCGCTCGCTGTTTCAACCTATTAGCTAGCAACGAGCCCGCACGATCGCCTGAATGGTAAAAGTTATATTTGAGTCTGTTCATGCACTTTTCATGGTTATAAAGCAGCAGGGATCGGAGATGATTCCGTTTATCACGCAACGTCGAAATATGAGTAGGGGAGGGATCAATTTTGTATCGCCTCTCAGCTTCAGCTACCTCTGATAAGGCAGAATTTAGATGAGCCATTCTCTGCTTCTTGAAGCGGGCGGCCGATTGTAATAAAATGCCTCTCATATAAGCCTTATGAGCCAACCAAAGCGTAGAAGGCGAGACATCAGGCGATTCATTAAGAGTGAAATATTCTGCTAACGCACTGCAAAAACCTTGAACCCGCTTATCACATCTTAATAAGTAGGGATTCAGTCTCCAGCTTAGGGGGAGCGGATAGGTACGCCCGACTCCAGCTCCAGCGTGATTGGGGCATGGTCTGACCAAGTCGCATTACCTATGCTAGAGCTAGCCACACTAAATAGCAAATCTCTAGAGATGAGGAAAAAGTCTATGCGAGACCGTGAGGGAGAAGAGGTGGACAGATACGTAAAGTCCCGCTCGACCCCATGCTGATAACGCCATATATCGTGCAAGGAAGCACCTTTGAGCAGTTGCTTTAAATCCTCACGCTTTGGGTTCGCACAGTCTAATTCAGCATCCACGGGAATATTAAAGTCCCCACCTATTATTATCGCTCCTTGTGCCACTTTCTGTACCTTTTAACCAACCTATTAATGAAAGCTCGCTGACGCACATTAGGGGCATACACAGAGGCCAGGGTGTATGGAACGCCCTCCAAGGAACACAGCAAAATTACATATCGACCGGCCACATCTGCAATACATTTGTGCAGGGTGAATGCAACAGAGGACTTGACTCCTATAAAGGTACCCGCCTTCTTTTTAGTAACGGCGGGGAAAAGAACATGTGTGGAAAATGGCGATGATGACAGCGGAATTGATCTTTCTCTATCAGATGGGACTCTTGTATCATAATAATCTCACTACCAGATTTTAGAACATCCGCCCACAGTTGGGAACGACGGAACGGGGAATTCAAGCCCGCACATTATGAGAATATACCTTCAACCCCATATTCGCGAAACCATGCACATTGAGATAGGTATATAGTAAAATACATTAAGCAATATGAGTTCCCACCGAGAGCATTAGTCGTGTGTTGTACACCATCAAAGCATAAGGAGGTATCTATACTGAACATAGAAGGGAAAAGGAGGTAGGGAAGGAACGACAAGAGGGAACAGACTAGGGAAGAAACGGTAAAGTAAGGACAAGAAATAAACAATTTATAACACATCCTCAACAATAACTAGAAGGAAGTCTGCTGAGAGTGGAGTTACCACTAACTACCGAGAAAGCAGACTAAAGAGGGAGAGAGAACAGGAGAACCGTTCCTCAGCTCACCCCCCTCACCACCAAACATGCTTCCCGCAAATATGCCAGTGAGGAAGTATAAATGCATCATGCCGGTTCCCATTCTGGATCCAGGTGATCCTGCTTACTGCCAGCTACTTTCTTCACGAGTGCAGTATCAGGAATGAGGCCTCGTTTGTGTAACCACACTGCAGTTTCTTGTGGAGAATTGCATACATGTTGAAGTCCATCCTCAGTTATAATGAGCTTGACAGGGAAGCCCCAGCGGTATCTTATCTTCTGTTCCCGCAGTACCCTGGTGAGGAGGAGATATTCTCTTCTTTTCGCCAGAGTGGCGGCAGATAAGTCAGGGAACACCGAAATCCCTGCAAACGTAGAGGATAACGTAGGACCCTGTCTAAGGACCCGCATAAACTGCTCTTTAACATGGTAGAAATGGATCCGTGCCACCACGTCACGTGGCACAGAGGGATCCAGTCCTTTGGGCTTTGGTATACGGTGTATGCGATCAATAATGAGATCCATCATAGAAACATTAGGCAATACCTCTTTCAGCATGGACTGCAAGAAAGGTTCCAACTCCGTCGAACCTACTGACTCAGGCACTCCCCGCAAACGGACATTATTACGTCTATTGCGATCCTCCAGATCTTGTAACTTGTTTTTGATAGCGGCAACCTCTTCCTCCAGTGCCTCATGAGCATCTATGAGCGAATTATGTGAAGTCGCGAACTCCGCCATTTTACCTTCCATGTGCGCCTGCTCGGTCACCAAGTCCCTGAAGATCTCTCTTAAGATCAGAGAGCATGTTAGCCCAATCAGCTTTTAGGGAAGTACGGAGAGATTCCAGTAGTACCCTCATGGAGTCCTCAGTCAGGGGAACAGACGCCCCACTGATAGGGAGTAGTTCAGCAGACTCCTTAGAAGATGCAGGGGAGGAGGCCTGTGAGAGCGCGTGTTGAGACTGCATGGCGGGAGATGCCGGTGCGCTCAGGACACCCGGAGGGGATTTAGTGAAGAAATCTGTGAGTTTTTTCGGAGCTTGTCTCTTCCGGAGCTTACCCATCTCGTGGAGAAGCAGGGACCGATCCAGAGCAGGTTAGGAAGACTGTCCACACCGTCTATGTGAGCCGCTAAGGTGGTGAAGGACGGAGCTAGCAGATTATGCGTCCGGCGCCATGAACAGCCAGGCCACGCCCCTCTCCAAACATATTATACAAACCATTAGAAAACGTGGTGTGGTGTTTAATAAGCAGGATATGCTCAACCCATATGCAGTTGTGCATGTATATAGGGGAGCACATCCCTTTTGATTGTTTTCCACATCCACATTATCGTTATTGTATGTAGGATGGTTATTGTGGTACTTGTAGTCTGTTGCTGGCATCTTCCATTGTATGCATTTTTTGCTGTTGATTGCCCCTAGCAACGGACTACAAGTGCAGGATGTGCTCCCTATATACATGCACAACTGCATATGGGTTGAGCATATCCTGCTTGTTAAACACCACACCACGTTTTCTAATGGTTTAGGTAAAAGTTATAGCGTTTACAAACTATGGTGCAAAAAAGTGAATTTCCGCATTTTGAAGCAGCTCTGACTTTCTGAGCACCTGTCATGTTTCTTCAGGTGCTAGAATGCCAGAATAGTATAAATACCCCCCAAATGACACCATTTTAGAAAGAAGACACCCCAAAGTATTCGCGGAGGGGCATGGTGAGTTCATGTATGATTTCATGTTTTTTCACAAGTTAGCGGAAAATGACACTTTCTGAGGAAAAAAAAATAATAATAAAGTTTCCATTTCTGCTAACTTCTGGCAAAAAAAAAAAAAATCTCCCACGGACTCACTATGCACCTCAGTGAATACCTTGGGGTGTCTACTTTCCGAAATGGGGTCATTTGTGGGGTGTGTTTACTGTTCTGGTATTTTGGGCGGGGCTAAATTGTGAGCAACCTTGTAAAGCCTTCAAGTACTCGTTGGACTTTACGCCCCTAGGCTGCAAAGAAGTGGCACACACGTGGTATCACCGTACTCAGAAGAAGTAGGGCAATGTGTTTTGGGGTGTATTTTTACATATACCCATGCTGGGTGAGAGAAATATCTCTGTAAATTGTCAACTTTGTATAAAAAAATTAAAAAGTTGTTAATTTACAGAGATATTTATCTCACCCAGCATAGGTATATGTAAAAATACGCCCAACTACATTGCACTTCTCCATGCGACAATACCACATGTGTGACACTTTTGCAGCCTGGTATGCAAAGGGCCCAAATTCCAATGAGTACCTTTAGGATTTCACGGGGCATTTTTACGCATTTATATTCCAGACTTCTTCTCACGCTTTAGGACCCCTAAAATGACAGGGCAGTATAAATACCCCACATGTGACCCCATTTTGGAAAGAAGACACCGCAAGGTATTCTGTGAGGGCATGGCGAGTTCATAGAAGATTTTTTTGGCACAAGTTAGCGGAAATTAACTTTTTTTTTCTTACAAAGTCTCATATTCCACTAACTTGTGACAAAAAATAAAATTTTACATGAACTCACCATACCCCTCAAGTAATACCTTGGGGTGTCGTCTTTCTAAAATGGGGTCACATGTGAGGTATTTATACTACCCTGGCATTTTAAGGGTCCTAACATGGGTATATGTAAATACACCCCAAAACACATTGCCCTACTTCTCCTGAGTACGGCGATACCACATGAGTGACACTTTTTGCAGCCTGGGTGCATAAAGGGACCCAAATTCCAACAAGTACCTTTAGGTTTTACAGGTTGTTCGCAATTTAGCCCCACAAAATGCCAGAACATTAAACACACCCACAAATGACCCCATTTCGGAAAGTAGACACCCCAAGGTATTCAATGAGGGCCATAGTGAGTCCGTGGGAGATTTTTTTTTTTTGCCAGAAGTCAGCAGAAATGGAAACTTTATTATTATTTTTTTCCTCAGAAAGTGTCATTTTCCGCTAATTTGTGAAAAAAATGAAATGATACATGAACTCACCATGCCCCTCAGTGAATACTTTGGGGTGTATCTCTGTAAACTGACAACTTTGTATAAAATTTTTAAAAGTTGTCATTTGCAGAGATATTTATCTCACCCAGCATAGGTATATGTAAAAATACACCCCAAAACACATTGCCCTACTTCTCCTGAGTACGGCAATACCACATGTGTGACACTTTTTTGCAGCCTGGGTGTGCAAAGGGGCCCAAATTCCAATGAGTACCTTTAGGATTTCACGGGGCATTTTTACGCATTTATATTCCAGACTTCTTCTCACGCTTTAGGACCCCTAAAATGACAGGGCAGTATAAATACCCCACATGTGACCCCATTTTGGAAAGAAGACACCGCAAGGTATTCTGTGAGGGGCATGGCGAGTTCATAGAAGATTTTTTTTTTGGCACAAGTTAGCGGAAATTAACTTTTTTTTTTTTTCTTACAAAGTCTCATATTCCACTAACTTGTGACAAAAAATAAAATTTTACATGAACTCACCATACCCCTCAAGTAATACCTTGGGGTGTCGTCTTTCTAAAATGGGGTCACATGTGGGGTATTTATACTACCCTGGCATTTTAAGGGTCCTAACATGGGTATATGTAAAAATACACCCCAAAACACATTGCCCTACTTCTCCTGAGTACGGCGATACCACATGAGTGACACTTTTTTGCAGCCTGGGTGCATAAAGGGGCCCAAATTCCAACAAGTACCTTTAGGTTTTACAAGGTTGTTCACAATTTAGCCCCACGCAAAATGCCAGAACATTAAACACACCCCACAAATGACCCCATTTCGGAAAGTAGACACCCCAAGGTATTCAATGAGGGCCATAGTGAGTCCGTGGGAGATTTTTTTTTTTTTGCCAGAAGTCAGCAGAAATGGAAACTTTATTATTATTTTTTTTTCCTCAGAAAGTGTCATTTTCCGCTAATTTGTGAAAAAAAATGAAATGATACATGAACTCACCATGCCCCTCCGCGAATACTTTGGGGTGTATCTCTGTAAACTGACAACTTTGTATAAAATTTTTTAAAAAGTTGTCATTTACAGAGATATTTCTCACACAAATAAAAATACACCCCAAAACTCATTGCACTCTCCTGAGTACGGCGATACCACATGTGTGACACTTTTTTGCAGCCAAGATGCGCAAAGGGGCCCTAATTCCAATGAGTACCTTTAGGATTTCACAGGGCATTTTTACGCATTTGGATTCTCATGCTTTAGGGCCCCTAAAATGCCAGGGCAGTATAAATACCCCACATGTGACCCCATTTTGGAAAGAAGACACCCCAAGGTATTCCGTGAGTGGCATGGCGAGTTCATAGAAAAAAAAAATTTTGGCACAAGTTAGCGGAAATTGATATATATATATATATTTTATTTTACAAAGTCTCATATTCCACTAACTTGTGACAAAAAATAAAATTTTATATGAACTCACCATACCCCTCACGGAATACCTTGGGATGTCCTCTTTCTAAAATGGGGTCACATGTGAGGTGTTTGCACTGCCCTGGCATTTGAGGGTCTCCGCAATCATTTCACGTATGGCCAGCATTAGGAGTTTCTGCTATTCTCCTTATATTGAGCATATGGGTAATGAGATTTTTTTTTCCGTTCAGCTTCTGGGCTGAAAAAACCCCAAGATTGAACGGCACAGATTTCTTCATTCGCATCGATCAATGTGGATGAAAAAATCTCTGCCAAAATCAGTGACTGCGGTGCGGTGGGCTGGGCGCTAACTACCTAACAAGTAGCTAACTAACTGGCGGTAATAAGGGACCCTTATGCCGCATTCACACGTCCGCAATTCTGTTTGCGGAACGGAATTGCAGACCCATTCATTTCTATGGGGACATACTTTGTCCCGCTCTGATCCGGAATTGCAGATCCGTACTTCCTGGTCTGCACTTCCGTTCAGCAAAAATATAGAACATGTCCTATTCTTGTCCGCAATTGCGGACAAGAAAAGGCATTTTCTACATAGTTCTGGCAATGTGCGGATCTGCAAAATGCGGAAAGCACATTGCCGGTGTCCGTGTTTTGCGGATCCGCAAAACACATATAGACATGTTAATGGAGCCTTACAGGGGGGTGATCAGGGAGTCTATATGGGGTTAACAAGGGGTTAATAAGTGACAGGGGGGCGGGGGGGTAGTGTGGTGCTTGGTGCTACTTTACATAGCTACCGATCCCAGCAAATGGGACCACCAGAGGACCAGGTAGCAGGTATATTAGACGCTGTTAACAAAACAGCGTCTAATATACCTGTTTGATGCGATTTATTTCGCATCTACAGCCTGCCAGCAATTGATCATCGCTGGCAGGCTGTAGTATAACTTTCGATCTTTAAATTGCTGCGAGCGCGCGCGTTCACAGCAAATCTCGCCTCTCGCGAGATGACGCGCCGCCGCGTCAAGGAGGAACAGACCTGCCGCCGCCTGGACGCATCCCTGCGTTAGGCGGTCGGCAGGTGGTTAAAGGAGAAAGGTACCTGAATAAAATAAAAAACTCTTCACCTCCCCATAGGGAGGTCTCTCTGTGAGATGCCCTGTAGGGACAGGAAACACTGATGGGTGAGAGTGGTGGAGGCTTTTAAACTCTCTGTGTGTTCCTGCCCCTACAGAGGTCAAGGGGTCAATCTCATGTGTAGCCGTCATGGTGGACGAAATGGAAAACTCTTTTGAGTCTGTAGCTATGTCAAGGATTTTTTTCTAGATCCCTGCCAAAAAATAGTACTCCAAAAACTTAATTTTCGAACTGACCACAACTTGAGCCATAATGCTGTCCTAGCAGTACTGAGTCTAACTGATTCTGCTATGAAGTCTGATAAAAAAACAAAAAAAAAAAAACAGTAATGATATCACCCCCTGGAGCCAAGAATCTCGGGCAGCAAGCTGACGATTACAGACTGGAGGGAGGGATTCCATGAATTTCCAGTAGCCGCTGCTCCTCCCCTTTCACTGGCACACAGAAGAATAAAGTATCCAGAGCATAGAGGCGAGCATATAAAAAGAAAAGAGACCCACTTGCTTATAGTAGGCCCCTTACTGACTCGAATGCAGTGAAAGGGAAAAATTCCTTGAGGTTACAGTTTGCAAAATGGGGTCACTTTTGTAATGTTTCTTTAGAGTACCTCAGAGTCTCTTCATATGTGACATGATGCTCAAAACCATTCCAGCAAAATTAGATCTCCAAAAACCATATGATGCTCCTTCCCTTCTGAACCCTGCAGTCATCAGTATCTTGATTGGTGGGGGGTCCAACACCTAGGACCAATTGCCGATCAGCTGACTGAGACACCGGTGGTCACAGTGGCATCACAGCCTTCACAAAGGCGCCACAGTGCCATACACTGTAGAGCCGATGGGGGCTGGTATGGGGCTATCTATGTGACCAGTGAACGTGACATCACAAGGCATAGCCAAAGCTACGAGAAGGCTGGGCTGCTACTGTGAGTGCCAGTGACTTTTGCAAACAGCTGATCAGTGGTGGTCCTTGGTGTAAGGCTAGGTCTACACGACGACATGTGTCGCGCGACACATAGGGTACAACTACACTGCAACATTTTGTCGCACCAATGTCACGTGACAATTTTTATAATGATAGTCTATGGTGTCGCACTGCGAAATGCTGCGACTGCGACAGTCGCAGAAAAATCCCTTTCAAATGGATTTTTTGCAACTGTCGCGCCGCAGTCGCAGCATGTCGCAGTGCGACACCATAGACTATCATTATAAAAATTGTCACGCGACATTGGTGCGACAAAATGTTGCAGTGTAGTTGTGCCCTTAGACTCCCACCAGTCAAATACCAATGACGTATCCAGAGGTCATCTTGGAAGACCCCATTAACATGTCAGTTTTCTTGCACAGTGAATGCTATAAAAAGGAACCCCATAAAACTATAATGGAATTGCATTTTTTTTCAATTCCACCCTATTTGGAAGTTTTCTTCCAGCTTCCCATTACATTGTATGCAACATTAAATTGTTCTATTAGAAAGTACTTGCCTTGCAAAAAATAACCCCTCACATGTAAATGGAGAAATAAAAAATGATGGCTCTTGGACAGCAGGGAGTGAAATATCAATGTGCCAGTTCTCTAGTGTGGAAAAAATTCACAAACATAGTGGGGAACATTTACTAAGCTCACCTTTTTTTTGCGGTCCCCAATGCACGGGCAATATCCATGCGGCGGCCAGGACGGTTCGAGACCCATTCAACTTAAATGGGTCCGTGATCCGTCCGCACTGCAAAAAAATAGAAAATGTTCTATTTTTTTGCAGTGCGGAGGCACGTACAGAAACACCACGGAAGCACTCCATAGTGCTTCCATGGGGTTCCGTGCCTCCGTTCCGCACCGCAGCTCTGGGTTTGCGGACCCATTCAAGTGAATGGGTCCGCATCCGTGATGCAGGGTGCACGCGGCCAGTGCCTAGTGTATTGCGGAACCGCTGACTGTGGGCCGCAATACGGCCACGGCCTTGTGCATGAGGCCTCATACTGGTCTAATTAGTATGTGCACTTTGGCGCATGTCTCAATGAAATTAAGCAAATTAAGTCGCAACTCACCCCTCAAAAAATAGACAGAGAAGTACACCAGCCCTAGGGTGGCGTAGAAAATAGGCTCTTTTTATTACTAAATCTGGTGTAAAATAAGGTACACCTACGTAAATAGGGAAATTAGGTGCAAATTAGGCACAAAAGTTTGAAAAAATTCAAAATAGGAGAAAAAGGTGCAAAAGCCTCCAAAACAGGTACAAAATCGGTTGGTAAATGCAGGGCCGGTGCAAGGATTTTTGCCGCCCTAGGCAAAAGAAAAGTTTGCCGCCCCCCCCATGTGACATCACAATGCCCCACCTATATGATCTGCCATATTAAAGGGGTTCTGCAGTTTATTTAAACTGATCGGCAAGGGTCCGACACCCGGGACCCCCGCCAATCAGCTGTTTGAGAAGGCAGCGTCGCTGGCAGTAGCGCCTCAGCCTTCTTGCAGTGACGTCACGATTAGTATCATTGGCCTGGGTGGGGCTAAGCTTCATTCAAGTGAACAGAGCATAACCCCGCCAAGGCCAGTGATACTAGTCGTGACGTCACTGCACCTGCGGTAAACAGCGAAAAGGCCGAGGCGCTCCTGCCAGCGCCGCTGCCTTCTCAAACAGCTGATCGGTGGCGGTCCCGGATGTCAGACCCCGGCCGATCAGATGCTGATGATCTATCCAGAGGATAGATCATCAGTTGTAACAAACTGCAGAACCCCTTTAACTAACGCCAGTTCTCTCTCCCTCCCCCCCTTGTCATTCTCTCCCCCCTCTTGTCATTCTTCACACTCCCCCCCCTTGTCATTCTTCCTCCCCCCCAACTTATCACCCCTTGTCATTCTCCCCCCCCCACTTATCATTCTCTCCCCCTCTTGTCATTCTTTACACTCC
The DNA here is from genome assembly GCA_033119425.1 of Bufotes viridis. NCBI lineage: Eukaryota > Metazoa > Chordata > Amphibia > Anura > Bufonidae > Bufotes > Bufotes viridis. The sequence continues at coordinate 306,470,738 of CM065592.1, forward strand.
CCCCCCCTTGTCATTCTCTCCCCCTCTTGTCATTCTTCAATCCCCCCCCCTTGTCATTCTCTCCCCCCTCTTGTCATTCTTCACCCCCCTTCTCATTCTTCACACTCCCCCCCTTGTCATTCCCTTTCCCCCTCTTGTCATTCTCCCCCTATCCTTTGTCATTCTCTTTCCCTTCTACCCCCTCCCCTTGTCATTTTCTTTCCCCTCCCTCCGCTACCTCTAGTGTAGCGCGGCCGAGCTCTTTATGCTCCACGGGTACAGGAGCTTTAGTTTCCTGTACCCGGGCGGACTGACAGGAAGCGCACACTGTGTGCGCACTTCATGTCAGTCCGGCCGGGTACAGGAGACAGATGCTCCTGTACCCGCGGACCTTAAAGAGCTCGGCCACGCTACAATGGAGTGACAGGAGGGAGTGCTGAGCGCTTCCCCCCTGTCAGCTCCTCTCCTCTTGCTGTGCCCGGGCGGTGCGCCCTTATGGACGCGCCAGCCCGGGGAGTGCTGCAGCCGCCAGAGGCTCAATATAGAGCGCTCGGGCGGCTGCAGCATGAGGCGGGGCCGGCGCTCCTAGCAGCGCCCCTTCCCAAGGGGCGCTCTATGCGGCGGCCTATTCCGCGTATAGGACGCGCCGGCCCTGGGTAAATGAGACGTGGGGGCTTGTTCACACGACCGTTGCCCCTCTGTGCCCGTACTGTGGACTGACCGTATGCGGATTGCGGACCCATTCACTTGAGCAAGTTCTATCTTTTTGCAGTGCGGAAGCATGGAACGGAACCCCAGGAAGCACTCCGTAGTGCTTCCGTTCCTCACCGCATCTCCGGATTTGCAGACCCATTCAAAGGAATGGGTCCGCATCTGTGATGCGGAATGCACAAGGCCGGTGCCTTGTATATTGTGGACAAGCCGTATACGGGGCGCAATACGGCAATGGAAGTGTGAATGAGCCTTTAGGGATCCAGCAAAAACGCTTCCGTTACTGATAATACAACCATCTGCATGCGTTATAAACGGATCCGGTTGTATTATCTTGATCATTGCCAAGGCTGTGTGCGCACTTCATGTCAGTCCATGTCAGTAACTCCATTGAAAGTCAATGGGTGACAAATTAGTTTTCTATTGTGGCAGAAAAAACTGATCTGTCCCTATTGACTAGCATTGGGGTAATGCCGGAGCAGTCTTGCATCCGAATCCCAGGACGGAAAGCAAAATACATGTTGCAGTTTGTTCTCCGTTATAGGAACGCAACTAAACGGAACGGAATGCATTTTGGAGCATTCTGTTCAGTTCAGTTTTGTCCCTATTGACAATGAATGGGGACAAAACTGAAGCGTTTTTTTTTTCTGGTATTGAGCCCCTATGACGGAACTCAATACCTGAAAACCTAAACGCTAGTGTGAACACTAGTTAGAAAATAAGACAGTCGGAAAAAGGCTTTTTACTCACAAAAAGCGACACTTTAGTAAATGTAAGCAACACTGTGTTCGCAAATTTTTTCCACACTAGAAAACTGGCGCAGGGAGATGATACATCTCCCCCAAAGAACTTTTCCTTCCTGCAGAATCCGCTTTTCACACATTACTCCCCTCCAGTTACTACCTCATTTACACAGCGACGCAGAGCCACGTGACGCAGTGCGGTAACACGTGCGCGTTGTTTTGGTACGTCTCTGTAGCTCAGCTATGGACGTGAGAGGGTAGTGGTATGCGCATGCGCTGTCCGATGGGAAGGCGGCGCAATAATGCGAGGACTAGTGTGCGGGGAGCGGCGCAGGTCCATGACACACTGATCTTCCTTGACATTCCCTGCCTTGCCAACCAGGCGCTGACACTGAGGGGCAACAAAGAACGCGACTGGTGATTCCGACATGTCGCAGACAGCCATGTCAGAAACGTACGGTATGGAGGCGGGGCCTGGGCTGTGGCGTACAACTACAAAGCATAGGACTGGTTCCCGCTGCGGAGCGATAGGTGTAGTCCGCTGATGGTGTCGGGGGTCGTTGGCAGCTGTCTATCTAGGGGCTGCGTTTCCCGCACAGGGGTTGTTGAGGGGAATGTGTGCCCGGAGTCCACAGATACTAGCGCGACGTTTGTGTTTACACCAGGCAGATGACCCTGGCGGCTCTGTCCATGCGGTACCTGAGCCGTTCTGTGCCATCTATTGTAGTTCATATAGATGAGGTCATGTCAGTTTGTGTGAGGCCACTCTTCTTTTCCCACACCATATGGAAACCACAGTGGAACCATTGTAATTCAGGGGCCATTGGCAGGGCCGGATCCATGTTCATGTGGGCCCTTGGGCGATAAATCCCAGTGGGCCCCCTTCTGGCATTTTTTTACATTTACATGTCCCCCTGTGGCTCCCACACGGTATAATGCCCCCCCAGTGGCCCCACACACAGTATAATAACCATTAGTGGCCCTTCACACAGTATAATGACCCCCAGTGGCCCTCCCATTCAGAATAGTGTCTGAGTCTCTGCAGCAGCCTCATTTGACTATCAGAGGGCCTCAAAAAGGGGTACTGCCTAAGTGAATTAACAGCAGCTCCAGCAATGAGTTCTTCCATCTGTATTGATGAAAGTGCTCATAGCAGCTCAGTGGGCCCCGGCAGCTGCCCTACGTTGCTAGCGCCGGGCATGGCCATTGGGATCAGTATTCTGGTGACCCCAGCATTTCCATTGTATACAGAATGTGACCAGAGCCTTCACCTAGAGGACTGTTCACACAAAGGTAAACCATGGATAGTTCTGGGATGTCTCAAAGGGTTTTCTGGTAAGACATTATCCCATTTTCAAAGGGTAGAGCATAACTATTAGGTCGTGGGTATCAAACCACCTTACCAGAATACCATATTAACCTGTTAGCGACTGCCAATACGCCTTTTTATGGCGGTCACTATTAGGCCTGCTGTATCAGCAGAAGAACTGATCTGGGTCGTTTAACTTCTTAGATGCCGAGATTAATAGTGACCATAGCATCTTAGTGGTTTAGAGGGAGATGTCTTCATATGGCAGCCTGGGGCCTAATGCTGTTCTTGCCCATCAGACTGCCAGTCAGTATAGCACTGACAATATAGTACATTGTACTTGGTATAAGCATTAGGACTTGTGCACACAAATGTATTTTTGTCAGTGTCCGTTTTTTTGCGTCCCAAATGGGACTGCAAAAGAATGGAAATGACTCTGTGTGCATTCTGTATTCTGTGTGCATTCTGTATGTCTGCAAGTCCGTCCCACCAAAAAATATAGCGTGTCCTATTCTTGTCTGTTTTGCAGACAAGGACAGGCATTGTTAAACTGGCTTTTTTTTTTTTTTTGCAGATCCGTGTTTTGAGACCACAAAATACATACGGTTTTGTACATTAGCCCCTACAGTGTATTATAGAAGCAATCAGAAGATCACCTTTTAAAGTCCCGTTTGTGGGCTAGTAAATGGTTAAAAAAAAAAGTTAAAGCAGTTGTCTCTGTTCAGCAAATGTCATTTATCATGTAGAGAAAGATAATACAGGCACTTACTAATGTATTGTGATTGACCATGTTGCTTCCTTTGCTGGATGGATTCATTTTTCCACCACATTATACACTGCTCGTTTCCATGGTTACGACCACCCTGCAATTCATCAGTGGCGGCTGTAATTATAACCTATTGAAAAAAGCACTAGCCTATATGCGCTACAGTCCTGGCCACCAGAGAGGCCAGTGCTTTTTTCTATAGTGTGCAAGCAGGACCACCACTGCTGGATTGCTGGATGGTTGTAACCATGGAAACAAGTGTATAATGTGATGGAAAAATGATCAAGCCAGCAAAGGAGGCAATATGGATAATTACAATACATTAGTAAGTGTCTTGTATTAACTTTCTCTACATAACAAATGCCACTGATAAATGACACAACCCCTTTAACACTTTATCAAAAAAAAAAAAAAAGTTTACAATCTGAGGGGCTAATTGCGGTGGATCGCAGAGTGCAGTCATAGAGGCCCAGTATGGTATACGGCCGGCACATGCAGTCTACGTTTCTATTCATTCATTGGTGGCACAGTGGCCACAGGGTCGTTTCCCCCCCCCGATCATTGGTGGCAGTGGCAGTTGTGATCGGAGCCCCGGCAGTGTAATGCTGGGGCTCCGATCGCTTACCATGGCAGCCAGGATGCTACTGATGTCCTGGCTGCTATGGTCAGCTCCCTGCTGCTGTGTGCACAGAGCACAGGGCAGCAGGGAGAGTGTGAAGTCCTATTTACCCTGATATAGATCTATCAGGGTGAATAGGACAAGGGTTCTAGCCCCTAAGGAGGCTAAATAGTTATTAAATAAAAAGTTGAAGGAAAAAAAAAAGTTTAACAACCCCCCCCCCCCTCCAATATAGAAAATATATATTGCGATATATATCGCATATCGCACATGCCTAATATATCGCAATATAAATTTTTGGCCATATCGCCCACCCCTAACAACTCCTTTAAATATTGATGACCTTCCCTCAGGATATCTGACTCTCTGACTTCCTGCATCCCCCGCTGATTAGCTGTTTGAAGGGTCTGCAGTGTGAGGGGCTTTGTACCAATCACATTCAAGTGAATAGAGGCTGGGTTGCAGTAGCCCTGCACGTTGAACAGAGGCAGAAGCAGAGCTCCGCTCAAAGTGCTAGTTTTGGCACCAGAGGCTGTGACCAGCTGATTGTTGGGGTGTGGTGTGTTGGACCCGCAAGATCTGATCTTGATGAGTCATCACTATCTGGAGCCCCTTTCCACCCAGTGCCGTACATGTGCGATGCTGGACGGGTATAAAGATGCCGCCCAGCTCCATAGCCACCTGCTGACACCCGGGTCTAATGTATGCATTCAATGATAATGTCGATCGTGCACACTGAACCCCTAATATGTTGTTGTCAAATGTGACCACACCTGGGAGCTAGAAAAACCAGGGAGCACGCGCTCTTTGGCCTGCAACGCCTCCCCCGCTAGCTGGCGGGGCATTGGTGGAGCCGGATAGTGTTTGCGACAGCCTCGGTCCTCCTGATTGATCTGAGGCCTGCCTGTGGCATGGCTCCATAGGAACATAGAGTAATCCTCATAATGCATTGGGGTCTATGAGAGAAGCAATCTGATGATTGTTCAATTTGTTTGTCCATTGTTAAAAACACGCCTCCTCCCCTTAGATTGACAGCTCTATGCTTCATGTCTAGTGCTGATTTCTCGTGCCTGCTCACTGGTTCGCTAGCACGGTGTGCGTGTGACATGTCCTCTGCTGCTTGCCAAGAAGCGAAGATGTTTATTGCGCATGTACCGTTGACTTCACTGAACCCAAAATTGGAGGTGACTGCAAATGAAGCAGATGGTGGCACCGATTCCGAATTCAGTGAAGTCAACATGAAGCAGCAGAAGATGTGTTGCATACACGCCGTGCTAGCAAACCAGTGTGCAGACGCAAGAAATCAGACACCTACATTGTTAAAAAAATAAAATAAAATGGGAGGGTGGGGGGACTGCATTTTTTTTTTTTTTAACAATGGAGGTGTCTGTATTGCACACCAGGGCCTTGTGCTGTGGAAACAGCATAGGCCCGCCTCCTGATGCTCCAGTGCCTCATTTGCATAAAACAAAAAATTTCTTCAAAAGGTCTGCACCTACACAAAAAAGACAAGTATCGTTTTACTCAGCCAGATCCTCTACCCGGCTATACGTCTGGTTTAATAGGGTTTATTGTTTAAATTGTGATTACGCGCACTTCTAACTATCCAACGGCGATAGTGGCGTGGACTGAGGGGGACGAACGTGCCAAAGACGGGATGCCGACATGCTGCGATGCCATATTTTCACTACTTTTTGGAGTGCGGTAAAGGGACTATATTTGGGGAAGCTTTAATCCTGCTGGAGCCTGCAGCCACACATTACCCTATTTGATTGGTGCTGCTGTGGTTTTTTTCTTTTTTTGTGTATATCTATCTATCTATCTATCTATTTAAGTTAATATATACATTGTTGTCTGTCTGCTATTGAGAAGGTAGGTAGATGGATAACTGCTGTTCTACACCATAGGGGGACACTTACAGTATACAGCTGTCTCTGTATAGTGTAAAACAGCTGTTACGTGTCTCCCTGTCTTCTCACTACATCACTTCCGGCATATAGGCCTACACAGGAACATTACAGAGATAGGAGCCAGCCAGGCGGACCCCAATGACTATAAATACGTTGGGATTCGGCCAGACAAAAACTGTCGTTTGCAGCGGTACATAGGCTATGTGACTCAAGTTGCTCTTCATCCTGGCCATTAAGTCCATCAGCAAGCTTCAGGCCCGCTCTGGCTTTTCTCTTTACACTGTGATTTTGCAACACAGCGTATTTGTGAAAACATTACTGTCTTGTTCACCTAACACTGACTCTGATTTTGATATAAAACAGAAAATTACTTTTTCTTTCTGTGATAACCCATTGTTAATGTGGCTTGTGTCTGTTGGGACTCTTTTCCCCTCCTTCCTTTTTTTGGGCCCACTCTATGAGAGCACTTTCCACTTCCTGTTCCAAAAGAGCTGAGGCCTCCTTCAATCAGATCTATAGGACATCTATATGGAGTTCCAATCAGACTTTTCTTAAACATTACCAGTTAAAGGGTTTGTCCAGGTTTCGAGCTGAACACGGACATATCCCCATTTTTTCCCCTCCGACCCCTCTGACATGCGCATTGGAGCATTTCAGGGCTTTTTTGTTTACATTTTTACACTGCTAGGCTGAGGCTTTCGCCTAGCAGTGTTGCCAGTGACGTCACCGGCACTAATGGGCGGGCTTTAGCCGTTTTACAGATGGAAGCCTCCACCTTGTTTTCCCCATGGAGAGCCCGGTACTTCACCGGATCTCCAAAAAATACCTTTGCCCTGCTTCAGCAAGGGGCAAAAGAGAGCATCTGAGCATAAAATGCTCCGATGCTCATATCAGGGGGGCTGCCTGGGTGAAAATGGGGATATGTCCGGGTTCAGCTCTAAACCTGGACAAACCCTTTAACCGGTAATGTTTAAGAAAAGTCTGATTGTTTTTTTTCATGTGTCTAACTTAGCGTTTGGACGCAAAGTTTTACAGGTAGTTGTCCCTTTTTGCTTATTTCTCCAATGGTGTCATTATGGGTGTAGGGGTTAAAGTTCACTGTTACTGCCAATCTCTTTTTCCAGAATCCATAATGGCACCTCATCATATCCTCTTGTTTTATTGAGTTTTTTTTTTTTTTTTTTTGTGCATCACACAAAAGTCTAGCAAAACTTGTGTGGAGAAGCATGTTCCACTTTTATTTTGCAGATTTCCTGTCTAGCTCAGGGATGGCCACTAGGGGTGCTTTTATGGGTTCTGAAACAAGACAATAGCTGATCTCAGGGAGACCAGCTACAGAAAACACCATGGAGCCTCATTTAAGAGTCTCAACACAGAAATCTAAAGTCCAAAGCTCCCTGGGAAACAGTAATATGCTAAATAAATGTGGAGCCCCAGTTATGGGTCTTCAACACAATGAAAGCCAGATATATCTCAAAGGAAAGAAAACCGAGCAAAGGGGTGTCTCTATTACAGAGATCACCAAACCCACCATATTAAGTGGCCCCTATGTCAAGATCCCACTTTTTTACAAGCTTTAAGGATGTGACGGGGAAAACTTAAGCCAGTTATCGCAGAATGAAGAGAAAAACGGTCCAGCTTCACTGGAAAACTTGAGGCTTTATTGAATCCCGTGCAGATAAAAACCAACGTACAGCAATGCAAGAAATTGACTGGTTTTGGATCACTATAGGTGCGGATCCTTATGACTAATGACTTTTTCTCTTCATTCTGGGACTTGTTGTGTGCCAAGGTTCAGGGCGAGGTCCGGGCTCCTGGTTTCCTGTGGACAAGCGCGACATTCTCCAGTGTTGTTTCTAAGCCAGTTATCCATCCACAGACGGCTGTTTCGGGGTGTTGCCCCTCATCAGTGTGGAGTAGGATTCTGGCTAACCAGGAGCAATGCCTTGGAGACCATCCAAACAAAACAATAGCTGATCTCAGGGAGACCAGCTACAGAAAACACAGTGGAGCCTCAGTTAAGAGTCTCAACACAGCAATCCAAAGTGGGTTCTGGTAAGAGTAATCCATCTTTTCCTTGAAATCTTTTCAGTAATTATGATCCCATTAATTGGAATCTGTCACCTCTGAAATCAAATTGCATGCCACCATCTAGGTCGGTGGTGGCAAACCTAACACTCAGATCCCTCTCTGTGGGCACCCACGCCTTCGAAAATGTCTAAGGTGTACCAATATAGACTTTTCCTACCATTCATCAGCATAGGGCGCACTATGAAGAGCACGGGCAATGCATTGAATGTAGGCAGACTTATAGCTAAATGATAAAGTACATGGAAGATCAGGGCTGTGGAGTCGGTAGATAAATTTTCCGACTCCTCTGTATTTAATATGCAAATACCTAGCTGTTCCACCAAGTTCTTCTAATCTCCTCTAGCACAGAGAGGTAGTTGAGCAGAAGCTGCTGCCTTCTCCTTTGTGTGCTGATCTTCTGCTGAAGATAGAGCAGTGGGAGGATCCAGGAAGGGGCAGGGGAAGGGGCATTTATTTTAAAACATGATTTTCCTAGTAGAATCCCATAGTCATGTTTAAAATTTAAGCTAACAATCTGAGTTTACATGTTTTATAGCCTTAGCTGAATGATAGCAGTTTTTCAAATGGTTTACAGCTTCAGTCTTGAACTATTGACTATCCATTCCCTTCACTTATACAAGTGTCTCCAGTCCTTAATCAGTTATCAGTGAGAGGCTAGGATAACCATGGGTTCCCTGTAACAGCAGACCACAAGACAATGGAAAGTGTAAGTATTGCCGCTCCTTAAAGGGACACTGACAGGCTGATTTTCCAGCTAAAGATATATATATATATACTGGTATTCATCAGAGAATTAGGAATAAAACTATACTAATGTTACCCCCAGTTAAGCTGTACTTGTGTTTAAAAAACATTTTAATCTGTATGCAAATTCACTATCTTTGTGCCCAATGGGGCAGCGTCTCCTGCGGCTTTGTGCCCAGCCGCGCCCGAAGTACAGCTTCCCAGCGCTGTTGCCCTCGTTATTATTCACTGCACTGGCCTTTTTTTTTCAGGCTAGCCGAACGCTGAATTCCTGCGCAGGCGCACGTGTAGAGTGCTGGCAGCAGCCTCGTCTGGCTTTGCTGAGGCTGTGCCAGCTTTCTTTCTTCCTCCTCGCTACCTAGTCCTGTCTAGTGCTGCCAGTACTCTACATGTGCGCCTGCCCCCTTGGGCACAAAGGTAGAGAATTTGCATATTGATTAAAACGTTTTTAAACACAAGTAAACCTCAACTGGGGGTAACAGTCGTCTAGTTGTATTCCTAATCCTCTGATGTATACCAGCAGATATATCTTTAGCCGGTAAATCAGCCTGTCAGTGTCCCTTTAACTGCATAGTAAAGCATATGAAAAGCATGCTTCTTCACGGTCACTTAACGTCTTTGTTTAGCGGTAACGTGACGCACTGCATGCATTGGCCTTTATTCTTACAGTAGAGAAGTAATTAATTATAACTTTATCTGAATTGGGACATTTAAACTTGCTTTTTTTTTATTCCAATTTTTTTTTATTCCAATTTAAATCTAGTAGGAGTCGGAGTCGGTCCATTTTTTGCAGACTCCGACTCCAGGTACCCAAAATTGCCTCCGACTCCTCGACTCCGACTCCACAGCCCTGTGGAAGATATACTATACTGGACTGGATTCCGGTTACATTGCCATGTTGGCACTTTACGATAAATAAGTGGGTTTTGGGTTGCAGTCTGGGCACTCAGTCTGTAAAAGGTTCGTCATCCACTGATCTAGGTTATATGCCCAAAACCTAATCTATACCTTTCTTGTGAAAATCCTATCCTGTAATCCTGAAAAATGCTGCTGCTTGTATATTTATGTAAGTAAGCTTTTCAGTGCACCATCACTCCTCCACTATGCCTCTGTCACGACCGGTTGTTTGGGTCGTGACTCTGTGTCGCATGCAGTTGCCAAGGGCGTGGTTTGCAGCATGTGAGTGCTATTCTGTTGTAGCCTCACGTGCGGTTGCCGCTGGCAACATGATAGGTTCAGCATGCGTGTTTGTTTTCCCGTTTGTGTGCACTTTCCCTGGGTGCGGTGTGCATAGGGTTAATGTGTGTGCACTGGGTTTGGTGGGTGTGACCTCAGGCCTCTTTATATGTTGGTGTATTGGAGCCTGAGGTCAGTTTGTTTGTCTCCAGCCATGGTGTGTGCATGTGCTGGAGGTTGCTGGTTGTTTCCCCTGTTTTGTCTGTGTGAGCCACCCTTATTTGTTATATTGTTTATGGTTATTGTTTCCCCTCCAGTGTGCATCTGTTTGTCCTTCCCCCACCTGGTTTGCGTGGAGGTATGTGTGTGCTCCGCAAGGGGCTTGCTTACCCGGTGTGCTCTGTGTGGGCTCAGTGTTTCAGTGTTTGCTCTGCAAGGGGCTTGCTTACCCGGAGGGGTATAGCTTAACCAGATGGTGTGCTGTCCTGCCAGGATCTCCCCCATGCATCTGGTGTCCGCATGGGGGTCCAGGAGGTCCTGATGCTGGTTCGGCTTCTCCAGTGCGGCAGGTAAGTGTGGGCTTTGTGGATTTGGTTTGCTCTGTTACTTACCTGTCGTGCGGGCCTACACTGTCTGGTTCCCGGCTGCTGTGGGGCCTCTGGAGACGCCTGCTCATCCGTTGTCCTGGATGAGCGGGTGGTCTCTGCCCTCTCACCATCCTAGGGCGATACAGGGACGCCAGGGCTCTTAGGTTCCAGTAGTATGGGCCCTCCTACCTTCTGGGTTGGCTCATACTGTTAGGAGACCAGGGTGAGTTTAGGGGAAGCTTCAGGAGGTGACCTGCTCCCTATTCCCTGCTTTCTGGCGTAGCAGCCGTGGACACTGCACAGTGAGGGGTGTCCCCCACTCCCCACCGTGACAGCCCCCAAGTGCCTCCCCATCTTGTTTGAGTGACAATCCCTTAGTGGCATGAAAATAAAAAGAATTTCACATGAAAAGCTTCAGGACACCTACATTACATGGCAGCATGCTTACTTTATGAAGGTGCCAGGCTCTGGATTATATTCTGGAGTTGTAATTTACAGGATGAGTAAACTGACCTGAAAGTCGACCTAATACTTATCTCAGTGGCATAAATGAGCTCAGATCCGTTTTATCCATTGAAATGACACTTAGTATCTGAGCCATACAATTTTAAGTTTTGCATAATATGATTTATTTATTATTTATAACGGGAAAGTGAAAAATATCAATATGGTGAAAGACAGCTGGAGAGCATTTGTCTTCTCAGCGCTGGCTCTAGGGACTGTCTGACATATCATAAGTCAATGAAAGGCACCCAAATTTTCGCATTTTATTCAGATGTCGGCATTGATGAAGTCATTTAGCCATCATCTCTTTTAAAAAATGTATTCGGTTTTGTCATATACATATTTCTGGTAGGTAACATATGCCATCAGTTATGTTCTACTTGATATAAGTTGACAAAAAACAAAATTAATAAAGAAAAAGAATAACAGGCCAGGTCTTGGAGAGGAACAAGAAAAACCAAGCACACGTAGTAAGAAAGTCAGCAGTGTATAATACGCTGTTGTGGTGCTTGGTTATTACCACTATATGTAATGATAACCACGGTACGGGCTCAAAAAAGCTATAAACGACCTACACAAAGAAAACGAGCCCAGTAAGTACCCACTGAATATAGTAAATCTTTGTTGTAATATATAATAAATTAAAAAAGTTATTAAAACCCCCGGAAGAAGGTACGCTGAAACGCGTGTCGGGGTACCCCCATCCCGAACTACACGCACCTATTGGTGAGTTAAGAATATTTCTACTTTTTGTTATCTGAGACTGGACACAAGTATTTCAGTCATTATTTGCTGTATAATCCCCATTTATTATGTGTGGGTCATGGATGGCATTTTTTCTGTCACCTCTCCTTATATTCTGTTATTCTTGTATACTACAGTAAATATTTACTATATTCAGTGGGTACTTTGTGGGCTCGTTGGTCTGTGAGGGAAGAGTAGCAGGGGTGAAGCATGTGTACTGTAAGTAGTCTAGAAAACTTGCATTTATCAAGAATTGCACTCTTCGGCTCAAAGGTTCGAGGACAGCTTTTACAAAAGGTAACCAGAGTTGCTGGATGGTTTTGCCCTTGGGGTAGGAACAAAGCTCTAGATGTGAAAGTTTCTGAATTGTAGCATTTCATTTTTTTTTTTTTTTTTACTCAAAGTGGGTTGTCACCTAGTGATGTTGGCCTGCTTGTTGCTATAATTGCACCCGGCATATAAAAAAGTGACCTAAGTTTTTTTTGTGTTATAATTTTCAATACATAAAATATCCATTTCTTAATCCATTTCATATAACTTCAGTAATAACACCCCCCCCCCCCCCCCATGAGCAAATGTCCAACAAAAAGAGATTCCCTTCATTCTCTTAACCATTTATCACGTGTGATGGATTTCTGTCACATTAAACTTTTTTTCCCAACATTGTATTTTAAACAATTCTATTCTTTAGCATTTATATTCCAAAGTGTTACGCCATCATAGTTCTAGATGATGGCGTAACACTTTTCCCCACACTTTTAATTTTTTTTAATAGTTAATTGTTATAAGCTCAGTTCAAAGAACCTTTTGGTAATTTTTTTGTGCAAATGAAATTTCCAGTGTCACATTGAGTCGGTCTATATAGCCGTTTCCTGCAGGGGTCCCCCTCTGACATCCATGTGCTCAGTTAGGGGCCAGAATGGACATTCTCTTTATTTCACTATACATTTGCACTGTATACTTGAGGTGTAATGAATGAACATGGGGTGCACATGTATTTTTGGTCATAATTGCCAATGAAGGGAAAGTGTTAAAACTTAAGAGAACATCCATGAACAGTAATCTTGTTTATTTTTTCCAGGATAAAAAACTGAGGCAGGAACTATTCCCAGGAATGTCGTAAACGTAGATGGAATGTCTAAACATTTACCAGTTTATCATAGTGTTGTATATTAGGCTGCGCCCCATTTTGTAAACCTAGATGCACTGAAAATGCGCCAAATTTTGGAACAATTTATGCTAAAATTGGCATTCACTCACATTAGTAAATGTGGGTCTGTGTATCATAGGCTACAGGACTATAGCCGAGACATTCGCTGTTAACCCCTTAAGGACGCATGACGTACCGGTACGTCATGGTTTCCGAGTCCTTAACAACTACAGGACCGCCTAACGCACGGATGCGTTCGGCGGGCGGTCCTGCAGTTCTGATCTGACGCATCGGCGCGTCATCTCGCGAGACGCGAGATTTCCTGTGAACGCGCGTCTCAGGAGTTTAACTACAGCCTGCCAGCGATAATCAATCGCTGGCAGGCTGTAGATGCGAATTAAATCGCATCAAAGAGGTATATCAGACGCTGTTTTGTTAACAGCGTCTGATATACCTGCTACCTGGTCCTCTGGTGGTTTACTGGGATCGACCACCAGAGGACCAGGTAGCTATGTAAAGTTGCACCAAACACTACACTAACCCCCCCCCCCCCACTCACCCCCCCTCACTTATTCACCCCTTGATCACCCCATCTAGATTTCCTGATCACCCCCCTGTCACTGATCACACCCCTTGTAAGGCTCCATTCAGACGTCCATGTGTGTTTTGCGGATCCGTGGATTCACGGATCCGCGGATCTGATCCATGGATCCGCAGATCCTCAAAACACGGACACCGGCAATGTCCTTTCCGCATTTTGCAGATCCGCACATTGCCAGAACTATATAGAAAATGCTTTTTCTTGTCCGCAATTGCGGACAAGAATAGGACATGTTCTATATTTTTGCGGAACGGAAGTGCAGACCCGGAAGCGCGGATCCGTAATTCCGGATCCAAGCGGGACAAAGTCTGTCCCCATAGAAATGAATGGGTCCGCAATTCCGTTCTGCAAACAGAATTGCGGACGTGTGAATAGGGCATAAGGGTCCCTTATCACCGCCAGTTAGTTAGCTACTTGTTAGGTAGTTAGCGCCCAGCCCACCGCACCGCAGTCACTGATTTTGGCAGAGATTTTTTCATCCACATTGATCGATGCGAATGAAGAAATCTGTGCCATTCATTTATTTTATTTTTTCAGCCCAGAGGCTGAACGGAAAAAAAAAAATCTCATTACCCGTATGCTCAATATAAGGAGAATAGCAGAAACTCCTAATGCTGGCCATACGTGTAATGATTGCGGAGACCCTCAAATGCCAGGGCAGTACAAACACCTCACATGTGACCCCATTTTAGAAAGAAGACACCCCAAGGTATTCCGTGAGGGGTATGGTGAGTTCATGTAAAATTTTATTTTTTGTCACAAGTTAGTGGAATATAAGACTTTGTAAAAAAATATATATATATATATCAATTTCCGCTAACTTGTGCCAAAATTTTTTTTTTTCTGTGAGCACGCCATGCCCCTCACGGAATACCTTGGGGTGTCTTCTTTCCAAAATGGTGTCACTTGTGGGGTATTTATACTGCCCTGGCATTTTAGGGGTCCTAAAGCGTGAGAATCCAAATGCGTAAAAATGCCCTGTGAAATCCTAAAGGTACTCATTGGAATTAGGGCCCCTTTGCGCATCTTGGCTGCAAAAAAGTGTCACACATGTGGTATCACAGTACTCAAGAGAAGTAGGCCAATGTGTTTTGGGGTGTATTTTTATATATACCCATACTTTGTGTGAGAAATATCGCTGTAAACGACAACTTTTTACATTTTTTTTATTCAAAGTTGTCAATTTACAGAGATATTTCTCTCACCCAGCATGGGTATATGTAAAATACACCCCAAACAGCATTACTTCTCCTGAGTATGGCGATACACATGTGTAACACTTTGCAGCCAAGATGCAAGGCTCCAATGAGTACCCTTAGAGGGCATTTACGCATTTTCTCTCACGCTTAGGGCTATAAATGCCAGGGCAGTATAAATACCTCACAAGTAACCCCATTTTGGAAAGAAGACACCCCAAGGTATTCGCTGAGGGGTATAGTGAGTCCATGAAAAATTAAACTTTTAGTCAAAAGTTGGCGGAAAGGGAGACTTTGTGAGAAAAAAACAATACAAAATCAATTTCCGCTAACTTGTGCCAAAAAAAAATCTTCTATGAACTCGCCATGCCCCTCATGGAATACCTTGGGGTGTCTTCTTTCCAAAATGGGGTCACTTGTGGGGTATTTATACTGCCCTGGCATTTTAGGGGCCCTAAAGCGTGAGAAGAAAAATGCGTAAAAATGCCCTCCTAAAAGGTACTCATTGGAATTTGGGCCCCTTTGCGCATCTTGGCTGCAAAAAAATGTCACACATGTGGTATCGCCGTACTCAGGAGAAGTATGGTAATGTGTTTTAGGGTGTATTTTTACATATAGTTACAACCTACAAAAAATCCCTCAAGCTAACTATCAAAAAATATTAAGCAAGGAATATAATGATACTACTGCCCAAAAATGGTTAAACCCTTGCAGGAAAAGAATCACACAATAATATAGAAAATATCACTCAATTTTATTATTAAATATGACACATAACACAAGGGATAAGCGTATCACTGAAGTGCCTGACACAGCAGGCCACAACCCAGAGACAAATGCCCCCACAAAACACGGACCATTGACATATGATGTATACTAACATGAATGTCCACAGTAAAACTAAATCGGAATGTTGCGGCAAAATAATAGTATCACCCCCATATGGGTGCATACACATACATGTCCAACCTACTGGTCGGGTAACATATCCCCATCAAGGAGAACCCAATAATAGTCATGCCTCAAATAGTAAACATACTGGACAAAAGAAAAAGCTATTATATATTACCCATTGTCTGATCCGGGAGATGTGCGGACACCTGAGACACCTCGACGCGCGTTTCACCCCATGGGCTTCGTCAGGAGGGTATTCAAGTGATCTAAACATCTATTTTAAATGTCCTGGGCACACCTGTAGCCTAATTAATCCGCGCATCGCCGCCTTGATTAGTGTGGTCACCATCGCGCCCGCGCATCCCCCGCCGCCATGCGCCGGACCCAGCCGCGCAGCAATATGACGTGGCCAGCGTCACTGCTGCGTGTATAGACTGAGCCAGCGCCCCGCTGTCATGACGACCGGGTAAACTGAGAGCGTCACCATGTGGATGTGCAGACAGTTCAATTCAGAAAATCAAATATATCATACAAGGTGTGCGTATACCGGACAATAAGAGAGCTGTAAAGTCTATATAGTTGAACCAAATCAGCGTAAAAAGTATGCAGATTATAAAGTGACATTTATATATATGTAAGGAGGAAACCCTCGGTAAATATGTGCGAATCATCAAGAATTTTTTTTTTGTGTTTACCCCAAACGTGTAACAAAACAATATACTACAAGTCCTGTGCAAAATTTAGATGGTCACATAAACTGGACCAATATGTGAAAATAGAAAAATGAAATGAAGAGAGAAAAAAGAAAAAAAAGAAGGTTCTTCTGTGCAGATGTCCCCATCCCTGGAACAGCTCCAGCACCGTTGTCCATATTTCCGGTATCCACCCAGGACAGACAGAACAGCACTAAAACTAAATCAGAATAAAAATTAGCATAACACACATAGATCACAATTAAAAAAACGCTTCATAAGAAAGGTCTGAAACTCACTGCTTCATTTAACCCATTAGGGATCTCACTTTTAAGCAACACCATCCATTTTGTTTCCCTTTTGTAGGAGAAGCTTCTTAATGTTCCCTCCAATTATAAACTTGTCAATCTCCATCACCTTGAGACCTCTAGGGTCTGATGTATGCCTTTCCTTAAAGTGTAGGGCAATTGGTTGCTGTTTCTTGAGTTCCTCATCCCTCATGGTACTTGTCAGACGAATCTTACTGGTGTGCTCCAAAATCCTCACCCTAAGTTCCCGTGTAGTCATACCCACATACAGCAAACCGCAGGGACATTCAGCAAGATAAATCACCCCTGCGGTTCTGCACGTGATGTGGTGTGTGACCCGGTAACATCGGGAGCCACTAGAGTCATGGAACTCTCCACCTCTATTCATAAATTTACATGCCTGACAATTCCCACAAGGGAAGGAACCCCATTTGGGGCCACGTAAACCAAAAAGACCACCAGAAGGTGGGGGGACATAATGACTCCGTGTGAGGATATCCCTCAAACTTTTAGCTCGTTTCCAAGAGATCAAGGGATAATCAGATAGTGACCATTTCAGGTCACCATCTGATAAAAGTATAGGCCAATGTTTGGTCATAATGGCCCTAATAGTTCTCCATTGTGCATTAAAAGGTGTTATAAATCTACACTGGATATCCTCCTGTCTAGTATTCTGTTTCACCAGAAGGGTATCCCTGGGAGATGATTTGGCCCGCAGGTAACCCTTCTTGATGACCTGATGTCCATAGCCCCTTGTTAGAAACCTGTCCTTAAGGTTCCTGGACTGGATCTCAAAAGTTTGGTCACTGGAGCAGATCCGGCGCAGGCGCAGAAATTGGCTAGTGGGAATTGCTCGACTGGTTTGAGGATAATGAGACGACTCTGCATGAAGCAAAGAATTTGTCGTTGTTGACTTCCTGAAGAGGTCCGTGGAGACCGTGCCGTCAACCTCACGTTGGAGAACAACAATCAAGAAAATCAATATGATCACGACTATATTTCCAGGTCAATCTGATGTTCCGATCATTGGCGTTGAGCTGTTGGAGGAAGAGGCAAAGTGTCTGCTCAGACCCCTGCCAAACAAACAATATATCGTCGATATACCGCGACCACGAGACCACCGAGGTATAAAGATCCAAATGTTGAACAACCTCCCTCTCCCACAGCCCCAGAAAGAGATTGGCGTATGAGGGCGCACAAGTCGCCCCCATCGCCGTTCCCTGGAGCTGTAGGAAGAGGCGGTCCCTAAACAAAAAATAATTGTGTTTTAAAATAAAATCTAATAATAAGATAACAAAATTTCTGACCGGGAAAGAGCAGGTCGGAGTACCTCGGGAATTGGAGGGGCCTGGATCGTCCCTGGCCAACTTTTTTCCAGGTGTGGTCCCCCATACTGGAAAGAAGGGACGAACCCAAAAAAGATGCAGAGTGTGTCACAGGAGGGGGATACGGGAGGACACCACCACTCAGTGTGACACTTGCCCCGATCATCCGGGCCTCTGCGTTATCAAATGCTTCAGGGAGTATCACACTTCCATGGAGTACTAAATTTTTATAATTCCCGACAGTCCCCTAGAGAACATAAAAAACTATGGCTCTCAGACTTTGGAGACACGGGAACAAATTTTTTTAACAAAAATATTAGTTTTAGTGCAGGCATCCTCAAACTGCGTCCCTCCAGATGTTGTAAAACTACAACTCCCAGCATGCCCAGACAACCTACAGTGGGAATTGTATTTTTACAACATCTGGAGGGCCGCAGTTTGAGGATGCCTGCTTAGTGTCTCCAAAGTATGAGAGCCATACATATTGGGCATCGCCGCGTACGTAAAAAACTTGTTTATAAATATACCCCATAAACTAGCCCCTTGATAAATGCCATCCAAAAAATCTAATAAAAACTATGTAAAAAAAGCCATTTTTATTTTCACCTTGGATCCCAAAAAGTGTTATAGCGAGCGATCAAAAAGTCATATGCACCCCCAAATAGTGCCAATAAAACCGCCATCTCATCCCGCAAAAAATGAGCCCCAGGATATTGAAATGCTAAAATTAATTTGTGTTCCTCAACTGATAATATAGTGTAAAATCTAAACAAATGATATAAAGTAAACATATTAGGTATCTCCACGTCCGTAACAATCTGCTCTATAAAAATAACATTTAACCCAACCCCCCCTGATGAACAGCGTAAAAAAAAAAAAAACTTGTAAAAACCATATTTTTGGCAAAATTTCCATTTCAATCCATTTTGTCTGGTAATAAAGCAAGGGTTAACATCCAAACAAAACTAAAACTGTATTGCCCCGATTCTGTAGTTTGCAAAAACTCCCCATATGTGGTCGTAAATGGCTATATAGCCACAAGGCAGGGCATAGAACGAAGGGAACGCCATATGGTTTCTTGAAGGCAGATTTTGATGGATTGGTTTATTTACACCATGTCCCATTAGAAGCCCCCCCCCTGATGTAGCCTAGACTAGAAACTCCAAAAAAGTGACCCCATCTAAGAAACTACACCCCTCAGGGTATTCAAAAAATACTTTACAAACTGTATTAACCCTTTAGGTGTTCCACAAAACTTAATGGCGAATGTAGAAACAATCTTAAAATTAAAATTTTTGGTTATCTTGCCTCAAAAAAGTGTAATATAGAGCAACCAAAAATCATATTTATCCTAAAATAGTACCAAAGCAACAACCACCATATCCCGTAGTTTCCTAGATGGGGTAACTTTTATGGAGTTTCTACTCAAGGGGTGCAGCAGGGGGCTTGAAAGGGTACATGGTGTAAATAAACCAGTCCTGCAAAATCTGCCTTCCAAAAACCATATGGCGTTCCCCTTCTTCTATGTCCTGCCGTTTAGCCAAATAGTAGTTTAGGACCACATATGGGGTGTTTCTGCAAAGTACAGAATCAGGGCAACCCATAATGAATCTTGTTTGTCAGTTAGCCCATTTTGTCCAGTAATAAAGTAAGGGTTAAAATGGAAAATGTTCCAAAAAATCGAAATTCCGAAATTTTCTCCATCTGCCATTAACTCTAGTGGAACACCTAAAGGGTTAACAAAGTTTGTAAACCCAGTTTTGAATACCTTGAGGGGTGTACTTTCTTAGACGGAGTCACTTTTTGGGAATTTCTATTCTAGGGGTGCAACAGGGGGCTTGAAATGGGACATGGTATAAACAAAACCAGTCCCGCAAAATCTGCCTTACAAAACCCATATGGCGTTCCCCTCCTTCTATGTCCTACCGTTTGGCCAAACAGTAGTTTAGGACCACATATGCGGTGTTTCTGCAAACTACAGAATCAGGGCAACCCATATTGAGTCTTGTTTGGCAGTTACCCCTTACTTTATTACTTGAAAAACTGGATTAAAATGGAAAATTTTCCCAAAAATTTAAATTCTAAAATTTTATGTCCATTTACCATTAACTCTAGTGGAACACCTAAATGGTTAACAAAGTTTTTAAAATCAGTTTTGAATACCTTGAGGGGTGTAGTTTCTAGAATGGGGTCATTTTTGGGTGGTTTCTATTATGTAAGCCTCACAAAGTGACTTCAGACCTGGACTGGTCCCTAAAAAGTGGGATTTGGAAAATTTCTGAAAAATTTCAAAATTTGCTTCCAAACTTCTAAGCTATGTAACATCCCCAAAAAGTAAAATGGCATTCCCAATATGCTCCAAAAATGAAGTAGACATATGAGGAATGTGAAGTAATAACTATTTAGTATATTTTATATAGTAGAGAAAATGAAACTTTGAAATTTGGTAATTTTTTCTAATTTTTGGTAAAAATTGTATTTTTTTATGCAAAAAAATTAACTTTTTTGACCCAATTTTAGCAGTGTCATGAAGTACAATATGTGACGAAAAAACAATCTTAGAACGGCCTGGGTAAGTAAAGGCGTTTTAAAGTTATTTACACATAAAGTGACACTGGTCAGATTTTCAAAAAATGGCCAAGTCCTAAGGGTGAAATAGGGCTGAGTCCTTAAGGGGTTAAGGACGGCCCTATTTCACCTTAAGGACCCGGCCATTTTTTGCAAATCTGACCAGTGTCACTTTATGTGGTGATAAGTTTAAAACACTTTTTACTTATCCAGGCCATTCTGAGATTGTTTTTTCGTCACATATTCTACTTCATGACAGTGGTAAAATGAAGTCGAAAAATTTCATTTTTAATTTTAAAAAAAATACCAAATGTACCAAAAAGTTTCATTTTCTCTACTTCTATAATACATAGTAATACCGCCCAAAAGAGTTATTGATTTACATTCCCCATGTGTCTACTTCATGTATGTCTAGTTCAGCAAGGAAGCCACGGAGGGTCCTGATCTAGGGTCTGGGAGAAGATGTCAGGCCTTGAAGTGCAGCAAAGAGAGGTTGATGCTTCAGCACCATTAACTGCAAGTCCCCATATGGGGAATATTGGCAGCCTATGTGTACTGATGTACTCTATGTGCGTTCTCAGGGCAGATTGAGTAGCCTTAGGAATGTAGGGTACATCAATGTTATGCACTATGAATTTATATACATACATTATATGGTGATATTGTTCCTCTCTTACCAATAGGTGTCTGAGAATGCTCAGAAAAAGCCCAAAAAGAGTATCAAATGCAGTTCATGCTATAAGAAACTACCTGATCAGTGTCTGTGAAGGTTCTCATTTATCCAGGTCATGGTATATCTGTAAAGAATAAATCAAGGCAACTGGACTTTCTGTAGATTTCTTGAAAACGTTTCACTCGTTCTTCCAACAAGCTTTCTCAATTCTGAGTGCGTTGTACAAGAATTCTCTGGGAATAAATATGTAACTGAATCAACATCTGGTAATTGGGTCATTATACCCAGCATGGGGTCAAAGGTGTTGATTCCATAGTCCTAATTGGAGTCAGTAGGTGATAATGACCTCCCCGAAAAAGGTGTCAATACAGCATTGTAAGTGACTCCAATTAGGACTATGGAATCAACACCTTTGACCCCATGCTGGGTATAATGACCTAATTACCAGATGTTGATTCAGTTACATACTTATTCCCAGAGAATTCTTGTACAAGTCACTCAGAATTGAGAAAGCTTGTTGGAAGAACGAGTGAAATGTTTTCAAAAAATCTACAGCAAGTCCAGTTGCCTTGATTTATTCTTTACAGATATACCTGATCAGTATACAAAAAATGTATGCAAAGAATGCATTTCGGGCATTGTAAGAGAGGAACAACCATCTATGATGGACAAATTAAGGACCATAATCCGTGATGAAGTTAAATCTTCCCTATCTTCTTTAAGAGAAATTATCCCTTGTCCACAATCCCTTAAGACATAAATTGATGGCTCATTCCTCCTCTGATTTCTATGGTCTGATGGATGAGGCTGCTTCCTTTAAGCAGTGGGACGATGATGATCTCCTTTCCGGAGGAGAGATAGTCGAGGATTAAAAAAAAAAAACTTACTATTTCTCTGTAGCCTCTTGGGAAGCGGCGATGTTTAGTCTAAAAACCAACATAGCGGCAACCTCTGTAGCCAGATCTATGTATTTGTGGCTCAATGAGCTAGAGAATCATTTAAAAAATAAAACCCCAAGGGAAGAAATAATTTGATTTGATACCCTTACTAAAATCGGCCACAGCTTTTTTAGCGGACACTTCTGCGGAAACAGTAAGGTTCTCTGCCAAGGATGCAGCCCTATCAAATACAGCCAGGAAGGCGTTATGGATGAAATCATGGTCGGGAGATAAAGCATCTAAAATGAAGCTGTGTTCCATTGCTTTTTCTGGAGAATATGTCTTTGGCCTGGTTCTGGACAAGATCTTTAAAAAAGCAATAGATAAGAAAAAGGGTTTTCCTTTCGCCCCTATGGTGGTCAGGAAAGATCAAACAGGGGAAAAGGAAAAAGGTCGGTGGAGGCACAAAGGAGGCAGAGGAAGAGGATTTCTCCTCAACCTCCAGAACAAGTCTAGCGATAAACAATGACTCCAGGATTGGGGGAAGACTGAGGCCCCTTTCACACGGGTGTCATGTTTGATGGCCGGATAAGAGGCGAGTGCAAAGCATTTTAATGTGTTTTGCACGCGCGTGGGAAAAATCGACATGTTTGGTACCCAGACCCGAACCCGGACTTCATCACTGAAGTCCGGTTTCGGGTTGAGTATTCTGTAGATTTTATTATTTTTCCTTATAACATGGTTATAAGGGAAAATAATAGCATTCTCAATACAGAATGCTTAGTAAAATGTGGATGGAGGGGTTAAAAATTAAAAAATTAACTCTCCATATCCACTTGATCGCGTAGTTGCCGATTTCTCCTCTCTTCTTCATTCATTAGCTGTCGGCTAAAGGACCTGTGATGAGGTCACTGAGCTCATCACATGGTCCATCACCATGGTGATGTACCATGTGATTGGACCATGTGATGTGACGTCATCACAGGTCCTTTAGCTGGTAACTAATGCTTGAAGAAGAGATCGGCAACTACGCGATCAAGTGGATAAGGGGAGTTAATTTTTTTATTTTTAACCCCTCCATCCACATTTTACTAAGCATTTTGTATTGAGAATGCTATTATTTTCCCTTATAACCATGTTATAAGGGAAAATAATAAAGATCGGGTCCCGTCTCTTACCAACCTTGTGGGAAAATTGCACTGCATCCGCACTTGATTGCGGATGCTTGCGATTTTCCCGCAGCCCTATTCACTTCTATGGGGCCTGCGTTGCGTGAAAAACGCTGAATATAGAGCATGCTGCGATTTTCACGCAACGCAGAAGTGATGCGTGAAAATCACCGCTCATGTGCATAGCCCCATAGAAATTAATGGGTCAGGATTCAGTGCGGGTGCCTCATGCATTGCACCTGCGCGGAAAACTCGCCCATGTGAAAGGGGCCTAAGAGACTTTTCCAGTGGAGGGAAATAACATCAAATCCCTGGGTTATAAATATTGTGGAGAAAGGATACAAGATAGAGTTCTCATCTCTTCCCCCAAACAAATACATGATCACATCTCCCAGGTCAAATGAAACCTAGTCCTAGACTTACTAAAGCTATGGGTGATTGTTCAGGTCCCACCATCTCAGGAAAAGCAAGGTTATTATTCAAATCTGTTCCTGGTGACAAAAACAGACAGGTCATACCGGACTATAATACCTTACTTAGATGATTTATTAATAGTGGCAGATTCCCAAAGCCAGATGGAGCATGAGGTACACGGTTTTCTACTCCTCCTAGAGAAATTAGGATGGGTAAAAATAAAATCCTGTCTTCTTCCACAAAAAAAAGTAAGGTTTTTAGGAATCTTCTTCGACTCAAAAGAACAGTCATTGTTTCTTCCATAAGAAAAGATAGATGTCCTGAGACCAAAAGTCCGAAGCTTTCAAAAGAGGAGTTTGTGTTCCATAACAGAGGCGATGAGTCTATTGTGGGTCTTAACGTCATGCATAACATCAGTTCCTTATGTCAGATTAATTTCAGAACCCTGCAATCCTAGCTACTGAAAAGATGGGACAAAAGACAGATATCCCTGGATCAGAAAATTCTAATCCCAGAACATATAAAGCTATCCCTCGTCTGGTGGACCATCTCATCAAACCTCAGCAAAGGGGTAGTATGGCAGAGGAAACTGTTCATCCATATTCAGACCAATGCGAGCAAGTCACGCTGGGGAGCAAACATAAATGGAAGGTATTACCAGGGTCTTTGGTCATAGGCCATAACAGATCGGTCATTAAACTACAGAGAGCTTTGGGCTGTATGGGATACTCTAGAAGCGGCATCACATTTCCTGAGGGGTCATCATGTAAAAATTTTGCCCCACAATATAACAACAGTATCCTACTTAAGACACCAAGGAGGAACAAGAGCTGATAAATCTATTAAGGAGAATATTTTCAAGGGCCAAAAAAACGGTGAAATCCATATCTGCAGTTCACCTGAAAGGTTCCAAAAATCAAATAGCAGATTTTCTAAGCAGAAGGAATTTAGACCAGGGAGAATGGTCTTTGAACATAGAAACCTTAAGCTTGAACAAAAAGAGATGGGGTTCTCCGGTAATAGATTTAAGAAAACGCAAAAGTTCAGAGATTCTGCTCCCTAAATCCAAGAGACAACCCTTGGGCAATCAACGCATTTTCTTAGATCTGGGACTGCAGTCTAGACTATGCTTTCCCCTCATTTCAGCTGATCCCAAAAGTGATTCAAAAGATCCTTCAGGAAAGACCGAATCTCATTCTAATAACACCATTTCGGCCAAAAAGAAGCTGGTTCCCTATTCTAAAAAAGCTGTCTCTACAGGAACCTTGGATTCTGGAAAGACATTCTGACACAGGGTCCATTGATTCACCCCCATCCAAAATTCTTTAGGTTGACAGCTTGAATCCTGAGTCTTTTCCCAAGGTCTTTCAGATAAAGTAATCTCCACCCTCAGATCATGTAGAAAGAAACTTACTTCGGCAATTTATCTAAAGATCTGGAAGAAATTTTGCTCCTGCATAGGAGAAGCAAAACATTTTGGAGTTCCTTCAGTAAGGGTTGGATCTAGGCCTTCATCCTCCTACACTAAAGGTGCAGATAGCGGCCCTTAGTGTCTTCTTTGATACAGACTTGGCAGAACACAGATGGCTTAAAAGGTTAATCAGAGCAGCTTCTAGACTAAGACCCTTTATCAGACCTCACGTCCCTTCCTGGGACCCAAATGTAGTATTAAAAGCAGGGCTGTGGAGTCGGAGTCGGAGGCAATTTTGGGTACCTGGAGTCGGAGTCGGCAAAAAATGGACCGACTCCGACTCCTACTAGATTTAAATTGGAATAAAAAAAAATTGGAATAAAAAAAAAAAGCAAGTTTAAATGTCCCAATTCAGATAAAGTTATAATTAATTACTTCTCTACTGTAAGAATAAAGGCCAGTGCATGCAGTGCGTCACGTTACCGCTAAACAAAGACGTTAAGTGACCGTAAAGAAGCATGCTTTTCATATGCTTTACTATGCAGTTAAAGGGACACTGACAGGCTGATTTACCGGCTAAAGATATATCTGCTGGTATACATCAGAGGATTAGGAATACAACTAGACGACTGTTACCCCCAGTTGAGGTTTACTTGTGTTTAAAAACGTTTTAATCAATATGCAAATTCTCTACCTTTGTGCCCAAGGGGCAGGCGCACATGTAGAGTACTGGCAGCACTAGACAGGACTTGGTAGCGAGGAGGAAGAGAGAAAGCTGGCACAGCCTCAGCATAGCCAGACGAGGCTGCTGCCAGCACTCTACACGTGCGCCTGCGCAGGAATTCAGCGTTCGGCTAGCCTGAAAAAAAGGCCAGTGCAGTGAATAATAACGAGGGGAACAGCGCTGGGAAGCTGTACTTCGGGTGCAGCTGGGCACAAAGCCGCAGGAGACGCTGCCCCATTGGGCACAAAGATAGCGAATTTGCATACAGATTAAAATGTTTTTTAAACACAAGTACAGCTTAACTGGGGGTAACATTAGTATAGTTTTATTCCTAATTCTCTGATGAATACCAGTATATATATATCTTTAGCTGGAAAATCAGCCTGTCAGTGTCCCTTTAAGGAGCGGCAATACTTACACTTTCCATTGTCTTGTGGTCTGCTGTTACAGGGAACCCATGGTTATCCTAGCCTCTCACTGATAACTGATTAAGGACTGGAGACACTTGTATAAGTGAAGGGAATGGATAGTCAATAGTTCAAGACTGAAGCTGTAAACCATTTGAAAAACTGCTATCATTCAGCTAAGGCTATAAAACATGTAAACTCAGATTATTAGCTTAAATTTTAAACATGACTATGGGATTCTACTAGGAAAATCATGTTTTAAAATAAATGCCCCTTCCCCTGCCCCTTCCTGGATCCTCCCACTGCTCTATCTTCAGCAGAAGTTCAGCACACAAAGGAGAAGGCAGCAGCTTCTGCTCAACTACCTCTCTGTGCTAGAGGAGATTAGAAGAACTTGGTGGAACAGCTAGGTATTTGCATATTAAATACAAAGGAGTCGGAGTCGAGGAGTCGGAGTCGGAAGTTTCAAAATCTGAGGAGTCGGAAAATTTATCTACCGACTCCACAGCCCTGGATTCTACTAGGAAAATCATGTTTAAAATAAATGCCCCTTCCTGGATCCTCCCACTGCTCTATCTTCAGCAGAAGATCAGCACACAAAGGAGAAGGCAGCAGCTTCTGCTCAACTACCTCTCTGTGCTAGAGGAGATTAGAAGAACTTGGTGGAACAGCTTCGTATTTGCATATTAAATACAGAGGAGTCGGAGTCTGAAGTTTCAAAATCTGAGGAGTCGGAGTCGGAAAATGTATCTACCGACTCCACAGCCCTGATTAAAAGGTTTAACAGGAAGTACCTTTGAACCTCTAGTTGATATCTCAGTTAAATTTCTCTCCTTCAAAACTGCCTTCTTTGTAGCAATTTCTTCAGCAAGGAGACTAGAGGAAATACAGGCCCTGTCAATCAGAGATACTTAACGATTCTTGATGCATTAAAAATGCATTAAAAACTACAAGGCTGTTGTCTATTATCGTGCAATTCAATATCTGTCAACGGGTCATCTCGTAATGGTGCATAGACCGGAAAGTACTGGGGTGTGCTTGTCAGGTCAAAATGAGATCCGAGATGCATGCCTCCACGTGCTCATCCGGCCAGCAGTCTAAAATGGCTTTGCGTTCCACACTGTAATACACCGCAAGTATTCCACCATAATATTTAGGCATTCCAACTCGTGGAACGCAAATAATCCCCATTGTCCGCCCATACATTCCATTGTACTTAAACATATTCCGGACTATCGCAGAAATAAAACATCTAAAACATCTGCCCATTTCAGATAAAACAAGTAATTCATATGTGCATCAAATACACTCCTACCATACACACTATTTTTTTTCAAAACATAATATTAAAATGTACCTCTATGTAAGTGATATGATTCAAATATTCATATTTACAATTCATCTGAGTGTAAATGCCCATATACAATTAATCATACTTACAATTCATCAAATACTAGTGACATAATTACAACATAATTAGATAACCTAATACCGTAATTAAAACATAATAAAATAACCTATACTCTGACCGTAAAGTATATTATGTACTACAGAGCTGAGAAATGGGGATAATTCTAAACCAAAATGGTATTTTACTTACTATAAATCAAAAATTGAAGAGCTTAGCGCACATTTTTGATCAAACGTGTGTCGGGCCAAGAGAGGCGGTCTGTTAGTGTTAGGTACCCATCTGCGGAAGCCACCTTGACGCCTAGTAGATGGGCCCGACACACGTTTGATCAAAAATGTGCGCTAAGCGCTTCCATTTTTCATTTATAGTAAGTAAAATACAATTTTGGTTTAGAATAATCCCCATTTCTCAGCTCTGTAATATGTGAAATGTTGTGCAGCCATTTTTATTATCAACCATGTTTGCTTTATGGATATGCACCAGTGATTGTGTCTATGAATTTGCTAGTCTAAATTTTCTTGTAGTAATGTATATTATGTTACAATGTGATTAAATGGCCAAGTGCCATAATAGCTCATGATGCCTCTCATGGTAAATGCCATGAATCAATCCTATATATTTATCATTCATTTAAAGGGGTTTAAATGTTTCCCCAACACATAAATACCTCCTACATGACTATCCTACCTTTGGCTGCCTTTTCTGATGCCCCATATTTGTTATAGAAATGCTGAGCCGGAAGTGAGTATTTTTCCACATTCCGTGACGTACCGGGTCCCTTCTGCACTGCAAAGCCTCTTCTTCCAGCTGGCAGGGAGCCCGGTGATGTCACTATCAGCATCAGGCATTATGCAGAGCGCTGGGAGGGCCGTACCTCGACGCCAACAGATTATGCTAAGCCACGCCCCTCTGGCGCTAATCCATGCCCTTCTGTCCGGTGACGTCACCGGGCAGAGCGTGTTCACAAGGAAGGAGGCAAGGGAACGATGCTAATTAGCATAGTAACCGCCTCCACTGCTAGATAAAGGGAAGGCAGTGGGTGATGCCAGGAGGCAGTGGAGATATTGGGAAACATAAATATTTCTAAGGGGCGAAGTCAAGGCCGAGGAGAGAGACAGCTGTAGCCATGTGCGGCCGCGCTGTCCCAGGACCCACAGGACAGTGCGGCCGGAAGTGATTGGAAGATAAACTAAAATAAAAACAATGAGTAGGGGACAGTTTTTAGCCATGTAGAAGTGGAGAAAAATAAAATCACAGAAAGTATATGAAGGGAACTTTACTTAGATGGACAGTGTGAGTAAACTTATTTTTTTTTTTTTTTTTTAAATAATTTGATCCCAGACAACCCCTTTAACTCCTTGCCGACCGCCTCACGCACGGTTGCGTCCAGGCGGCGGCAAGTTTGTTCCTCCTGGACGCATCCGTGCGTCATCTCGCGAGAGGCGAGATCTGCTGTGAACGCGCGCGCGGCTCTGCAGTTATACTACAGCCTGCCAGCGATGATCAATCGCTGGCAGGCTGTAAATGTAAAATAAATTAGATCAAACAGGTACATCAGACGCTGTTTTGTTAACAGCGTCTGATATACCTGCTACCTGGTCCTCTGGTGGTCCCATTTACTGGGATCGACCACCAGAGGACCAGGTAACAATGTAAAGTTGCACCAAACACTACACTAACCCCCCTCACTTTATAACCACTATTAACCCTTTGTTAACCCCTGATCACCCCATATAGACTCCCTGATCACCCCCCTGTCACTGATCACCCCCCTGTAAGGCTCTATTCACATGTCCATATGTGTTTTACGGATCCACAGATCCGTGCCACGGATCTGCGGCGCGGATCCGCAAAACACGGACACCGTCAATGTGCTTTCCGCATTTTGCATATCTGCACATTGCCAGAACTATATAAAAAATGCTTTTTCTTGTCCGCAATTGCGGACAAGAAAAGGACATGTTCTATATTTTTGCGGAACGGAAGTGCAGACCCGTAAGTGCGAATCCGCAATTCCGGATCCGAGCGGGACAAAGTCTGTCCCCATAGAATTGAATGGGTCCGCAATTCCGTTCCGCAAACAGAATTTCGGACGTGTGAATGGGGCATATGGGTCCCTTATCACCGCCAGTTAGCTAGCTACTTGTTAGGTAGTTAGCGCCCAGCCCACCGCACCGCAGTCACTGATTTTGGCAGAGATTTTTTCATCCACAATCATTGATGCGAATGAAGAAATCTGTGCCGTTCATTTTTTTTCTTTTTTCAGCCCAGACGCTGAACGGAAAAAAAAATCTCATTACCCGTATGCTCAATATATGGAGAATCGCAGAAACTCCTAATGCTGGCCATACGTGTAATGATGACCCTCAAATACCAGGGCAGTACAAAAACCTCACATGTGACCCCATTTTAGAAAGAAGACACCCCAAGGTATTCCGTGAGGGGTATGGTGAGTTCATGTAAAATGTTATTTTTTGTCACAAGTTAGTGGAATATGAGACTTTGTAAAAAAAAAAAAAATATCAATTTCCGCTAACTTGTGCCAAATTTTTTTTTTTTTCTGTGAACTCGTCATGCCCCTCACGGAATACCTTGGGGTGTCTTCTTTCCACAATGGGGTCACTTGTGGGGTATTTATACTGCCCTGGCATTTTAGGGGTCCTAAAGCGTGAGAATCCAAATGCGTAAAAATGCCCTGTGAAATCCTAAAGGTACTCATTGGTTTTAGGGCCCCTTTGCGCATCTTGGCTGCAAAAAATTGGCACAAATGTGGTATCGCCGTACTCAGAAGAAGTAGGGCAATGTGTTTTGGGGTGTATTTTTACATATACCCATACTGGGTGAGAGAAATATCTCTGTAAATGACAACTTTTTAAAAAAAATTTTATACAAAGTTGTCAATTTACAGCGATATTTCTCACACAAAGTATGGGTATATGTAAAAATACACCCCAAAACACATTGCCCTACTTGTCCTGAGTACGGCGATACCACATGAGTGACACTTTTTTGCAGCCTGGGTGCGCAAAGGGGCCCAAATTCCAACGAGTACCTTTAGCTTTTACATGGCTGCTCACAGTTTAGCCCCGCCTAAAATGCCAGAACAGTACAAACACCCCACAAATGACCCCATTTTGGAAAGAAGACACCCCAAGGTATTCGCTGAGGGGCATAGTGAGTCCGTGAAAAATTTAACTTTTTGTCAAAAGTTAGCAGAAAGGGAGACTTTATGAGAAAAAACAATAAAAAATCAATTTCCGCTAACTTGTGCCAAAAAAAAAATCTTCTGTGAACTTGCCATGCCCCTCACAGAATACCTTGGGCTGTCTTCTTTCCAAAGTGGTGTCACGTGGGGTATTTCTACTGCCCTGGCAATTTAGGGGCCCTAAAGCGTGAGAAGAAAAATGCGTAAAAATGCCATCCTAAAAGGTACTCATTGGTTTTAGGGCCCCTTTGCGCATCCTGGCTGCAATAAAGTGGCACACATGTGGTATCGCCGTACTCAGGAGAAGTAGGGCAATGTGTTTTGGGGTGTATTTTTACATATACCCATGCTGGGTGAGAGAAATATCTCTGTAAATTGACAACTTTGTATACATTTTTTTTTAAAAGTTGTCATTTACAGAGATATTTCTCACACCCAGCAGGGGTATATCTAAAAATACACCCCAAAACACATTGCTCTACTTCTCCTGAGTACGGCGATACCACATGAGTGACACTTTTTGCAGCCAAGATGCTAAAGGGGCCCTAAACCAATGAGTACCTTTAGGATTTCACAGGGCATTTTTACGCATTTGGATTCTCACGCTTTAGGGCCCTAAAATGCCAGGTCAGTATAAATACCCCACATGTGACCCCATTTTGGAAAGAAGACACCCCAAGGTATTCCGTGAGGGGCATGGCGAGTTCACAGAATTTTTATTTTTTGTCACAAGTTAGCGGAAATTGATATATTTTTTATTTTTTTATTTTACAAAGTCTCTTATTTCACTAACTTGTGACAAAAAATAAAATTTTACATGAACTCTCCATACCCCTCACGGAATACCTTGGGGTGTCTTCTTTCTAAAATGGGGTCACATGTGGGGTATTTATACTGTCCTGGCATTTTAGGGGCCCCTAAAGCGTGAGAAGAAGTCTGGAATCCAAATGCGTAAAAATGCCCTGTGAAATCCTAAAGGTACTCATTGGTTTTAGGGCCCCTTTGCGCATCATGTCTGCTAAAAAGTGTCACACATGTGGTATTGCCGTACTCAGGAGAAGTAGGGCAATAAGTTTTGGGGTGTATTTTTATATATACCCATACTTTGTGTGAGAAATATCGCTGTAAACGACAACTTTTTAAATTTTTTTACAAAGTTTTTTTATACAAAGTTGTCAGTTTACTGAGATATTTCTCTCACCCAACATGGGTATATGTAAAAATACACCCCAAAACACATTGCCCTACTTCTCCCGAGCACGGCGATACCACATGAGTGACACTTTTTTGCAGCCTGGGTGCGCAAAGGGGATCTAGATTCCAACGAGTACCTTTAGCTTTTACAGGGCTGCTCACAATTTAGCCCCGCCCAAAATGCCAGAACAGTAAACACACCCCACAAATGACCCCATTTTGGAAAGTAGACACCCCAAGGTATTCACTGAGGGGCATAGTGAGTCCGTGGGAGATTATTTTTTTTGCCAGAAGTTAGCAGAAATGGAAACTTTATTATTTTTATTTTTTTCCTCAGAAAGTGTCATTTTCCGCTAACTTGTGAAAAAAAATGAAATGATACATGAACTCACCATGCCCCTCCGCGAATACTTTGGGGTGTCTTCTTTCTAAAATTGTGTCATTTGGGGGGTATTTATACTATCCTGACATTCTAGCACCTGAAGAAACATGACAGGTGCTCAGAAAGTCAGAGCTGCTTCAAAATGCGGAAATTCACTTTTTGCACCATAGTTTGTAAACGCTATAACTTTTACCCAAACCAATAAATATACACTTATTGGATTTTTTTTTTTATCAAAGACATGTAGAACAATAAATTTAGAGAAAAATGTATATAGAAATGTAGTTTTTTTTGAAAAATTTTACAACAGAAAGTGAAAAATGTCATTTTTTGCAAAAATGTCGTTAAATTTTTATTAATAGCAAAAAAAGTAAAAATGTCAGCAACAATGAAATACCACCAAATGAAAGCTCTATTAGTGAGAAGAAAAGGAAGCAAAATTCATTTGGGTGGTAAGTTGCATGACGGAGCAATAAACGGTGAAAGTAGTGTAGTGCGGAATTGTAAAAAGTGGCCTGGTCATTAAGGGTGTTTAAGCTAGGGGGGCTGAAGCGGTTAATACTAGTGATATAAACAATTTCAACATGATTAGATAACTCAATAGGCTCATAATTGATTCACCTATACCCTAAAAAGTAAATAAAGAACTTTCATTTAGAAATAAAAATGAAAATAAATTAACTAGCGAACACAGTGAAAACATGCTACCCAATGTGAAAGCGTGCAAAAAAGTGAAGTGCTCAAAAATATTAGGGACATAATACCAAAAATGATTCATTACTACAATCATGTTGAGCACTTCACTTTTTTTGCACGCTTTGCCGTCATGGTAGTGAAATGGAAAATCTGACAGTCTTACCGGTAATTCCTTTCACATGAATCCACCATGACGGCACTGCATTCCCACCCCAACAAAAAAAAAAAAATGTGTGTGTGTATATATATATATATATATATATATATATATATATATATATATACACATACACACACTTATAATAAATTAATACTTTCAAAAAAAGGAAAATAAAGAAAGGGAAAGTGAACATTTTTCACAGCCACTATAGTAATTTGATAAACACTGAGGTGGGTGGTGGGAGGGAGAAATTAATCTTTCTCTTTTCCTGCCCCTACAGAAGTCAGGGGTCACCCTTAGTTCACACTTGCGCGTTTTACAGCGCGTTCGAATGCGCTGTAAAACGCATAATCGATACAAACCAATGCTTCCCTATGGGACTGGTTCACATTTTCGCGTTTTACAGCGCGTTCGAACGCGCTGAAAAACGCCTGACGCATAAACAAGTACTTGAGCTTTTTTTGGGGCGTTTGTCGCGCGTTTTGGCCCATAGACTTCAATGGGAACACGCAACGCTTATATTTTGCGCGTTTTTGACACTGAAAACGCGCGTTCGAACGCGCGTTTATGAATTTGCAACATGCTGGAAAGGGCAAACTTCATATAGACAGGGATATTTGGTCATTGGACAACACTGCAGTCAATCACACAAACGCGCATAAAACGCGCGTTTACTAATGCCAAAAACACGCACAAAAACGCACGGAAAACGCGAGACAAAAATGCGTGGAAAACGCGCGTCTCAGAAACGCTCAGGTCTGAACCCAGCGTTAATCTCCTTTTATATGCCGTCATGGTAGATTCATGGAAAAGGAATTACCGGTAACTCAGATTTTTTACATTATTTTGTCGAATTTATTTACGATGTTCACGGTGTCCTAAAAATAACGTAATTTTATTATGTTTGGTCACTACAATGATGATAATGTCACATATATATATTTATTTTTTACTATCTTTCTCTCCTCCTGTCAGCTCTATAGCTGCTTCCTTATTCTCCTCCACACTGACAGGGAGGGGGAGGGGAAGCTGCTTTAGCTGCTCATATCTCTGGTTTGGTACTAGATAGAGAGATGGGTATTGTTTGAAAGCTGACATTCCAAGCTTTCAGACAATACCAGAATGACAGCAATATGTTCAGTACAGGGGAAGATATCACTGATGGAAATCGGAATGCAGTGAGTGCAGATGAAAGTAAAAGTAGGTTTTACCCGTGATTATTCCCGACTCGATTTTTAACAGTGATTTCTCCTTGCTTGGACTTTAGCCTGGAATGTCAGCTTTCACACAAGACCAGTGCATGTTTCTGGCTGCTACCAATTAGGAGTAAGCAGCATCTAAAGCAGCCCTCCCGCCTCCACTTTCTGCCTGAGCTCAGGCTTTGAGGGCTGTGCTCCTCCTCCCAGTGCTCTGCCCGTATCTTGTTTATATCAGAGAAGAGGCGTCCTGCACATGACAACCCTTTGAGAAGAGACCTGCTCAATGTGACACATTTCTGGGTGTTATTATGAGGTGAAACTGAAAAAGAATAAATTATAAAGCACAAGCATTTGTACTGCAGGGTGTACTATACCATTGGAGTATAAAAAAAAAATGAAACGACAGTTACTTTAAATTACACTTTCCGAAAAGTAAGCAGCAGAATTGGGAACTTATCCTGTTGTTACAATATCTGCTGCCCAGCCAGTGCTCCTTTTATCTTTTATTCCATGGGGTTGGTATTAGTCATATGGCAGTGCCTATCGTTCATGTGAGGAGCCTATCACAAGCCATCTTTACAAACGAGGCCAATGCAGGACAGCTGTAATCTGACATTTACTGTAGACATTCACTACAGACCCAGCTACGGTATCTCACAAAAGTGAGTACACCCTTCACCTTTTTGTAAATAATTTATTATATCATTTCATCGGACAACACTGAAGATATGAAACTTTACATGTCTTTGTTTTCAGTTTCAGTTGGATTTTTCATTTAGATGTGTAAATATGGAGCTCTTGCTATGGGGACTGATGTTGGAAATATTTGCAGTTTTAGCTGTGTACCTATTATTTGAATTGTGATTTTTTTTCCCCTCAGATACAGATTAGAATATACATTGTATAGACAGGTACATAAACATGTACTGTTTCTGTTGTGGTTTGCTATTGTATTTCACTGCGGTGATCAGATTAGCGATAAGCGGGCATCTGTGGGGGCTGTGATTGGCCGGAGCACCCAGTCGGAGCATATGTTGCTGCTCCGAAGCAGAACCTGTGCCTTTGCTCTACTAATTGGAGCGGGCTGGAATAAAAGTTGAACCCTGTCAATATTGCGGCAGGTGTGTGTGCTTCTTCATTTGCAGAGACAACCTACCACAGATGAAGGCGCCCTGCCGATGATATGAATCAGTTTGCTCATTTCTTGAGGTCCTAACTTGTGCCCCTTCACTTAAAAAAGAACACTAGTTTATCTGCAGTCCCGCCGCTACTCCATTCCCAGCCATTTCTGGTCCCTACAGGATAAGGAAGCGGTTGGTCAATTGACTAGTCCTGTGGCCACTGTGTCCTCAGCAGTCACTTGGATAAGATGACAGCTGTGCAGCAGATACAGAATACACATTATACATGCAGGTACATTCACATGTACTGTTTCTTTTGTGTTTATGCCACTGCAGTATTTCAGTGCACTGATCAAATGTTACTTAGCATGGTTTTTACCAGAGCTGTGGAATCTTACTTGGTTTTGGAGTAGAAATGTACCATTTTCGGCTGCAGTTAAAAAAAAATATTTTGTAATTCATTTATTAATGTTCATAGAAAAAAATAAATTAAAATAGAAATGTCAGGATACTTTTACACTTGCGGCAGGACGGATCCGGCAGGGTATTCAGCCTGCCGGATCCGTCCTGCTGCAAGTGGGCGTGCACTGCCGTGCTACCGCTCCGTCCCCATTGACTATAACGGGGCGGGGGGCGGAGCTACGGTGCAGCACGGCACTGCATGGCAAAGATCGCCGCACTGAAAAGTCGGACATGCAGGACTTTTAGTCCGGCGATCTCCGGCCTTGCACTGCCGTGCTGCGCCATAGCTCCGCCCCCGCCCCATTATAGTCAATGGGGACGGAGCGGCAGCATGGCAGTGCACGGCCACTTGCTGCAGGACAGATCCGTCCTGCCGCAAGTATAAAAGTACCCTTAATCATAGATATACCACCAAACCAAGTGAGTGCAGAGAGATTTTTCTTTGCTCTCAAAATAATTACTTTGGACTTGAGGGCATTCATGGAAGCAACTTTAGATTTCTTAAAATGATTATGTGCATAAAAATAATGACATGCATAATGTTTTCCAGTTGCATAATGCATAGTGTACTTACCTGTCTTCCCACCCCTTTCGGTCCCCACAGGACCAATAAGAGGCTTGGTCCCATGGGCGTTCCAGTCAATTGTAAGCCAATGTGACATTTTGTAATTGTCATTTTATTTTTTTGTATGTTAGATGGAGTACAATTTTAAAGAAAATTTCCAAAACCCACTTTTTAAAGGACATATTCAGTTATGAAGTCACTTTGTGAGGCTCACATAATAGAAACCACGCATAAATGACCCCATTTTAGAAACCACACCCCTCAAATATCCAAATATGATTTTGCAAACTTTGTTAACCCTTTAGATGTTCCACAAGAATTAAAGCAAACTAAAGGGGAAAATTTTGCAGATTTTCTATTTTAATCCTGTAAGGCAGCAAGGGTTAACAGCAAAGGAAAACACAATATTTATTACCCTGTTTTCTGCAGTTTATAAAAACACCCCATATACGGTTTTAAACTGCTGTATGGGTGCACAGCACATGACAGGGCGCAGAAGGGAAGGAGCAACATTGATTTGTTTGTGGATTTTAAGTTGCCATGTTACATTTGAAGACCCCCTGATGCACCCCTACAGTAGAAACTCCCCAAAAGTGACCCTATTTTGTAGGGTCTATCTAGGGTCTATGGGATAAGGTGACAGTTTTATTGGTACTATGTTGGGGTACATATTAATTTTGTTTGCTCCATATTACAAAAATAGCTGTTCGGGCACTGTTTTTATTTTATTCTTTTACAGCATTCACCTGACATTTTCTGAAAGCCATTTTTTTTTCTTTTCTGCCGATCGTCTTGTGTATGGGCTAATTTTTAGTGGGAAGAGTTTGGTTTTGTTATTGGTACTATTTTTGGGTAAATAAGATCGTTCAAAATTACACTTTTTTTTGAGTATGATGACCAAAAAATGGCTGTTTTGCCACAGTTTTTATTTTTTATTTTTTTTACTGCATTCACCTCAGTCATGTGATATTTTTATAGAGCTGATAGTTACTGACTGTGTGCCTGTGAGACCCAGCCTGGGGACTGGGTCTCACAGGCTTGCGGGCATGGCAGACCCTGAGGCCTTAGGTTGCCATGACAGCCATCGGCCCTCTGTCATCGAATCAAAGAGATGGGCTTTGGCAAAACCAACCTCGCCACAGTGAACTGGAGAAGTCTAGTTGCCTGCCTCTTGCCTTCTGACTATGGCCCTGGGATGTATTGCCCGTTAAGAACTGATTTGGACTTATGGACTTTTATTGTACAGTGCTGGCCCTTTTAAAAACAGTATACGGACACATGGAAACTTTTTGGACAGGTAAAGCCATGCTGCCAAGGGATAATAAAGGGACCTCACCTAACTTTTCAACCCCTGGACGGATTCATGTGATTTTTTTACACATGTTGCTCCCCAAGTTATGCTGATCAAAGAAATATAAGTTTTATCCGTATGTGATGTAAGATCAGGGAGTTATTAAAATGTATAAAAAAAGTGTAACTTTTCAGCTTGGAGATAATTGAGTAGATCCTGTAATTGACTCAATTATCTCCTAAGCAGAGGTGAGGAATATGCTGAGTGTCTGTAATGTCCCATTGTGTCTGATTGGCTGCTGTACTTGCATTGTACGTGTTGTAATGTGTTTATTGGTTGTTCTGCAAAACCCTGTGGGCTGTAATGTGTTTGGAAATTGGGAATAAAAGAGGCTGTATGGGCCAGTAAAAGGAAGTTCCTGCTTGACCCTCAAAACAAAGTGTCGTCTTGTTCTTAGGGGGAATTGGCATGTATGCTGTTGCAGTGCGACTGCCAGGAGTGTAAACTGTTCCTAGGGTTTTTCCTGTTCGGCTGCTTCCAGGGTTCGTGTGTCTCTTGTTCGGAAGTTGGTGATTGCAGTAACTGCCGGTGTGTCTGGAAAGGGAATATCGCCTAAACGGAGTTGTGTGCGTAACGGTCCGTTACATGGGCCCTCTGTGAGCCTCCTATATGCTGTGGTCAGCTGTGATCGCTGCAAATAAAGGGTTAATCAGCTGGAATTGGCTTTTGGAACTATGCCAGTGGATACAGCAGGGGCCCAGCTGTCAGTCACAGCCGAGCCCCTGCACTGATCGGGTGTGTACAGCTACTGGGTACGTTAAAGGTCCACAAGTCACTTGCGGCCATGACGTACTAGTACATTAAGGGTCGTTGACTTTTTGTCTTTATTTCAGTTATACATGTGGCTCTTTTTTGTGTCATTTTTATTTTAATATTTTCCATCCATAAATTCTATGAAATGTCTGTGGGGTTAAAACACTCACTACACCTCTCAAGTTCTTTGAGTGGTGTAGTTTCCAAAATGGGGTCACTTTTGGGGTGTTTCCACTGTATGGGTACCTCAGGGTCTATTTAACACCTCTTGCACATAACCGTATGCCCTCTGAGACATACGGTCCGTGAACGGGCCATATGTCCCGGAGCGGCATTGATCGAGCGCACAGCATCATAGATTACAATCATGCTGTGCACGTCGGCCGCCTGCCGGACTATTGTTCTGCACTCATATGATCATGTGAGTGCAGGACAATTGTCCTGCAGGCGGCCGACATCCACAGCATCATTGTAATCTATGATGCTGTGCGCTCCCACACGCACGATCAATGCCGCTCCGGGACATATGGCTCGCTCACTGACCGTATGTCTCTGGGGGCATACGAACGTGTGAAAGTGGCCTAAATGTGACATGGCACCGAAATCCTTTCCAGCCGAATCTGCCCTTCCTAGGCCATGTGACACTCCTTCTCTTCTGCCCATACAGCAGTTTTACAACTACATTTGAGGTGTTTATGTGAACTACAGAATCATGGTAAGAATGCTCGTTTATTTTTTACGTTTAATACTTCTTGGGGTTCCGTGGGGTTCCGTTCCGCACCGCAACCCATCTCTGGATTTGCGTACCCATTCAAGTGAACGGGTCCGCATCTGTGATGTGGAGTGCACACGGACGGTGCCCCGTGTATTGTGGACCCGCCGTATGCGGCCTGCAATACGGCCACGGGAGCACAATGGCAGTGTGCAAGAGGCCTTACTGTGAACAGTTAAGCAAGTTGAAGAGGAAAATATCTCCAACCTCAGCCCCCCTAGCTTAAACACCCTTAATGATCAGGCCACTTTTTACAATTCTGCACTACACTACTTTCACCGTTTATTGCTCCGTCATGCAACCTACCACCCAAATGAATTTTACCTCCTTTTCTTCTCACTAATAGAGCTTTCATTTGGTGGTATTTCATTGTTGCTGACATTTTTACTTTTTTTGCTATTAATAAAAATTTAATGACATTTTTGCAAAAAAATGACATTTTTCACTTTCTGTTGTAATTTTTTTTTTAAAAAACCATTTCTATATAAATTTTCCGCAAAATTTATTGTTCTACATGTCTTTGATAAAAAAAAATCCAATAAGTGTATATTTATTGGTTTGGGTAAAAGTTATAGCGTTTACAAACTATGGTGCAAAAAAGTGAATTTTGGCATTTTGAAGCAGCTCTGACTTTCTGAGCACCTGTCATGTTTCTTCAGGTGCTAGAATGGCAGGATAGTATAAATACCCCCCAAATGACACCATTTTAGAAAGAAGACACCCCAAAGTATTCGCGGAGGGGCATGGTGAGTTTATGTATCATTTAATTTATTTTCACAAGTTAGCGGAAAATGACACTTTCTGAGGAAAAAATAAATAAATAAAGTTTCCATTTCTGCTAACTTCTGGCAAAAAATAAATAAAAGGGCAATGTGTTTTGGTGTGTATTTTTACATATACCCATGTTGGGTGAGAGAACTATCTCTGTAAATAAAAAAAATTTAAAAAGTTGTCGTTTACAGAGATATTTTTCACACACAGTATGGGTATATATAAAACTACACCCCAAAACACATTGCCCTACTTCTCCTGAGTACGGCGATACCACGAGTGACCCTTTTTTGCAGCCTGAGTGCGCAAAGGGGCCCTAATTCCAATAAGTACCTTTAGGATTTCACAGGGCATTTTTACGCATTTGGATTCCAGACTTCTTCTCACGCTTTAGGGGCCCCTAAAATGCCAGGACAGTATAAATACCCCATATGTGACCCCATTTTAGAAAGAAGACACCCCAAGGTATTCCGTGAGGGGTATGGTGAGTTCATGTAAAATTTTATTTTTTGTCACAAGTTAGTGGAATATGAGACTTTGTAAAAAAAAAAAAAATATATATATATATATAAATTTCCGCTAACTTGTGCCAAAAAAAAAAAAATTCAGTGAACTCGAGATGCCCCTCACGGAATACCTTGGGGTGTCTTCTTTCCAAAATGGGGTCACTTGTGGGGTATTTATACTGCCCTGGCATTTAAGGGCCCTAAAGCGTGAGAATCAAATGCGTAAAGTGCCCATGAAATCCTAAGAGTTCCTCATGGTTTTAGGGCCCCTTTGCAGCATCTTGGCTGCAAAAGTGTCACTCATGTGGTATCGCCGTACTCAGAGAAGCAGGGCAATGTGTTTTGGGGTGTATTTTTATATATACCCATGTTGGGTGAGAGAAATATCTCTGTAAATTGACAACTTTGTATAAAAAAATTTAAAAAGTTGTCATTTACAGTGATATTTCTCACACAAAGTATGGGTATATATAAAAATACACCCCAAAACTCATTGCCCTACTTCTCCTGAGTACAGCGATACCACATGTGTGCCACTTTTTTGCAGCCAAGATGCGCAAAGGGGCCCAAATTCCCATGAGTACCTTTAGGATTTCACAGGGCATTTTTACGCATTTGGATTCTCACGCTTTAGGACCCCTAAAATGCCAGGGCAGTATAAATACCCCACATGTGACCCCATTTTGGAAAGAAGACACCCCAAGGTTTTTTCACAGAAAAAAATAAAAATTTGGGCACAAGTTAGCGGAAATTGATGTATATAATTATTTTTTTTTTTTTTACAAAGTCTCATATTCCACTAACTTGTGACAAAAAATAAAATTTTACATGAACTCGCCATACCCCTCACGGAATACCTTGGGGTGTCTTCTTTCTAAAATGGGGTCACATGTGAGGTGTTTGTACTGCCCTGGCATTTGAGGGTCTCCGCAATCATTACACATATGGCCAGCATTAGGAGTTTCTGCGATTCTCCTTATATTGAGCATACGGGTAACGAGATTTTTTTTTTTTTCCGTTCAGCCTCTGGGCTGAAAAAAAAAAGAACGGCACCGATTTTTTCATTCGCATTGATCATTGTGGATGAAAAAATCTCTGCCGAAATCAGTGACTGCGGTGGGCTGGGCGCTAACTACCTAACAAGTAGCTAACTAACTGGCGGTGATAAGGGACCTTTATGCCCCATTCACACGTCCGCAATTCTGTTTGCTGAACGGAATTGTGGACCCATTCATTTTTATGGGGACAGACTTTGTCCCGCTCGGATCCGGAATTACGGATCTGCGCTTCCGGGTCTGCACTTCCGTTCCGCAAAAATATAGAACATGTCCTATTCTTGTCCGCAATTGCGGACAAGAAAAGGCATTATCTATATAGTTCTGGCAATGTGCGGATCTGCAAAATGCGGAAAGCACATTGCCGGTGTCCGTGTTTTTAGGATCCGTGGATCCACGGATCCGCAAAACACATATGGACGTCTGAATGGAGCCTTACAAGGGGGGTGATCAATGACGGGGGTGATCAGTGACAGGGGGGTGATCAGGGAATCTAGATGGGGTGATCAAGGGGTTAATAAGTGACGTGGGGGCGTGGGGTAGTGTAGTGTTTGGTGCAACTTTACATAGCTACCTGGTCCTCTGGTGGTCGATCCCAGCAAATTGGACCACCAGAGGACCAGGTAGCAGGTATATCAGACGCTGTTAACAAAACAGCGTCTGATATACCAGTTTGATGCGATTTATTTCGCATCTACAGCCTACCAGCGATTGATCATCGCTGGCAGGCTGCAGTAGAACTGGTGAGACGCGCGGCACTGTGAACGCGCGCGCGTTCACAGGAAATCTCGCGTCTCGCGAGATGACGCGCCGATGCGTCCACTCAGAGCTACAGGACCGCCCGACGGACGCATCCGTGCGTTAGGTGGTCCTGTAGTGGTTAAAGAGGACCTTTCACTGGTCCACAGTTTATGAGGCAAATGTATATACATGCAGAGCTGCACCCAGGGATGACCCTGCACTTACTGATTCAGCTCCGTTCGTCCTCTGTAGCCCCCGGTACCGGCTCACGCGCTTCTCCTATTTTTGCCTGGGGCGGAGACATCTTCTTTTGCCCTGGGCATCTCCTTCTCCCAAGCCTGGAGCGCTGGTCCTCCCGCCTTTTTTTTTATTTTATTAAAGTTATAGAAGGAATGCAGCCTCTTGGCATTCATTGCTGAGCTGCTCTGGAACTGCTAAGACCCAACAGCTCATGCAGTTACCTTTCAACCATCTCCCTGCTCCTGGAGTAGAACAATCTCTGTTCAGCTGGTGACTCGATCCTTGCAGACAGTGTGGATGTACATACTCTATGGGCAGTCCACAGTTGGAGATGCTCTTCATTCATTTCACACCAATGATCTGTATGGCTGTATGTATTTCTTATGCAAAAATCGATTGGATCCTGTCCTGAGGAAAGCCTCCAAAAGTTAAAGCTTGGGAAATATGTTTCATTATCCAGGCAAAGATTTCCCTTCAAGTAGTGATTAGCTTCAATGACTCAGCGTGACCTTTCATATGGTCCCGTTGTAATTTATAGTTTTACTGCATTTCAGATTTTCTTTTCAAGTTCCTGGTTATTGGAAATGCCGGTACTGGGAAATCCTGCCTGCTACACCAATTTATCGAGAAGAAATGTAAGTCAGTAACCTCTAAATACTGTTATATGGGTTGTGTTCATGCATGGAGTCTGAAACATAGTTTATAAGGCTGAAAAAAGACATCTGTCCGTCCAGTTAGGCCTGTTATGCTGCAAGTTGATCCAGAGGAAGGCAAAAAAAAACCTTGTGAGGTAGAAGCCAATTTTCCTCATTTTAGGGGAAAAAGATTCCTTCCCGACTCCAATCAGGCAATCAGAATAACTCCCTGGATCAATGACCCATCTCTAGTAGCTATAGGCTGTATTATTATTACACTCCAGAAATACATCCAGGCCCCTCTTGAATTCCTTTATTGTACTCACCATCACCACCTCCTCAGGCAGAGAGTTCCATAGTCTCACTGCTCTTACCGTAAAGAATCCTCTTCTATGTTTGTACAAACCTTCTTTCCTCCAGACACAGAGGATGTCCCCTCGGCACAGTCACAGTCCTGGGGATCAATAGATTATGGGAGAGATCTCTGTACTGACCCCTGATATATTTATACATAGTAATTAGATCTCCCCTCAGTCGTCTTTTTTCTAAAGTGAATAACCCTAATTTTGATAACCTTTCAGGGTACTTTAGTTGCCCCATTCCAGTTATTACTTTGGTAGCCCTCCTCTGAACCCTCTCCAGCTCTGCTATGTCTGCCTTGTTCACCGGAGTCCATAACTTACTGTACTGTACTTGTTTTATACTCTGTGATATGTCATTAGCATGCATGTACAGTGTGTATTGCGCCATGTTAATGTAACCTTTGCATTTTCTTTGCCTTGTCATGAAAACCTGTGTTTTATGCTTTTACTTTTTTGTGATTAAACGAAAATAAGGGCAGTGCTACTTCACATGACGGAAATAAATGGCACCTACAGACCCAATCCTATTGGATATAATGGGGTCCGTTGGGTTTCCTTTGTATTGTCTCATTTTTACTAGATAAAAACAGCAATGCATGCTGTGTTTTATTTTTTGTTTTTTTTTATAGTATGTTTAATATAACCTGTGACAGAGGTTCCTAGTGGAGCTTCTAATGTAAATGTGAACAAAACCTCATTTATAATCAGACTAAAGTCTAGTGATGAGAGTTTTGGACTTGCCACCACTAAAATGTTTGTTGATAAATTTATGCATTCTGTATATCTAAATTTATTGGTATCACT
This sequence comes from Bufotes viridis, assembly GCA_033119425.1. Classification (NCBI taxonomy): domain Eukaryota; kingdom Metazoa; phylum Chordata; class Amphibia; order Anura; family Bufonidae; genus Bufotes; species Bufotes viridis. Next base: position 306,515,416 of record CM065592.1, read on the forward strand.
GAGAGTGACACTGATCACATGAGAATATATAATTTTGTGCATTCTTGATAATGTTCTCTTTTTTTCTAGTTAAAGAAGATTCTAATCACACAATAGGAGTAGAATTTGGTTCAAAGATTATAAATGTTGGTGGTAAATATGTGAAATTACAGATCTGGGATACAGCAGGACAAGAGCGATTTAGGTATAAATACCTGCATTGTTCACTGCTTGATTTACAATCTTTTGTGCTTTTTATCATGCCACAAATTACCTTACTACATGATGGAGTTGCTTAGGAGCCGGCAGTGCAGTATCATGATGCAGATGTATGTGCTTGCAATTATTTGGTATTGTGACTGACATATTTGTATACATACTGCTGTCATCCATTATTGTAACATAGTTTGTAAGGCTGAAAAAAGACATCTGTCCATCCAGTTCGGCCAGTTATCCTGCACGATGATCCAGAGGAAGGCAAAAAAAAAATGTAAGGTAGAAGCAAATTTTCCCCACTTTAGGGGGAAAAAATCCTTCCCAGCTCCAATCGGGCAATCGGAATACTCCCTGGATCAATGACCCATCTCTAGTAACTTATAACATATAATATTATTACACTCCAGAAATACATCCAGCCCCCTCTTGAACGCTTTTAGTGAACTCACCATCACCACCTCCTCAGTCAGAGGAGAGTTCCATAGTCTCACTTCTTTTACCGTAAAAAATCCTTTTCTTCTTCTTTCCTCCAGATGCAGAGGATGTCCCCTCATCACAGACACAGTCCTGGGATAAATAGATGATGGGAGAGATCTCTGTACCTGACCCCTGATATATTTATACATAGTTATTAGATCTCCCCTCAGTCGTCTTGGTGCTGATATGCTGTTATACGCTTATTTTCATTGAGATCCTCTAAGATAGCATCTCTTAGAAAACCTTCAAACAGTTTACCCACAACAGATGTTAAACTTACCGGCCTATAGTTTCTGGACTTTTTTGAATATTGGTGCCACATTTGCTAAGTACCAATCCTGTGGAACATTTCCTGTCAGTAGAGTCCTTAAATATCGGAAATAAAGGTCTGTCTATGACATTACTTAATTTTCTTTGGATATGGAGTGTATGCCATTGATTTGTATATTTTATTCTTTTTAAGACACCGCTGTACTTTTTCCTGGGTCAGACACTTTTAATGGGGAATTTACTCTTACATTCTGCATTTCATCTCACAGTTTATTTTCCTTAGTAAATACAGTGGAGAAAAAAAAATAATAGATTCGCTTTCTCGTCATCGCTGTCTGCAACTCCCCCCTCATCACTCTAAAGGGCCAACACTTTCAGGTTTAAACCCTTTTACCATTTATATCATCCAGTATTAATATGGGCAATTCTCTATTACATTTGCCAGTTACTTGTCCTTAAAAGGGTTGTACCTTAATACAAGGCACTTACTAATGTATTGTGATTTTCCATATTGCCCTCTTTGCTGGGTTGATTCAATTTTCCATCAAATTATACATTGCTTGTTTCCATGGTTACGACCACCCTGCAATCCAGCAGCGGTGGTTGTGCTTCCACACTATAGGATAGTCCAGGACTGCTGGATTTCAGGGTGGTCGTAACCATGGAAACAAGCAATGTATAATGTGATGGAAAAATGAATAAAGCCAGCAAAGGTCAATCACAATACATTAGTAAGTGCCTTGTATTAACTTTCTCTACATAATAAATGCCATTTGCTGAAGTGAGACAACACCTTTAACCTGCCTGATTGTCTCCCCTTAATCACAAGATGGTACTTTTAGGTTGAGTACAGTGTTGTTTTAAAGGGGTTGTCTCACTTCAGCAAATTACATTTATAATGTAGAGAGTTAATACAAAGCCACTTACTAATGTTTTGTGATTGTCCATATTGTCTCCTTTGCTGGTTGGTCTAATTTTTTCTTAAAGGGTTTATGTCACCAGGTTTAACCCTATGAAGTTAGCTGACATTAGCGATGTGCTAATGCCAGCTAAACCTAACTAGCCTATTCTTACTTTTCTCAGTGCCTGCATTAACCTTAAAAATCGAACTTTTATAATATGCTAATGAGGCTCTAGGAGCAGGGGGGGCGTTGTTCCTGCTCCTAGAGCCTCCATTCTCCCACCTTGGTCTCCTCCCTCCAGGTCTTGATTGACAGGGCCAGGCAGCGCTTGCGTCTGTCTGCCAGCCCTGTGCTCGGATGTAGTCTCGCGCCGTTACGAACTCAGCGCAGGCGCGGTGAGGAACCTGGCAGCCGACGAGCGTCTTTCCTCACCGCGCCTGCGCTGAGTTCAGAACGCGCGAGATTTCATCCGAGCACAGGGCTGGCAGACAGACACAAGCGCTGCCTGGCCCTGTCAATCAAGACCTGGAGGGAGGAGACCAAGGTGGGAGAACGGAGGCTCTAGGAGCAGGAACAACGCCCCCTGCTCCTAGAGCCTCATTAGCATATTATAAAAGTTCAATTTTTAGGTTAATGCAGGCACTGAGAAAAGTAAGAATAGGCTAGTTAGGTTTAGCTGGCATTAGCACATCGCTAATGTCAGCTAACTTCATAGGGTTAAATCTGGTGACAGAAACCCTTTAAGTCTAATAGCTTCACGTCTTGACTTAAAGAGTGCCGTCATTGACATCCATATATCCTACATTCTGTTTTGTCTGTTTAAATCTGAAGTAAAACCAGAACACAAGAAACCATTTTTTTTTTTATTGTTAAGGTTTGACTCCTTAAAGGGCTTCTGTCAGCAGATTTGTACCTATGACTCTGGCTGATCTGTTACATGTGCGCTTGGCAGCTGAAGGCATCTGTATTGGTTCCATACTCATATGTGCCAGCATTGCTGGGGAAAATGAACTTTTAATATATGTAAATGAGCCTCTAGGAGCAATGGGCTCAGCTCTCTCTGCAATGACAATGCCACCATTGTTCCTAGAGGCTCACTTGCATATATGAACCCCTTCTACCCCTGTCCAGCTTTCACCTTAAGAACCTAGCCATTTCTTGCAAATCTGGTGTGTCCCTTTATGTGGTAATAATTTTGGAACACTTTTACTTATCCATGCCACTATGAGATTGTTTTCTCGTGACACATTGTACTTCAGGACAGTGGTAAATTTATATACATATCACTTTATTTATAAAAAAAAAAATCTAAAATTTACCAAACATTTGGAAAAATTTTCAATTTTCAAAATTTCAATTTCTCTGCTTTAGTGATACCTCATAAAATAGTCCATTACTTTACATATGTCATTTTATAAACGTTATTCAATTTTTTGGGGATGTTAGACTGAGTACAATTTTATATGCGATTTTTAAAATTTTTAGAAAATTTCCCAAACCCACTTTTTTAACCCCTTAAGGAGGGGGCGTGGCTCAGCACTGGATCACCTCTTATCCAATCCAGTGCTGAGCCCCGCCCCCTGCACTGATCACATGACGGTGACGTCACCCCAGGTCCTTAGGGTTGTCCAAGGTTCGGGTTCAATGAAGCATCCCCTTATGGATTCCAAATGCCGTTATGGTCCGCGGTAGCGGAATCCATACCAGGATGCTACGATAACCCGAACTTTGGACGCCGAACTAAAAATAGAAGTTCGCTCATCTCTAGACGCGACAATACCAAATATGTATACTTTTTATATTTATTTAAGTTTTACACAATAATATTATTTTTGAAACAAAAAAAATCATGTTTTAATGTCTCCGCAGTCTGAGAGCCATATTTCCTTATTTTTTTGGGGCAATTGTCTTATGTAGGGTATCATTTTTTGCGGGATGAGATGACTGATTGATTGGCACTATTTGTGGGTGCATACAACTTTTTGATCATTTGCTGTTACAGTTTTTGAGATATGAGGTGACAAAAATGTTTTTTTTTTTACATTTTTATTTTTTACGGTATTTACCTGAGGGGTTAGATCATGTGATATTATTATAGAGCAGATTCTTACGGACGCGGCAATACCTAATTTGTATACTTTTTTTTTATTTATTTTACTTTAACACTATAACAGCATTTTAGAAAAAAAAATGTTTTAGTGTGTCTGAGTCTGAGAGCCATATTTTTTTTTATTTTTTTTGGGCGATTGTCCTATGTAGGGGCTCATTTTTTGCGGGATAAGATGGCGGTTTGATTGCTACTATTGAGAGGCATACGCCTTTTTAATCGCTTTTTATTACACTTTTTGTGATGTAAGGTGACAAAAAATGGCTTATTTTACACCATTTTTTAATTTATTTTTTTACGGTATTTGCGTGAGGGATTAGGTCACGTGATATTTTTATAGAGCAGGTTTTTTCGAACGCGGCGATACCTAATATGTGTAGTGTATTTTATTTTTGTGATTTTTTTTCACTGATATGTATTTTTTTATTTTAACTTTTTTTTTTCTTTTTTGTTTGACCCAGACCCACTTGGTTCTTGTAGATCCAGTGGATCTGGTGTCTATCTAATACAGTACAGTACACTATACAGTGTACTGTGCTGTATTTTTTTTACTTTACATAGTCTAACCAGACTTGTGCCTTTAGCACAAGTCTGATTAGACTTACAGTATCATGGCAGCAGGACGCCTCTGAAAGCGTCCTGCGGGTGATGGGGAGGGAGGGGGGCTACCTCCCTCTGCGATCCCATCCTGTCGGGGGGCTGCAAAGGCACAGCAGCCCCCCTTGGGAGAGGGAGGGAGCTCCCTCCCTTTTAACCCCTTCCATATAGCGGTCCGTACGGACCGCGGCATGGAAAGGGTTAAAACTGCTGACATCTGCAGCACAGATGTCAGCAGTTTTTTTTTTAGCAAAGTGTCAGCAATGTGCTGACACTTTGCTAAATCCACTAGACACCAGGGAAGAATACAGAGGAGGCCTCCCGCCGCCCGCAACCACCCCCCCTGCACCCCCGCAGCCAAAATATGATTGGGGGCTGCAGGGGGGGGGTTAAAAATTAACACTTTGGGAGCATTACCTCTCTGATCCCCGCGGTCACAGACCGTGGGGGTCAGAGATCATAAAAAGCACTGCAAACCGCAGGTCTGAATTGACCTGCGGTTTTCAGCGATCGCCAATATGGGGGGGTCACAGGACTCGCCTGGGCATTGTAACAAGGTACCTGCTGAATGATTTCAGCAGTTACCTTGTTCCAATCTCTGCCGGCTGAGCAGCAGTGATCGGAACTACTCATCACCTACTAGTACGTCATGGGTCCTTAAGGACTCGGGAACCATGACGTACCGGTACGTCATAAGTCCTTAAGGGGTTAAGGACCAAATCCGTTATGAAGTCACTTTGTGGGGCTTACATGATAGAAACCACCCATAAATGACCCAATTTTAGAAACTACCCGCCTAAAGGTATTCAAATATGATTTTGCTAATTTTGTTAACTCTCTACGTGTTCCACAAGAATGAAAGGAAAATTGAGGAGAAATTTCAAAATGTCACTTTTTTGCAGATTTTCCATTTTAATCCATTTTTACTGTAAACCAGCAAGGGTTAACAGCAAAACAAAACTCCATATTTATTATAGTTATTCTGGACTTCATAGAAACATGCCATATGTGGTCGTAAACTGCAGAGCTCAGAAGGGAAGTAGCAACATAAATTTTGGAGGGCAGATTTCACTGGGATAGCTTTAAGTTGCTATGTGTCATTTGAAACCCCCCGATGCACCCTACAGTAGAAACTCCCAAAAAGTGACCCCATTTTGGAAACTACAGGATAAGATGACTGTTTTATTGGTACTGTGTTGGGGTACAGATGACTGTTGATCGCTCAATATTACACTTTATCTGAGGCAAGGTAACAAAAAAGGCACCGTTTTTTATATTCTGTTTTGTACGGCATTCACCTGACAGGACAGATCATGTGTTATTTTTAAAGGACAGGTTGTTACGGATGTGACAATACCAAATATCTTTTTTTTTTTTCAGTTTTACATAATAAATCATTTAAAAAAAAATATAGTTTTTTTTTTTTGTTTTGTTTTTTTGCAGGAAGAGTTGATGTTTTTATTGGTTCCATTTTTGCTTACATATAATTTTTTTGCTAGTTCATTATTGCACTTTTTGGGGGCATAGTGACAAAAAAAAATGGCTGTTTTGGCACTGTTTTATTTACTTATTTATTTTACAGCGTTCACCTGAGATGGTAGATCACGTGATATTTATATAGGGCAGGTTTTTACAAATGCAGCGATACCTAATATCTCTATTTTTAGACTAGTTTCACACTAGCGGCAAGGAGCTCCTGCAGGCTGTTCCAGTGGGTGAACAGCCTGCCAGATCCGTGCTGCCACTAGTGCACGCGTGGGGCCAGAGGTCTGCTATAACTATAATGTTGCCATGTCACATTTAAAGACCCCCTGATGCACCCCTACAGTAGAAACTCCAAAAAAGTGACCCCATTTTGGAAACTACAGGATAAGGTGGCAGTTTTGTTGGTACTATTTTAGGGTACATATCATTTTTGGTTGCTCTATATTACACTTTTTGTGAGGCAAGTTAACAAAATAGCTGAAGTGGTACTATTTTAGGGAGCATATGACTTTTTGATCGCTTGGTATTGCACTTTTTGTGATGTAAGGTGACAAAAAATGGCTTATTTGACACCATTTTTATTTTATTTTTTATGGTGTTCACCTGAGCGGTTAGTTCATGTGATATTTTTATACAGCAAGTTCTTATTTATTTAAGTTTTATACAAAAACAGCATTTTTGAAACAAAAATCATGTTTTAGTGTCTCCATATTCTGAGAACCATATTTTTTATTTTTTTATTTTGCCCAATTGTTTTATGTAGGGGCTCATTTTTTGCAGGATGAGGTGATGGTTTGAGTACTATTTTGGGGGGGCATATGCCTTTTTGATCGCTTGATTGTTTTAGCACAGTTTTTATTTAATTTTTTTCTACGGTGAGAGTGAGGATCATGTGATATTTTTGTTAAGCCGGTTTTTATGGTCTGGTTTTCTTTTCTTTTCTTTTTTTCTACAATTTTGTTGTTTTGGGAATTTTTTTTTTTTTTACTTGAAACTTTATTTTTTTATTATAAAAAGCATTTTTTTTTTTTATATTAAATCTTTTTATTATTTTAACCATCTCGAAAAATACGATCCATAAGAAGACAAAGTTTAGTTACATAGTCATCCCCCCCAGCCCTGCAGGGGAAAAAATAAATAAAAATCACTTAGTCGTCCCAATCCTTCCAATTTCTACCCCACTTTGCATAGGACCCTCTTTGTCTGTACAGGATCCTCTCCTAGCTTTTCACGTTCTTAACTAGACATAGTCAGTTGTTACAATCTGGTTCTCCCCCTCTGCCCCATTCTCTGGATATAAGAAGCCTGGCCAAAAACATCACTTTAATCAACAATTGACGCTTCAGGGGCTGACAATTAACTTCCGATAAATCTCCCAGGACCCAAACTTTGGGGGATAGAGGAATATCTATGTTAAGTCTCCGAGCCAAAGTTGTTTGCACTGTTCTCCAGTACTTGCTCACTATCGGGCAGTCCCAGAATAGATGTAAATGATCTGCCCTGGGATCCCTGCAGCGAGGGCATTCGGAGGAGGCTCTAAATCCCCTTCTATGGAGCCATAAAGGTGTCGTGTATATTTTGTGCATAATATTAAACTGTACAACCATATGATTAAAATTGTGCGAAACCTGTCTTAAATTATCACCTATGTTCTCCCAATCCGGGAAGCCCACCTCTGATAGTGAAACAGACCAGGATCTCTGTCCTGGAGAAAGACATTCCGAAAAATAACTTATCATCAAGTGTCTATAACAGTGTGATAGTTTAACTTTCATACTACCTTTCTTACTAATCAAATTGTGCAAAAATTCAGAAGTGTCTACATTAAGTAAATGACTAACAGCGGTGCTAAGAAGTGCCAACCTCAATTGAAAATATGCATACCAAGCCACCTCACCTAAGTTAGGGTCCTTTCACACTTGCGTTCTGAGGATCCGGCAGGCACTTCCGTCCTGCCGGATCCGTCAGAACGCAAGTCGCCTGAAAGCATTTGAAGACTGATCAGGATCCTGATCAGTCTTCGAATTGCTTTCAGGTTACTATGGCAGCCAGGACGCTACTAGCGTCCTGGTTGCCATAGTAGGAGCGAGGAGCGGGGGAGCGGCATACTTACATTCCGTGCGGCTCCGGGCGCTCTGAATGACGTCAGACGCCCCATGCGCATGGATCACGTGATCCATGCGATCACGTGATCCATGCACTGGGGCGCCCTGACGTCATCCTGGAGCGTCCCGGAGCCGCACGGAATGTAGTATGCCGCTCCCCGCTCCTCGCATTTTACCATGGTAACCAGGACTTTAGCGTCCTGGCTGCCATAGTAACCAGTCAGAAAAAGCTAAATGTCGGATCCGGCAATGCGCCGAAGCGACGTTTAGCTTAAGGTCGGATCCGGATTAATGCCTTTCAATGGGCATTAATTCCGGATCCGGCCTTGCGGCAAGTGTTCCGGATTTTTGGACGGAACAAAAAGCGCAGCATGCTGCGGTATTTGCTGCGTCCAAAAAACGTTCCGGTCCTGAACTGAAGTCATCCTGATGCATCCTGAACGGATTTCTCTCCATTCAGAATGCATGGGGATGATCCTGATCAGGATTTTTCCGGCATAGAGACCCGACGACGGATCTCTATGCCGGAAAAGAAGAACGCAGGTGTGAAAGGGCCCTTAACCTTTTTTTTTAGCTCCATAAGAGACAGTATTTGCCCATCTTTGACCACCTGATGTAAATATTGAATATTTCTCATTCTCCAGTATTGCCGACAATTTGGATCATCTAATTTCAGAAGCTTTGAGTTATGCCATAGTGGAGTACAGATAATTGATGACTTAATTTTAAACCAGCTCTTTATGATCAGCCAGGCTTTTCTAGCCATTCTGCAGAAAGATTTATAACCTATCTGTATATTAAGTAAATAATCAGACTCTAGTACTGTGAATAAATCCGAAAAACCTGAATCTTTCACCAATTTTCTACAGAGATGGCTATTTTCCCAGTCATTAAAGAAACACAATTGAGAGGCCATAAAATAACCCCTAAAATAGGGGAGGTTAAGGCCTCCCCGATTGTAGGGCATGGAAAAATAGAGCACCTTTAATCTCACGCGCTTCCTCCCCCATAATAAATCGTTAATCATCCGCTCTATCAGTCTAAAATACTTATCTTCAATCCATACAGTCGAATTGCGAAGAACATAGAGAACCTGGGGAAGCACCACCATTTTTATTAATGAAATTCTGTCCGCTCTTGCGGGTAGAATTTTCTGCCATATCTTAACCCCTTAAGGACACAGGGTTTTTTCATTTTTGCGTTTTCGTTTTGCGCTCTATGCCTTCCAAGAGCCATAACTTTTTTATTTTTCCGTTCACATGGCCATATGAGGGCTTATTTTTTGCGGGACAAGTTGTACTTTCCAACGCCATCATTTAATAATGCATACGGTGTAGTGGGAAACTGGAAAAAAATTCCAAATGGGGTGAAATTGCAAAAAAAATGCAATTTCACCACAGTTTTACGGGTTTCTAAATTACGACGTTTGATTTGCGATAAAACTGACCATTTAGTTTTATTCTACAGGTCAGTACGAATCCGGCGATACCCAATATGTATAGCTTTTCTTGCGTTTTGATAGTGAAAAAAAATTCAAAAGTGGGAAAAATTTTTATTTTTTTTTGTCGCCATGTTTTGACCGCTATAATGTATTTGTAAATAAGTGTATGGCGTTGTATGGGGGCTTATTTTTTGCGGCGCGATCTTAACTTTTAGTTGATACCATTATGGGGTGTGTAGGACTTTTTGATCGCTTTTATTTAATTTTTTTTGAGGAAATGAAGCGTCCAAAAACGGCAAATCGGCCATTTGGGCGCTTTTTCCGTTTTTATGTTTACCGTATGGGAAATATATTTTTATATTTTTATACTATGGGCGTTTTCACACATTGCGACACCCATGATGTGTATTTTTTTTATTATTTTATTTTACTTTTGGGGAAAGGGGGGTGATTTAAATTTTTAGTTTTTTTTTTTGTTTTTTTTTTACACTTTTATATAGATCCCATAGGGACCTATATAAATCAGTTACCTGATTGCTTCTATCATAAACTCCAATGCACTTGTATTGGAGTTTATGAGCATTTTACTACTTTCCTATGAAGCCCTATTGCTAACAAGGGCTCCATAGGAAATAGTAAGTGATAGCCTTAAGCTGAATGAAAGGCTTAAGGCTATCCCTTACAGCGCTCCGATTCTCCCGATCACCACTAGGGGAGCCGGAGCGCTGCCGAAGTTTTACTTTCGGTTTTAGCGCATGCAGATGCCGTGATCAGGATTGATCACGGCATCTGCGGGTTGAATGATCGCGGTCGGCAGCGCTGCCGATCGCGATCATCAGCTGCGGGGTCAGCTACAGGAATCAGCCGGACCCCCGCAGCGATGGTGCCCGCAGCGGCCAGGAGCGGGCGCCATCTTCAGGGACTGGACACATGACGTACCCATACGTCATGTGTCCTTAAGGAGTTAATTTTAGATCTCAACTTTGACAACAAAGGAATCAAGTTTAGTTGTAAATAATCTTGAATTTTAGCAGAAACTGTTATCCCCAGGTATTTTATTGAATCAGAAATCAATAACCGATTAGAAGTAGAATTCTCCATTAATCCTCGCAATTCATCTACAGGGAAGAGAGCAGTTTTCTCCCAATTAACTTCTAAACCGGAAGGATCAGAAAATAAATTAACTAGTTCCATTATTCGAGGGAGTGTATTTTCTGTTTGATGAATAAAAAACAAAATATCATCTGCGTAGAGGGATATACGGTCCTGCTTCCCCATTACACCAAAGCCAGCCACTTTCGAGTCCTGCCTGATACTAGCTGTAAGAGGTTCAATATAGATATTAAATAGAAGAGGGGATAGAGGACATCCCTGACGAGTACCCCTTCCCAGTACGAAGCTCTCTGTCAGCGTGTCATTAATCCTGATCCTGGCTACTGGGCATTTATATAGCAACTGCACCATGGCCATAAACTTGGGGCCAAAACCCATTTTTTTCATCACCTCCCAGAGAAACACCCACTCGACCCTGTCGAACGCCTTGGTGGCATCCAACGACAGGACAGAGCGGGAGTCGCTCCCAGGAGATTGAATACTAGTGAAAAGACTATGCAGGTTATGATTGGTGCCTTTTTGGCATAAAGCCATTTTGATCTGGGTGAATAACAGAAGACATAACCCCGGAAAGCCTCTTAGCCAAAACTTTTGATAATAACTTAACATCCGAATTTAATAAGGAAATTGGTCTGTATGAACTCATATCCATCGGATCTTTATCCTTTTTAGGGATTAAAACTATCAAAGCTTCCATCATGGACTGTGGCAGAGCCCCTCCCTGCGTGGCTTGAGAAAACATCTCCAGTAGATGCGGAAGAATGGCGTCGCTATACTTAAGATAAAATTCGTACGGAAGACCATCTAATCCTGGCGATGAGTTCCCAGAGATAGACTTCAGGGCCTCTTGGATCTCCGGAAGAGATAGTTCTCGTTCCAGAATTTTTTTTGGACTTCCGTCAATATTGGGGAGAAATTTTCTCCAGGAACTGCCTCGCCAGGTCAGATGACAAACCAGGAGAAGCTCTATATATCTGAGAAAAATATTGCAAAAAGGTGTCACTGATTCCCTCTGGGTCCGATATAATGACCCCATCTAAATTACGGATCAAAGTAATAGCTTTTTTTTTCTTATCCTGCTGAGAAATTATTCTAGCTAAAAGCTTACCGGGGCGTCCGGACTCTGAAAAGTACTTCTGTCCCTTAAAAAATAATCTATGATTTGCTTTCTCGATTACATAGTCCCTCAGAGAGCAACTGGCCTTCTGCATCTCTTCCTTATTATAATCATTAGGTTGATTAATAAATCGCTCCGTTGTGGATGCCGCGGTCTTGCCCAAATCCTCCTCTTTTTTCCTAAAAGTTCTTCTCACAGCAGTAATATCGCTTATAAGGACCCCCCTCAAATATGCTTTTAAAGCATCCCAAACTAAATTGATGTTAACGGAGGGGAGATTCACCTCCCAAAAGGAGGATACATGTAATTTGGTAGATTGATAGTTATCCATAATGGTAAGCCAATATGAGTTCAGCTTAAAACCGAGCCCCCTACTCTCTTTATTCTCCCCTATGCGGACCTCTATTGATACTGGTGAGTGGTCTGAGACTGTTCTTACTCCATATCGTATCCTTCTGATATTATTCAAGTTACTCTCATTAGTGAGCGCCAAATCGATCCTGGACATGGCTCTACCCCCCCTGCTAACACAGGAGTATACTCTCTTTCCTCCGCCAACATATTCCCATATATCAACCAATCCAACTTCCAAGCAAAACTGTCCTTTTTAGGGTCCATAACAGTGTTAAAGTCTCCCATAAGGACAAGCCGACATTCTGGTTTCTTTTCCAAGAAACATAATAGTTGGGTAAGTGGATACGTCGAGAATGGCGGAGGAATATAAAAGAAGGCAAGAATATAACTATAACCATAGAGCCTGCCGTACAAAAAAATAAATCTACCCTGATCATCTATATAAGATTCTATTAAAGAAAAATCTATGGAATTATGAATCAGAACCGATACACCCCTAGAGGCACTGCTAAAGGTTGAATGGTAGGATTGGGTATGCCATCCCGTCGTCAAGCGGGTCACGGTCTCTTCAGTAAGATGGGTTTCCACTATGCAAATAATTGCAGGGAGGTATCTTTTTAGTGCATCCATAATGGCTTGCCTCTCAACCCTTTCCCCGAGACCTCTAACATTCCAGGAGACAATTCTAACAAACATCAGTTAAGAAAAAGAAAAAAAAAAAAAACAACCTTCCCATTCTCTTGCTCTTCTCAGTATCATATCTCTGTCCATGGACGCTAACAGCTTCATTAAGATTGCTCACGGCGGCCTCCCTGGAATGGGTTTCCCCCCTGGAATACGATGGGCTCTTTCTATTTGAAACATAGACGAAAAATGTTCACTGCCCAAATTTTCCAGAATCGGATCCTTAAGTTGATCAGCTAGCTGCCGACCTTCAACTCCTTCTGGAAATCCAACTATGCGGATGTTATACCGCCTTGATCTGTTTTCCAAATCCTCCAGCTTATTTTGTAGAAGGTGGTTTTCTGAAGCCAGGGACAAAGTCTTAGACTTCAACATAACAATATCGGTTTGCAGAGAGTCGACCATCTTTTCCACATGAAGAACTCGGTCACGGATTTTTGCCAGGTCTTCTCTTATTAAAGATATATCACTCTGCATCGACCCCAATTGAGTAGACATCCCTTGCATTAGGATACCATTATTTTTAACCGCGCCCAGGATTTTTTCCAAAGCTAAGGGGTCATGTTCAATTTCTGTTTGCATTAGCAAACTTTCCTCCCCTCTCTCCTGGCCTACCTCTGAAGACCCGTCCTCAGAAAATTCTTCAGGTTGGGGGTTTTTAACAGTTTTCTTAGGGTTGACACACAGTTTCCCTTTAAGTAAGTCCTTTTCATTTAGAGAGGGAGATTTCAAATACTTGTCAATTTTACTCTTTAGTGTCTTAGGCCCCAGCTTTGTTCCAGAAGAGTCAATCGAGCGCCGCTTTGGAGCCATTTTTTCTTCCAAATTTTAAGAAGGCATTTAGGGCTTACGCCTTCCCCCCCTTTTTTTTCCCCCTTTTTCCTCCGCTCTTCCTTTTTTTCTTTTTTTCCTTACCCCTTTTCCTCTCCTTGCTTTCTTTTCACTTTTCACTTTTTTTCTCCTTTCACTCCCACCTTTATTCTACTTTTTGGTGCTAGTTAAGCCTCTTATTTTAACTTTTTTTCCCCTTTTTTTTTTTTTCCCTTCCCCCTCTTTTCTTTATGTCCTTGTACTTCAAATGCTTCAAATGCCCAAACCAATAGTCTTAGCAGAGCACCACACAAGGCACACACATGTAGGCAAAAGAGAGCGAGCAAGGACAAATGCATCAAAAACATACAAAAGCAGTTTTTTTTAAACTTTTAAAAACTTTTTATTTTTGTCCCACTCTGTGACTTCAACTTCTGGGGTCTGATCCCCGTCTGTAATGCTTTACCTGTATTGTAATGCATTGGCTGTCAGCTTTTATGCTAACAGCCTGCCTGTGAGACCCAGCCTAAGGGCTGGATCACACAGGCTCCTGTAGCCGTCACTGCAGCACGGGGACCCGATGGAGAAGGGGGTAGTCCCCCTACCCGCCACGAACCCTCTGCTTTCCACGGTCAGCTTTGACAGTGGCATACAAGGGGTTAACACGTCGGTATCAGTGTTTTCACAGATGCCAGCGAATGCAGTAGGGGCCCCGCTGTCATTGACTGTCGGGTCCGTGCCGCTGATCGAACAGGCGCAGCTCCTGCACCCACCCGATCAGCCCGCCGTACATGTACGGTGCTGGTCCTTAAGTCACCTCCATTAGGATAGATGGGCGTATCAGTGCAGCAATACTACGCACTGCCTCTGGGTTTGTATTCCCGTTTTTTGTTACCGGAGGTTTGGTGCTGGGAGTAGGACCGGGGGACTAAGTTGTCCTTCCTACATCCTGGTTTAAGTCAGGCATGTGCTGGCAAACTCAGGATTTTTGCCGATGCTCCTGTGTAAAGGAGCAGTGGATTGGTGGCATTCCCAGGGCCATGGAATGCTCTCTTCTTGAGTCGCGCCTACTTCCTGGTTGTGAGCATCACATGTCCGGTGTGAAGATATCGGTGGGCATTGCATCAGTAACGTGCTGCCATGGGGCGTGTGATGTCATCACATCAACTCAGGAAGCGCCATATATGGGGAAGAATCGCTATTGTGACTGCGTTCCTGGTAGTGTGTTACTGCTCCTGTGTCGGGAACCAGGTCCTGTTGTTCTGTACCCAGGCGAGGAGATCTCCAATCCCTCTAAAAGCAATTCTGCCCGCAAGCCCACCAATCCTCCCAGACCCAGCAGCCCGTTAAGCCTCCTTCCTGGAGGGTCTTTTTGTATCACTGTGTCACTGTTTATAACAAAGCTTTATGGGATACTTCTTGGGTGATGGTTTATTTGCATGTTATTCTGACATGGCTAGGGCTCTCCCTTATGCTTTTCTTAGGGTAAGACACTTCCAGATCGGGTGAACCATAACAAAAGAAAAGATGTGCCATTTATAAAAGGAACCTCCCTGCTTCTTAAAAAAAAAAAAAAAAGTGGCTAAAATGTGCTGACAGAGGGATGTCAGAGGAATCGCCATCCTTAGTGGAAGAAGGAAGAAGTGGGAGCAGCCATCAGTTTCCCCTAAACCATGTACCTCAAAATCTCAGATGCCAGTTAGGGTGGAACAAGAGTCCGAGCTAGATGGCCATCAAGTATCATCAGAAGCGGAATAATGTTTGTCTGATAATACCTTGAGGCGCCCTCTGTGTTCAGTTGAAGAGACAGAATCTCTTCTAAAGACTATTAGAGTCACCATAAGTTTAGATGAATCAAAAGAACCTATCAGTACAGGACCAAATTTTCCTGTGGCTAAGTGGAAGTGTGCGCTGCTTGAAGGACGATAAGGAAAGTCTAAATTTGCTTACCGAAATGTATCTTTCCTTTAGTCCAAAGGCAGCACACACAAAGGGTTATTGTCTTGCTCCTCCCATAGGACAGAAGATATATCATTAGTAAATCAGACTAATTAACTCCCATATAAAGGCGTGCACACCCATTAGGCAGACGTTTTTTTTTCCAAGCAATGTCTTTTTCAGGGAGGGATAGATGTGCTGCCTTTGGACTCAAGGAAAGATGAATTTTCATAAGCAAATTTAGACTTTCCTTATCGTCCTTCAGGCAGCACACAAAGGGATCTGAAAAGCGGTATTAAACAAGGGGGAGGTCGAAATTGCAGCCATTATGAGCACTGGTCTGTCAAAGGCCGAATTGCAAGCACAAGATATATCCAGCTTATATTGTTGCTGCAGATTTAATCCAATGTTTCTTTTTTTCCCCTCTCTTTTTCTCTGCCCAAGCAACTAAGTGGACCGAGTTGAGTGTGCTGTAAAACCACCTGGTAACTAGAGTACTTGAAAATTAGAAGCAGACTTTAATAGTATACTTAATCCAAGCAGTGTAGGCTTGCTGGCTTTTATGCTTCTCTATAAACAGCTGGTCAGCCAACTTGATGACCCTGGTTCCCCAATGACAAGTAGATGAAGCATGTCTTGTTCAGCTGATTGAGGATTCTGATAGATGAATTTCTTAATTTACATTCATCTCAGATAAGACCTTTGGTAGGATATAGGGCATTAACCTTAAAATCAAGACTTCTTGATGTACTTTCAGATATGGCCCATGATAGAGCTTGCAAAGTCTGACACCTTCTTAGCTGATGCAGTTGCCAACAGGAATAAAACCTTCCAAGATGCAAACCTTACTGGTGCTTCTGTAAGAGGCTGAAATAGAGATTCAACCAGGGTCTTGAGGAGAACAGTCCAATCCCAGGCTGGAATAGGAGGCTTAACCGATTTAATTTAAATTGAATAAAGAACGTAAAAAAAAAGCATGAATGCACGAAGGCTCCATCTATGCAAGCAGTGGCAGCCGTGAAATGCACCCTTACAAGCCCTTCTTCAGTCCTGAACCATCAGATTCCAGGCTGTAAGCTGAAACATCTCCAGTGTGGATGCTGTAGGCCTGCTTGAACCAGATAATCTGGCTGGACTGTAGCTCTAACAATTTCCTCTGGAAAGTTGTAGCCAGTGAAGGATCATGCCCTCCTTACCAGATGAACACTATGGCTATGGCTGAGACTCTCGTCTCATTTTCCTGAGCACTCAGGATATGAGGGGAAATGGAGGAAAATTTGGATGAAAAATTCCTTCCCAACTGAAAGACAGACCTATTGTTTCTTGTGGATCCGCAGTATTCAGGGATCAGAACTTCTTGAGCTTTGTATTGGAGGCTGTCCTCATTGAATCTAAATGGGGATACCCAATCTGTTTAAAATAGTCATTGAGACTTCAACTGTGACTTGTTTAACAGATCTGCCTGAACATTCAGAGTACCCAGAATGTAGATGGCTGTCTACGGTTTGACATTCCACTGCCCAAGTCATAATTTGACTGTATTGACTGTTCCATGGATCAGAACGAGTCCTGTGCCAGTTGTTGGAACAAACACCTCCACCATGTGCTATATCATCACTGACTAATTCTTGATCCTGCCCCAAATAAAGAGCTAGATATATAGCTCCCAGTCTCTGATATTGTATCACAGATATGTCTCTTGAGGAGACAATCCCCCTGAGCTCAAAGAACGTGGAAGTGTATTTCCTCAACAGAGTTATTATAATGGCTAGAAGAGGTAGGGAAAGTATATATTTGTAGATAGAGCGGCTGCCTGATCTTGACTAGCGACAGGAGTCGTGGTTGCACGGAGTTGCACTTCTTGCAAGAAGTTGCTGGGGGGAGCCCTGTTCAAATATTTGATGTGGGGGAACTTACTCTTCTCTATCTGTCCCTTCTGAACCCCTCTTAGGTGATCTTTGGAATGAAAATGACAAGCATGAAACTAGACCTAGAGGTATATTGTGAAAAGGAGACCCCTCTGTAACAACGATGGATTCTAAATAGAATTAATTTGGTGAGGACAAAAATTGCGCTAACAGAATGTCCCTCAGCAACAGAGTGGCTATGGGGATCACATGAACTCAGAGACACATTCAGGGCCCATTCACACAAATGTTTTTTTCTTTCCGACACGTCCTGCAATTTGCAGATCTCATGCGGACCCATTATTAAAAAGGGTCTGAGAGACACGGACAGCACACAGTGTGACGTCCACATCTGCACATCCATTCTTCAGCCCCGAAAAGAAATGTCTGTATTGCAGACAAGAATGGGCATTACCATCATATGGCAGGATGTTCTGAACTGCAAATGCAGAATGCACACGGCGGTATTCGTGTCCTATGGATCCGCAACTTGTGGTCCGTAAAATTGGATATTGTTCTGTGAATGGAACCCCCAATCTTAGTGCCTAAGCAAGACTTTATGGGGAAGCTATCCCTATGTCACTAGGAAACTGTAGCTAAAGACGCTTTGCACTCTGTCATAGACAACGAAGTACAATCTAGACAAGGGAAACAATCTTTCTGACTAGAAATTCCCTGACAGGTAATACCCGACAGCCAAAAAGAAGTCTTCCCAGCAAGTCTGGCCAACTGACCACTGGGATATTACCCTAGGGGGGATTCCCACTGAGCTGAGACCTCAGGATCTGTAACGCACACTGCTGTAATCTAGCTTCCAATAATGTTACCTGTCTGCCACATTTCTGCCATACATCCCTTTAACCGCTTCAGCCCCCCTAGCTTAAACACCCTTAATGACCAGGCCACTTTTTACAATTCCGCACTACACTACTTTCACCGTTTATTACTCCGTCATGCAACTTACCACCCAAATGAATTTTACCTCCTTTTCTTCTCACTAATAGAGCTTTCATTTGGTGGTATTTCATTGTTGCTGACATTTTTACTTTTTTTGCCATTAATACAAATTTAACGACATTTTTGCAAAAAAATTACATTTTTCACTTTCTGTTGTAAATTTTTTAAAAAAAACTACATTTCTATATAAATTTTTCTCTAAACTTATTGTCAGACGGACTCACTATGCCCCTCAGTGAATACCTTGGGGTGTCTACTTTCCGAAATGGGGTCATTTGTGGGGTGTTTGTACTGTTCTGGCATTTTGGGCGGGGCTAAATTGTGAGCAGCCATGTAAAAGCAAAAGATACTCATTGGTTTTAGGGCCCCTTTGCGCACCCAGTCTGCAAAAAAGTGGCACTCATGTGGTATCGCCGTACTCAGAAGAAGTAGGGCAATGTGTTTTGGGGTGTATTTTTACATATACCCATGTTGGGTGAGAGAAATATCTCTGTAAATTGTCAACTTTGTATAAAAATTTTTAAAAGTTGTCATTTACAGAGATATTTTTCACACAAAGTATGGGTATATATAAAAATACACCCCAAAACACATTGCCCTACTTCTCCTGAATACGGCGATACCAGATGTGTGCCACTTTTTTGCAGCCTGGGTGCGCAAAGGGGCCCTAAAACTAATGAGTACCTTTAGGATTTCACACGGCATTTTTACGCATTTGGATTCCAGACTTCTTCTCACGCTTTAGGGGCCCCTAAAATGCCAGGACAGTATAAATACCCCATATGTGACCCCATTTTAGAAAGAAGACACCCCAAGGTATTCCGTGAGGGGTATGGTGAGTTCATGTAAAATTTTATTTTTTGTCACAAGTTAGTGGAATATGAGACTTTGTAAAAAACAAAATTAAAAAGAAAAACAATATCAATTTCCGCTAACTTGTGCCAAAAAATAAAAATTCTGTGGACTCGCCATGCCCCTCACGGAATACCTTGGGGTGTCTTCTTTCCAAAATGGGGTCACATGTGGGGTATTTATACTCACCTGGCATTTTAGTGGCCCCTAAAGCGCGAGAATCCAAATGCATAAAAATGGCCTGTGAAATCCTAAAGGTACTCATTGGTTTTAGGGCCCCTTTGCGCACCCAGGCTGCAAAAAAGTGTCACTCATGTGGTATCCCCGTACTCAGGAGAAGTAGGGCAATGTGTTTTGGGGTGTATTTTACATATACCCATGCTGCGTGTGAGAAATATCGCTGTAAACGACAACTTTTTACATTTTTTTATTCAAAGTTGTCAATTTACATAGATATTTCTCTCACCCAGCATGGGTATATGTAAAAATACACCCCAAAACACATTGCCCTACTTCTCCTGAGTACGGCGATACCACATGAGTGACACTTTTTTGCAGCCTGGGTATAAAGGCCCAAATTCCAACGAGTACCTTTAGGCTTTACACAATTTTGCCCCGCCCAAAATGCTAGAACAGTAAACACTCCCCACAAATGACCCCATTTCGGAAAGTAGATACCCCAAGGTATTCACTTAGGGGCATAGTGAGTCCGTGGGAGATTTTTATTTTATTTTTTGCCAGAAGTTAGCAAATGGAAACTTTTTATTATTTTTTTATTTTTTTCCTCAGAAAGTGTCATTTTCCGCTAACTTGTGAAAAAAAATGAAATCATACATGAACTCACCATGCCCCTCCCCGAAATACTTTGGGGTGTCTTCTTTCTAAAATGGTGTCATTTGGGGGGTATTTATACTAGAAACATGACAGGTGCTCAGAAAGTCAGAGCTGCTTCAAAATGCAGAAATTCACTTTTTTGCACCATAGTTTGTAAACACTTATTGGATTTTTTTTTAATCAAAGACATGTAGAACAATAAATTTTGCGAAAAATTTATATAGAAATGTAGTTTTTTTAAAAAAAAATTTACAACAGAAAGTGAAAAATGTCATTTTTTTGCAAAAATTTCAGTCAATTTTGATTAATAGCAAAAAAAAGTAAAAATGTCAGCAGCAATGAAATACCACCAAATGAAAGCTCTATTAGTGAGAAGAAAAGAAGGTAAAATTATTTTGGGTGGTAAGTTGTATGACGGAGCAATAAACGGTGAAAGTAGTGTAGTGCAGAATTGTAAAAAGTGGCCTGGTCATTAAGGGTGTTTAAGCTAGGGGGGCTGAAGTGGTTAACTGACTGTCTTAGCTTATTAGAATGGGCCAAGATGCGCAAAGGGGCCCTAAAACCAATGAGTACCTTTTAAGAGGGCATTTTTACGCATTTGTCTTCTCACGCTTTAGGGCCCCTAAATTGCCAGGGCAGTATAAATACCCCACATGTGACCCCATTTTGGAAAGAAGACACCCCAAGGTATTCCATGAGGGGCATGGCGAGTTCATAGAAGATTTTTTTTTTGGCACAAGTTAGTGGAAATTGATTTTTTATTGTTTTTTTCTCACAAAGTCTCCCTTTCCGCTAACTTTTGACAAAAAGTTTAATTTTTCATGGACTCATTATGCCCCTCAGCGAATACCTTGGGGTGTCTTCTTTCCAAAATGGGGTCACATGTGGGGTGTCACTCCGTTCCGCAAAAATATAGAACATGTCCTATTCTTGTCCGCAATTGCAGACAAGAAAAAGCATTTTCTATATAGTTCTGGCAATGTGCGGATCTGCAAAATGCGGAAAGCACATTGCTGGTGTCCGTGTTTTGAGGATCTGCGGATCGGATCTGCGGATCGGATGTGCAGATCGGATGTGCGGATCGGATCCGCGGATCCGTGAATCCACGTATCCGCAAAACACATATGGACGTCTGAATGGAGCCTTACAAGGGGTGTGATCAGTGACAGGGGGGTGATCAGGGGGTCTAGATGGGGTGATCAAGGGGTTAATGGGGGTGGGGGGGGGGTTAGTGTAGTGTTTGGTGCAACTTTACAGTTTTACCTGGTCCTCTGGTGGTCGATCCCAGCAAATGGGACCACCAGAGGACCAGGTAGCAGCTATATCAGACGCTGTTCACAAAACAGCGTCTGATATAGCTGTTTGATGCGATTTATATCGCATCTACAGCCTGCCAGCGATGGATCATCGCTGGCAGGCTGTAGCCTAACTGCCGAGAGGCGCTCCTCTGTGAACGCGCGCGCGTTCACAGGAAGTCTCGGCTCTCACGAGATGACGCGTCATCTCAGAGCTACAGGACCGCCCGCAGGACGCATCCCTGCGTTAGGCGGTCCTGTACTGGTTAATATAGGAAATACCCTAGTGTTTAGTTTATGTTTTGTTTTACACCCCTTTTGGGCTTATCCCCTCTAGGTGCAACCATTTCAAGGTGAGCTAGCACAGCTTTTAATAATGAACGTAAATTAAGGTAAAACAAGTTGTAGATAAGCGTGGTCTTATAGATATGAGCAGAAAGGACCTGAGTGAAAGCTTCTGACCCCTGAGAATTAAACCATTCCACAACGTCTGCACTGTAGACCTTCAGCTGGAGGCAATGGTGCAGACATCTTCATTGTCTACAGTTGGTGTACATACTAACATTAGCTTTATGAGATTCTCTGCAGAGTTCTGTAATTGTAACATTAATTCGCTCACACATACAACCAAGCTACATATGAGCCATTTCAGGACACAGGATCCTTAAAGTATAACTGTCAATTTTTTTTTTTTTTTTTACACTATTGGATTTTGGTGATTAATATCACCTTGTTGGCCCTGTTTTAATTTCTGATTATTTAATAAATAACCCATAAAAGCCACCTAAAAGTCCCCAGTATTGGCTATTGTTACCTGAGATAAAATCAGGTTGCTATACTCCTTCCTTCTACCAGATGAGGGCGGAGCATGCTGCGTGCACTGGGAAATGATAGTGAGTCAACATTGTAAGGGAATGTATAAAAAGCCAGGTTCGTCCTGACAGGAGATAACAGTGCTGGGCTGTGTGTGTGAACTTCTCCACATGCCTGTGCTTGGCAGACACTCCCTTATCAGTGCAGGATAATGTGGCTGCTCAGTGTATAAATGACAGCCTTATCTGATAAGAGGAGAGCTTGTAGAAGGACTACAGGCTTCAGCCAGACCTGGGAACTTCACTGCAAGACCCCCCTATACAGAGCTGGTCGTCACTAACTTCACTGCAGGCGTCCTATGGGTTAGCCTCAGGGCTGAGGGCAGCCATCTTAACAGAATAGTGAAATTGCAGTTTTATGCAGACTGGTTGCTAAGGGCTAAATCTTATTAAATAAGGGGTAAGTAAGTCTAATAGTTATTGATTCAGGAATATTATCATATTAGTAACTACATATATGAAAACTGAAATTAGGGTCTAAATGTGACAGTTATCCTTTAAAGGGAACCTGTCACCGGGATTTTGTGTATAGAGCTGAGGACATGGGTTGCTAGATGGCCGCTAGCACATCCGCAATATCCAGTCCCCATAGCTCTGTGTGCTTTTATTGTGTAAAAAAAACCGATTTGATACATATGCAAATTA